>CM061486.1:57552802-58802802 GCA_030867185.1 Tagetes erecta | reverse complement strand
CGTCTGTAAGAAAAGAAATTTCATGGGGTGTGGGCAACCCCATCTCGACACTTTGGGTTCGCCCCTGAACATCATCGAGTAGTTTATATCATTATATGTTCTGTTCGCTATATAGACTTCGATGTAAATTCCCAAATGTGGGTTTATTGCTAATAGTTTTATTGGGCTTATAAAGCAAGGGCTGCTGAAATTTTGTATCATTGCTCCTTTTTTGATAACTCATTTCTGTTGTTTTTGTCTTTATCATATGTCCTGGTCTGGAATATTGAAGGGTTTTTTATGTACCACAAATGGCTTTTATCAATTGACTATTGGTCAAGTTTGCTATATGTTGATCTAATTGAACTTATTTACATCACAAGACACTTAATGTAGATGATCTAAACTAGACAGGTATTTCCCTTGTAAATATAGTTTTCTACTATTGTAGACCTGAAAGGTATATCATTGTGGTGAAGATTAATGGCAAACTGATACTCTGTGAATGTTAATGTGGGGGTACTTGTGTGTTCTTCATACTATTTTCCAGCGTCCCTACGCCCCTAAAAATTAAGATACCTTGAAATATCTTGTGATTGCATGTGGTAGCATTACATGCATATGAGAATATATATTAAACATAAGTGTCATTTTCAATTACCCGGTGTCTAGCTGGGAAAAGAGGTCAGTTGACATGGTTCAATAGAATCTGGATCTGGAACTGATGGATTTTCTGATCAGCTAAGATTGTCCATGTGGCGAATCTTTTCAGTACTGAATTTGTTCCCATACCAAGTATCGGGGGGACCATTTCATGAATGATGTATAAACATCAGCAAATTGCTTGATTTTTTTACGATTATTTTATTCTGTTTCAATCTATCATTCATATGATGATATGAAGCTGCAAGCTTACTATGTTCTCCTTTAGGGGGTGAAAGCAGCCTATTTTTGTGAGCTGTTTCATAATTCGATATAATTAATCAGTTCTCATGGATATATAATGATGTATTTGTATGCAATACTCTTGATTGTTCAATTGTTTCATGATATTCCTACACATTCGGATTCATCTTCATTTGGTCATCCATATATTACATTATCTCAATTGAAATATGTTTTACAGAATAAACATGGCTGATCAACCGAAGCTAACTAGAATCGGGCTTGCTGGTCTTGCTGTTATGGGTCAAAACCTTGCTCTTAACATTGCTGAAAAAGGGTTCCCTATTTCTGTTTACAATCGAAGTACATCCAAAGTTGATGAAACTGTTGAACGAGCTCAAAAGGAAGGAAATCTCCCTGTTTTTGGCTTCCATGACCCTGAATCATTTGTTAACTCAATCCAGAAACCTCGGACGATTATCATGCTTGTGAAAGCTGGGGCACCTGTTGACCAAACAATCAAAACACTATCTCAATACATGGAGAAAGGTGATTGCATCATCGATGGTGGTAACGAGTGGTATGAAAACACTGAAAGGAGAGAAAAAGCCATGGCTGAACTAGGTCTTCTGTATCTGGGAATGGGTGTTTCTGGTGGTGAAGAAGGTGCAAGAAACGGACCATCTATGATGCCTGGTGGGTCCTATGAGGCTTACAAGTACATTGAAGACATTGTTCTCAAGGTAGCCGCTCAAGTACCAGACAGTGGCCCATGTGTGACATACATCGGTGAAGGTGGTTCAGGCAACTTTGTGAAAATGGTTCACAATGGAATCGAATATGGTGACATGCAACTAATTTCAGAAGCTTATGATGTACTTAAATCCGTTGGGAAACTCTCAAATGAGGAATTACATGAGGTATTTTCAGAATGGAACAAAGGAGAGCTTCAAAGCTTTTTAATTGAAATCACTGCTGACATATTTGGCATCAAGGATGATAAGGGAGACGGTTATTTAGTCGACAAAGTTTTAGACAAAACCGGCATGAAAGGCACCGGTAAATGGACGGTCCAACAAGCTGCTGACCTGTCAATTGCTGCACCCACCATTGCTGCATCTTTAGATTCACGTTTCCTTAGCGGGTTAAAGGATGAACGTGTAGAAGCTGCAAAGGTCTTCAAATCAGGCGGGTTTGACGACGTCTTAGCAGCCGACGAAAAGGTAGACAAAGAAAAACTAATCAACGATGTTAGGCAAGCTCTATACGCCGCCAAAATTTGCAGTTACGCACAAGGGATGAATCTGATACGTGCCAAGAGCAATGAAAAGGGATGGAACCTAAAACTAGGTGAGTTGGCTAGAATCTGGAAAGGTGGGTGCATCATTCGAGCCATTTTCTTGGATCGCATCAAGCAGGCTTATGACCGCAACCCAGAACTAGCTAACCTTTTGGTGGACCCTGAGTTTGCTAAAGAGATGGTGGAGCGCCAGTCGGCTTGGAGACGCGTTGTATGCCTAGCTATCAACTCGGGCATTAGCACTCCGGGTATGTCGTCTAGCCTCGCTTATTTTGACAGTTATAGGAGAGAGAGGTTGCCTGCAAATTTGGTTCAAGCTCAAAGGGATTACTTTGGTGCACATACTTATGAAAGGACTGATATCCCTGGTTCTTTCCACACTGAGTGGTTCAAACTTGCCAAACAGACAAAAAACTAAAGTCATATTGTATTTTCTGATTCAAACTATAATTGAATAAATCTTGGTTTGTCTAATATGTTGGATGAGAGTTTTTGGAGATTTGTTGTCTTGTTATGTGTTGAATTATAATAAATTTTATCAGATTATTGCTTTAATCAACTTTTGTTTTCTTTTTCTTTTGATTTTTATAATAAATTAAATGTGTCTCGGCATCAAATTAAGCGTCCAAACTTGAAAAACGGCGCGTCTAACTCATTTACAATGTTGCTTCAACCGTTAGCGGGTGCATTCAAGTGTCAATCCAACGATGAAAGTAAAAAGCCATTGTTGTGATGTGTTCTGTTTTTGTATTTACATGGCGTGTCTAACCCATTTACATGGTACGTCTAGCGTGGCATGTGTATTGCTAGAAACTAGAGTACACTTGGATGGATGCAAATACTGATAGTCTGAAAATACATGTGATGTGTTCTTATTTCTATCTATTTACATTTTTCACGGAAAAAAATGGTTTTTTTACATAACTACAGATAAATAGTACATGTGTATTTGCCTATAAAACAAAATTACACAAAATGAATCATTACTGTATTAACATATACATTAATACTAAGCTAATTCTACCTATATATAATTGTTGTGATAATTTAATGAGTGTTGTTTGATGGAACAAGACTAGCAAGGCAGGTGGGGTTGATTTCTCCGGGCATCACTACGGCGATCTTAGCCTCAGTTTCCGGCAGGTGAAATTCCATTGAAGATGATGGCTTCACTTCATCCATGAAGTTAGCTGCTGATGAGTTTGAAGAAGGATATGATTTGTTGTAAGTGCATGTTAAAGTCATCAACGCACATGCTATTACACACAACACCACAACTAGACCACCGCATATGTACAACACCGGAGAGTTCCACCGGACTATGGTGGTGGTGGCAGCAGCAATGGTGGTGTTGTGGGTAGGTGTCATTTTGGAGGTTTTTTTGGTTGAATGAAGCAATGAAAAGGTCTTTGTGTAGATATAGGTACAACTTAAGATTTAAGTAGTTGTTTCTTAAAAATAGTAGATGAAGTTTCCTAGCATCCATTTAGGTGATAACACGTCAATATAACAAAAAGATAGGACCGGCCCAAGGATTTTAAGACCTTATGCAAGTCGGGGAAAAAAGTCTCATTTATCTTCTTCCTTTCGATTTTTTATTTATAAATTTAGTCTATTTGTTTTGTCGAAACAACTTTTAAATTCAACGAGGTACTTGTTTTTAACAATTAAGCTACTTGTTTTACAAAAATAAGTTTTTTATGTTAAACAAAATCACTTAAATATGCAAGCCAATGGTTATTTTTAGAATTAAAAATATATATAAAAAAATTAAAAATTTCGAGCCTCTAAGATTATCAAGCACTAGAAAAATGTTCAAACTACGCGACCCAGGACCCCTATGGCAAAAAGAGTTAGACCATTTTAAGCTGAAAGTAAATATGAGTGGTGAACCAAGAGTACTGAATTGAATTATTAAAAACTATTTTTTAAAAAAACTAAAGTATTTAATGTTGCATATTGAATAATTAAATACTTGAAATAAACCATTAAAATGTGAAACATGAAACTTTCGGAATTTTTATTGATATTTACAAGAAGAACGTGAATAACGTTTTGGTGGGAAACAAATTAAATATAACGTACTTTTAACTAATATTTCCGCCCAATTTAATTCCACATGCATTTGTTCATATTAGGTGCAAATATTATCCCTTTCTCATTTTATATATTTGATTTATTAAAAGTCTATATCCAATAATACTAAACTTTCTTATTTTAATATCAAGTCACATACTTAATTATTTTTTATAAACTCATTAATCATTAAAATTAATATGCTTTATGTTTCGTGTGTAATTAGTTATTTTGTATACAGCATGTTTGTATAATTCAAGATAAGTTAAAATTAAAAAACCTTAGTTTATCTCTAGCTCTTTTCGTTCAAATATGACAAACAAAAACAGAAAATGCAAATAAGAAATTGAAATGACATGAAAGTTTGGAAAGAAAAATAAAAATGGTTCTAGTTGTTGAAAGAGACCATGGTTAAGTTGTTGCTCAATTTGATCGACAACGTTCAATGGTTCAATGATTCAGTTGTTCATCCCGGTTGCGTTTTTCACTGCCTCGGTTGCGTCTTGTGCCTTTTCCTTCATTTGTTGTCCAGCCTGCACAAAGCAAAGCATTTATCCTTTACAATGTATAATCATAGTAACTAGCTAGTGCAAAAACAAGAAAAAAATCCGATAAACGGACCTGTTGCATCGAGTCTTGGGCGGACTGTGCCACATTGCTAGCTTTGTCCATCAGTTGGCTACCCTTTTCCTGACATCAAACAATGCTTAACATCATCAGTGGCAAATCTAGAAAATAATTCTGACTGGTTTTTAAAATAATAATAATCATAATACGAGATAAAATAACTAGAAAAGCACAAGTCACTATAATGCAATATGTATATGTATACACACGCACGTTTACACATAACACGATGGCATGTTCAATACAAAACCAATTTTAAGTACAGAATCACTAGAACCATATAATCATGTTCACATAGTGCTGACCAGATATAGTAGGGGAGCGAAAGATGTGGTTACGCAGTTACATAACCGCCTATATACATGTTTTATACGGTTCTTACTATTCTTTTATATATGTTAGAAAGAAGAGTAAACTGCAATTTTGGTCCCTGTGTTTTTATTTTCTAACAAAAATGGTCCCAAGCACTAACTCCATCTAGTTTTCCGTTAAGTCTCTCTCACATGCGAAGTAAAAATGTCATTTCTCCCGACTGAATAAAAGTGTTAACCTACATGATGACTTAGATAAAGGAGAGGGAGAAATGACATTTTTACCCATCAGATGTGAGGCGCGTGTGAAAGACTTAACGGAAATTGGATGGGGTTAGTGTTCGGGACCAATTCTGTTAGAAAATAAAAACACAGGGACCAAAACTGCAGTTTACTCTAGAAAGAAAGATATTAGAAGTAACCTCAGCTTGGGCCTTAGCCTGGCCAGCTTGTGCCTCTACACTCTGTGAATTGTTCATCATGTTGTTTGAGATCGATGGTTGTTGTTTATAAAAAGCTAGTAAGATGAAAGTAAAGAGACAAAAAGATTGTGTTGATCAAAACTACAAATGAGGTTGGTTATATATAGCTTACCAAATCAAACTAAGTGGTGACAAGTGTGATTTCTATTTTTAGAAAACAGTTAGTTACACAATGTCTTCAGTTATGAAACATTTGTGGAGATTGAATCTGGATAAAACAAGACCACAAGTTTGTTAGATCATAGAGAAAGATAACAGGTATAAGTTAAAAATTCTATCTTTGGAAACTCTTGATTTGATTGATATTTACCACTAACACACAAATTACTGTGTAAGAGATTAGCCAAAGGAAAAAAAACTAACCTACAGTGGAAGCAAGATTTGAACATGAATACATGAAAAATATTTAAACCTATTAACCGAAATGACAATGTCAACAATTACACCCTTCTGAGTTCTGATATAACTCATGAGGTAACTTCATCAATATTTCTTATTGTTCTGGTTGCAATAAAGATCCACGAGCACGAATACATGATATAATTTAGAGAAAATCCATCATTAATCGTGGTAAACACAAACTCATTAGCATTATCTACATCTCAAGTCCTGTAAAATCTTGTTTATAGTATCCATGGATCAGTGACTTATATGTACAATATATGTCTGCTCTATTTAATTTAAAACAGATGACTTTCACCAAAGGACAGAACTGTCGACGAAGGTGGATCTCGTCTGTAATCTTCCGTCAAAAAACAGGTATTCCAATTTCGACAGATTAGCAAGGGATCACCAACAGGTGAATTAGCAATGAATTCAATAGAACAGCACATTCAGGCAAATGTGGTCTCAACCCATGAGCCCTCATACTCAAAAACCTGAATTGCATCTTCAGTCATCTTGGCATTTGTGTAGAAATGTTGTTAGCAGCTCATATAAAATGATGATAGATGAAGCTAAAAAATCACTGTGCAATTTTTTGAACATGTGGATTGTGAGTTTGTAACGAATGCTTGTAGTATCCGATTGATAATTTATGAATCGATTCCTGGTTTCATACGTAAGTTGTTTTACTTATGACTTGGTTGGTTAAATAGTTTAAACTAAAAGAATAACAAAACCCAAAAACATAACAAACAAATAAAAATGCCAACTTAAATATATAACAAGTCATCAGTCATACAACCAAAAGAAAACAAAGGACCAAACAGATAGTAAAATGGGTAGGTATCAAGTATATACCCCTCAGTACATGAAGGATCATGCAGTCATGCACAGTCAGTCAGATGCAAACAGTAACTGCATCAACAACATAACCACCAGACATGAAATTAAACTGTCCACTTCATTTTGCCAACACCTCTTTCACTCTTCCTCATTCTCAGTTTCACTCCAACACCTATGCAGAGTCGACCGTGGGGACCCACAACTATTTCCTCCGCGTACAAAACTATAGTAAACCATTGAACTGCCTCCTTCACCCAAAACTTCAAACTTTGTTTCTTCAACACCGTACCCTTTCACATTCAGATTGTTATCATCTAAATTGAGATCATGTAGTTCATTCCGGTTCACATGCAAAGACACAGAGAACTCACTAGGCTGAAAGCAAGTCAGCACCCTTTCAACCAAAGGGGTCAAGTTGACGGACTTGAAGTCGTATCCAGCTGCTTCAAAGCTAGCATAGCTGAACCCATCTTCAGGAGTCACGTGAATGGTGGAGATCGCGTCACCTTCTATAGCATTCATAGAGTACCCACATGGGTCAAACTCAAAATCACAAATCTGAGATTCGGGAAGGATGTTCCTGATTCCAGAATCTAAAGTCATCACAGCTGCGGAGCTCGACTCCGACTTGAAAAACACAGATGCGTTCCTCTTGCTTAAACCTGTCATGCACATCTCTAGAGTGTAAACTGAATCAGTGAGTGTAACAGGATTTGTGGTCTCAGCTGAAGCAGAGTAAACATGACATTTCTGATCCTGGTCAGCACCGTCCATGACATACGCATTGCTGCTCAAACCAAGCTTTCCAAAATGGCTATCAAGAACCAATACTTCTTCAGTGAAGCTACGGTGAGGAAATACCTGAGCGCCAGGAAATATAAAGCTTCCACGAGTGTACCTTACTGATTTCACAGTAAGAGACAATTCACCAGATAATTTGAGTATGGGCGGGATCGAAAGAAGTAGCTTCGTGGTACCACATGTTTTGATGATAATTTTATATGGGTACACAAAAAGACTGGATTCAGAAAGAACATAAGAATCCAGTAAATCATTTGACAATGAGGAACAAATGGTGCATTCCGCCGGTGCCAAGATTTCATCAAGCTGGTTCCTGCTCAACGAACGCAAGCCTCTGTGTTCAGGGTCCGCAGAGAGACCAGGGTTAAAGAAAGAAATCTCAAGCCTTTTTTCAAAGCCTTCAAATCCAATGGCTGACACTACTGACACCATCTTAAACTATGAAAGTTTGGTTGCAGAGATGAAATGGAGAACAAGGGGTAGACAAGGAAAACAAGACTGTAGCAAAATAATGGAAACAAAGGTTTTATCTAAGGGTTACGTAGCGCGAATAATAACACTCAAGAAGGTTTGCGGGTGCACTGCAAGATGAAAATTTTATATAAACATACAAGTTAGTATAGATCAAGTAACTGTTTCATAATAACAAAACCAAATGTAGCATCACAAAAATGAAAAACTCACGTTAGAGTAAACAGCAGATTTGAACTTCCTTAGTCCACCGTTTGGTCGAACGTCTTCAATTACGTAACCTAAGGGAGCTTCGTAACATAAGGATTTACTAGACTTTTTTCCAGCTTTTGACTCCATTGATCATTCAATTGTTCTGCATATACAGTGAAACATAGAACATAATCAAACTCACTGCTGTTAACACCAAAACTTGCAAGTAAACTTAGGAATCAACACGCATTTCCCTAGTCAAATGTTACTATCAATTAGTTATTAGGCATATATTAAAACTTACACACCAAATAAATTAAAAAAACTGATGACAAGTCACAAAATACAGCATATATATAATATGACAAGCAACCTTTTCCATATGGTAAAATAGGTAGTGTTCACGTTCTCCTAAACTACCACCGATCAAGACCGGTCTGGTTAACCGAGGCCGGTCAAGACCACAGGTTGACCAAGCGCAATGCATGTATTAAAAAAACATGAATTATTATTATAATCTGGTATCAGATAATTTGACCTTTATATACACAAAAATAAAACTGGTAAACGAATTTTCCTTTCAATACTAAATAATACTACGATCATATACAGCATAGAAACAGGAAATAAACGAATTTTAGAACACAAGCAATAGACCGCAATTAAATCATCCATAACAAACAATCATCTACAGCAACAATGAACAATCAATTCAAATCGATAACATAAGTTGAGAAACGAAACTTACGGACGAAAAAGAATGAGAAACTGAGAGATCCTTAAAACAAAAGCCTGAAATGGATGAAAAGCCTGAAACAAATTGAAATCACAAAATCAGTTACAAATGCTGATAACAAATAATCATCAAAAGGTGATTAACATACCGAATAAATTAGATTAAGAAGCGAGGAGATGTAAATTGGATCGAATGAGAAATGTGGAAGTGATCGATCAAGGATATTATGGAGACGAAGGGCGGATTTATATATGATTAGGGTTTGTGGCCTGAAACGGACGATGTGTTGACACGTTTGTTTTAGGGATGTGAAATGACGTTTTTGTCCTCAATGACGAGATGTATGAATTTGGCTGAGTGGCACTTTTTCTGTTATCCGTGGTCCCACAAATTACAAAAAACTCATATTCGAATTTTATGTTTTATTTTCAAAACCGGACCGGACATCAAACCGGTCCGATCGGTTGAACTGTATTAAAGGACTGGATGATTTTTTAAAATATTTTAAATACAAATACATAAAATATAGAAAAATTTTAAAAATTTCCGATTCAATCTATGTTTCTACCGGTTCAACCGTCCGGTTTTCCGGTTCAACGGGTCGGACCGTTGCGACCTACCGATTCACGACTAGAACGGTTCAAACCTCTAAAACGGACTGGTTCCATGTCCGGTTCTCTGTTCAACCGAACCAACCGGCCGGTTCGGTTTAAAAAAACAATAATTAAGCATATAAAAGTTAGTTAGGTTTAAAAATTGATAAAAACTAGATTTAGAAAAAGTTTAAACAATTGCTTGCTATTTCTCTATTCTCATTTTAAGAGCTGTTTGGCAAGTGTTGAAAGAGTGAATAGTTAAGAGGTCTAAACCATTAAGAGGTTTTATCAATAAGAGGGATGGTGCGACAGAATTGCAGATGAGAGTAAAGTTGGTAGACAGAATTGCAGATGAGAGTAAAGTTGGTATATGCTCCATTCAGCATCATTTTATCTCTTAGCCATTCAGCACTTAACTGAACCATTCAGAGACTCTTTTTTTATGAAACAAACGCTCTGAATACTGAATCTGAATGTTTAAGCACTAAATTGAACCATTAACAGGTGAAACAAACAGCCCCTTAATATATTGGGTGTGTTACAAAATTGGCTAAGAAATCAAAATACAGAAAAATAAAATGAAAAATCCAACCCTATAGCTGAATTTCTCACAAGTACAAAATAATAAACACCGGACTAAAGTCAACTAAGATGAAATATTTCCTAAACTTCACTTGAAATAAAAAATCAATGTCACCTCCTAAGATTAGAAGTTTCACTTGCAAACATGATCAATATTATAGAACTAGGCTTTTAAATACTTCTGAAACTAAACTCAGAACATTTCAACATTCTAACCCCCAATTACAAAAACTCATGTGTCAATTATGATTCTAAAGCCATCATAAAGAATTGAACCAGGTATTTACAATAATATCATACGCGCCTGTTTTCCCATTCAAGCCGTGGATGCATCGGATTTTACTTTGCCTTGGATCATGCTAGCTTCCCATTTTTCTTCTCATACTCGTGCTTAAGTTCCTCCAAACGCTTTGATACCTGAAAATATGATAAATGCAAGAATGCATTGTGAACACAAGCAACAGAAAGTTATCGACAGCAAATGTTACTTAGCCATGTTTTGGCACATATGCCTTCTGTATGTGTGTTCTAACTTCTAACATTTCACTTATTAAATAGTTTTATGGATGCAACTTGATTATTAATCAATTGCCGAAAATGTTACTATTTTCTTAATTTCTTTGGACCAGGCATCCTATACAGCTTTTTGAGAGAAGTAACTAAATACTGAAGACAACACCCTAAATGATAAAGGCTTTCTTTCATGTTTGTTCAAAGTTTGAGTGTCTGAACCTAGATGATTGTAACACACACAGAGGTTACCTGAAACGAGTAGGCCATTGGAAGCAATTTATCTGGATTCATTGCATCATCAGGGAAATTACGAAGAGCGTGTATAAGTTTCTCGAATGGTAAACGTACCTACAAACAACAGCATTTTCAATGAAAACCGCATATATTTACAACTCACACACAAGTCTCAGCTATTGCAAAGGATTACAAGTGACTCACCAAATCATCATGGCAATATTTCAGCAGCGCCAGGCCCATTTTAAAGACAATCTTGACACCCTTAACATACAAATGAAAGTTACTTTGTCTGCAAATTTTCTTGTTTTCTTTCAGTTTTATCTATATTTTGCCATATGTTCAACCTTCCTATAAGCTACTAACCTCATAGAGAAAAACATCCCAAATTCGAAGAACCAGATGAAAGGGAAACGAATATGAGAAAACAGTGATAAACCACTGGCTTCCATACATGCTAGGGTTTATCATTTCTTGTGTGAAGTGTTCACCTAACTTTGGTAGGTACTCCCTCATCATATGATCAAACTGAAACACATATTGTTGAACAAGAGGCATTCCCTCCTGCACCCGACACCACAAACAAACTCTACATTCCAATAGGGGAAAAACACAGAGAATATGAAAGAAATAAAAAAGTGCTTTGTGAGTTACCAAATACAATCCTTCCATTGGAGCATGGACAGCTCCTTTCATTAATGCCACCAACAGCCAAAATGCATCTTCTTCACACATGTAAAGCAGAAAGAGACCGACTAAAAATCCCATACCCTGCAATTGAAACCCTTTTTAATACGCGTGTCATACTGTGATTGGAAAGAGATGTAATGTGATTTATTTGATGTACCTGTACATATCCAACCTTCCTATCATATACAGAGTAGGCCTTCAAAACATTGTAAAGTGATCTTTGACCAGGTCCATGTCGTTGCTGGTAGAAAACATGTGAAGGAAAAGTACGCGATATATCCCGTATAATATCTAGCTCAGAAGCCGATGTCTCATATATCACTAGTTGCTGCAACAAAAATGATCACCAGTCACATATTTACACTAGACAATTTGGTGGTAAAAACGAAGACTTGAAATAGGAATATACCTCATAAACACCAGGGTTCATCAGCAAGAGGTCCCGGCTTCCAGAAATCAGTTGCCAAACAATACTTCTCATACGATCAGGGATTCCTTTCCGTATACGCCGTTTAACAATATTTGGTTTCCTTCTTACATAACGCTTCCAGTCACTACCTCCAACGCCAATCATTTCCCGCCATTTTCTAAGCCTTCTCTCTTCCCTGTTAAGTGTCTCATTTAAGTAAGCAACACAAAAAGAATAGGCTAAAAGACCATGACTATCAATTGTTTAAGTGAAACATATAACACTCACCCTTGGTTGTAGGAATATAAACATCCTTGTATTTAAACTATAAAATAATAAAAACGACAAAACTGTAAACTACTCCATTCAATGAAAGACATCCAAAGAGGCGAACATCACTTTTAAACTATAACTTTGGATAGAAATTCATTAAGACTGTTCCATGACTTTAGTAACTAATCATGTTTGTTCACGGTTATAGTTTAATGAACTTCAAGATAAAATCATACACAAAATAAGTATGAAAAGAGGTTTTCTGAGACAAGGGCCTTTTGGGAGCAACCTCCTTTACCCTGGGATATATAGGTAAGGTTTGCCATTATCTCACCCTCTCCAAACCCTGCTACATTAGTCGGATTTTGTTGGGTATGTTTGTTTATTTCATATCATTTTAGTTAATTAGGAACTACTTGACACCAAGGACGGAGCTGGAAAAGCCCAGGGGTATCCCGGGATACCTCTCAACTTTCGCTGTGAAGTGCAATTTTCATTAAATAAAGTATTGATATATCATTTTTTTCTTCCTGTTTTAAGTTTCAGGATACCCCTGAACGAAAACTATGATACTCTTAAATGAAAATTTTTATTTAGGACACCCCTGAAATCTTGTTCTAGATCCGCCACAGCTTGACACCAAAAGGAAATCAGTTTAAATATCGATACGAGTTAGGAGGTGTGGAATGCAAGGCTAAACTATTTTCCGGTTCTGATGAAGCGGGGTCGAAGGGGTGCATCGTGCACCCCTGCTGGTGGTCTCGTTGCTCGTCAGTGAGTTGTGCCACAATGAGTGAAACTTGAATGGGAAACAGACCTAATGAAACAGACCTAACCATACAACAACACAATGGTACTGAATCATTCAAAGATCAAACAGACCTAACCATACAACAACACAATGGTACTGAATCCCAACTGATAAAACAATATACCAATATCTGCAATCTAAATTGATGTACAAGCAAGCAACAATGGTTAGAACATAAAGCTGCATTATTACCTCTCATCCATTCGTTTCTTCTCCATCTCCTAACTCAAACAACAACAACACCGCAACATCATTTTTCTAACTTCAGGATGCCCTAATTACATAAAAAAAAACATATAACAAACACAAAACGCTGATTTAGACATTATAATCAAAGAGAAATAGACACGCAATTTATATGGTTCAAAATTGAAATGAAGATGCATACCACCAGGCTATGGAGTTGTTCCCCAATCCGATGGTTATGAACGAAATTCAATACGATCGACCAATTTTGAATCCGAATGGGTTTTGGTTTTGTGTGTTTTATTAATTTGACGGGAAGTGGATCCTCTTAAATGCAGGATCGGGTGTGATTGTTCCGATCTAATCCGATATTTTCCATCTAAAAGGTCATTATCTTTTTAAAATTAGCATGGCTGAATGATCGAGTTTAAAGTCTCGATTTGTTTAGATAATAAACGTTTATAAGTGGTCAGGTGAAATTTTTCTAAAGTTGCAATCATAATGGAAGTTGGTCCCAACCTTTTTAAATACTTATCAACCAATTGTTTTAGCAAGAAAAATCACGATGTGTCATTATGCTTTAACATTTCTATGTAGAGCCTTTTTGGCTTAGACTCGATCCCAATTGCCCTACCAATTGAATTATCGGCCTCTTAAAAACTTGTTTTATCCCCTCATACTCATTTCTTTACCTATTATATTAGATCTTACAGTTTGTTTCTCCATCATGTGTTCAATAATGATAAAGAAACATTGTTTCTGTTTCTAGAGAAACTTCTCCTCCAATGAATGTTCTTGCTATAAAGAAGTCATCGTTATCACATAAACAATTACGGATGATCATTTTTTTAATTAATTTAATAACTTTACCTGCAACTTACTAGACATAAAACTACATCGTAACGTGCGAGACATATAAATATTTTCTTTACACCTAACAACGTTATGTCACAAACATAACATATGTAACGAATTCACAAACACGTCAAATCTTTTCATTCGAGCATCCCACTAATCTGACAATCATAACACGGGACACCACATTAATATCACTGTCATAGCATAAGCAACCAAGTGAGATACATGATACCATCATTGTAACCAGTGTTTTTAAACCGGCCGGTCCGACCGGTCGGACCGCGGTCGGACCGTGTTTTTTGAGAATCACGGTCTGATAGGCGTTTGTGAACCGTTGCGAACCGCTCGAACCGTTATTGAACCACTCGAACCAAACCGTTTTGAACCGCTATCGAACCGTTTTTCTTGGATTTTATGTTTATATCTATAATTTTTTGTGTTTTAGGTGATGAAACTCAATATGTTGATGTTCTGAGTGATGAAGATGATGAATTAGTTTTACTTAATGATGAATAATTGGATACGTTGCGTGACATTTGAACTTAGAATTTATGATGATGACGATTTGGTTTTATTTTGGTGTTAAAATTTGTTTAAATTATAACTTTTTTGTGATTCTTGGTGTTAAAATCTGTTTGAATTATGACTTTTGTGTTATAACTTAAGATTATTGAACTTAAGTTGTGTTTAAATTAGAATTCTTATGGTATTATTTTGATAAATGTATATTTCGTCAAACCCCGGTCCAACCACGGTCCGACCCCGATCCGACCAATAAAACTAAAATAACGTTTTGATGTCCGGTCCGGTTTTCAAAACATTGATTGTAACCAGGGGCGTACCCACTTTGGTGGGGTGGGGGGCGCCCGCTCCCCCTGCGAAATTTTTTTTTTTTGGTTTTTATATGTTAAATTCTCGATCGACCCCCATAAAATTTAACCCTCGACCCCCATACAGGTTTGAAAACTCAGTTTAATGCTCAGTTAGTAGCCTATATGAGACACATAATATTTAACAATGGATTGAGTTATATTATGGTTAGAAGCAGGGGCGTACCCACTTTGGTGGGGTGGGGTGGGGGGCGCCCGCTCCCCCTGCGAAATTTTTTTTTTTTTGTTTTTATATGTTAAATTCTCGATCGACCCCCATAAAATTTAACCCTCGACCCCCATACAGGTTTGAAAACTCAGTTTAATGCTCAGTTAGTAGCCTATATGAGACACATAATATTTAACAATGGATTGAGTTATATTATGGTTAGAAGATAGTAATATATATTTATTTATATTGTCATATATAGTCAATCATTATGGTATTGTAACCTTAAGTGTTTCACCATTGCACAAAACCATCAATATAGTTGATGATTTGGATGGTCATGAGTACAAAATGGAAATATATAAATAAATTAACTACTTTTGCTAAGTAATCAAGTGAGAAGTGATGAATGGTGGAAAAATTAGTTGTAGAACCAAGGTTCACAACATCACCATTTTTATACCATAACACAAGTTTTCCAATATAATATTGTTTGGAAACATGGTTTGGTTTCATTAACTTCTTATTTGTAGATTAGTGACTTAAAAAAGATGTATAATGGAGGCATATGAAGTTTAAGAAACAAAATAAAAGATTTATTTTATATAGTTTGAAAAAAACAATCCTAACTCGAACCTCAAAATGGTGATTCACCAAACTCTATTTACCTTGGTAAATACATGGTAAAGTTATAGAGGATGTTTCAAGTATTTAGGAATAAAAATGAAAGAAAAATGAAAGAAAGAATAAAAAACTCACAAGTTGTTGTTGAAAATTTGTTGAAAAAAAGATGAAATTTGAGAGAGAGTTTGAAAGATGAAAATTTGTAGAAATTCTTAAATAGATTGAGAGAGTTTGAGAGAGAGTTTAGATGATGAAAGTGATTAGAGAGATTTGGTTTGGTATTTATAGATAAAAATTAGGGTTAGACATTAAATAAGTTGATTGAGTGGAGGGAATGGAAATTTTTACTTTTAAATATAATAAGTGGAGGTAAAATGAAATTTTTTTAATTTTGACCCATCAAATTTATTTGTTGTCATTTTTTTAATTTAACCCGACCCGGTTCGACCCGAACCGAATCGAACCGGATTGAAAAAAAATTATATATCGATACTTAAATTATTACTACCAAATTTCCGACCCCCATGAAAAAATTTCATAGGTACGCCACTGATTGTAACACACAACTTAGTTTATCTTTCGCATCAACAAAAAGTCCGAATATAAAGAAGAACCCTCCCAACGCACCACCACCCGCCACCGCCCACCGGCGTTACTTCCGACGCATTTTCCGATCGATCCATCTCAACACATCATCATCATCATCCATTGAAGCTTCCTCTGCACGCTTCAATTCTCAAAATTTTCCATTGTCAAACGCGTTTCTACACGTACCTTAGAGTGCACGTTACACCTCATTCTACAACAACAAAACCATTACACAAATCACCGAAACCCTAATGCCGATCGCTAACCTCTTCTTAACACCTTCAACGTTCAACATCATCTCAAAATCCACAAAACAGTCCAATTCTCGATCCAAAAGGTCTATGTTATACACTCCGCCAACCTCATCGTTCACAATTCCCATTTCTCATCGTCCGGAGCATGATGCTACACAACAAGTTTCTGCACTGATTAAGGTCACTATCATTAATTGTTGTGTTTAGTTATCTTATGTTAGACTTTTTTTTTGTGTGATTTGTTTTGTTTCTTACAGGAACATATAGGGTTTGGTGGTAAAACAAATTGGTCTGATTTATCGGGATTTAGTTCGTTGTCGGTTTGGGATGATAAGCTGCAAACTGATGAAAAGGTTTGTGGATTGTGTTTTAGTAGTTTAGTTTTAAGTTTTCAAGTTAAAAACTAATGTGAGTGGTATTGAAGATGAGTACTTTTATTAAACTATAGCATAAAACATTGCAAAATGTTGATGCTCATTTTAATTTTGAAACTGGGAAGCTGAATGTTTGGGGTTTAATTATGTGTGATCACTGTAAGCTATCAAGCGCGTATCATTACTGACTATTTTGCTGCTATCTTCAACATTTGTGAAGTTTCAATGTCAATTGGTGAAAGAGGGCAACGTTGCAGAAACGGAAGATGGTATGCAACTTTTCTAATTATTGAGGAATTTGCACATATGGTTATTGTCTTCTGTTTGATACTTCGTGTGGACTTAATTTGTTCTCTTTATGTCTCCTTGAGTTATATTACAGACACGCGGTCTGCAAAACCAAAGAGTAAGAAAAGTAAGAAGAAGTCGTTAGGGACAAAGATATACACAGTTATAGTTGGAGCTTCGTTTTGCATAGTTGTAGGGGTTTTCTCCTTTGCTCTTCCGAAGCAAGTAAGGCTACATCACACAGTTGTCCCATACTCGGATCTAGTTGGTGGCATTCGTGATGGGAGTGTGATACGCGTTCAATTTGTGGAGAACTCACGTGTGATCTATTATAACACCAAGGTGTCTATTGATCAAGATGCTGAAACTTCTCAAAGTGAAACAGGACAAGTTAGGTTTTTGAAAGCGTTTGAGCCCAAATGGAAGTTTCATACAAGAAACGTAGGAGATGATAAGCATCAGCTTATTAAGATGCTTAAAGATCAAGGGATAACATACGGGTCAGACCCTGAACTTATCTCCAATATTTTGAAGAGTTTCCTTCTTAACATGTTGCAACTCGCCCCATATTGGTTAATGTTGGGTGTTCAAGGCTACCAGCTTTATGTTCAACTTAATCTTGGGAGAATGAAAAAACGAAAGCCAAGTAAAAAACAATCTGTAACATTTGATGATGTTGAGGGTGTAGATTCTGCAAAAGCTGAACTTCTTGAGGTCATTTGCCCATTGTTTCACTGTCAAAGTTATTGCTTGTCACTTTGGTGTAAATATTAATCCTGCATTTGAACTTTTGTAGATTGTCTTGTGCATTAATGAAGATAGCAAATACATGAAACTTGGGGCGAAATTACCAAGAGGGGTTTTGCTTGTTGGTCCTCCGGGAACAGGGAAAACGTTGTTGGCCCGCGCTGTGGCTGGGGAAGCTGGAGTTTCGTTTTTCTCCATTTCTGCTAGTGAATTGGTGGAGGTTTTTGTTGGCACAGGAGCTGCTCGTGTTAGAGACATTTTCCGAGAGGCAAGAAAACATTCACCATCTATTATTTTCATCGATGAGATTGACGCTGTTGGTGGCCAACGTGGAAGAACTTTGAATTGTGAACGTGACCAAACTTTAAACCAGGTAGATTTAGTATCATTTCCAGATTCAGTTTATATGTATCCAAATCTGTTGGTTAAAACTAAATCTAGCTAATCAAATGAGAAAATCACCAAAATAGACAGTTGACTTGCCCAAACAACGAAAATAAACATTTGACTTTTAGCACTCTTTTATCCATTTTTTTCAACCAATAGGAGAGTGTCAAATAACACACCCAGGCCAAATCAGCCGCTTCATAGCCGGCCCAATCATTGTCATGGACCTACACGAAATGAAATGGGGAGTTGACTCGTGTCCTCAGCCGCAACTGGTTATGCCATAGCCGACCCACAACCGAATTTAAGCCGGGAGGCCCACAATCCGGCTATGGTTCGACTAAGGACACGTGTTAGCTCCCCATTTCATTTTATGTGGGTCGAAGGCAATTATTGTGCTGGGTAGGGAGCAGGCGGCTTAGCTGAGTGAGGGGTCTGTGTCACTATCTTATTGGTTTAAAGTGAATAAAATGGTGTTCTTTGGCTTTTTGTCTCGCGCAAGCGTTTGTTTTGGCGATTTTCCCCATCCATTAGGTCCCAGTAGATCAACGTAAGTTAGTTGTCACTAAGGTACCAACATTATCTGATATGATTTATGGATATAAGCTGGAGTGAACAATTTGTTCTACCACATGCATTTTATCTTGCTATTTTATTGATGTGTTAGCTTTTGACTGAGATGGACGGGTTCGAGAAGGATGCAAGTGTGGTGGTTATAGCTGCTACTAATCGGCCCGAGACACTGGATTCAGCTTTGATGAGGCCGGGTCGGTTTTCCAGGAAGGTACTCGTTGGTGAACCTGATGAAGAAGGTAGGCGTAAGATTTTTAATTTGTATTTAAGAGATGTCCCCATGAAGGAAGATAAAGAAGCCATGTCTAGCCTTGTTGCTTCTCAAACCCCGGGACTAGTAGGGGCCGATCTTGAAAACATAGCTCACGAATCAGTACTACTTGCAGCACGCAGAGGTTTGTTTGTTTGATTGATTGTTCTTTATAAAGTTTAACTAAAAATCACAATATTAGTAACATTTTGATTTTGTGGTTGGGTTGAAAACGTTTTCAGATGGTGATTTTGTTACGAGGGATGATGTTCTTCAAGCTGTCGAGAGGGCCACGAAAAAGATGTATGATGATGACGATATTAACGAAGCTAAACGACCATATTCGGCTGGATCAATGGCACAAGCACCTGTGCAGTATGGAGGTGGAGCCATGGGATTTGGGTTAGTTAAGGGGCAGTTCAGTTACTTAATACATTGTTCATTCTATTCTATTCTAGTTTTATAACAAGTTTGATTCTATTACTTAAAACATTGTCTGGTTGTGGATATTTAAACACAGTCATATATTTGCAAGTAACATATACTTATAAGATACAAGCTTATAATAAAACGGATGTATTTTTAATTATCAAAACATGGAGGGTGTAAAATACAAAATTTATGTACAATAGAAACCGAATAGTATTTATGGTGAATTTACAGCTTTAAATTTTATTTCACAGTTGTTTTGAACCAGATGTATTTGAAGTCGTCAACCGTTCTGTTTCATCAACGTATTTTGCAATACATTTTAACCTTTTAACTTTGTAAGCCTAGTTCTTAAAAACCAAAGCCCAAACTAAAAAAAAAACTAAACCTAATAATCGATCATTGGGTTTCATTTTCACCACGACCATCGACTTCACCATCTACGTTCACCAAGTCACCATCTTGTTTACTTTTCTAATTTATATTTTTGTATGTGTTTAGACTTTAACCTTTAAACATTTTTTATCTCACACTTAATGAATAAGCTTGAATTTGGTGTTCTAATTTCTAAAGTAGGAAAAAAATTAGGTAATTCAGTTTATTCGATTCAAACCAAATTAAATTTGGTTTATTCAGTTCAAATTAGGATTGCACGAATTAGGTTCGGATTGTGGTTTTACAAAAAAAAACTCAATCCGAATAACCCGAAATGAGGAAACCGAGTAACCCGAAAACCGAACCGATAAACACCCCTAATTACCATAGGTGTCACGACCACTACTGAGGATTATAGGGCCCTGGGCGAGTCGGGAAAAAAACCCCTTTATCTTTTTTTTTAAAGAAAATAAAATTTTAGCCTATTTATTTTGTCAGAAAAACTTTTAATAATTGGGCTACTTATTTTACAAAAATATGCTTGCTGAATTAAACAAAATCACTTGAATATGCGATGTCTATTTTTAAAAATTAAAAAAAAACATAAAAAAGTTTAGAAATTTTGGCCTTTGGAATTTGGATCATTGGACCCTGGACAGATGTCCAGGTTGCCCGACCCAAGGCCCCCATGACCACCACCTATGGACTCATCTTTCTATGTGGTTTGTCCAATCTAAACATAATATGAGTGACTCAAATACCGTTTGTACATTCATATTCATAGTTCATAACTTCATACCAACAATATAGTTTGTTTGCCCATAAGAACTTGTGTTTTTTTCTTTTTGTCACCGAACCTTCTAGGATGTCACCCATTTTAAAATTTCCTCACTTATGAATGCCTAACTGTGAAGTACCAAACAAAAGGAGATTGATTTTTTCAATTCACATAAATTTCTCTACAAATTAAAAAAAGTTTTTATTTGCGTGGTTTATAAATTCTAGACAGTGAGGTATATCAATAAATGAATTAGATACTATGAGAGCTCATGCTCATTTAATGTGTGAATTGAAGGTGTGAACAAAAATGAAATTGTGTGGCGTGAAAGATATTGAAATTATATGGTGTGAAATAAATTGATAATGTATGGTGTATTTATAGAATTTTGACAAATATTTTTTAAAATACATTTAATTTTGATTAAACTTCATTTAAAAATACGTTTAATAATTATGTGTTTGTCACGTTCCAGCCGTTGAGAGAAGTAAACAAAAAGAAGAGTAAATCGTAACATTCAATCGGTTTACATCTAAGTTACAAAAACCCACATACGAAAATGATATTCTACTAAAAAAATTTCTGGTATAAAACACCAATCACAAAAAGAAATACATGCTAAGAAACAAGAAACAGAAGACACAAAGTGGTAGACTAATAATAGGTAACAATGGTTCTTGCAAAATGAAAAATGGATTTTTTTTTATGTATACACAGACACCAAATGGAAATATGATAGCAAGACTTTAGATTTCATTCATCAAATCAAATCACTAAACTCAAGCTGCATTCAATAATTATAAGCATACATGAAAATCAACAAGCAAACATTACAATCTTTTCAAGCTTTTCTTTCTAGCATCAATCTTCTTTTTATCTTGACCTTTCACCAACCCACCTTCCTTCTTCTGAGCCGCTGCCACCACAGGTGGTGCCGCAGCAGCAGATCCGCTACTAACTCCAATCTCAACCACTGGGTTTAGGGCGGTAGTTGGCGGCTCCTGACCACTGGCACCCCCTTTCATAGTGTTCAATGAAGGGGCCAAAGGCGTAGGCTGCACCACTGCTCCAGAGACGGCGGTTTTTGTGTCAACAATACAAACTGAGGTGTTTGTTGTCTGGTCAGCATTAAGAGTAGCAGTTGATTCGGATCTAGCCACTGACTTGAACTTTGGTTTTGGCTTCAGAGCATGAATTCCGGTATATAGCCTGTGATCAATGCCATGAAAACCGTATTAAAGATCAAGGTTTCTTGTGTATGCTTCAAAATACAAGTGTAATCTAGTAAGTAAATTACGTAAAAGTTTATAATGATTATGCTACTGGATTGCACTGGACAACGAAAATGAAAGTTAAAGAGTGTTATAACTTATAAGTGGGTCAGAATTGTCCACTAAAACAAATGTGGATGTTTAAGCAACGAACCTAGCATGTCTGGCATACTCGTCATAGTTCTCAAGCAGCAATTTACCGGCTTGCTCGTTCAATGCAGATTCAGGAAATGGCTCAATCAACAAGCATCTAACAACCTGCAACAAGGCCACAAGAGACACGTTGACCTCAAATTCACACAAACTTTTAATTTGAAAGTGAAAATTTTTTTCCGGGAATTTACAATTAGAACATGACGTAAGCCAAGACTAGGGTTCCAATCCCTTTTCAATGTGTTAACACATATTTCACCATTTGATGCAATGTTTGGGTGGAAGATCTTGGTCAAAAAATAACCTATAAATAGATAAACAAAGATTAATAACAGTAAAAGAGTAAGTCATGAATAAGATATAAAGGTTTAACCGACAAACCTTTAGGAGGCGAGTGAGGGAAATCACGAGACAAGATCAATTTCATGCGGAAAACACCATTTTCATATGGAGTGCCAGCTGCACACACGCGATAGACACAGTCAAAACTCAAAACGTAAGAACAATGTTTCAAACTCCCGATATATATGTTTGTTATAAATACATGCTCGATACATATGTTTGTAATAACAACTACCTGGGCCTTCTATATCAGCATATATAGTTGAGAAATCGTCATCATTCACTCCGACTTTAATTCCTTCGGGTGGTGTTTCATCAAGATTCTTCAACTCCCTGGCAAGTTGCTTGATTACATTTGGAGGAAGATTCTCATTGGTAGCCTGCAAGAATTACATAGTAAACGTTACAATTACAAATTCATTTTCCAAATTTACCCAACAAACAGTTATATTTAAAGTGCCCACTCAACTTTATATACTCAATAACAAAAGAGCCAACAAATTTAGCATAATTGTAAGTGATTAAAGGTGTTTCCAAGAGAATGATGAACATGAAAAGTCTTAGCATAATTGTAACAGAAATGTTTCATTTGTTGAAATACATAAAGTTTCAATCTTGGTATTAAATTAATAAGTACAAACATTGTGTCTTATATGGTTGTGTTTGCAGAATATATAAAAACAAGAAAAATTGTCTTTTTCCTCTAAAAAAATTGATCTTGGAAGAATATGTATTGACTGAAACTTGTTGATTCAGTGGTTATGTTTTGATAAAACTGTTTGTTCTTCCTTTGGTTCTGTTCATAGAACTGGTTATTGGATCATATCTCTAAAGATAACAAAAGTATGCTAATTTTAAAAGAAAATGGCAGAGAGAACATACCATCAATCACAACGGAAGATTCAAGACTGGAAAGCAAAAGGCAATGATACGAGTAAATCGTCAATGAAACCGAAAGAGCTTAACCTGTTAGCACACAAATCATTTCAAACTTATCATTCAAAATATAAAACATCAAATAAAAGGCAAGAAAACTACATCCAAACAACACCAAATTTGATAACAAACAATGTTAAATTGTCAAAAAAGGATAAACTTTATTACCCAATTCTCTTCTTTCACTTTAGATTGACTTTTGTCTTACAATTTTTTATGCTACATAAATCATAATATGCTCAAAAAAGCAACTAATTTAAATACATATAGATGGTAAACATATGATTTTGGAAATGAACTCATATCATGATAATAAAGAAACATCTCTATTGATTAAACTTGAAACCCTAAATCCAAAACAAATTACATTCAAACAACACCTATGCATCAAATTTACTCAAGTACACCCTAATATGAAAATCCCCAATTCTAAAAATCAACAATTGACCTAATCTAATCTTTAACCTAAAAGAAAAAAAATCTGATCTTTACAATCAAGAAACAAAAAGGATTAAAACCCAAATTAACCCATCAAACAACTATCAAACCCCACTTCAGCAAACACATCAAATCCACAATTCAACTTTCAAAATGCTACAAAATAACAAAAACACACCTGAAACCCAAATCAAGAAACACCCCAGATCGTTCTTGAAAACAACAATGATTTCAAATATTCAGCAAAATTGACGATAATTAAAGAAAGAGAAGAGCGTTGAGCGATCTTGCGATGTGGGTCGATAGATATATACCCAAGAACCAATAGTTTACCGTTGGGGGTTTTGATGAAAATTTCAAATTGGTACTTTAAGTTATGAGTATGTGCAAGTATGGCCCTTAAGTAGGGGGTATTTTGTTGTTGTTTATAGTTCAGGGGGTAAAGTGGAACATTGTGGTGTTTTGCAGCGTCGGTACAAAGCCAAAATAAGAAATTATAAAAGAGTCACTGTCAATCAGACAAGCACAGCTTGCTTTTTTATTGGTTTTATTATAGTTGCAATTATTAAAGTTTTGATTAAAAATAAAATAAAATCGCATTAATAGATACACTCCCCTCATTGTCATATTATCTAGTATTTTATTCATGTTAAATCTTATATTAAAAGATTGAAAGTTTATTTTATTAGTTATTTTATTAATTGTTAGTCTCTTAGTTTAAACATGAAAAAGTATGTGTATATAATAACCTAAATTATTTGAAGTTATCGTCTGGGAATAAAATTTAATTATATTAAAATACAAAGTTCATTAATAGTATTTTATATGGTGGAGTTGTTGTATTGTTATTGATTGATGATTTAAGTTGTTGTGTTGTTATTGGTTGATTTCATGAAATAGTGTTTTGTGTGTGGTTTGATGTGGTGTTTTGCTATTGGTTGACGGTTTGAGATGTTGTGTTGCTATTGATTGATATCATGAGTGCGTTTGTTTGTTATTTTTTTGTATTGCTTTTTTTGTGTTGTGTTACATTTTTGCTTGTAATGTACTGGTATGATATGCAAGAAGTAATAAGCCGATTAACAATTGTCACAGAACACATGACAACTTGAATACACCTAGTTATAGGTTAGATAACCAATAAGGTGTTGTAAAAAAAATTAGGGTGATGCCCTTTTGACAATTGTAAAATTTTTAATCATCTTAAGGAACGGTTGTGAGGTTAACTAATATACTAATTTAAGAAAAAATGTTCTTAAAAAAAGTTATAATTAAATCGGGCTCGATGAAGAATTTATTTATATTTATATAACTACTAATAAGGAAGGTCGGTGCTTTGCATCGGCCTCTTCCGTCTCGTCACGTCGCGTTTCAGTTTTTTCTTACTTTAACGTATTAACGGTTTTAATCCCCGACTTTTAACGCATTGACGGTTTTAGTCCCCGACTTTTCCTAATTGTCATTTGAGCTCCTGATGAGTTTTTGACTTTGTTCTTTTACTCCACTTTGACACATAGTATGACTTTTACTGATTGTCATTTTAGCCCTTGATAAGTTTTCGACTTTGCTTTCTTACTCTACTTTGACATATAGTACGACTTTAATATTGTTATCGTGTTGACCTCTAACTTTTGATATTTCATCATTTTTTAACATGTGAAACATTATGTTTTTGCGTCGTGACGTACGGGGCATGAGACTTTTTTTTTCAACACATATGACGAAGTCAAATACGCAAGACCCGACTGCGTGACCCGGCCACTGCAACACGCGACCTGGTGTTAGATCTAGTTAAATTTTGTAAATGAGAAGTAATGAAGTAGACTAAGAGCCATTCAACAAAGGTTAATCAAATCATTTTTTTAAATGAAACACCTTAATTTTTAAGGAGAAATACACCACAACCTACATATAACAGGACTAAAACCTCTGACCTAGTGCTCCTAACACAAGTTGTTACCAAATGTTAATCAAATCTTAACCTAGTTAATCTTCTTCTCCCTCTTCTTCTTATTAAAATCTAGTGGCATGACTGTAAATAGTTGGATTTTAAATGATAAATTAAGGGTTTTTCTATCTTATCCATTTTTGTTAGCTTTTTTATATACATGCAAGACACATGTCAATTCTCCAACTTTTTTAAAACGTTCATAAATTTTATATACGACACTATTTTAAAAAACTAAATCATAAAACGAGCGTTTTTAATCTTTAAAACACGTATAACGTTGGTATATAAAATGACTTTTTCATGTTTTTTCAGCTCATTATTTAACATGTCAAATATTGTGTAATATTTTAGGTCATTGGATTATATTATAACTTGTTTTCAAATACAAACTAAAAAATTACACAATATTGTATATTTCGTAAAACATAGCGTTCTTTTATCATTGTGTTAGATGTATAATCATTGTGTTATATTGTGTATTTCGTAGGATCATTACATTCGGTGTATTTCACCATATAACCTCCATATAATGATCACTGTGTCAAAAGTTGTCGTATATGTCATGTTCGATTGTAATGAACGAACACAATATACCGTATCCTTGTGTTATATAATATGTAAAAGCACAATAGTTGATTGTGGCATTTCATATTGTACTAGGTTAGAACCCGTGGGTACCCACGGGGTAAAACGATAAAACATAAAATATTGTTTTAATAGTATTTTCCCACTTATTAACCTTTAATGCTTATCAATTATGTAAATATGATAACATACATAAATTAGATATTGTTTTCTATATAACCTCTTATCCCTTGAAGATGTATGAGAAATGGTATTATGAGAATCTGAAAAAAAAATTGTATTTCACTTATTAGTAAAGACATATCAGAAAATTAGAACACTTAATATAAGATTTATGTACAAATTATTAAATGATTAATAGCAAACGTGTTACGAAAACTTGATCAACATTTGAAATTAAATATCACAAAAGTGTTCACAAAATTTCAAACATTCAATTCAATACATTATAAAAAAAGATGTTCAAACATAAAGTAATAACAGTCAAGCAAACAAAAGCTTGAAAGGAAAAATACGCAAAATGTTTGTTTCATAAAGAAAGTCGTTTATTCCAATTTTTTCAACTTAGGAGTTAATAGCTTGCACTTGCCAATTTGTTCTTCAATCACATATTTCTTTGGCTTGGAAGAAGAACCATCAACACTCTCATCAACATCATAAATATCTTTTAAATTTCGCTTCATTGAATAACGATCTTCTTCAACCAAATCAATTACATCTCCATCCATTAAACGTTTTCCAAGTGACTTGTCAACCGTTTCATTTGGAGTAGTATTATCATCCATCACCGAATCTCTTTCCTGATTTATTATATATTAAGAGAATATATATAATAGTTGATATAATTGATAGTTTATTTTGTAAAATAGTTAGCCTGGTATATTTTCATGACAGTATCATAATTCAAAGAGTCTTGATTGGTAACAACATAGCATTATATCCTTTGATATCTTCAAAATTAGACATATGACATTTTTTTGCTAAAATAAGATATATGTGAACATGTTTAATGTAATAAGCTCAGCCTACTGTTGAGGATGAATGTTTGCTTGGTTAGTTTTTGTTTGGTGTAATATATAACGCTAAATACTTTTTATATATAACGATATGAGGGTAATAATAGATAGATCAACTGAAACTTACCGCGTTGTCGGAAGGTGTTTTTTGATCGAGCTCACTGTTTGAATGCTTGTGAGCAGTCGGCGTATCCGCGACCTTAAATTGAATACAAAAAACAGATTCAGTGTTAACCAATAATAAGGCCTAAAAGTATGAATGTTATTGACCTTACTGTTGATCATAAAGAGAACCAAAATAAACAGCTATAAATCCATGTATGTTCATGAGCAACATGTTGATCATACAAACCATAAAAAACCGCTAAAACCTATTGAAAAGTCTTCAAAAGATTGTGTAATACAATCAATTCAAAATGTCTGTTTAAACTGGTAATAGAGCTATTATGATAAAAAGCTTCAAAGAATAATCAATATAAAAATTAACAAAAAATAACAATCAATATAAAAATGAACATGTATGTTACTGATCAAGATGTACAGCATAAACACTAACAAAAACAACAGACAACATGTGATGGCATGTTCCTGAACTATCACATAGAGGTCCTATTTAATGAAATATTAAGTATATTTTGTAACATGTGTATATGCAAGGTATTAGAACATTTAAAGTAGTACCTTGTCATCAGCAAAATGATCATCGAGCTCGATAGTTATGACAAGATCATTTGAGTACTTAATAATGCCGTAAGTAACCGAACCATGATTTGTGTTATATTTTGAAACATCAAGCTTCCAAGCATACCTTCCAGTTAAAAGCTTAAACTCATCTGGTACATCACCTTCATACCCACCCTAAATAATAATTAAAAAATATAAAAAAACGGTATTAATTATATGAAACTTGTATAAATGGTGGTTGTTAAAAATAAGAAAAAGTTATAAAAAAGCATACATTCAAATAAGTTTGATACATTTCACTCGCTGATTTGCGGAAAAGTCTAGTCGCATCACGTTCAAACATGGACAGTATAATCATTCCGGTAGCATCACTTACACGAATAGGAGTTTTAAACCTGTAATTGTTCAAAGAATAAAAATGTTTGTGTTTGTTTTAAAGATAAGTTAAAAGTAACAAATTTTAATCAAAATAAATACCTTGGAATTGAAGATATAGTTTTTCCATGACATGAGGTGTTCGAACAAATTCACACTTTTGGGTCTCCTAGGGCCATTTTATGCAAGGGAGTGTCTAACGTCACTTTGTGAGTACAAATTGAGCAAGAATCATAGCACCAAGGGATTTCTGGAACAACACCCATGACAGTGGCAAGGATAACAACTTTTCCAGGCTATAAAATCGTTTAATAAAGTGGTTAATGTAAGTATCATGCGTCAAACGTTTAATTGAATATTGCTTCTAAAAGGATGACATAACATACCTGTTTCATTGCATTAACCTCAACCATTTTCTTAAATGGAGTCTTAAGAAGAAAATCATCACGCAGAGAGTAGAACACTGTAGAGCTTACCGATCAGTAACATTCTTTGGCAGACGCTGAAAAAAAAAGTTAAATATATTAGCTAACTAATGCATATGATCGACAACAAAGACGTTTAAGGAAAACAGGAAAAAAATAATATTAAGCATTAATCAAAGAATGAGCATGCTTTATAAATGTATTGTTTCTTTTGATACTTACAACCCTTGAAGACTCAACTTTGACTTTGAAGTTGATTACATCTTGAGGTTTGACATCAATTTGAGAAGCTTCAGCTTTACGTTTCCTTGTGTGAGAAGTCAATGACATCTGCTAGGATTCAACCAACCGTAAAGTAATGTGTTTCAAACAAAATTGAAAACTTAGTCTTAAATGTAAACCTAGTAATGAAGCAACAGACAACATGTGTTATGTTTTAAAAAAGGTTGATTAATTAGTAAAGTTAATAATTAAAAAACAGATTTTGGATTGAGCTTTGTTAAGAACCTGAGATGTCGCATTTTGTTGCTGCGGTGGGATCAAAAACTCTGTACAATTGGGTTCAAACATCTTCAATTCAAGAACCCCATCCTCAATATATGTAAAAATAAGAAATGAGGCAAAATCGAAACAACAACACCTTGCAACAGCACACCATCCGTTCCCAAAAAATATTCCATCTCGACATTCAGCTAGTTGGACTCTAAATGAGTCGACCTCATTAACCTTAACTTGAACAAAATCTCCCACCTTCGACTGTCCAAGATGTTTTGAAAGGAACTTTGGGTTAAAAACCTGTCAAAAAATTAAATTAAAGTAAATGAATATAAAGACACAAAATATTATTATACACACAAAAGAATAGGATACTAACACATCTTGGTATATTGTCAAGCATCACAAAATAGAAGGAGTTGGATGCTGTTTGATTCCAGAAAATGTTGACAGCAAATGATGTTGCTTGGACATTGAGAGGGTGAAAATGTAGTATGGTTCTTGGAGCCAGTGAGTATTTTGTAGCAAAATTAAACCATCCGTCATTTAAAACAGCTTTTCTATCTATGTTGTTGGACTGTTTAACATTAGAAATGGTGTTATCACAATGCAGAGTCACTATACCGTATGGAATTTGTCCATTTCCCCATTGTCTTTTAACCCACATTAGGGGAATGATCTATAAGAAATAAAAAACAAAATTATATTCATAGAACAAACATAAAGAAAAGCAATAATGTTTAAACAAATGAAACATAAAAAAAATTGCTGTAATGGAATTACCAGTTCATCTTTATCTGGGAATCGAATGACTTTGATGAAATCACGAAGCATTGTTTAAACTGAAAAAAATTATAAAGGATCCTATCAAATAGAAAGCTTATAAAACATTAAATAGACAACTATTAACAGCAATGAATTGAACAATTAACACTTTGAATAATGAGATGGTTTATACAGCAATCAGTTGAATTACTCATGTTTTGAATTAACAAATAATAACTATGTTTTGAAAGTCAAAAAACAAATATTGGGACATTGTTGATTATAGATAGTCGAGTAACAAATTTCAGGATTAATTGACATAAAAAACCATGTAAGATTCATGTCTTCAACCTAGTAAAAAAATAGTATCAACTGCAAAACGAATAAAGAATCGGAAACATAGTGAACGGTTATAGAAACAGTTACAATCGACATTAGTTAGTATTCATCAAAACATTAAAGCATTAGATAATTGTTATGTAACAATCTTTCGAGTAACACTAAACCATGAAATTAGACATAAAATAGATAGAAAGAAAGAAACAAACAATAACTATCGAATTTATCAGATTTTGGATTAAACAAACAATAACAATGTTTTGAAAGTGAAAAACAAATCTTAGGACATTATGGATTATAGGTAGTAGACTGACACAAAAAACGATTAACGGAGACACAAAATCATCAACAGATTGAATCACTTTCAATAAACATAAGTTACGATTCATCAACAGATGGAAACATTAGATTAGATAATTGTTATATAACATTCGTTCGAGTAAACAATAAACCCTGAAAATCGACATCGACATAAGATATATACAAACAAACTGAGGCCATTGAATAAACAATCAAACGAACGAAGAGGATGAAACGAATAAACACAAACCTGGAGAATCAATCGGAGAAGATGAGAGCGATGTGTAAGAATGATGATGCGACTGAAGGTTAGAGGGATTGATACGGCAGATTAGGGTTTGATATGGGGAGAATGAGGGGAGGTGGGGTGAAATAGGGTTATAAATATGATCCGCATAATTGCTGTAATAGGTGGATGATTAGTTGAAGACCCGACCCGGATCCGAATAATTGTTAAGGGTGAATGTGATGATGACAAGTGGCATGTTGTGGTGAATTGGTTTAACAATTTATTATAAGAGGAGATTTCTATTTTTTCACTATGTAGTGTGTTATAAATGTTTATTTTGGACTGTAATGTGTTATATATGCTTATGCTTGTATATTATTTTACTAGATTAAACCCATTTGTGTTACACGTGTAGAAACATAAAAATAAACAATTCTAAAATTTTACGAAAAAGTAATAAGTTGCTAACTCACTGTCACATGACAGCCTTTAAGCCACTTCGCATCATTGTCACATCATAAATCTTAATTGCCATTCCCTCCTTTCAGCTTAACATTATATTTTTTAATATATTTCAACTCGCTAGTATTGTGGGTCACTAACCAAGTAATATTATTAATAGAATAACAGTAAATAATAATAACAATAACAAATATATAATATTATAATAATAAATAATAAAAGAGGGTGTCTAGTCAGACACCCTGACAAGGCTATCCGGACACCCAATCATTTTGTCAATACGACTCGTATTGACAATACGAGTCGTATAGCTGTACTGTCAGTGATACGACTCGTATCAAACTAATAACGACTCGTATACACACATAAAACGACTCATATAATCAATGAATACGAGTCGTATATAGGGTGTTCGGATAGCCTCGACAATTTCTGTCAAGATTCCTGACACACAGTGAAACGACTCGTATTATGCTAATAACGAGTCGTATTTGTCCCTTAATACGACTCGTATCAACTGATACGAGTCGTATTACTTATCAGGAATCTTGCAAACATCACATGTCTGCCTCGAAATGCGTGCCAATTTCATATAAATACGAACGATCGTTTCTTCCGATTTCATAAAAAAATGTCCAATAGGCGTTCTACCACATCTTTACTCAACATTCCTTCCCCCGTTAACAATCATAATTTTCGTAATCACAACTGGTCTCGCAACGTTTTGCACTTTTACTATAACGGAGACCAACCGGAATGTAAGAATGGTTACATCGTTGACGAGCAGGTTCTTGACCGGAGCTGGTGGGGAACCCTTTTAGGTTTTGAGAGAAACGGGTTTATTTCTTCATACGTATGTTTTATGGCACCCTTTATTTTTAGTTAAATTTTAATATCTCGCTAATTTAATTTTCTATTTTTTTCAGCATAATTTCGTTTGGGTTACTAGACTTATGGTTTGGCGCAAACAAGAAATTGAGAGAGCCGGTGAAAACCTATTACGTTGGACGTGCCTACCTTCTGAGTTTTATGATATGTTAATCAATCAGGACGAAGACACTTCAATACGGTGACGGGACACAAACACTATATCCTCCGTTTTGGGGGGTTGATACGGTAATAACTAGTAACTAATACCAAATACAATTAAAATTTTTGTAGTTGTATTAGACGAATTACATAAAATAATATAATTAAAATTTTTGTAGGTGTATTTACCGATAAACCATGACGATGTAAGATGGTATCTTTTTGAAATTAACTTAAGGACAATGGAAATTCGTTGTTTTTTTCCATACGACTGTCTTCCAACTAGCTGTAGTGGTTTATCATGTATTCACGTTGGACTTCACCAAATCCATATTCAATTTGAAGATTTTTTCATATGGTTTTTAAGAAAAATAAACTACTGGCAACACACAGGTCAATATTTAGGTGAAGTTACTGAAATACCTGTGACCAGCTGTGTTGTTTGGCCACCTAATGCTGGTCATATAGGTTCAGATGGCGGGATAGTAATCTGCATGTTATTGCGTAGGCTTGTACAAGATCGGGGGCTGGACTGGCGAGAAGTGAATTTACAAGATGCCTGCCTCAGATTCAGACGGTTCATGGCGGATGAAATATACGCCGCCAGAACAGCCTAACAAACCTTTACAAACTAACATAACTTTTATACTTATTACTTCGCATGGTATACCGCAATATCATAGCTCCGGTGTCATCCGTCTCCTAATACATGGATGACTGATGAAACCGGGGTTATGATTCGGATTGCGGTATCCCATGTGAAGTAATAAATATAAAAGTTATGTTAGTTTGTAATGTTTTTGCATGATTTTTATAATTATATCACCGGTGTTACAAATAATAGACGTCTTCTCTTTTTCAATATAAACCATAAATAGTGAAAAATAATATAATTTTGGAGTATGTTACAAATTATTTGACCTAGTGAAATGTCTTCGGTTTCCATACTCGTTTAAGATAAAACTGAGTATTGAAACCGGAGACATTTTCGTAGGTCTAATAATTTGTAATTAACTGCAAAATTATATTTTTAATCACGTTTTATGGTTTATAATATAAAAACAGAGACATCTGTTATTTGTAACACCGGTGTTAAAGTAAAAAATATTCATGCATATAATAAACCGGAGACATTTCACCAGGTCAAAAGATTTATTTCTTTAACATAGTTAACTCCACCACTACAGAACTAGCAATGCTATCTGAACTAATGTGTTTAACACACGGTTCATGTCTAGCAGCTCGGTTTGGTAAACATCGAAAGATGTACACTGAAAGATGTAGTTGAAAGATGGAGAACATTCAGGTATTATTATACCGGAGAGATTTCACTAGGTCAATCTCCAAGTTTCAAAACGAAAGATGAAGTGAAAGCTTTATGGACTTGGAGAACATTCAGCATAGTTAACCCTACCATGTCCCGGAATGGTACAAAACGATGCCTACCATGCATGCACCATTTCGTATCTAGCAGAACGGGTTATCTAAATCAAACCTAAAGACGAAGTGTGAGTATACTTCACTTGTTACTTCGCTTGCACCCACCGGCAAGTACTCCGCTAATGGGCACATCCGAGACGTTTCACTAGGTCAAAATAACTTGTAATAATATTAAAAATATGTATTTATCGACAATTTATATAGATTGGTATTGGTTATCATATAAAACTTATGTATTTATTTACATTTTATATAGTGTGGTTGTGACTCGTTTTATATTAAATGTAAATTCGTTTGTGTGGTGGTGGCAAAATATGTAAAATGGTGGTGTTTTGAAGTGATTTTCATGGATTTTTAGAAAACTTTTTTTTTATGAAACTTGTTGGTGGTGTGTTTATATAGGTAAAATGGTGTGTTTTAAAGTGATTTTCTTGGATTTTTAGAAAACTTTTTTTTTATGAAACTTGTTGGTGGTGTGTTTATATAGGTAAAATGGTGTGTTTTGAGGTGATTTTCTTGGATTTTTAGAAAACTTTTTTTTTGATGAAACTTGTTGGTGGTGTGTTTATATAGGTAAAATGGTGTGTTTTGAGGTGATTTTCTTGGATTTTTAGAAAACTTTTTTTTTATGAAACTTGTTGGTGGTGTGTTTATATAGGTAAAATGGTGTGTTTTGAGGTGATTTTCTTGGATTTTTAGAAAACTTTTTTTTTTGATGAAACTTGTTGGTGGTGTGTTTATATAGTAAAATGGTGTGTTTTGAGGTGATTTTCTTGGATTTTTAGAAAACTTTTTTTTTATGAAACTTGTTGGTGGTGTGTTTATATAGGTAAAATGGTGTGTTTTGAGGTGATTTTCTTGGATTTTTAGAAAACTTTTTTTTTATGAAACTTGGTGGTGTGTTTATATAGGTAAAATGGTGTGGTTTGAGGTGATTTTCTTGGATTTTTAGAAAACTTTTTTTTTTTATGAAACTTGTTGGTGGTGTGTTTATATAGGTAAAATGGTGTGTTTTGAGGTGATTTTCTTGGATTTTTAGAAAACTTTTTTTTTATGAAACTTGGTGGTGTGTTTATATAGGTAAAATGGTGTGGTTTGAGGTGATTTTCTTGGATTTTTAGAAAACTTTTTTTTTTATGAAACTTGTTGGTGGTGTGTTTATATAGGTAAAATGGTGTGTTTTGAGGTGATTTTCTTGGATTTTTAGAAAACTTTTTTTTTTGATGAAACTTGTTGGTGGTGTGTTTATATAGGTAAAATGGTGTGTTTTGAGGTGATTTTCTTGGATTTTTAGAAAACTTTTTTTTTGATGAAACTTGTTGGTGGTGTGTTTATATAGGTAAAATGGTGTGTTTTGAGGTGATTTTCTTGGATTTTTAGAAGCCCTTTTAGAAAACTTTTTTTTTTATGATAATAAAACTATAAATATAAGTCTAAACCCAAAAGACATACAATATTGTTTAATACATACAATTTGTTTAATACATATACAAAATAATAATAAAACTATAAATATAAGTCTACGGAGGAGGAGGAGGAGGAATATGTTGCTGCTCGGACTGGAGAGATGGTAAAGTAGGCGGGTCGGGAAGTTGGACCCGAAGCTCACTCGCAATCGCCTGCACCGACGGAACCAACCACCGGATAACATGAACCATCTCCTCTAACAACTGTAGTATCCTCGACCCCTCAGATGTGGAAGTCCTGAGAATAATACGGGGCCGAGGACCCTGTATAGACATATATCATAAGTATACAATCCCATATAATATTAAAATATTATTATTATTAATAAAAATTAGTAATACCTGTGAAGATGATGCACCATCATGTGGTGGTGGTGGTGGTGGTGGTGGTGGTGGCCGATGGTGAAGGGGTGGACCTGGTGGTGGGGACCGTCGATCAGAATGCTGGGTATCATCTTCAGTGGGTGGGGTGTACACCCATTGCGTCCGCCCATCGGTCGTCCACCACAGCTCCTTGTCAGATATCTTCAGAATGATACCCATGCCCCTGCAGGTGTTGGCATCGAAACGGACAAACTTCGTCATGTCCGTCTGGGTGCCCAACAAATCGTCCGTCAAACTGTCCATACGACGTGCAATGGCAGTGACATACCCGCCACATGTGATCGCTCCCTCAGCCTGAAACAGCAGGATAATATTTAAGTTGTTTACCAACATATAACTAAATAAATAACTTATACCTTTTTTCCCCTACGCCCATCAAGATACTCAGCCAGACAGTAAGCAATATTGCAGGGAACGCCATCGATAATAGACCTCAGATAATAAAGGTCCTGGTGCGTGACTAGCTCCTGACTGTCCCCACATCCAGCGATCGTCTGTGCGATGACCCGATAAATATAACGGTGAAATGGGTCACGGATCTTGCTGGCGCGTAACACTGATGACCCCCAAGGATAATCGCTAATCCTCGCCCAAACCTCGTTGGGGGCCCAATCATCCGGCACACCACGAAGCAGCAAAAAATCCGGCGAGTTAATGACCGCTGGGTTATATATACCCAGTGCCACAGCCCAATCCCTAAAGTTCAGCTCCTTGGGAACCCCGCCTAAAGAGAACCGAACATGCACGGGAGGAGGTCGGTCCGTATCCTCAACATCTGGCTCCTGCAACAACGTTATAATTTATATAGAATAAAAAAAGAAGGAAAAATAGACTTTCTTTTATGGTACTATACCTCTAACGAGGGTGGAATAAACCGAAAGGTGGAGAGAAACTCCAAAGTGAGCTCCCTATACGAGTCCTCGGCCCCCCTTTCAAAAAAACGAGCCCACGGACCATGTCTAGGCAATAAGACATCCACTCGCGTCTCACCAATAATCTGCAGCATTTTCCAATCAATGGTGCGGGTGGACAGAAACTTCCGGCCAAGCAGTCTATAAAGTTTCCTCCGACTCTCACTCCCGCGAGGAAACTGCAGATCCGGGTGAGGATCTAGAAACTGCGGCCCATCTAGTGGTTCTTCTACGGGCCTCTTGCCCTTAGAAGAAGTAGCCTCATCATCTGCCTTTCGCTTTCTCGGAGCCATAATCTGAAAAAAAAAATTAACGGTTCAGAAGTTAATACGACTCATATCAGTTAATACGACTCATATCAAACAATGATATGAGTCGTTTCAAACATTGATACGACTCATATTAAAGGTTAATATGAGTCGTATTCAAGTAGTTCATATAAAATTTAACTGTCATATGAATACGACTCATATCAAACACTAATATGAGTCGTTTTGGTTGAATACGACTAATATTAACCCTTAATATGAGTCGTATTCAGTAACGATATGACTCATATTCATACTTTATATGAGTCGTATTCTAGTAAATAAAAATAAGCTTTTTAAAACATTAATACGACTAATATCAGGTGATAATATTAGTCGTATTATGAATTAATACGACTCATATTTACGAGAGATATGAGTCGTATTCAACGCAAAAAAACGTACCGGGTTTGCTTGAGAGGATACGAGTAGATTATGTGCGGTGAAAATTGAAAAATGAGTCGTTTTAAGTTTATATACTTTAGGCTGATACGACTCGTATTATACGTTTATACGAGTCGTATCGTGGAAGTTATTTTTTTTTAACTATTACAAAAACAAAACAACAAAATGTTACAAGCAAGTCAATTTTCTTCGGTATAAATTAAAAAATGTTTCACTATAAGTTACAAAATGTTACAAAACAAGAAAATTAACTCCAGTATAAATTACAAAAATGTTTAATCAAGCTCCACATGATCTATAGTTTTTTTGTTATTTGTTCTATTCAGATAGTCTTGTATACGGTGTATGTATAATGCCTCCCAACGTCTTCCATCCTCATTACTTCTTTTGAAGTAACCGCCAGTAGGAGGAATGGGATATTCTCCTGACATTTCAACATGTATATAATGGTTGTTATAAACGTAACCCAAAATAATAAACCTAAGAGGTTCATGTTCCGGGGGGCTACCCAAAATGGAAAATATGTAACCGACCCTTCATTTGTTAGCATAATGACTGGAAGTTGAAACCTGTTGGCAATCAACACTCCGGTTTCTGGAATAATCAACCATTTTGATTGTGGAGCAAAAGAAAGTTTGTCAAAAGGTAAACTTTCTAATAAATTGAAATAAAAACACCCGAAAATTGCTTCATATATCGCCTGACGTCCGGTTAACTCTTGGTACAATTCGTTTCTAATGAATTGCCACTCGTGTTCAGGAAGGCCTAAACCAACAGCAACCGAGCGGTAACCACAATTACCATCTCCTCTAACATCAACCGTTCTTGAAATGTACGGATGAAATACCTTAGGAATATAAGGAGCAAATCTCATAAAATTGAATCTCTCCTCATCACCTGGCTCGTACGTACTCTGTCTCACAGGTTTCGGCGGTTCCACAAATGAATTCTGGGTAACATCGTGCGACATACCAAAAAAATCGTATTGTGGAGGAATTGAATTGACGTTAATAAATGAATCACGCCTTCCATGATCCATGGAACCATGTACACTATGTCTCCCAGAATAAATGTGCACACTAGGAGTATGTAGTGGTTCGTTCATGTCCACAACCGAACTATGTCTCCCAGGGATCACTGTAGACACACGATTTGTGTTTTCAAATGAGCTATATCTCGGAGGATCCATCGCCTTTTGTTTATCTTTTCTAGGGCGACCGCGATTATTTGTTTTTACAACAGGCTCCTTTTTCTTTGTTTTCCACGGCAGTATCGAACCCCAAATATCGTCAAAAATATTTTTTCGTACGTGCTCTGGTTCGACAATTATCTCCTGCTTCATTCGTTCTAGCTCTCGGTTTACGTCAATTATTGTGGTTTTCTCATTAGACGTAGGTGATATATCAAGCTTTTTCCAAAACGGATCAATGGACTCAAGTGGGATGACAATTCCTACGTATAAAAATTAAAAAAAGTTTATAAACATAATACGAGTCGTATTATAAACTAATTTAAAATTATAAATAAAAATACCTGCCTGTTTACATTTATTCAACCGACACGCGCACGGCAATCCACAACCGGTGTAAAGGCGACAACTACATGTCGCACTGTTTTCTTTCATACTTTTAATTTTTCCGATTTCATCAACCAACAAATCAAGAGCTTTATGAGATACCTTACCTCTTAACTCATCAAACAAAGTTAAATTATGGTTGCTCATTCTCTTGATCAAGCTTTTTTCAAAGCTTTCTTTTATCGCAATGTACTGTTGGTCAACAATTTTGTCAACATGCCTCACGAGTCTGTCCAAGGTACTATTTGTACCATGAAGATACTTTTTAAACAAAGCATGTTGCCCTTCAACCCGGTTGTTTGTGTGTTGGTTGAAGTGTATTTGCCGGTTGGTCCATGCGGAGACAAATTTTGATCTATACTCATTTAGCCAAGTATCGTTCAAATAATTAAGCGTTCCTGTAATTATTATTACCGCTAAAAGCTAAATATTTATAATTTATTAAATTAAAATATATATATAAATAAATAAATTGTAGTTGAAACCTTACTTGGCTGATCAAACATAAGAGTTGCAGACAGTTTGTTGTATGCATTACTATACAAGTCAAATGTTGAGGAGTTAATTAATTTATACCAAAGACGCTCAAATTCTGTCCAACTTTTTTGATCAAAACTTTGTTTGCAGTGTTTGGCAATATTTTCTTGTATGTGCCACCTGCATATTAGTTTTGTAGCGTCTGGAAATACCTTATCACATGCATTCATTAAAGCCTTATCACAGTCAGTAACTATCACTCTTGGCTTCATGCATGTTGTTAGCGTATTGTCTAATTTTTCTAAAACCCACAAAAAATTATCTTCTTTTTCTTCACTAATAAAGGCAAATGCTATACAAAAAGTTTTGTCAGTGGATGTCAAACCTACTATCTGAACAAAAGGTAGTTTGTAAACGTTAGTTTTGTATGTGGCGTCAATAAATATAACATGTGGAAATGCACGCCAAATTTCCAGTGAAGTTTTATGAATAAAAAAAATTTCTTCAACTCTGTTAGTATGTACGTTGGAACGCTAGAATTCACACTGTTTTAACCGAAGCAAGGAGAAAAGAATCTGCATTGGAGTTTCACCAACATTAGATTCCTCCTTAATCTTTTGAATGGCATTATTTATAGTTTTAGATGTTGCCACACACTTCGGGTTCATCTGCCGAAGGGCTTGTAATATGTCACGTGTCTCCATATTTTGACTGTACAATTCTCCCACCATTTTATATTCTGCGGGGGTCAGTCGTTTAGCATACGCATGACCCTCTAAATGTTGAGCAGGATCATGGTTGTGCGAATAATCAACGACAATTAAAACCCAGCCACCAACACTTCTTTCATATTTACCTATTAACTGGAATTGACAGTTTGTTTTTTTGGAGCCACTTTTTCTTTTGTCTACCCCCTCTGGTTTATAGTTACCCCCACGATCACATTTAAGGTGAACTTTTACCGTCTCACCCGATGCATTTTTTTTAGAACGTTGGGTGACTATAACGAAACCATTGTCTCTACCGATATCTTGAGCCCATTTCACCAGTTCTTCACGTGAAGTGAAAACCTTAAAAAATAAATTTTATTTTAAATATTAACTTTATGTTATGCTACAAAACGTTGATCATTAGTAAATATTTACCTGATTAGCTTCAAACAAACTAACGCCGACATTGTCACCTGCGCCACCATTGTCACCTACGCCAACATTGTCATCGCCATAAAATACGCCACTGTTGACATCACCACCATAATAATTACCGCCATATTGCTCGTTGTTATTAGCCGGGTATTCAAAATAATTATCACCCTCGAATTGACTATCGAAAATATAGTTACTATCCCAGAAAGACATTTTAAGAAGAAGACTTAGAAAAAATCAGTGTAATGTAACGATTGATATTCAATTGAATGAATCGATCGATCGTTTATGCGTTTATATTGAAATTTTAACGGAATATTACATCGTGTCAAATAATTATATTGGTTCGTACATTTGACACTCTATAATTGAAAAACTTTAATACGACTCATATTGACGTGACACGAGTCGTATAAATAGACAGATACGACTCGTTTTAAGATTAATACGAGTCGTTTAAGTAGTCAATACGACTCGTATTAAAGTCGATATGAGTCGTATTACTGTGCTTTCTGACAAATAAAACATGCAGAATTTGTCGTCTGACACGTTCTGCAATACGACTCGTATTTGGTAATACGAGTCGTATTTAGAGTGTCTGGCTAGGCAGTCGGGTGTCCGTATAGGAGCACCCTAATAAAATCAATAATAATAACAATAAAAAATTACACATTTTGTCCTTTTAATATATAAACAAATTACACAAATTACCCCTTATTATTTCGTTACACATTTCGTACTTTAAAATTTCATATTTAAAAAAATGAAAATGTATCTCACTTAACTGATTAAATTGATAGAAGTTAGTGCAAATGATGTATAATGTAACAAACATAAGAAATAAAGAATGTTCAAAGTAACTTTATAAGATTAATGAAATAACTAGCTAAGTTAATATAAACGATTAATTATATAATTTTGTCAAACAAAATTGTAATATCCGTATCCCATTTGTCCCAATGACTCAATCGTCACTTTGTGAAATCTAGATTGTCTTAAAAGAAATTATCAAAATCAAATTACCATCGTGGTGAAGGAGTTGAGTTGGGAATTTATTCTATCTTATTGACTTATTTGACAACCACAAGGGAATAATACTTATTTAAAGAGAGTATACAATGGATTATTTTAGTAGGTGCATTATTTGATTTGATTGATTTATAACCATCAAATTACTTTTTTATTTAACAATAAATCTGCATCATATCATATGCATACGACCGGCATTAAACCTTCATATTTTTAACGGCATTTAAAATTACCATCGATATTCAAGTAAGTAATCCTAACATGAAATGTCAATCATTCATATTTATTTTGGCACTTCATACCTGACTTAATCAGGACTCATAAACATTATCTTTTGGAAAAATCAGTTTGAGTCAAGACTTAAAATTAGACCTTTAGGATTTTAAACTCTTATCCATCAATCTCATGTCATTTGACCAGAATGTGTCTTATATGAAGTTCAAAGTATTCCAAATTACGTTAAAGTTGCTTTCTTATATGGACCAATCACAGATGATGTATACGTTAGGGCGGCTCAAGGTTTTTTGATGGCTAAGGCAAAAATAAAATCGAAGGCCTTTTAAAATTTTATCGTTAAAAATCTCTCCTTTATTCGTGCTTAAGAGCAACACTAAAAAACTAAAATGTTTATAATTCGCGAAGCTTAAGAAAACAAGTTGTTAGTATGTGTTTGTGAACTTTAGTGTCTATTTTTTTTTTCTTTTATCCAACTCGATTTATATTTTCAAAATGGTTTCTTTAAATCACTTTGACAAAACACAAAGTTCTAATTTAACTATATTGATAGGAAAAGTGAATGAATAGTAACATGGCATTTTGATAATTTTGATTGTGATACAAGGGTATTTCTGTCCATTTGATTCTATGTTATAAGCTTAAACTTGTCTCTTTGGTTTCTCATTTTAATCTTGCAATTTTGCAACCCCACCGCCTCTGGTGGTCGTATATGACGGCGATGATGGTGGCGATGGTACTGTTTTCTTCCGTTTTTTAGCCGATGATGGTTGCCGATTTTCGGATCTGGGCGACCTAGGTTGTGCGGTGATTTGTAGATCGATTGATCTACGGTTTAGTGGTGGTATGTAATGGTGGTGTATTATTTCGTTTTTATCTCTCGCCGCCTCCGGTTCTGGTACGTTATGGTGGTGGTTTCTTTAGTTTTTCACACAAAGATGGTTGTTGATCTTCGGATCTGTGCGACCTAGGGTCGTGCTTATTTGCAGATCGATTAATCTATGGTTCAGTTATGGTGGCGATAGTGTTTTTTGCCCGATGATGGTTGCCGATTTTCGGATCTGTGCGACCTAGGGTTGCGATGGCTTGTAGATCGATTGATCTATGTGACCTACGGTTTGCGATGGGTTGCATGTCGCCGTTTTAGGCTTTTGGGCCTGCGATGGTTGTCATATATGGTTGGCTGATTGTTACATCTATTTTTGATGTTGTAAAGATGTGGTTGTTGTAATGGTGGTAATGACTAGATTTGTTGAAGCATGGTTTTTTACATTGTTGTTGGTGCTGTGTTTATGATGGTGTGCACTGGTTGTTGTTGGCGCTGATCAAAAGATGCATCATTTGTTTTATGATATTTGTGTTTTTTTGTAATTCTTAAGGTTGGGCTGTGATGAGTAAAACAGGATTATGTTAGGTCAACGTTGATGTGCGTTGGCGTGGCATGTTTTGTGGATGGTCGTTGTAAACGTGCAACCCGGCTGCAGCCACGCTATCATCATGATATAGTCGTTAATAAATAAATTCTCTGAGCCATTGGTATATTCGTTTGTTGTTTTGGTTTATGTTGTTGGATTTAATGTTAGAGTTTTTGTTGGAGTTTTTGTGTCATTTGATTTCTTTACTTTAAGCCTTTTTGTTCTCTTTTTATATTTTATTTTTTATGTTTTATCCTATTACTCAGTGTTTTAATTGCAACTTTCATTTGCATTTTGTATCTTGACTAACTAGAACAGAAAACTAGATAGCTAGAATAATCAAACTAATTTTTGTTATTTCTTTTGGTAACTGAGTTTTATACTTCGATTAATTATTTTAAGTGCTTCATTTTGTTATTTCTTTGTGTGATAATCTGATATTTTAATATTTATGAATTCGTTCTAGGTTTGTTTTTCGATTGTCAGTGGTTTTAATAAAACCATAAAGTCATCATCATTTTTTTTGTTTTTTTAAAAATGAATCATAGTGTTAAAAAAAAAGTATATGTTTTTTGGAACTAGATATGTATTCCATAATTGGATTTGTCGACAAATGAATTGCAATTATAAAAAAAAAGCTCGCGCAACGCGCGAGCGACGAATACACCTAGTTCTAAACAAATTGAAATGAAAATCTTTATTTAGCTAACTAAATAATTGTACAAGATATAACCTATAATCTCTCAAATAAATTAGAGTTTTTTTGACGGTAAAATTAGGCTTCAATACTCTTCATTGGGGCGACAAATTTTTTTTGGGAGCCTCATTGTCTGTTAAAATTTCCCGATTTCCAAAATGCATTATATATTTCTCGGTTTCCAAATTCAAATATAATGAATTTGGAATGGATCTCACTTCATTCAAATCGAATGAATATGCACATATGTGTATTGTCTTCGTTCTAAAACTATTAATGATATCATTGATCAATTTATTTATTCTAATAGTTTATTCAAAGAAGATGTCATGACTCATGAATCTAATCTAATACTAATAAAGAAGAAAATTTTAGGTCTGTTATTAGTTTTTTGTATATTTTCATTTAACCCGTGTATACACACGGGTATTTAACATAGTTTTTAAATATTATTTAAGTATTTAAGTAGGCTAAATATGTGGCCTAACAAAAAGTGTGGCCTAAGGCAAAAGCCTTTTTTGTTAACTAAAAAAGTCGCCCCTGTGTATACGTCACACACCTCTTGGTTTCGAGGATCCTAACTATCCACTTCGGGTGATTGCTAAACCTTCATTATTTGAAAAATCACATCAACCCATTCGTACCAACATATCATAAGGGCTTTAGTATAACTCCAAACGAATCGAATATTTTAGCGTATAGTTTGTGAATCGTTTGGCAGGAAGTTTGTTTGTATTCGTTCGTTTAATAAACAAACAAAAACGAACAAGAAATTCCTTTACTTAAGTTAAACGAACGAACATGAACACAGACCACGTTAAACGTTCATATTGATGAACATTTGATATTGTGTTTATTTATGTTAATTTGTGCAATTGTGCTCGTTCAGCTAAATGTGCATATTGTTTAGCATTCTTGTTAACTACAATTTTGGTCATGGTTACGAGATTTCTTTGAACTCTGTTCTTGTTAGTAATTGTGATATACTTAAAGCTTAGCTACAAGTAGGACTGGGAATTGAATTATGATTAGTAAGGCTAGTAAACTTATGAATGAAATTGTTATCGGAATCCGATCATATTCATGAACGCCATCTTAGGGTTTGTGTTTGAAAACGGTGTGTTCAAAGCAAAGCGGGAAGTATTGGTTATATAAACAGATGAATTAAGTTGAAACTGAGATCATGACTGACAGATTAAAAAACGCCATCTTATTTTAAGCACCTAGTCAAAATTCAACAAAAAAAAATCACACATGAAGTTGAATATTTGCTTAATATCGCTCAAAGTTGGTTTTCTCAAATATCTTTTTTCGTACAAATCAATTATACGTGCAGGATATAGATTAACTAATAGTAATACATATATTAAGTAATAAAAAAATATAAATTTAAACTAATGTAAACAACAATTAGTAAAGTAAAAATGTAAACAATAAATATACATTGGCAAAATTCATACAATGTGACACAGGATGTTTTATCCGTCATTTTGAAGTACTCGTTAAGTGAGTCCTCACTATTACATAACCCAATCGATGAAACCGTGCATTTTTTTAAACCAGTGAATCCTAGCATGCCTCTTGCATCCGGCCTTTGGTGAAAATATTCATACTCTTATTCCATATCACCAACTATTTGTAAAAATAGTCATCATATGTTGGATTCAGGCCAAAATGATATGCTAAAAGCAACTTGTTTTCCATTTCATGATCTCGTGTAATCTCCACTCATCTATAAATTTGTCTGGGAAATTTCCGCCTACTGATGTGTATGAGTAAGTAGTTCAACCAAGGATTCAACATCACGAATATAGAGCTCGTCGTCATCGGTGGAATCAGAAGAGGTTTGAAAATCCAATCATTCGTGTTATTTTAATGAATTTTAAGAGCTGACTGAAAAAAACAATAACTAATGAAAGCCCCCTTTATATATTACTAAACATTTGTTTATGACCCTTTATTTACTAACTTCTAATTTCGCTAGAAACATTTACCAAGTAACTTCTAGTTTGGCCACTAGATGATAGTTGATGAACTTAAGTTGAAAAATCTCATTTTAACAATTCAGTTAGACTAAAACCAGTTAAGTCTTAAAATGTCATTTTGTATTTAAAATTGATGAAGTTAAAAACTAACAAAAGGGGTAATAGATAGTAAAAAAAGTAAATCGCAGTCCAGAAAACTCTTCACGAGTTATCGGTTACGTATTACAGTATGTAATTCTAATACTTTAATTTTGTTAAGTTTATTTAGCAACCGTTTGTTTTTGGCTAAAAAATTAGTTTGTATAATTTATTTGTTACTGTCCGGGGGCCTTTTCTTAGGTTCGCACAGGACACCAAAATCCTCAGGACCGACCCTGATTTTAGTAGGTGCATTATTTGATTTGATTGATTTATAACCACCAAATTACTTTCTTATTTAACAACAAATTTGCATCATATCATATGTGTACGACCGGCTTTAAACATTTGTTATTTTTTTAACTGTATTTAAAATTACAATTAATACCCGTGTAAGTCTTTCTAAGACGGAATATCAATCGTTTATATTTATTTTGACGTTCTATACATGATTCACTTAGTAACACTAGCATTTGTGAAAACCCTCTTAAGTCAAGACTTAAACCTGAGACATTTAGGATTTCAAACTTTTATCCATCACCCCATGTCATTGGACCAGAAGGTCAATTGTTAAACCTTCATTATTTGAAAAAAATGTTGGAAATATTTGTTAAAATAACAAATAATAATTATTATTATGTGAAAAAAACAAAAATAAGAAATTGAATGTTGGTTGTTTCACATTGAATTCAAAAGAATGTTACAACATTGAATTCATTTAGGTGTTTCAACTTTGCATTCAATGTGGTGTTTCATCTTTTGAGTAAAGATGAACTTTGGTTTCACTATAAATACTAGGGTGAACCTAGTTGTAAGAGGGACTTGAACACACACCAAAATCATCTATATGATCTCTCTCTTTCTCCAATTGTTTAACACTTTCTCTTCTTCTCAAAGTGCATTTTCGGGTGCTAGAGTCCTCCCCGGCTGTACATACAGCTTCGGCCGTTGTACCCTGGGAAACATTCGAGTTCTCTTGGGAGACTCGGAATTTGTTTTAAGGGACTCGTGTCAATACACGAAGCCTCGGTCACTTGTTGTTTTCTTCTATTGTACTTGTCATTTCCTTTATTTCGGTTGTAATTATCGTATTGTAATTTACTGTTTTATTTGATTTTTATATCGTAATTGAATTAATATAAATATCTTTAAATTTTTATGCGAGCGGTTCCTACAAAAATCATATCAACAAATTCATACCAACGCATCATAAGGGATTTAGTATAACTCTAAACGAACCGAATATTTAGAGAATGGTTTGTGAATCGTCTGTGAATTGTTTGGTAGTAAGTTTTTTTTGTATTCGTTAGTTTAATAAAGAAATGAACACGAACAAGAAATTTTATTTGTTAAGTTAAACGAACAAACATGAACACAGACCGCGTTAAACATTCATATACATGAACATTTGATATTGTCTTTATTTTTGTTTATTTGTGCTCGTTCAACTAGAGTTTTTGTATGTTGTACTTTCATTTTATTGGTTTTGGTTTTTAAGAAATTAAAACCATAGCACATTATGTATTTCCGTCAACATTCCTTGTTTGACCATTTAAGTTTCATTTTATGTGCGTTAAAACTTGACAAATTTCGTAATCTTTTGTTGATTTTGCTTATAATAATTAATTAAATATGTAAACTATGTTTAGACAATCAAGTTATATAACTATTTTTTTTGGATTCCTCAAAAGCTTTGTAATGAAAGCGGCAGATTTTAAGTTATAAAACATAATATAAATGTATGTTTTTTTGTTCTTGAACATTACTTTATTTCATTTATCTTTATGAGCATTTGTCTTTGTGTTTGTAATGAAAGATGCAGATTTTAAGTTATAAAATATAATATAAATGTATGTTTTTTTTGTTCTTGAACGTTAGTTTATTTTATTTATGTTCATGAACATTTGTTTGTGTGTTTACATTTGGTAATGTGAATAATTCATGAACATGTTTATTTTCTTAATGAACGCACACGAACAAGAAATTATGTTCACTAAACATTAGTAAACAGTTCATGAATAAGCTTATTTCTTACAAACGGACAAGAACTAAGCTTAGTTGGTGTTTCTTTGTTTGTCTACAGCCCTTTGCGCGTATCTAAATTTATTAGTTATACAAAGCAAATTTTGAGAACAAAGAACTAATAACAATGAAACAGAATAGGACCCAAATAACAAGATATAAACTAACAATAACAGTTTACATACAACTGATATTATTTATAACACTAACTATTCTTTTTAGTTTTTGTTTAAACCAGATTATCTTATGAAAACCTTGGCAGAAACCTTATAAGGAAAACCTCGTTGGAAATCGACTCTTCAATCTACTGAAAAAACATTGTGTACTCATGCAAATCGATTCTTCTGATGAAAACATTGTGTTCAAAGCAAAGCGGGAAGTATTGGTTATTTAAACAGATGAATGGAGTTGAAACTGAGTTCATGGCGGACAGATTAAGAAACACCATCTAATTCTAAACACCTAGCTAGTCAAAATTCAGCAAAAAATCACTCATGAAGTTGAATATTTGCCGAATATCGCTCAAAGTTGGTTTTCTCAAATAAACTTTTTGGTACAAATCAATTATAGATGTGTGTATAAATAACTAACAGTAATACAAATACTAACTAATAAAAATTATAAATTTTAACTAATGTAAATAACAGAGTAAATTACATTTTTTGACCTTTGTAATAGGCCAGATTGCAGGTTTTGGCCTTTTTTAAAAAATTTTGCACTGAACGACCTTTGGTTAAATTAAAGGGTCGGTTTTTGGCCTCTAAATTAACGATCGTTAAGTTTTCCAGTTAGTACATGAGGGTATTACGGTCATTTTACTCCTAAAGGATTCAAATCTGATGGTTATGTTTCGAAATTACAATTAGACCCTCCAACAACCTTCACACACCACTCTTTTTTAACCACCACCATCTGCTCCTCCGTCTCCACCACCGCCATCGCCACCACCATTCTGATTATCTTCTCCGACGAATCACTCGACAAAAACCGTTCTCCTTCCTCACACTCTTCAAACAAACCAGATAAATTGTAACTGGATGAAAACGTTAGTATATCAAACGCGTTCATCACCTTCAAATCATCATCAGCATCATCATGTTTCAATTCCTTCAGTTCGAGGTAATCATTATGAAATTCGATCGGTTTGTAACCGATTTTGAACCACGGATCGTTAACAATTTCATCAACAGTAACTCTTGTTACAGGATTTGTATCTAACAAACGTTTCATCAAGCGTTTCAGATCTAAATCGTTAAATGAAAGATAACCTGCAACGAGAACGAATTGATCCGTCAATGTGCGGTGGTTGTTGGTTATGGAAAAAACTAAAAAACTGAAATGGTGAAGGGATTTATACTCGATAAGGTGTTGTGCAGGTGGAAATGATCCGTCAGGGTCACGGCGGTGGAAATTCCAGTGACAACCGCACACGGCGCATTTTATTGATGTTTGGGGGTGGGCGGGTGGGGTGGTTATTCTTTTTATATTATTATTATTATTATTATTATTATTATTATTATTATTATTATTATTATATTGTTGTAAAATGATAAAACTACCTTCATGCCTATATCACGTGCCCAAACTTAACGGAGGAATTGGATGGTCGTTAAGTTAAAGGTCTAAAACCGACCCTTTAATTTAACCAAAGGTCATTCAGTGCACAAATTTAAAGAAAATGTCAAAACCTGCAATATGGCCTATTATAAAGGCCTAAAAATGTAATTTACTCCAAATAACAATTAGTAACTAAAAATGTAAATGATAAATATACATTGGCAAAATTATGTGTCATAGGAGGTTATATTCGCCATTTTGAAGTACTCGTCAAATGAGTACCCATTATAGCATAGCCCAATAGACGAATAGCCACTCCGCATGTTTTTAAACCAGTGAATCCTAGCATGCCTCTTGCATCAGCACTTTGTTGAAAATATTCATACCCTTGTTCCATATCACCAACTATTTATAAAAATAGTCATAATATATTGGATTCAGACCAAAATAATTTGCTAAAAGCATCTTGTTTTTCATTTCACGGCCTAGGTAAATCTACGCTCGTCTATAAAATGCTTGGATATTTCCGCCTACTAATGTGCATGAGTAAGTAGTTCAACCGAGGATTCAACAACACGAATAATGAGCTCGTCGTCATCGGTGGTGGAATCAAAAGAGGTTTGAAAATCCCACTCATCTGTGTTTTTAGACGTGTAGTGAATTTATATAAGGGTTTTATTGGGTTTGAGAAAGATTATAGAATGATATGAGGTATTGTGTAATTGTGTGTGTATTTAAAAAGGTTTTTTTAAGTAACTAGCCTGTAAAACAGCTGATTCTTGAAAAAGCTAGCAACCAAATAACATTCAACGTGGTGGTGGACGGTGGTCATGTTGACCAGAAAAACGCCGAGAAAAACGAGGGGCGGTGTGCCGGTGATAGGGAAAAAAGTGGCTCCCATCACGCCATCCATAAAGCCTCTACGTTTGGCCCAAGTGCATGACATATTATATACATCCTTGATCTTTATTGCTAGTGTCATTGCCATGCTTTTTTTTTCTATTAGTTGCGGTGAAAGTAGTTTTCTTTTTTCATTTTTGTATTTATTTGGGGAAAATTGGATTTTAAAAATTCGAACTTTGAGGTGTTGGCCGCTGAAGGTTCCAACTTCAAAAATAATTTATAGAGGTTCCAAGTTTGGACGATTTTGCTCACAAAGGTTCGCCGTCACAAATCACTAACGGCCGTTTATTAATGATGACGTGTCACCGGTGGGCCCACATTTTCTTTATGGAAAATTGGATTTTAAAAATTCGAACTTTGAGGTGTTGGCCGCTGAAGGTTCCAACTTCAAAAATAATAAACGGCCGTTAGTGATTTGTGACGGCGAACCTTTGTGAACAAAATCGTCCAAACTTGGAACCTCTATAAATTATTTTTGAAGTTGGAACCTTCAGCGGCCAACACCTCAAAGTTCGAATTTTTAAAATCCAATTTTCCTTTATTTGGAAACAAAAAGTTAGGTTAAATACATTTTCTTTTTGAAGCTGATAAGAACGGATTAATATACGAGTTTCGTACTTGGGGAATGAAGATAAAATTCGGATGGAACCGTCAGTGATCCAAAATACCGTTAAAAATATAATTTTGTTAAAAATATTTAGTTCGGCTGGTAGGATGTTGGTTCCGTCTCTTGGATTATTCATGTGTCTCGTGTTTGATTTGTGGTGGTGCTATTTTTTTTTGTTGTCTTTTCTTTGTTAATTTTGAGGCTTAAATAGATGGGCAATTCAAGATTGTCTATTCTAAATTTGCAATAGTATATCATTCTTTAATTTATGTTTGAAGAGTATATACTCTGCGCATTAAAAACTTTATATTATAAAAAAGAAAAATGTCATAAAAATATAACCAAGTTTACTTGCTCTTTTAATTAAATATCTTAAAATTTTTTTTGTCTCATTAAAATCACTAAAGTTTCATAAGTGTTGCATTCCTATATAATATTTTTACAAATGTTTGAATCTTTGAAAATTGAGTTTGACATATGAAACATATATGAATTATGATTATAAAAAGTGAAAAAAATTTTCCAATTAATTTAAATCGAGATCTAAAAGCGAAGACTAAGAATTTGCAACTTAATAACAAAGTTCTAAATTTATTGAGTTTAAGTCAAATTGAATAAAAAATAATCCTAAAATAGTATCCAAAGTTTATACATATTTCATTTGCCCAACTCAATTTTCAAAAATTCAAATAATCGTAAAATTAGTACATAGGATTGAAACACGTAATGAAACTTCAGTAACATTAAAGAGACAAATAAAATTTCGGGCATTTAATTGTAACAATTGACAAACTTAGTTACATTTTACAAAATTACCCCTTACGAAAATATGTAATTGATCTAAAGAATTAGGTTCAAATACAAAGTCTAAATTTTCTAGAAAGTCTAAGAAGGAATTTTGACCATTAGATCTAATATTAAATGAAGATCAATGGCTCATAAACACAAAGTGGCATAATGGTAAATAGTTAGAACTTTAAATGGTAGGCCAAGGGTATATTAGTCTTGTCTCATTTTCAAATTTCACCCTCTTTTTTAAACGTCCATAACTTTTACATACGACAATATTTTTTAATAAAAATTACACCAAAAAAACGAGCGTTTTTTAATCTTCAAAACGCATATAATATTGATATATAAAAAATGGAATTTTTTTTTGAAGTTTTAGCTCATTGTGTTATATTTTTCAGCTCATTGTGTTATATTTTTCAGCTCATTGTGTTATATTAGTCAAGACATTGTGTTATATTTTTCAGATTGTGTTATATCCGTCAGGTCATTGTGTTATATTTTCATCAGGTCGTTGTGTTATATTTTCATCAGGTCGTTGTGTTAAATTTTCATCAGGTCGTTGTGTTAAATTTTCATCAGGTCGTTGTGTTATATTTTCATCAGGTCGTTGTGTTAAATTTTCATCAGGTCGTTGTGTTATATTTTCATTAGGTGGTTGTGTTATATTTTCATCAGGTCGTTGTATTATATTTTCATCAGGTCGTTGTGTTAAATTTTCATCAGGTCGTTGTGTTAAATTTTCATCAGGTCGTTGTGTTATATTTTCATCAGGTCGTTGTGTTATATTTTCATCAGGTCGTTGTGTTATATTTTCGTCAGGTCATTGTGTTATATTTTCATCAGGTCATTGTGTTATTTCAGATTGTTGTGTTATATCATTAGGTTATTGTGTTATAACACAATGACATGAATAAATAACACAATGACTTGACAAATAACACAATGAGCTGAAAAACGTGAATTTTTTTTTTGTTTTTTATATATGAATATTATACGCGTTTTAAAGATAAGAAAATGCTCGTTTTTATGGTGTAATTTTTTAAAAAAAATAATATTGTATGTAAAAGTTATGGCCGTTTAAAAAAATGGGATGAAACTTAAAATATAGAGACATTACCATATTTACCCTTCCTTATAATTTTAAGGGAGTGCCACATGTCATCATCTCATGGCTTCTTAACTCCACTCTTGATCTAAATATATTCCGTTTTCTATGCCACAAGCTTAAATAAAATTTTATTTCATTAATTCTTAGTTTTTTAGCAGTTGATGTTATATTAATATCATCATAACACGTTAAAGTTCCGTCAGCATACGCGTAACAAAAAGGAGAAACGAGGCGCATCAATCATCAAACCCACTTGCTCAGATTATTCGTTGCTTCATCTCGCAAACGCAAGCTTTGTACCCAAAGATCTATCAAAATCCAATCTTTTTTCCCCAACATTTATTCCAACTTCAAAACCCTCAACTCAATCAGGTCAGTCTCTGTCTCAATCCTGTTTATGCTACCAATTTCTACTGATTATCAAGTCATGCAACTATTTCCCTTGATGTGTATAACATTTTTCATTCTTTCAAATGATCGATGCAAAAATTTTAGGGTTATCAATTTAGTTTACTTCCAATTTATCTTCATATATATGATCAGTTGATTATAAACCCTAGTATATGATTGTCTCTGCATTTGAGTTTTTGCATGTTCATGTATCTCATGATTCTGGGTTATCAATTTAATTTCTTTTCAAGTTTATTCACTTTGAGTTTGTTGTGTGATCCTTTAAAAGGTGTGTAAACTGTATAAAGAAGTATGGTTAATTCATTGATGCCCCGAAAGAGAGTTGCATTTGTGTTAATTGATGGATTGGGAGATGTTTCTATACCAAGATTTGGATACAAAACTCCTTTAGAAGCTGCCAAAGTGCCAAATTTAGATGCAATTGCTTCTGCTGGAGTTAATGGTCTTATGGACCCGGTTGAAGTCGGGTTGGGCTGCGGTAGTGACACTGCTCATCTTTCTTTATTGGGTTATGACCCGCGAGTTTATTATCGTGGTCGAGGCGCGTTTGAATCAATGGGTGCTGGATTGGTCATGGCTCCTGGGGACATTGCTTTTAAAGTATGTAAGCCTAACTCTCCTCCTTGTTTTGAATATAATGTATTGTTACAAAAACTGATGTTTGCGTGTCGACGTTGAGTATCAGTTGATCAAATGCAGGATTGGGACATTAGTGTTGTACATGCTTAGTTGTGTGGGAATATTAAATAGAAGTTCACAAACTTTTGTAGCTTATTTGTTTTTAGATCACGTTTGATACTGAATTTCGTTTTGTTCGTCGATCCATCAGTCAAACTTTGCAACTCTGGATGAGAAAACCGGAGTGGTAACTAGTAGAAGGGCTGATCGACACTTTGAAGAAGAAGGGCCCATCTTGTGTGCGGCTTTAGATAAAATGAAGCTGCCATCTTTTCCCGAGTATGAAGTCAGAGTCAGGTTTGTCAAAATCAATTTCTTGATGATTAAAAGTTGATAATTGCTTGTGTGACATATAAAGTTTGAAAACTTGAGTGCATTTTTCAGATATGCAACTGAACACAGATGTGGAGTTGTTGTAAAAGGACCTAAACTAAGTGGAAATATATCAGGAACCGACCCACTAAAGGATAATCGTTTGCTTCTAGAGGCAAAGCCTCTTGACAATACAGAAGAAGCTAAACACACTGCGAAGGTTGTCAATGAGTTATCCAAAGAAATTTCTAAAATTTTGGTTGCTCATCCCCTGAACCAAAAACGCGCCACTGAAGGAAAAAACATTGCCAATATTGTTCTTTTACGAGGCTGTGGTATTAGAATCGAGGTATGGTTTATACTTTATAGTCTTAGCATAATCTCTACTTAACACAATTGACTACAACAGCAACAATGTTGTAATTTTTGCAGGTTCCTGCATTTGAGAAGAAACATGGGCTACGACCATGCATGGTTGCCCCCACTAAAATCATAGCCGGCCTTGGTTTATCTCTCGGGATTGATATTTTGGAAGCTCCTGGAGCCACAGGAGATTATCGAACCTTATTGACATCAAAAGCAACTGCGATTGCAAAGGCTTTATCGGCTCCTTTGGAAACTTGCCCAAATGTTTTTGTACCGGGAGAAGATGAGCATAAACCTGGTGTTTCTGATGGCTATGATTTTGGTTTTCTACATATAAAGGTGCTAGCTTTTTTCTTTTAATCGAAACATGGGAATTTGCCTAATTGAAAGTTATTAAAAGTTCTTGTTTTTTAAATTGCAGGCAATAGATGATGCGGGTCATGATAAAGCAACTGTATTTAAAGTCAAAGGATTGGAAGCGGTTGACAAAGCTATCGGGCAGCTTGCGCGACTTCTTTGGGAGGCAGAGTCAACAGGTCAATTCCAGTTTTTTCTATGCGTCACCGGTGACCACTCAACTCCGGTTGAATATGGAGACCACAGCTTTGAACCTGTCCCGTTTACATTATGTCGGTTGAAAGACTACGTGGGTGCAGTTGGTGGTGAACCAGTAGTTGTACAAACCTCTCTTGATACGTTTCCTCTGCCAACTGTTGAAGCCGATGATGACTTGTCAGCTTATGTGGCGGTAGAAGAGGAAACAAGTCAAACGGGTCAAGCATTTTCGTGTGATTCTGTTTGGAAGTTGAACGAAATAGCTGCAGCACGAGGTTCTCTTGGACGGTTTCCTGGGAGCGAGATGATGGGAATTATAAAGAAGTTTATTGACCTTAGATTATGAACCTGCCTTGTTTTGGATGAGGTGAGGAAGACATAATTTAAGTGGTCTTGTAATAATGATCTTTTTTGGTTGTTGATCAGGCGATGTGAAGATGTAACAAGGCGTTTACAGGTTAGGATCGATCCTGATATGATCAGTCAGGAGCCAAGTGTTTCAGAAGTTATGTGTTGGAAATAAGAAGTGGTTGTAACAATAACGGGTTTGAATAGATCATGTAGAATAATTTGAGATGGTAACATTTTTTCAGTGTTTAATTTGACAAGGTGTATGCATTGTCTTTATGTTTCCTCATAATGACAGTTGGTGTGTTTCAATATTAATTTGTTATGGCTCTCCCTATTCACACATCCCATTTTACTATCTGTACATCCTCTATAGGAACCGTATTGGTTAATATAGTTCCTATTGTGAGCAAAAGAATCATATTGCCCAATATGGTTCATATTGTGAGCAAGGGAATCATATTGCCCAATATGGTTCCTATTGTGAGGAGAGGAATCATATTGCCCAATATGGTTCCCATTGTGAGCAAGAGAATCATATAACCCAGTACGTTTCCAATTAAGATATATATGTTTAAACTTTTTTTTTGTTTTTATAAAGTACTTTTCATAAATTAAGTTGGTTTTTTAACAAAATGATATTGGTTTTTTTTTAAAAAAATAAGCTAACATACCTGGTCTGTATAAGCTAACAACGACATGGACGTGTCGGGATATTGCGAAGAGAATGACATAGACGGCTCGGGCTGCTGTGTATGGACCGAGCACTGGTTTGTATAAACTCATGGGGCTGTGTATGGACCGAGCCCTGGTCTAGATCATCCACCCCCTTATGGAGACGAGATAAAATACTTGTTTATACAGGTATTTAAGTCAATAAAATACTTGTTTTTTATTAGCCCAAGACAGCTAGATCAAAATTGCACCATGTAGAGATGGATGGCGCACGGACAACCAGTGAATAATCAACAAAGACAGAAAAGATCGGCATTCCTTACGTGCTAAAGAGACGGTGCAAGTAACGAACTAGCGGGTCACGAATCTCAAAGGATCGGACGTCCTCCGCCCTAGGGTATGGACCGTCATCGATGGTGGGCCACCAGGCAATCAATTGATCATCGGGCATACGATCGATAGCCGTGGTAAACAAATCTTGAACAAACTCCTCCTCTTTGTAAATACCGGTTGCGACAGCAAATTGATGAAGCGACATCTGAAACTCCTTGCTAAACTGACAGATATGTATCTCCTCGGCAAGTTCTGATCATCCAAATCTGAGTATGGCCAACCGGTCGAGGGGTATAACAGAATGTGGATAGAAACTTCACCATCAACGGCCGATAATATGACCCATCTCCAACCCGAAACAAACGATCCCACACGGTATCCTCTCTGATTACCTGTCTCACAAGATCCGTCACCCCATATGTCTCTAACGCTCCCTAATGTATCCCCCTCATGCACTCCACCTTCATTTCCCTAATTTGACGAAACCGTCTCCATTCGTACGATTGGGCAGGGTATGTGATATACGAATACTCTGAACAATCGCCACCAGCATATTGATCGTAATCCCCACGGATAGCTTTCAGGTTCATCTACATACTCTTGGTTCAGATTCAGCAACTGAAACCCGTCACTACAACGAACAACGGATGCAACGTCTTCCTCCCCTCGTTCAACACTGATTTCGATTTTACTTTCCGAAACGTATGATTCGTTCGGGTTTGACTGGTTTGAATAATCGCCAATAAATAATTGATGTCAAAAAACAACATCGAGATACGAATATTTTTTAGCAAACCCGTTTGTGATTTTTTGTTTGAAAAAACCCGGCACTTCAATGTTGGTTTTATAGGTGACAACTGGATGAATGAGAATCATATTGGGCAGTAGGAAACATATGGGATTAATGATTCACCAACCAAATCACTTCATCGGACTAATGAAAATCGTATTAGACAATATGATCCCAATTGGTGTCAATGGGAATCATATTGCCCTATATGATTCCCCTGATGCTTTGGTTCAACTAATTGGTAGTTGGCCAAATTTATTACTTGTAGAGTAAAGGAGATCGTATTGGGCAATATGATCCTAATTGATGTCAATGGGAATCATATTGCCCAATATGGTTCCCTTGCTGTTTTAGTTGGAGTTATTGGTGGCTGATCGCATTTATTGTGGGTAAAGTAAAGGGAATCATATTGGGTGGTTATATGATCCCAATTCATGTCAATAGGAACCATATAGCTCAATATGGTTCCTCTGCTTGGGATGTACACTTTTTTTAGGGGATGTATAAATAGTATCACCTTTTCTTATCCTTTTGTGATTAAAGTTGTAAATGAACTAAGTTTTTTTTTTAAACGACAAAGTATATTATTCATAAATTAAACTTCAAATATTTAGTTAATTAGGTTTGAACCTAAAACCTATAGGTCGTTAAAGGCAACAACAACCAACCTCAATGACTACCTTAAAATCAAAAGACTAAGCATCTTTTTTTGGGTTTTATAGCCAAAACACCCGACTTCAACTCTTCATTTAAGCCTTTTTTATTTACATTTTTAGTCACGTTTACAATTTGTTTGTTTGGCATGTTTACACCGAATAATAGACATCTTTCAATTTTAATGTCCAACAAACATAACCATATAAGGTATGTAACAAAGTAATACAAAATAATTAGCCTATACAAAGTGGATTTTTAAGCTGATTTTTAAACTATCTTCAAAATATGTGAATTTAATAAAGTTGAGAAGTATCTATAATAGGTAGGTTTAGAAGTATATTCGGCTCAAGTGAGTTTTGAAGCAACTATAAAAAAATGGACAATTGTGGTTGAATAATATCCAACGTCATATCATAAAAAGTGTTATATTGATTTGTTAAGAAGAAAAGAAAATAGAAAAATGTGACAGAAGAGCGAAACTTGGAAACCATGCATAAAAGGTTGGCTTACAAGCATTATACTTCTGACTTAAATTAGTTTACGGGAAATTACAACAAAATTAAGTAAGATGAGTCTGATTAGTCACAGAAACACCTTACCCTCTTTCCCGATTTTTAAATCAAAAAACAGCAGAGAAAAGTTATAAGAGTATGAATGATTTGGGTGGAGGTGAAGAAGACGAAGGGGATGGATGTTTAACTGTTTCAGCATCGCTGGCGGCGATCAATTAGGGTTTCAGTTTGAGTTTTGCTTCGACCTGATGTGCTTTTATAGTGATAAAATGAATTAGGTTTGAGTTAAATGTCAAAACATCCCTATGCTTTGCCACTTTTTTAAAAACTATCAAAAACTAAATTTTAAACTTAACTCTTCTTATTTGTTTAAATGCGTTCTTATTTGCCAATACACCGTCAATTGCTGCCTAAGATCCATGATCGGTCCTATATATTGTTAAAATATGTTAGGGTATGGGTGACTAAACTTCTGCGGTCATGAAGTCTAAAGCTAATAACTCGTAACAAAATATGATGCTTGATAAAAATATATACGACGATGATAATTGTTATAACAATAAATAAAGAGTTAATAGCCAAAATGGTCCCTGAGGTTTACTAGATTTTACAGTTTTGGACACTTTTAAGAATTTTTGCATAAATAGTCCCTATAGGCCAAAACCTATTGCTAAATCGGTCCACGGCACTAACAGAGTTAAAAAAATTATGTTAGTTGATTAGGAATTGACCAAAATGCCCTTCTTCTTCTTCTTAAAAAAATTCATAAAAAAAACCTTCACCACCACCACCATCACTTACTCTCTCCAGCCACCACCACAAACACATGTTCTTCACGAGTGCATTTATCAACTTCAACCACCCACTGGCTCCGCCATACTCCACTTGTAAGCACACATATTGAGACGAAGATACCTATTGGCTTAAAGCTTAAATACCGGACCTTATTCACCTGCATATCAATTACACATTTCGCCGGCAACATCTCCGATCACCGGACGGTCATTTCGTCACCGCCGATCGTCATCGCTTAAACCTTCGTCCAGGTTATCATCATCTTCTTCTATTTTCATCCATTTCGTTTCTGATTTCACAAAATTTTCGATTTGTTTGTTGAATTGATAAGTTGATAACTCTATTGGTTGATTTAACGTCTGATTTTAGCTTTAAACTTGACGCGTTGTATAGATCTACACTTTTCAGCTCTGTGTGTAATGTGTTTCCGAAATTTCGATTTGAATGTAAAGTTTAAACGGTGGTGGTGGCTGGTGGTGGTGGTGGTGAGAGTTGCGTCGGCAGTGATGTGGTGGTGGTAGTGGTTGAAGATGGTGGTGGAGTAGGTTTTTGTTTAAAATGACCTTTAAGGGCATTTTAGTCATTTTACAGTCAACTAACGGAATTTCTTTAACACCGTTAGTGTCGTGGACCTATTTAGCAACAGGTTTTGGCCTGTAGGGACTATTTGTGCAAAAATTCTTAAAAGTGTAAAAAACTGCAAAACCTTATAAACCTCAGGGACCATTTTGGCTATTAACTCATAAATAAAATACAAGTATTGTAATAAAATGTTCTAGTTACTTGGCCAAACCAAACATCTTTCGTAGCGTTTTTTAAAGTAAATTATCGATCAAGTTTTTATAATTCCTATCATCTAATATATCACAAAGAAACGTTATTTTAATTATTGTGTTGTGGGTAATTAGTGACCACCTTCTTCACTAATCTCACCAAAAGACTTAGCTTTACTCTTCACTAGACAAATGTATTGAATGTCTTCTTCGCTAGTCCCTCGTAAAGACTAGCTTTACAATACTTCTACCATCATTATATCAAGATAGTGCGGTATACAAATTCATTTTTTTCTATGTAAATGAACTTTGTAGCACGGCCCTTTCTTGAATAACTCTCTTGATATTGATCTTTTCATTTTGATCTATATTTTATATCTCTCATTTCATGATATGATGATATAAACATGGAAAGAATATATGTTGAAGTATCATAGAGGCAATTGGTTGAGAAATAAATGTTGCATAGTCCTATTTATAAACCAAACTTTAAAATGAGAGATAAAACACTTTTGGCAGTCTCACGATCAATGTCATGGTTGATTGCATCGACCGTCATAAATCTATTATGTTCACGGTTGATCCCATGATCGATCCAATCGACTGTCGAGCTGCTTGAACATATTAAACTGGTTTTTAAATTTTACTGTTGTGTGATTTCTTGTCCACTTTTATCTTCATTTTCCAGAGATTTTTACCACTTAGAACAAGCTACCAATAGATTAGATTGAGTCATTTGTTTTCTCATCGAATTAAAAAGCCTAAAGTTTAAAAATATAACCTAAAAATAAAACTTGAAGTTAAAAATTAAATTATAAACTACACTCTAAAAATTGAACGGCTAAACCTACAAGCTAAGATCATAAAATTTAAAAAGACGACTTTAACACCGCTTGGAATGATAATAAAAATTTATCCGTTGTTTTAATCCTCTCTCTACCGTTATATCCTAAGAAAACTTAGCAGCCTCAATTAACAAAGTCTTCCAAGAAACTTCAACTAATGAATCATCATCACAACCTTAACACATACTCCAACTCCAAATAAAACCCTATAAAACCCACAATACACACACACACCTTCTTCTTCATCATCATCATCATTAACCACCATGAACCACAACCCTTTCACCTTCCCCAAAACCACCTCCACAGTCCTCCCCAACCCCTCCACCTTCTTCTCCCCACACCTCCTCTCATCCCCACTCCCCACCAACTCTTTCTTCCAAAACTTCACCCTCAAAAATGGTGATCAACCTGAATACATCCACCCATATCTCATCAAATCATCCCAATCATCTCTTTCCCTCTCATACCCATCTCTATTCTCCAACACTTCTTTCACTTACCAAGTCTTTAACCCGGATCTCACCATATCCACTCTCAACAACCCGAACCCGAATCAAACCCATCTCATTTCTGACTTCAATGATCTTAGTCTAACACTTGATCTTCAACCCAATTTGAGATTTTTTCTTGTTAGAGGACACCCTTTTGTAACATGTCAAATCTTGCAACCTGTTCAACTTTCAATTTCAACTATTCACGCGATTCTTGATTTTTCCCCAAATTCTTCAAACACCAAAGTCAAAGTTAGACTCAACAATGGTCAAAGTTGGGTGCTTTATTCTAATTCACCAATTAATTTCACTCATGATGTTTCCAAAATTACTTCTGATTACTTTTGTGGTGTAATTCGCATTGCTGTTTTACCAAGTTCGGATTTTGAATCGGTTCTTGATAGGTTTAGTACTTGTTATCCGGTTTCGGGTCGGGCTTTGTTTAACGAACCGTTTTGTGTTCATTACAAATGGGAAACAAAGGGTTGGGGGGATTTGTTAATGTTAGCAAATCCTCTTCATTTAAGTCTTCTTGATAAATGCTCAATCAATGTTCTTGATGACTTTGTATACAAAAGTATTGATGGTGATCTTGTGGGTGTTATTGGGGATTCATGGGTATTAAAACCTGACCCGGTTTCAATCACTTGGCATTCAATCAAAGGAGTTGATAAAGAATCATACCCTGAAATTGTTAGATCACTTGTGAAAGATGTTGAGAGTTTGGATTCAAAATCTATAGAGACTACATCATCATACTTTTTTGGGAAATTGGTAGCACGAGCAGCGCGGTTTGCATTGATCGCGGAAGAAATTGGTTATCTTGATGTGATTCCTAAAGTTAAACAGTATTTGAAAGAAACAATTGAGCCATGGTTGAATGGAACATTTGGCAGTAATGGGTTTTTGTATGATGGGTTGTGGGGTGGACTTGTGACAAAACAAGGGGCTAATGATACTGGTGCAGATTTTGGTTTTGGTGTTTATAATGATCATCATTTTCATATTGGTTACTTTTTGTATGGGATTGCTGTTCTGGCGAAGATTGATCCGATTTGGGGGAGGAAGTATAGGCCTCAAGCGTATAGTTTGATGGCGGATTTTATGACTTTGGGTAGAGGTGGAAATTTGATGTATACAAGGTTGAGATGCTTTGATTTGTGGAAGATGCATTCATGGGCTGCAGGATTGACCGAATTCACAGACGGAAGGAATCAAGAAAGCACAAGTGAAGCAGTGAACGCGTATTACTCTGCTGCTTTAATGGGGCTAGCTTATGGCGACACACATTTAGTTGCACTCGGATCACTGCTTACATCCATGGAGATTCATGCTTCTCAAACATGGTGGCATGTGAAACAAGACGACACAATCTACGCTGCAGATTTCACAAAGGAGAACCGCGTTGTGGGCGTTCTTTGGTCTAACAAACGAGACAGTGGACTTTGGTTTGCACCAGCTGAATGGAAGGAATGTAGGTTGGGGATTCAAGTGCTGCCATTGCTGCCTGTTACAGAAGTTTTGTTCTCCGATGTTGCGTTTGTGAAGCAGCTTGTGAAGTGGACATTGCCTGCTTTGGAAAGAGAAGGTGTTGGTGAAGGGTGGAAAGGGTTTGTGTATGCATTGGAAGGTGTTTATGAGAAAAATGTTGCTGTTGAAAAGATTAGGAGTTTGAGTGGATATGATGATGGGAATTCGTTGAGTAATTTGTTGTGGTGGATTTTTAGTAGGGATGATGGTGAAGACGAACAAGGAACAGGTAGACATTGTTGGTTTGGTCACTATTGTCACTAAAAGATGGAGCCTTATGGTCGACGTTGTCGTTAATATTTGAGTTGGAGACATCAAGACTCCTTTTTTGGTGTGTAAGAGGAGACATTGTTTGTGAAAATGAATTTTCTTGCAGTCTGTAAAGAGGTTGTTTTGGTTAGTAATTAGATACACGGTTATTACATAAAGAGTGGTTCAGTTTGAAATTTGTAATTGTGTTGCTTGATGTAATTTACTTTAAAGTTTTATATAAAGGAAAGAAATTAATTATTATTATGAGTTTTAATCCTTCACTCTAAGCAATTGAAATAATGAAAAAGTGAAGATTTAAAGAGAAGAATTAAGAAAGAGGGTGAAGAGACAATTTGACTCCCAAAAAACTTTTGATTCTCCTTTTATCTGCATACTCTGATCATTCTCTTTTTATGGTAGTTAAAAGTAGTTAAAAAGAAGAGGGACTAGAATTGTAAATGTTCAAAAATAGACATAACTGAGTCTGAAACTGAATGTTAGTTGGCAGCATGATTTGTAGTACTAAAACCTAAGAATTGATGTTCAGTTAATTACATTTTCTATAAGTTATCACTTTTATTAGAACAAATACACAAGATGTGACACAATCAATAAAAATACAACATAAATAGAATGAACAATCCTTGTTCAAGTCTGGTAACAAATCAAGAAAGAAAAACAGCACACAAGAGAAATATGAAGGTTTACACATAAATTATATGCAGCAGCAGCAACATCTTTCTGCAAAACAATCTAAGGATGATGATCCATACCAAGACTTCTTGTAAGCTAGCTACTACTTACCATGACTACACGAAAACAATAGACAAACAACCGACTGACTCTAGAAACACAACAAACAACTCTTGACACCAAAAAGGAAAGATTTGTTTGGACTCTATGCATGCATATTCATATAAAACACTTGTTCTACTTTTCATGTGGAGATGAAAGTCCATAGCTTTCTTCCTATGGACACTTCACCAGGATGTTCAATCTCCTCCTCAGATTCATCTTCAGAATCACCATCATCGTCATCTTCATCATGTTGTTCTTGGGGCCCGGGAGTTCGAATCTCATGATCATCATTGTGACTGTCTCTAACCTGCTGTGGTGTCCCGGTGACTTCTTCACTCAAGGCCATATCTTGTGGAGGCTCGTTTAAAGCCTCATTTTCCACATCTACTACAACTTTCTTCTGCTACCATTGGAAAACAAAGATTCAATGTAAGAATGTAATATTTCTTCAAAAATATAAGAAATGAATCAGATCCTTTTTACATACGTTGACATGCGAGTCTCCATTAGCGCTTGTTGAAGCGCCAGGCTGGATCTTTGAATCAGTTCCTTCCTCTTTACTTTGATTAGACAAGGCTCCCCTGAATTAACAATGACAATTGTGTAAACTTATGAAATAGACATAACCCAAAAGATTAATTTATCCCATAGTGCAAAATCTGTCTCCAAAGAAAATTGTTAAAACACGAACAATTCCTTTAACAATAAATCAAACGTGCTTCAGTTAATCATGTTAATTTAAAAAATTAAACATGATATAATTTGATCAATGATCACTAGGTAGCAGCATGAGCAGGTTAGGCAGGTCAAACATGACATCTTTTGTACTAGGCTGGTGGGCTGACAGAGTGACAGGTAAAACTTTATTGTAAATTTTATATAACTAAGGCTTTAAATATGATTACAACAACTGTATTGATATTACCATAATATCTATATTATTTAGAAGACTTTCAGTTTATTCAAGCCATATGCATTTTAGATCATTTATTTTATTTTACCCAGTCAACCCATCATAAAATACAACTTAATCAACCTATTTATAAGTAAATAAGTTTTCTAAATTGGCTTCTTCATAATCTGTTGGATTAGCTTACAAAACCTTTAACTTATGAACCTTATGGTTTGATAAAGATAAAAACAAGCAAGGATAAAATACACAGATTTATTTACTTACCTTTTTCGTAGATTGTATCGAGTTACTTTAGGAGCCTCAACAACTTTCTGCCTCCTGGTCCTGTGGGACCCATTTGTGACACTATCAGATTGTTCACTGTGCTCAGGCTCCTGTTCACTTGCACGCTTGCGGCTTCTAGGTTTTCCACCTTTTGAAACTCCCTGGCTCACTTTGTTTGAGTGAACAGAGTTTTCCGAAACACCATTAATATCACTAGTAGCCTTGGACCTTGATCGAGTAGCCTTGGGCCTCTTGGTTGACTTACTTTGACCTTCATTCTCATCAGGCTGTTGAGCAACTTCCTCAATCTCATGTGCTTGGCTGTTGATGTGTTTAACATCATCATGAGCTGATTGGTCCACATGTTGTTGGATATCAAAAGAGTCTGGTGCAACTCTAGCCGACACCTCTGGCTCATCCTCGGAACTCAGTATAAATTCAGGCATTTCTCCAACATCTACAAGCTTCTCTTGTGCTTCTATTTCTGTTTCATCAGCTTTATGTTCATTCCTCTTCCCTGCTGAGAATATAAAGGTGCATTTTTTCAACCAGGTTAAGGTTCTACTACCAGAACCAGGAGATCCTGAATTACCCATAGAGGTCCCAACATTTGCTTTACCTTCAGAAGTAACCTGAACAGCTTGTTTTACATAACTGTCAGCTAATTTGGGTAAAGCAAAACTATCAGCATTCTTAATTTCTGCTAAAGATTGAAGGTCAGATAAAACAAATGCAGAAATTCTCTCCCCACATTCCTTGCATCCCTTTTGATTTTCAACAAATGCAACAAATCGTTCTCTTTCTTTGAAAAACTGTTCACGTTGGTCTTTTAACTTCATGCTAAGCCCAACAAGATCATCAATATCGTTCTTCATTTCAAGTTGTTGACTTTCTAGATGCTTCTGGTTTGCAAATACTTCATGTTTCTCCTTTTCTAACCGTGCCCTTTCTAACTTCACTTCTTCCATTTCTCTACTTGCAGCCTCTCTCAAGTATTTGACATTTTCTAACTCTCTTTCTCTCTCTTCTTCAAATGATTTTTCCCGTTCACGCATACGGTTCTCAATTTCCCTTTCTCTGTTCCGTAGATCGATATCGAGTTCTTGTTTCTTCACATCAAAATCATGAAGAAGTTGGGATTCTTTATTGTTATATTTTTCTGATAACACTGATTTCTCGTGGTCCATATAAGCAGCAAATGATTCCTTAGCCAGTTTGAGGGATTCCAACTCTCTCTCTACATAACTCTGTGTTTCTGACTTCATATTTTTCAACCTCTCCTCTTCTAAACGATTCAATTTCTCCATCTTTTCTGTCTGTAAAGCAAGAGATTCCAACTCCTTTTTTATTTCTGCTCGTTTCTCATCAAGTTCCTCCCATTCTGTTTCAAATTTCTCCTTCTCATGTTTCAGATTCTCCCTTTCCATCAGAACCGATTCCCTTTCTTGCCTCGTTTTCTCTATCTCTTGCTTTAATTCCACCTGTAAACGGGCAAATTCAGCCCGTTCTTCTTCTGTTACTTGAAGTCTTTTCTGTTCTTCATTTACTTTCAATCTTTGTTCTTCAATTTCACTACTTAATTTCTCAAGCTCAGCCTTGAGACTTAACAAATTCTCCATTTCACCACTTAATTCTTTCCTTTCTTTCTCTAAGTTCTTCTCCTCAGCTTTAATAGACTTATCTTTCTCCTTCAATGCTCTTGACTTCAAGTCAACATCCTTCTCTTTCTCCGTTAATTTCTCAAGTTTCTTCTCTAATGCTTGTTCTCGTTTTGCAATTTTTCTTTCCAAGTGGTTGACTTCGACTTCCTTTTTCTCCACCTCAGCCACCTTGACTTTGAGATCATTTTCTAGTGATTTTCTCTTTTGTTCCATTTCTAGCTCAAAGTCATGTGTCTTTGCATCCAGGATGGCCTTGTGTTCATCCACAAGCTTTTGAATCTCTACCTACAAGGAGATGATATTAATCACATCTATAAAAAGAAACACTTTTGCAACATTTAAAATATTTTCAATCAGTAGTTACTTTTTCTTTCTCCTTAAGTTTCTCCTCAAGCTCTTGTAATTCCTTTTCTTTTACCTCTAAGTTCTTTCTAATAACTGCAGCTTCCTGTATATGAATCATATAGATAAAGTAAATACACAATTCTTAAGATATTGATCAGCCAAAACCTAAAAGATTTACCTTCTCTTTCAAAGCTAGGTTTGCCATCCTGGTGCTAATTTCATCTTCTTTAGTTTTCAAAGCTGAATTACCCATTTCAATCTTCTTTTGTGTTTCTTCAAGATCATGTTGTTTCTGTTTAAGGATTTTATCATTATCATTTGCCAGCTCCTCTCTTTGATTAATCAGCCTACGAAGCTCAGCCAGTTTTTCTTCTCCCTCTTGTAACTTTCTCTCCCACTCTCTTAAATCCTCCCTTTGGTGAGATAAACTACGTTCATGTGCATCTCTCCTGAAAATGCAAGAAAACTTATAAGATTCACCAATAATACTGTCAAAGTATAAAGTTACAAAATCGTGATACATACTCGTTATTAAAAGACATGCGTTCTCTCAAGAGTGAACTTTCTTTTGCCTCGATCTCCACTGCTTTTCTTTGAATCTCTGATGACTTCCGGCTGACCTCAGCAAGCTTAGCCTCCGCAGAACGTAATTTCGCTTCTACCTCTAATGATCTCCCTTCTATACTAGTAGACAGAGCATGTGCTTCTTCTAACTTTGAATCAGCAGTGAATTTTATTTCTGCATATTCTGACCTCATTTCACGCAATGCCTTCTCTAACTGCAGCAACCAATAATTGAATATTGCTAATTTGTTATTGAACAGCATTGTTTAAGGTTGAGTTACTATAAACAAAGATAATAATGTCACTTAAAATGTTACCTCATGAACACACTGTTTTTCAACTCCCAACGCTTTTCTTAACTTCTCTTCTCGTTTCTCTACTTCTGACATTGCAATAAGATGAGCCGTTTGCTCTCGTTGAAGGAGCTCCTTGGTTTCAGCTAATGCTTGCTCAAATTGCTCATTTTTAGAGGTCCATTCTTTTTTCTCAATGAGGAGAAGGCCCATGTTGTATTGGTATTCATAGAGCTGTACAAATAAGACCAATCGTCAAAACTTCAAAAGAATTTGATTTTCAAGCGGTCTACTAAGAAGACTAAACAAACAAATTGAATAAGTAACACTTGTCAAAAGAAAAGTAGCAATCCACTGTTTTCAAAACTATGCAACACGTTCCTCTTAAGGCTGTTCCAAAAGACGCAATGCTTATACACGAAAAAAGTAACTGCTATTTGTAGTTTCATGTAATATGTCGAAATCAGTTATATGGAGTTTGGATTTGAATGCAAGTCCAATTGATCTAAATCTGAAGAATTATCCTCTTATTAGAAAAATATAGCATATGGTAAGTCTAGATTTTCAACCGTTAAACATACCAGTGTTATAGTATATTAACACATTATTTTCCACGATTTTAAACATATGTCATTTCTAAGTTGAAACATTTCTAAAGAATATGCAACCACTAAGTGCTTCATTGTGCAACTAAGTGTGCAAGTTAATTCCCACTTACCCATTTATGCTTCAAGTTCATATCCGACGTCTTACTTTCTTACAAACTTCTAAACCAATTTAAGTTCCACTTCATCTATAGTTTGCTCATCATCAAATAAGAGTTACAAACTTGCATCGGATGCCGATTAAAGTATCCCAATTATGACATCAAATTCAGTAATTACATCAAGAGTTAAACTAGTGTTTAAATATATACACCCAAACATCAAACTCACTAATTACATCAAACATATATATTACTGATTTATGTATGTTAACATTTCCTTCAACTAATTAAGAACATAGTCAAGATCAGAAATAAAAGTATAGCAAAACAATAAGATTTGCAAACATAAATTTTTACTAACCTCCTTTTCGAGCGTATTAATCTTATCAATCACAGCATCCTGATCCATAATCTTATCCGAATCACGGTTCGAATTGCTCCCGTTCTTGTCTTTATTAGGCGAGAGCCAACTCGACAACACCTTCTGAGGCGTAAACATCAAAACAAAACCCTCACAAAATTGCAGATCCTAAATCTACACTCATAAAGAGTGACGAAAATTGAAGTTTTTTGAACAAAAAGATACTCGTAATTAGAGATGTTTTTAATCCGAAGAGTGAATAAACGGGAAATAGATGAGAGAAATGAACTGAATTGAATAAAGCCCTAACCGGACGTGAAAAAAATCCCAAATTCCGGCGAATAAAAGGTGTTCGAATCCGGTAACGTCTCTAAACTAACTTTTTTCTCTCTCTAAAATGTTATGTGCCAACTAGGCTAGTGTGGATCACTCATGTTCTTTCTTGGTAATTGCTAATGTGATCATGTGAAATTACGTTATTCTCCTCGGTTGTTTAAAAAATATTCTCGAAACAAATTAGCGAACTACATTTTGACAATCGAAATTGTTCAGATGTAAAATTACTCATTCACGTTTCAACGCAAAAAATCCTTTATTTTTAAAATTCAGAGAAATTGATTTTGCATTTTTCTAAAACTAATTTGGTTTTAAAATGCAAAAAATTTGATTTTTTCTTGCTAAAAATATGTTGCTCTCCTTAATTTTGCCAAAAATCCTAATTTAATATATTAGATTATAGAAAAGGTCTATATAAAATACAAATAAACAAGTTAAAAACATAACCCTTATTTTTTATCGATAATAATTCATGCTGATGTTTAATTAACAACACTCGTAAAGTTCATTTTCAATACTACTAAAACTTCTACTATTTAACTTTTGTTGTAAGTTTATTTTTAAACATATTACATATTTATCTGATCCTACTATCCTACATATAAATATACATTATTGTTCACGTGATATCCGAACCTTCAATCCTGTAAAAAGAAGCATTGTTATGTACATAACATATATCATAAAGGTAAAATCATTTTTGAGAAATATTTAGTTCAAGTGAAATTCATGTTAATGTTGATTTTATTTATTATTAAATTATTTTATTATTATTCTTCGTTAAAGCATGATACTTTATGATTTATGAATATAGCAGGCCGCCTTTGGAGAAAAGATCATGGGTGTTTGAAAGCGTACGAAATGACGAAAATGTCCAAAACTATGTGGAGGAATAAAAGGACACAAACACTGGTTGTAAACGTTGCTTTTAAAACTTGTACTTTACTGTAAAGGTACATATAATAGGCATATTCTATTGTTCTTCATCTTACAAGTGAAAGATCCTAGTTTTTTTTTTCTAATTTAATCTGATACAAAATTATAATAATTGGCATGATATAATTTTCATTATAATAGATTATAATTGTCATTGTAAATGTTAGAGGATAGAATTCGTAATCATTGGTTTAGTATATAAGGGACCCCAGTATATAAGTCCACAATTACAAATAATAACTACAAATACTTTGATAGAGACCTTTTAACAGGTTAGACTCTAAAGATAAAACCGATTCAAAATGCTAATCTTCCAAAAAAATAAAGAGAAAACTAGAGACAATTCGAGAAAATTTTCTAATCCTTATCATAATCTCCAAACGTTAACAGTGGCTATATTTATAGCCTTTAAATAAACACAAATTAGCGGGACGGTACCGGTATTTCGTTACTAGTACCACGTTGGTACCGGTTTAATGTTTTATCTTTTTTAATAAATTTTATTCGCCTTTTTCGGTTTAATTTAATACTTTTTTTAATATAACTATAATATAATATACTTGAATATACGAAAAAGAAATAAAATATGGTACAAATTAATTAAGAATTTTATCAAGTTCATTCGATTTAAAAGTTAATAATCTAAAAAAAATTACAAAATTACTAAAAGTTGTAGAGAAAATAATTTATAACATTGAACATCTAAGAATTAGGTTCAAATACAAAGTCTAAATTTTCTAGAAAGTCTAAGAAGGAATTTAGACCATTAGATCTAATATTAAATGAAGATCAATGGCTCATAAACACAAGGTGGCATAATGGTAAATAGTTAGAACTTTAAATGGTAGGCCAAGGGTATATTAGTCTTGTCCCATTTTCAAATTCCACCCTCTTTTTTAAGCGTCCATAACTTTTACATACGAGAATATTTTTTAATAAAAATTACACCAAAAAAACGAGCGTTTTTTTATCTTCAAAACGCATATAATATTGATATATAAAAAACGAAAATTTTTTTTTGAAGTTTCAGCTCATTGTGTTATATTCGTTAGGTCATTGTGTTATATTTTTCAGCTCATTGTGTTATATTAGTCAAGACATTGTGTTATATTTTTCAGATTGTGTTATATCCGTCAGCTCATTGTGTTATATTCGTCAGGTCATTGTGTTATATTTTCATCAGGTCGTTGTGTTATATTTTCATCAGGTCGTTGTGTTATATTTTCGTCAGGTCGTTGTGTTATATTTTCGTCAGGTCGTTGTGTTATATTTTCGTCAGGTCGTTGTGTTATATTTTCGTCAGGTCGTTGTGTTATATTTTCGTCAGCTCGTTGTGTTATATTTTCGTCAGGTCGTTGTGTTATATTTTCTTCAGGTCGTTGTGTTAAATTTTCATCAGGTCGTTGTGTTATATTTTCATCAGGTCGTTGTGTTATATTTTCATCAGGTCGTTGTGTTATATTTTCATCAGGTCGTTGTGTTATATTTTCATCAGGTCGTTGTGTTATATTTTCATCAGGTCGTTGTGTTATATTTTCATCAGGTCATTGTGTTATATTTTCATCAGGTAATTGTGTTATATTTTCATCAGGTCATTGTGTTATTTTCGATCATTGTGTTATTTCATTAGGTTATTGTGTTATAACACAATGACATGAATAAATAACACAATGACTTGACAAATAACACAATAAGCTAAAAAACGTGAAATTTTTTTTGGTTTTTTATATATGAATATTATACGCGTTTTAAAGATTAGAAAATGCTCGTTTTTATGGTGCAATTTTTTTTAAAAAATAATATCGTATGTAAAAGTTATGAACGTTTAAAAAATTGGGGTGAAACTTTAAATATATAGACATTACCATCTTTACCCTTCCTTCTAATTTTAAGGGAGTGCCACATGTCATCATCTCATGGCTTCTTAGACTTTCTAGGAAAATTGGACTTTGTAGTATAACTCCACTCCCCAATCTAATACATAACATTTATAACATCACAAATTACTTAAAATATATTAAAAAACTATTTTTTATCTAACCGGTACGAACATGATACTAAGCGGTAAAGTACCGGTACCGATACTCGATACCAAAAGCTCATCCCTACACATGAGATGTTAAGTTCCACAAAAGACGTATATTTAGTCACACCCGTAAAAAAACCAACAACCTTCGATAGTATGAAAGTTTCAAGTTTCATCAAGCATCATGGACCGATGATATAGATCAGAAGTAACTTTAAGGAATTTGCAAGTTTGTCATCAAAAAGTTGAAGACATACCATGATAATGTCAATTATTATTTTGTCATTATTGAATTTACAAGTGATCAATTATTAGTATAGATGGGCACGTTTACATGAATGAGATCATATGCGTTTGTTTGATGTAAATGCTTTTGAAAATTAAAACTTCTATTTATTTATATCTATACTATATATAAAGCATATTAGAAGGGCATTTTAAGATATCTTAATTATAAGAACACTTACTTATTTTCATGCACAATGTACAATCAAATTTAAGGGCAATATAGTACTTTAAACATTATTTTCATATTAACTCTTCTAAATAATTAATTATAAACCCTAACTTAATTATTTCTCCTTGAATAGTTGCACTTTCAATGGATCAAACCCTTTCAACCTGAAAATCTCTATTTTTTTCACTTTCTCGCTGATCGTCTCTCACAAAAGTAATTATTTTCCCTCATTTCAAACCAAGCAAGAAAATCTTCTCACTTGAAAAAAGCAAAGATGCAGACTCCATCATCATCATCATCATCTTCGACGGTGCTTTGATTCATCGACCAGAGCTTTCACTTTTGATGGAAGCTCACACCATGTTGATTTCATCATACGATTTTGCTTTCAGGACGGTTCGATTCATCGTATGATTTTGCTTTCAGGACGATTTCGTTCCACAATTACGATTTTGGATTTTCCTCATCAGATTTCAGATTCTATTAATGTACCATGTTTGATCATTACTTTGTTTCTCTATTGGTTGTCAGTTTTTGAAGTTAACTGGCTTTACGAAATCTCTACTAGATGGAATATAACTAATTATGTTTTTAAATTGCAGATGAAAACTAGAACATACGAGCTTAAGGTTTATGATGTCTTTGATTGGTGTATCAGGTTCTTGATTTTGTTCTTTAAAGGTTCTGACTTTGAGTTTTGTTCTTTAAAGTTTGATATTTTGTTTTTTTTTTGCTTATTTGTTCAGATGATGAACGCGATTCAGGTTCTTATTTTTTTTAATATCATGGTTAACATGTAAGTTATACCGCTAGCCTTTGTATTATTGCAAGAACACTTATATTTTATGCTTATTTTCAATGGTGTCATTTATTTCTATATGATCAATAGATCCAGGTTAACTCTCCAAATCTTCAATGTTGGAACTTGGTTTGATTCAACATCAAGTTAAAAAACTCTTATTAAAAGATTTGTGGTTGTATATGATCATTAGATTATTTATTTTGTTGTGGAAATGAGGCTACTAAGGTGTAGACCAAATCTAAATAGAACCAAAAAAGCTGTTGGATTTCAATATGGTGTTGGTGGAATTACATTTACAACTGCTCTTATATTAGTTTGCATTGTGTGATCTCTATCTTTTTATTGTTTTATTTAGTTTATTTCATCATTTGCTATTGTGTATGATTCATATTATAATCTCAATAATCAACTAGGTGTTGCTAATATCTATAAGGTGCTAATGATTTTTTTTAATCTATAGTGCTCATTTTAATTTTGGTTGCGATAACTGTTATTAATTTTTTTTGGCTATTCGTGTAGAATTACTGCTAACCTTTGCACTTTGTTGTTTGAAATAAAAATATGAAGAACTGATTGGATCAAACCATATCTTGCAGCCAAGAAATTATCACCATAGGTAGGTATTGTAACATTTACACCATTACATTTAGTGTAGTTAATACAAATGTGTATCTAATGGTTCTTATTAGCTGAGAGTTCTACAACAAACAATCTAGGTTTATGTTCATATAAACAAACACCAAAGATGACCGAGAGTTCTATATTACAGCTACTTCAATTCCTATATTTCATTCGCTGCAGGTGAGTACTATAATGGGTAAGTTAAAATATGTAGTTTTTTAAGGTTGTGATTTCACAATTTGTCCTTTAAGTTGTTGCTTTTGGCAAGCTTTAAGGCATTCTAATATACTAATGTTATATTTCAGCTATGATTATTCATAGAGTTTTAAGGTTATTAATCAACTCGGACATCCTTCCATCGATTTCATCCACTACTATTTGTCTCTGATCCGACTCAACAGGTGAGCTTATTTTTCAGCTTGGTTTATACATCTATTTTGATTTGATTTAGTTTACTTATTGATTTTGTTAGTTACTGTAGATTGAATTTTTGTACTTGATCTTGGCGTATTATAGATAAATACGTTTTAGCATGGCCATTAAATCCTTAAATTCATGACATGAGTGTTTTGACACTATACTTTTATGTTATTATTTCATGATTGGTTTGTTATCATATTGTCTTAACAGGCTGATAATGTATGTGACAAGACTATACACCTTTCTCATCAAAGTGATGACAGTAAAAGATCAATTGCTGCAATTTATCAAAGTTTATGTGTATTTACATATTTTGTACATAAATTACCGGTCTTTGTTGATGCTAGATCATAACATGCAGCTGGAACACAAATTTGTCATTCGAAAGTATTGCATTATATGTAGTTGCTTCACTTGAATTGCACAAATAAGTTAAATTACATTGTTGTAGTTGCTTCAATTGAACAAAATAAATCTCTATGTACGTTGTCAATTTTGTTTGGTGCAGATCAGCGCATCATGGCATGGTGCACATCATACATAAAAAAATTCTTTTCTTTTTGGAGTTCAATTAGTGACATTACATCATGGTGTTGCATTGCTGTTACGGTCCTCTTTGCTCTCTCTAGTCTCTCAGATGCTGATTCCCATGTTTCACCAGAATTTACAGGTATGTTCATGTTACCCTTGTTCTTCTATTTCTTGAATATATGTGATAATAGTGTCAGATTTTCAAAGCATTTTGGAAACAAGTATGAGCCACGTGAATAGGTAAAAAGATGACATTTTGGCATACAACATGAAATGAGAGTTTAAGGGTTAAGAAGATGCAATGAAAGTTATATCAAACTCCAAAATCAAAGGTATTATTTTTCATATTTAGTGTTTAGCAACTTATCATGATTATATTACTCCCTTCTTAATTATAGGTGAGAACATGACCTAAATCAAGAAAGGTTTCTTTTACCGTCTCCAAATAGTTTAGATGTTCCTTTACTTTGTTTAGAGTAGCATTTAAAAATGGTGTTGTTTCTACACCATAGGTTTGTTTATAACTCTAGCATATATTGTTGGTAAACTCAAAACTAACTTTCTAACATTTTCCTAACATGGATTATGCACAGGTTGAATGCAATAAGGTAAAAGACTTTATCATACCTAGAATTAGTAGCAATGTGAGTCATGTAAATGTAGGTGAGCAGTGTGTTAACCCAAAATGGGTTCGGGCTGAAATAGATAATTATTTTCTAGGTTTAAAATAGAGCGCATTTGAATTGACCCACAAACATTTCTTCATCTATTTTTTTAAATACATAGTTTTGATAATACTTATTATATTTTAAACTAGATTATTATTAAATATGACGTTATAGGAGGTAGCATACGTAAAAGCCAAACTTTAGAGAACTTTCAATTTGTTTAACTCATGTGACTTATTCCCCTTTTAGCTATTTTTGTTTTGACATGTTTGAGATATAGCACAACCTTGATTGATTTGTTTTTTTTACATATTGTTTGATATAGGTCTATACATTTTAGGAAGTTGTAACCCTTTTAGCTACCTTTTATATAAATGTTCCTTTGGGGTTTAACATTTCTGTGTTGTTCTTTTGGAGCTAAAATGAACATTGTCACAAATTTTGCATAACATAATCTGATATAATTGCTTGTACTAAAAGTTTCTATTGTGTACTAGGTGGATTAAGGACATTAAGTGAAGAACCTTTTTGAAATATGTATGTATGGTAGGAAAAAATGAATAAATTAAGAAGGTACGCATCATGGATATAAACAATAATATGTTTGCAGCTGAACAAAGTCTCATCTTTGGCTTTGTTCCCCTGTCAGTTCAAATAAATAAACCAAAAATATTTGTTTGTGTCATATGGCTACACCACTAGGTAAAGCTTGGTAAATAAACCCCATGGCCCAAGTTTCATTTTTTACATCAATCTGATCAACTTGAACGTCTAAATGTTTTCATGTCGAGTAGATCTTATGAAGGAACATGTTAAATGGTAGATTTTATCTACTATAATGATATTATGATTAAATACATTGAGATGTGAATTTTAGGTTAAACACCAAGAAACGCAAAGGTGTTGAATGCACATCATAGAAGCAGTAGACTAAGTTGTCAAAGAAACTCTAATCTTTTAGATCCACACACATCAAAATTGTAAGTATGGCTGTCATTGGAATGCAATATGTACAATGATTGTATGGAATATAAATAAGTTATGGTTTGATAGATGAATTATAAATGAATTGTGAATAAACTATTGGTTGTGGCTATATGTATATGATCGATTAAGATCATTACAACTTTTAACCAATAGTGTTAGTTATGATTTATTTGAAGCATATGAGATTTTTTTTGACATTAGCCCTTAGTGAATTTGAAGTCAAGATTGATAGCTACGTTGATTCATGAGACAAGAAAGGTAGTCGTTTACCTGAAATGAGCCGTCTTCTTTTATATAGTAATTTTGGCTATAATGAATTACGTACAGACTAAAAGGCGAAGTGGAGAAACATTACAAAATCAGGAATCTTTGGTATAGTCACCAACTTCAAATATCGAGAACTTAGACTTATGTAGAATATATTGGTCTTAGGTGTGAATATTACAAGAAATTGTGTCCGGTTACATTTAGCTCTACTTTGATGTAACAAAACAACTTTATTATGTCAATTTAGTACATAGTCTTTATAGTAGTTGTAAATTTCCGTGTTGAATCGTGTGAGTTTGCTACTAAAGTAAACTTGTCGAGCAATGTGATTTTTATTAATTTGTGTTTTTTTAATGAGGTTAGCTATTTTTTACTTATAATTTTAAATGACGTGTACTTATATAAAATAATATATGATTGAGATGAGATTAGAGACCCATATGAAGTTAGAAAAATACCTGAAAACGAGTATCGTGACGTAAAGTGTCGTCCCGCAGCATCGCGCGGGTCCCTTTTAGTTATACATAAAGCAAATTGTAAGGATAGATTAAGATACCAAAAAATAAGAACACTTATAAATGTTAATTAATGATGTATTAACCAAATTAAAGGTATTATGATACTTTTAACATTAATTTCATTTTAACCCTCATAAATGATTACATTCTAATCCATAACATTTCAAATCAGTTATTACCTTTTACACCCTACACCTGTTAACTAAAAAAGTGCATTTTTTTTGTCTTCGGGTTGTTACTTTTTAATCTGTGTTGTTTACCTTGGGTTGCAAATGACTCGATTTCAAGTTTAGTTTAACTAATTTAGGTTGAGCTCGAGTCCAGTTCAAATTTAACCATCGTGAAATGCATTGCTTATTTAGTTTTTTTAACGACAGTTTACACATATTGAACCACCAGCCTCAATGATACACTCTTTATTTAAATAACAATAAATATTTATATATGTTACAATTGTTGGGTCATTACAGGTATGATAATATTTCCTTATTTATGTATTGTAGGTTCATTGTTTCATTTCGCTCACATAGTTGTAATCACTTTTTAGTTTTCCCATTTGACTCATATATTTATGATGGAAATCTCTTATTTGTAATATGCGTTCCATCACAAAAATATGAGTTAACTACATAAATGGTTATTTGGATATGGACAAAACATGTTTAGGTATTAATTTTAAGGTTGTTTCTCATGATGAGTTAGCTAGGTTGGATTTGTGATCACTATTATGTGTTCATCTTTTGTAAGACTTTGATCCTTCAACATATGTCTAGTCTTATGGGAGACTTGATTATTCGAGGCGTTTTAGCATAACAACGAAACATTCACCTACATCATGGTCAAAAGTTCCTTGGAGCATAACAAGAAGTCCGCATTATGTTGTTGTCACACTTATATAAGAATGTTCTCACTAACGCATCACGAAGAAGTGTGCATTGCTATATTTGTAACAATATAAGCACGTTTAACATCTATGCTTTAGCTTCAAGGGAGTGTTATATATTAAAATAATTAATAGGTAGGATGAGATAAAATAGGATACTTGTACAAGTTGTATTCAAGTGGCTATCAATTAATATATGTATAGGATGGGATGTATTCTATGAATAGGATGTATTGCAACTTAGTTTATTGAGAATTAAGAACGAAACATGATAATTTTGGCATAAATGTCAGGTACAAAAACTACACTTTAAAATAGCAAGGACGAAATCTGATGTTTTGGATATTTTTCAAGGATAGAAATTGTAGTTTACTCTTTTTATTTTGTTTTCATGAGAAGAAGACTAGATGTGTGATGTTCGTTGTGGTTCATGGTTACATGAAGATAAGAGGCAAGGTGGGGATGATGATAATGATGATGGAAGGGGGTGGTAGTAGTGGTGGATGTGCGATGGTAGTGTTGATTGTGGGGAAGAACCCTAATGATGGAGGTGGTGAATAGGTAGGGCTATGTGGGTCTTACTAGTGTAATTCTTATTTTTGGTTTTAGTTAATCTTTGTAATCAGTAAATGGGTTTCGAGGAGATATATAGAGATAATTAGAGACATGTATGATCAGTTTCAAACGAGTGTCTGCATACTCGTTGGAGACGTTGACTTTTTTCTTGTAGAGATAGGCCTCCATCAAGGACCTTGACTACAGTAGTATGCAACTACTACATATATGCAGTATTGATGCATCGTTATTATATAGTTTGAATTTTATGTTTATTTTATTTGGTTATGATATTTATTGTTTGTTTATTAGTTTGTTATTATATTTATGTTTAGACAGAGTATAAGTATTGGTTTTGTTTTCATTTGTAATAATTTTTTTAATATGGAATATTATGAACATTGTTATTGGTCATTTAGGATCGTATGTACACTTTAAATAATTATTAGATTTTTGAGTCCTTTGACCGCTTCAAAAAATGCATCAAGTACAATGATACTACATATATGTAGTATCAAAAAAACCAAAACATGATTTTTAAAAATTATTAATTTAAATAACGTATGAAAAAGTTATTAACTTTAAATAAAAATATAATCAGATACCATATCGCAATACCACATATATGCAGTATGAAAATAAAAAACGAGAAATTTTTTTTATAACATTATTTACTCAAATGAAAGATAAAGAAATTCTTGATACAATGTTGCAATTGTTTTAAAAAAAATATCGATGTATGCAAAATATAGAAATGTTTAAAGATTTATATATTTAAAGTTACAATTTTACCCATCTTTTTTAAAATTTCATCCCTTGTCTTTTTGTTAGTTCTCTAGTTCTCAATTTAAAATGAGTTCTCTCTTGAACCGTACCCTATACATATATATATATACATATATATATATATATATGTATATATATTATTACATATAACTTATAATTTCAATTTGATGTGTTGATTCCATATGGTGTGATGCTAGTATTTGAAAAAAATAGTATTTATTTTATTAAACTTGATTTGATTAATTGGTTGAATAGTTGTAGAATTTGTATAGTTCTAGTACTTGATTTAAATAATTCATTGAATAATTCTAGTTCTATTAATTTGTATAGTTATAGGTCATTGAATAATGGTGTCATTCTCCTTTATTTGAAGGATGGGAGATATTGAACAGTAACAAGAGTTATTTCTGGTATTTCACCCCTGTGATATTTTGATATATGTGATCTTGATTCTTACATTCATCACTAACATCTAATCATTTCTCTCTCTCTCCTCTCACCTTCCTGATTTCTCTATGTTTTCCGGCGATCATCGCCTCCTGTTCTTCGTTAGATGAGATCGTGGTTGGGTATACAACTTCATAGATGTCGTTGATGATTACCGCTTCATAGTTTCTGATGATTACGGCCTGTTTTGGGTTGCTTTTGTAGAAATTGTTTATGACGTCGTTGATGATTACCACCTCATAGATCTGTGTGTGGCCTAGGATTTTTCCGATGATGGTTGCCGATCTATGAATTTGTGTGGTATGTTGTTTGTGATAGTTCATGATTTGGTTTTGCATGTTGTTATTCCTGTCATTTATGTCGGCGTTGGTTGTTGGTTTTTAAATATCTGTGGGTTTTAGTTTTGTGATGGTAGTGGTGGTGGTGGGGATGTGGATTTGGCGGCGGCTGATGGTGGGTGAAACCGTTGGTTTCCATATGTTATTTTTTGTGAACTTGATGGTTGAACATGGACTAGGTCTGTGATTAAATAGCCGGCCTGGTTTTATTGTTATTGGATGGTGTTGTAGATGATAACATAATTGTGATGATGATGTTGCTATCATCCTTTACGGTGGTGTCGGTGGTGGGTGAAACCCTTTTGTCGTCCTTTGAGGATTCGGGACAAAATTAGATCTGTGATTATATAACATATTTTGGTTTTTATTGTTGTTGGATAATTTTGTGGATCATACCATGACCATGATGATGATCTTGCTATCATCCTTTATGGATTTGAATAAGAAACAGGTCTATGGTCACATAACAAATTTGGTTTTGTATTTGTTGGATGTGATGAAATTAAGTGCTGATGAGGATCCGTGACTACATAATAACAGATTTGGATTTTATGATTGTTGGGGCAGTGATGAGGCCGCGTTAATTCAATAGTGATGTTCCGTTGGCGTGGCAAATTCTGTGGATGGTCGGTTTATACCCTAACCCCACTGCAGCCACGGTACATCCACAATGTGGTCGGTGGTTCACAAATTCTCTAAACCTGTTAAAAACATGTGTCGTTTTTGTTTGTTTTTATTTTTTATGGTTTTTATTAATTTTTTATTGGACAATGAAGAGTACCATTCATTACCGTCAAGAAAACGCCCGCGGTGACCCACATTTAACTAGTTTTGTTAAAAATACAAATGTGCATGAGAAATTATGTATTGAGTGAAGAACCTTAAGTTGTTTTGTAGTTGTAGTTGTTGAACATACAGCATTGCCATCTTTAGAATTTAATTTGTCTTTTTTGTATTTGTTTAACTTATAATGTATTTTTTGTGGATGACAAGTGACATTGATGATGTTTGAATTTGAAATTTTCATATTAAATTTTATGTTGAACAAAAAACGGGCAAAATCGAGCAGAACCGAGCCGTTTGATTGTAAACCGCGAGTTCAAGCGATACTTTTACGCTCGTTTACTTACATTTGAACCGAACCGCGCGGCGCACTTTCAATTCGAGCCGAGTTCGAGCAAAGGCTCACTCGGTTCGGCTCAACTTATGAACAACCCTAGTTATGTTTTATCCATGAGAATGTCGGTTTAGAGATAACCGCATATAACCATCCATATTATGAGATATTATTATTCATTGACAATTGGGAAGAGGATTGAATACATATAAACATAATCTTTCTTTGTTGTTTTGGGTACAAACTTTCCATTAAAATCCAGTTCATAAAGAGTAATTTTAATTCGTTCAAACACTTGATTGTACCGACCAGATAGGTTGTTCTGATAGTTTCAAACCAACAAACCCACAAAAATCGGTGATAAACATTGATCGCTAATTAACTCAACAAATCTAAAAATGATTCATGTACCAATATATGGAAAATCATATATATGGACGTTTTAACCCCATATTTTACCTAAATTGAGACAAAATTTGAAGCCCGTATCTAACTGGTATTAACTCATTATGTGAGAGATACCTATTAATATCAATATGGGCTGAACATTTAGCCTACATTTCTGAAAACATTTCACACGTGAGTCACTTCTGCAGCCGACACATGTCATCATGTTGTGGGCTTAAGGAGTATCCCATAAACAAGATGTTAGCTTACCAAATTAACTTCTTTTTGGTGTTGTATGTTTGGCCTAGCGTCTTGCTAAACTTGGTAGATACCAACGACTGGGTGGGACAAACAAATCCAAAGAAATGGCGGCCGCAATATCTATGGCTACAACTTGGTTCATGTGGTTAGCTATGAACGATCTTATCTTTAAAGCTACCCCTTTGTCAATTGACGGTGTAGTGGAAAAGATTATGGTGAATACGTTTTTGTGGCTTAAGTATAGGACCGATAATGTAGTTCCAGTTTGACAAAACTGGTGTGCGAATCCTTGGTTGTAATCATGGTGTATCTCTTGGTTGTTTTTTGGTGTTGTATGTTTGGCCTAGCGTCTTGCTAGCGTCCGAGTTCAGTTTTAATAAAATTGTTGTACAAAAAAAAATTAACTTCTTTTCCAAAACCTCACCACCACTATTTTTCTAGTCATCTTCACCAACTTTTCAGCGACGAATTCCAACGATGTTGTAGTAGTGATTGTAACATCGCCTTTGCTTAATCTAATTATTATTAGTTGCTTGCACCAAGGTTCGTCCATCTGTCATCAAAACTTTGGGTTGCCAAGACTTCGATCGGTACATGAATTTGAATTCAATTCTGTTGAACTTGGGTCTAATTGAAATTACAATTGTTTCATAAACACACACGATTGTTTCTTTAAATCTTCAATATCAATGGACTGTGCAACTGTTAGATCACGATTTGGTGATAGATCATTGCTAGCTTTGATTATTTGTTTTCAAAACTGTCGGATTTGCCTCTTGTTCAATGGTAAGAAACACTAATTGAAATCAATTTGTGAGGGATATGTCAAGCCTTCATTTAGATGACATTAGCCGGTATTTTCTCACATAAATTAATATATTTACATTTACAATTCATGTTAACACTAATTTACTGCTTCCTAATGCGTTCTGTATTGTTTTCATTGCATATGGTACCCTATGTGTTGCGTTAGGTACCATTGTGCTGCATATATTCCTTGCCGCCTCCCACATATACATTACTTATATTTGTTGCCGCCTCCGGGAGAAATTACGCCGCAAGCTACCACCATTCCTTTCCAGCAAGTTTTCAGGTGAGTTATGGCTTTTCCCTGTCTTCTCCTTCTTGCGAATCCCTTCTATAATCGCCGGTTCGCGGCTTTTGATTATTACATACAGCTCCGATTAGCGCCGCATGTCGTTTTAGGGTTAGGGTTTTACCGTACGCCCGACTACACCATCTGCGTTCTGCTTCTGATTGTTGTGCAGCTTGCATATTATCTCCAATTTCTTCCTGCAGCCTTTTTTCTTCAAGATCGATCGGCTTTTCTTTTGCTATTGGTTATCCTATTTTTGTCGGCTTTTCTATTGCTTTTTTATATTTGGAGATTTGCTTTTGTAATAACTGTCTCAATTATGCAATCTAAGAACCAATATCTGTTTATTTATATTAATTAGCTGCTTATTCAAGTTTGAGTATTTGAGATTTAATGCGTGTATTTGATTCAAGTTTGGGTATTTGGGTTTGTATTTGTTTTTTTATATTTGTTATGTAAATCAAGATGCGATTGATTTGTTTTACATATAAGGTATTGCATCTCTATGATTGTGATATGTTTTTCATTCTAGAAATTTGATGGATGTGAAAATTGATAGTTATACCTTGATTTTGTGTTTTTGAGCAGCATGCGCTTACTAATGTACATCCATGGATAGCCTTACTCTTTTGAATGTAGCCTTACTCTTTTCAATGTAGCTTAATGTAAATTACTTAATGGATAGCCTTGATTTTGTGTTTTTGAGCAGCATGAGACTTACTATGTTTGTAATTAAAATCTTATATGCAATCAGTATCCATCCACCGTTATATATAACGACTGCCCACGAACACCAATATAATCAGCTACAAACTCGGGCCGCCGCGAAGCGCGGGGACAATATCTAGTTAAAATCGTGTTAACAGTAATATACTGCTTCCTAATGCGTTCTGTATTCTTTTCATTGCATATGGTACCCTTTGTGTTGCATTAGGTACTATTGTGCTGCATATATTCCTTGCCGCCTCCCACATGTACATTACTTATATTTGTTGACGCCTCCCGGAGAAATTACGCCGCCCGCTACCATTATTCCTTTCAGCAAGTTTTCAGGTGAGTTATGGCTTTTCCCTGTCTTCTCCTTCTTGCGAATCCCTTCTATAATCGCTGGTTCGCGGCTTTTGATTATTACAAACAGCTCCGATTAGCCCTGTATGTCGTTTTAGGGTTAGGCTTTTACCTTACGCCCGACTACACCATCTGCGTTCTGCTTCTGATTGTTGTGCAGCTTGCATATTATCTCCAATTTCTTCCTGCAGCCTTTTTTCTTCAAGATCGATCGGCTTTTCTTTTGCTATTGGTTATCCCTTTTTTGTCGGCTTTTCTATTGCTTTTTTATATTTGGTGATTTGCTTTTGTAATAACTGTCTCAATTATGCAATCTAAGAACCAATATCTGTTTTTTTATATTAATTAGCTGCTTATTCAAGTTTGAGTATTTGGGATTTAATGCGTGTATTTGATTCAAGTTTGGGTATTTGGGTTTGTATTTGTTTTTTTATATTTGTTATGTAAATCAAGATGCGATTGATTTGTCTTACATATAAGGTATTGCATCTCTATGATTGTGCTATGTTTTTCATTCTAGAAATTTAATGGATGTGAAAATTGATAGTTATACCTTGATTTTGTGTTTTTGAGCAGCATGCACTTACTAATGTACATCCATGGATAGCCTTACTCTTTTGAATGTTGCCTTACTCTTTTGAATGTAGCTTAATGTAAATTACTTAATGGATAACCTTTATTTTGTGTTTTTGAGCAGCATGCCCTTACTAAGTTTGTAATTAAAATCTTATATGCAATCAGTATCCATCCACCGCTAAATATAACGACTGCCCACGAACACCAATATAATCAGCTACAAACTCGGGCCGCCGCGAAGCGCGGGGACAATATCTAGTTAAATTCGTGTTAACAGTAATTTACTGCTTCCTAATGCGTTCTGTATTCTTTTCATTGCATATGGTACCCTTTGTGTTGCGTCAGGTACCATTGTGCTGCATATATTCCTTGCCGCCTCCCACATATACATTACTTATATTTGTTGCCCCCTCCCGGAGAAATTACGCCGCCCGCTACCACCATTCCTTTCCAGCAAGTTTTCAGGTGAGTTATGGCTTTTCCCTGTCTTCTCCTTCTTGCGAATCCCTTCTATAATCGCCGGTTCGCGGCTTTTCATTATTACATACAGCTCCGATTAGCGCCGCATGTCGTTTTAGGGTTAGGGTTTTACCTTACGCCCGACTACACCATCTGCGTTCTGCTTCTGATTGTTGTGCTGCTTGCATATTATCTCCAATTTCTTCCGGCAACCTTTTTTCTTCAAGATCGATCGGCTTTTCTTTTGCTATTGGTTATCCCTTTTTTGTTGGCTTTTCTATTGCTTTTTTATATTTGGTGATTTGCTTTTGTAATAACTGTCTCAATTATGCAATCTAAGAACCAATATCTGTTTATTTATATTAATTAGCTGCTTATTCAAGTTTGAGTATTTGGGATTTAATGCGTGTATTTGATTCAAGTTTGGGTATTTGGGTTTGTATTTGTTTTTTTATATTTGTTATGTAAATCAAGATGCGATTGATTTGTTTTACATATAAGGTATTGCATCTCTATGATTGTGATATGTTTTTCATTCTAGAAATTTGATGAATGTGAAAATTGATAGTTATACCTTGATTTTGTGTTTTTGAGCAGCATGCGCTTACTAATGTACATCCATGGATAGCCTTACTCTTTTGAGTGTAGCCTTACTCTTTTGAATGTAGCTTAATATAAATTACTTAATGGATAGCCTTGATTTTGTGTTTTTGAGCAGCATGCAACTTACTAAGTTTGTAATTAAAATCTTATACGCAATCAGTATCCACCCACCGCTATTTATAACGACTGCCCACAAACACCAATATAATCAGCTACAAACTCAGGCCGCCGCGAAGCGCAGTGACAATATCTAGTTAGTCAAATTTCATTAGAGGTGGGCTTTAAATTTTGTGTCCATTTAAGTAAAATGTTCATATAGCCATATAGGTGATCGGTTTTCTCTTTATTATGAGTATTGACTGGTTAAATATGAGTAACAACATTTATCTCCAACTAATTTTATGTGTTCATTCGACTTTAGGGTTAAGAGTTTAGGGAAGTTCTATGTTCATATTATTCGTCATTGTTTTTATATAATTTAGAGCTTAATCAGTTTATAAGATTAAATAATTGATTTGTAGACTCTTGGGCCTTCGGTGTAGGGCTGTTATCGAGCCGTGCTGAGCCAAGTTAGATTGAGCTAGAGCTCGATCTTAAACGAGTCAGCTCGGCTCGGCTCGTTTTTCTTATCAAGCTGAAAAGTCGAGCTCGAGCTCGGCTCGTTAAAAGATCGAGCCAGCTCTCGAGCCCAATCGAGCTGGCTCATTAATTTTTTTTTACTATTTTAATATTTTTAATAAAAAAACATACATTTACTAAAACTAATATATATATATATATCCTTATATTATATAGCAAAACAAAAAAACTTATGTGACATCTTTTCAAAGCTTTTAGCTTATGTGGCACTATTTCAAAGTTTATCTCAGAGTAATGGTTTTTTATTTAAACTATGTATGTAAAATATATTATAATAAAAATGATTACATTTTTTCTCCCTAATATTTTGTAGAATTCTGAAACATTTAAGAGTATTTATATTTTTATCTCTTTACTACAAGGGGTGTACATAAGTCGGTTTATATTTGATAGGGTTTAAACACGAAACTTATGGATAAAACTAATAATAAGATACAATTAAAGACCTCAGTGTTTTATAAATATAAATAACATTTTTATACAATTTAAAAAAAAAAATAAAGTACACCATAACACTAAGCACTTTATTCTCTTTAATTTGAGTATAATATTGCTATAGTAAAAATCAGTTTTTAAAAATATATCCCGTGTTCCGGTTTACCATGGTTTTTTCTCAAAACTGAATGGAACATTCATGAACATTCTTAAAAACATCACTTGAATGTTGTGTTCCCGAGCGTAGCGCGAGTACTAAACTAGTATATATATAGATTGAGGATTTTCTAAAAAAGGCTAAAAACTCTAAGAAGTGTAGGAAGCAATCACAATCAAACACATGTCTATGAGGTTAAAAACAGGTGGAGGGGAGTTATCGTCATTTTACACGTTGTATGCTGTTCTGGAAAGACTGGCGTTATCGAGTACATTTGACGTTGCGCTTGGGTTTGTAAAAGCGACATTGATATGTTATTTCATAATAATTCTCCAATGGTTGATAATGGTGGCGATGATCTTGCTGTGTTTACATGTAATATTTTATTTATTCATTGTAGTTGCAGGTAATTTTGCGAATTTCAGTGTCGTTTGACGTTTTTGACATTTCTAACTTTTTTCAGCACTAAATCATAGTGTTTCTTAACACAATCAAATGAGATATGTTTTTCTGAATCATGGTGTTTTTAAAATTTGAACTGATCACAGAAAACAACAATGGACGTTTTTTGTATTTTATTTATCACACATCTTTTCTTGGCATTTATAACTTTTTTCAGCACTGAATCATGGTGTTTCTTAGCACTGTCAAATGAGATCCGTGTCTTCTGAATAATGGTGTTTTTTACATTTGAACTGATCACAGAAAACAACAATTGACATTTTTGGTGTTTTATTTCTCACACATCTTTTCTTGGCGTTTCTAACTTTTCTCAACACTGAATCATGGTGTTTCTTAGCACTATCAAACGTGATCTATGTCTTTTGAATCATGATGTTTTTAACATTTAAACTGATCACAGAAAACGACAATGAGCAATTCGATATGTAGAATAACAAATGACTAATATGATCAATTCGACATTCAAAACGCCATATTATCGGAGCGCAATCTTCGTAATATAGGTCTGGATTCGTAGTTAAGAAGAGATCTCGACCATATTCAGGATATTAGACCCTTGTTTGAATTTTGGGTTGAAAACGCACAAATGACAAATCTACCCCCAGCTTCATCTCGCGTGTCACCAAAACATCATACTAATTACAAAAATGCCACCGCGTTAATCTAGGCCATAAACGCCATGATCCGACGCCCCAGATTTGTTCTTAGCATTTTGTAGAAAATCTCTCCCCTATATATATATATATATATATATATATATATATATATATATATATATATATATAGATTGGGTTATTCTACAAATGACCAAAACTCTAAGAAGTGTAAGAAACGATCACCATTAAACACATTTTCTTGAGGAAAAAAACAAGGAGGGGCAACTTCGTCTTTTTATACATATGATGTTTTTTTTGGAATCCAAATTATCTGCGCGATATACACATATGATGTTTTTTACGTTTTCGTTTTAAAGTTTGATGTTTTACCAATATCCGATCGACACTTTCGATCTATTATCCATAATCCTACATCAATGGCGAATACTGAAAGCGATGCTGTTTTTGTTTGTTTTGATGTTTTACGAGCATCCGATCGATGTATTTGATTCTGATTTTGTAATCTGAATCATTCTACAATGATGATAGTGTATGGTGTTTGCAGGTAATCTAGTATATACTCATTGTGTATGGCGTGTTTTTGACGTATTAATCATTGTTATGACGTTTTTTATTGCATGTAAGTCATGACGTTTTTTATTACTTATTTTTTTCATATCCGTGGTGTTATTTTATAGACTCAGTTTTGTGCATGATGTTTTTTATATGCATAGTGTTGAAAACTAACAATGGTAAATCTACCCCTTGGACAATCTCGCGCATCAGGAAAACATCATAATAATTACAAAAATGTCACTGCGTCCATCTGCTCTCATCTGGGCCGTAAACACCATAATCCGACGCACCAGATTGCTTCTTAGCCGTTGTAGGATTTTTGTCATTTGTAGAAAATCTCTCCCCTATATTTCAAGCTAGCCCACGAATCGAGCTAGGCTTAGCTCGAGTTCAGCTTGAACCAATTCGAGCCGAGCCAAGCCGGCTCATTTACAACCGAACATTTCTCGAGCACGCTTCGAGTCGCGAGTTTTTGTACACCCCTAGTTTGGTGAACCGTTTGTGAACTAGGACTGTGCATGAATCTTTATGAATAAAACTGGTAATAATATACATATAAAAATCTCAGTTTAATTTCTAGCATACATAAGTTTTTCATACGAAATTAATTTAAAAAAACTACACCATAAAACGAACATTTAATTCTTTTAATTTGAGTATAATATAACTATATTATAAAATATTTTTTTAGAATAATTTTTTTGATTTGGTTTTACCTCGGTTTCTTCTCAAAACTGATTGGAACCGTCCGTGCCTCATGAATATTTTTAAAATCACCACTTAAGTGTTATGTTTTCGAGCATAACGCGAATGCTAAACTAATTAATATATGCAGCAATTCGAGTTGTTATTTTTCAGTTTAGAAGATTAAAAACATCTCTAAAGGTTCATAGGCTTAAAGATCTGAAAGGTTCTCCTCTTCTAGTAATTAACATCAATGATAGAAGAAGAACTAAAGCTGCAACATAAACAAAATATATAGGCTTTTCTTATTCATCTATAAAATATTACATTGAGACAAATACACACTACTCAACATTAACCGAATAACCGATATAATATCATAATAACATTGAACATGCTACATGAATAGGGTAATGATAATATATAACGCGCGTGATCATTTATGACCGATAAAACCCATCCCATTGCTTGTTTCATTTATTGATCGAAAACAGTATTTGATTATTATTAAACAAATAAACTCATCCCGTTACTTGTTTAATTTATTAAAAAAAGTATTTGATTATTATTAAACAAATAAAACTCATCCTGTTATTTGTTTAATTTATTGAAAATATTTAATGTTTAATTTACGACAGATAAAACTCATTCGGCCCGTTAATTACTTATTTATATTATTGAAAAGAGTATTTGATCATGTCGAGCCACGGGAACACAAACCAAAGGGTTAGCTCTAGGAATGCTGAAAGCATGGCCCTCATCCATATTAATGCTAGTAAGGTTTTCGCCTTTCTCACCCTTCCATTCGAAGCATTGAATCAATGCACCCAAAGTTGCATGCACCATATGCAACCCTAATGAAATACCCGGACACATTCTCCTTCCACTTCCAAATGGTAGCAACTCAAAGTATTGTCCTCTGATGTCCAACTGCTTCTCTTCAAATCTTTCAGGTCTAAATTCAAGTGGGCTTTCCCAGTAGTTTGGGTCTCGGCCGAGGGACCATGCATTGATAAAAATAGTAGTGTTTGCTTCAATATCATAGCCCGAGACCTTTCGATCTTCTGTTGATCTTCGTGGAATCAATGCGACTGATGGGTGCAGACGTAACGTCTCCTTGGTAATTGCCTGGAGGTAGGGAAGGTTCGGTATGTCTGATTCTTGTAAAAGTCTATTTTTGCCAACAACATGATCGATTTCCTCGACTGCCTTTTTCATTATCTTTGGATTGTTAATGAGTTCTGATAACGCCCATTCTGTGAGTATCGCTGAATTATCTGTTGCTGCAACAAATATATTCTGAAATGACAAGATAGATATAAATCATCATTAATTATAAATATTGTGTAAATATGTTAGGCCCCTTTAAATACTTTAAGCCAAAACCTAACTGTGTAAGACTTACCATGCATAACATATATGTATATATAATAGCTATTAACATACCACTAATAAGCATAACATAACATATATAAACGGCATAAAACATATATAATTATGGTTTTGTTGTTATATACAAGAATGAAGGCTTTGATGTTTTCTCTGGTCAACTTGATCTCCATGCTATCATCTTGTGCAATGTCCAATAAAATATTGAGCAAGTCTTTCCTTTCAGATTGTGTACCTTGCTTTCTTGCTTCTTCATGATCTTTTATGATCCTTTCAATCAAAGCATCATATCTTCTATGAACATCTTTCACTCTTTTCCCAAATCCCTGCAAGTCTAGTCTTTTAAATGCGCGTATGTTGTCCGAGAGGTTGAAAGATTCCATGATGTTAATGATCTCGAAAACAAGTTTCCTTATATCTTCTGCATCACCATCATTTTCCGAACATCTTCGGCTAAAAAGTAATCTTGTTATCAAATTGTTACTCAGCTTCACTAGTTCTGCATTAAGGTTTACTGCCTTCCCAATGCTAGCGTTTTCAGATATACATTTTAAAAAACGAGTTATCTCATTGCGCCTGAGGGGAAGTAGTGAGTCCATTGTTGTAACATTTAGCAGCTGTGATGTAATTATCTTCTTCATGAACTTCCAGTGCGATCCATATGGACCAAATGAGAAGTCTTTTGAACCATATGTTATGCAAGTAATGGCTGAGTTTCGGGGTCGATCTAAATATGAGGTTTCATAGGTTCTAAGGAACTCTTTCGCAGTTTCTGGTGAAGAAGCAACAACACAAGGTTCTGAGCCGATAAAGAGCTTGAAAATGGGCCCGTGTCGGAGAGAAAGCCTGTGAATAGCTTGATGAGGGATGGGAGAAAGGAGATGGAGATGTCCAATGATGGGAAGCCAAAAAGGGCTCGGTGGGAGATTAGGTTTTGCACGAGTGGATTTGACGAATGTTAGGACCAATATGGTGGAGATCAGGCAAATGGGAATGAAGAAGAAGTAGCCTTCGAAACCAAACATTGTTATGTGAATTGTGAACTACAAACGGAAACGGATAGTGTTTGTTATGTGAACTACAAACGGATAGTGTGCATGCTCAACAAGTAAAGACTATGCATGTATTTATATAAGAATTAATATGCATGTGCTTATTAGGAGTTGAAAACGAAATATATGTATAATATCAGAGTTGTGAGCAATAGCACTTTGTGTTTTATTTTGATTGTTCTTGTTATTTTAATCATGATGTAACATTTTGTATTTTTTTTTTTGTGTTTTGGTGATGAATAAAAATAGTTGGAAAAAGAAAAGTATACATAAGCCTTGACTAGTTTTTCTTTACAGCGCTGCATAAGCCTTGACTAGTTAAGGACGCCCAAACGAGAAGATTTAATTATTCCCGTGCTTTTTTGTTTTTCTTTTTTTTTTTGACAAATGCAACATCATAGGCCTATGGGCTATGGTAAGTAATTACGAAATAACTAAAAAATCATGATTAGCATAATACGTTACATGTAGTGGGCGTTCTTTTCCTTAAAATAACGTCCCATAATGTTTGATAACGCCCCACGTCTCACTACGTGGGGTCGTTATGTTTTAAAAAATTGTTGGGCATTTTTCTAAAAACGCATTGTCCCCTTTTGAATTTCAATAAAAGTTACCGTTTTCAACGGCATTAATTCAAACAACTATTTTTTTTAACTTTATAGTTAATGTAATGTAATATAATATAATCTTAACCTCATTTTCACAACAATTCTAATCTTCATTTTCTACTAATTCTCTAAACTATATTCTACAATGTTTTCATACGGTGCCCCGTTCGGATCGTCAAACAACCCCGGCTACCGACCCACTCGAAGAACAGGTACAAACCAAAACCAAAAACAAACAAACGACCCTAACGATATATCGAACTCTAACCTTTTTGGTTTCATTCGAAACATGTTAATAAATATGGGCATGATGGGTATGAACTCGAATATGATAGGTATGGGTAATTGGGTATGGACCCTAATATGATGGGTATGAGTATGATGGATATGGGGATGAATCTAGAAACCGTTGATTTGGAAGAAGTCATCCCAGAAACACAATCGGTGCAGACTCGATCAAGAGGCTCCAACTCAAGATGTCGAATCGTCACAACCCAAAAAGGTCACACAAGAAGAAAGGGCCGGGAGAACCGAGGCCACTGACATCCCACGTTCCTTGGCAAGTTGAGGAAGAATTTCATTTGGCTCGTGTTTTCCTATCTAATTCTGAGGATCAGATCATTGGTAAATATATTTTTTAAAATAATGTTTGTTATTTATTTCTAAATAATATTGTTAATAATATATTTTTATGTTTTTTAGGGAACCACCAAGACAGAAACGTGTTTTGGAGTAAGGTTCGGGAGGATTTTCACAAGTAAATTGGTAAACCGTTAGGCTACCGTGCAGAGGATAAGATTTCCTCAAAATGGAGGGAAATCAACTCGAAGTTTATGGTACTCAATAGTGTTTACCAACGTCGTTTTGATGGTTGGGCCAGCGGACAGAACAATGATTACATTCAAAAGGTGGCTATGGAAGAATATCCTGATACAAAAGAGCCGTTTTCTTATCTTGCCATATGAGATTTTTTAAGAAAGTCTCCAAAATGGTTAACTTTGATCAACCCGGTTACGGTTTCGGGTCGGGTGTCGAAAAGGTCAAAAATCTCTTCCTCCACCGAACCGGCAAGTCAATTTTCTGATATCCGAAAACAATGTATTGACTTGAACGAGGCTAAGGAAGAGTTTGAGCAAGAGCAACATCCTGAACGGCCAATCGGGAGAGATAAAGCAACGAGGAAAGGCTAGAAAGCCGCGTCGTCGTCTTTTTTCGGGTATCGACTACAACCAGCGGTTTTTGTAAATGAATGAAAAATTAGATGCTATAACCGAATTAAGAAGAACAAGAATAGAGCAAAAAAATATTGAGAGGAAAAAAGAGAACATGAAATGCAATTTGACTTGGAGTTTTTGAAAAAACCAATTCCAGAGGAGCCGAGAGTGCAACGCGAACTCCACCTCTCTTGCATCAAACGCATACAAAAAAATATGGATTGTCATGATTATGTTATTTTTATGTTTATTTTTGTGTGTGTGTTTTTTTATCATATTTGCAACTTTTTTTTATAGAAATGAACTAGTTACTTTAATTTTGTATGTTATTAGTTTTGATTAGTTTAAATAAAAAATAAAAAAATGATTGAGTAATGATGGTGGGGCATTACAACAAATTTTGTATAATGCCATTTGTCATGTCATCGTCTACATAACTGAAAAATTGCCCGCAAGGGGCATTAACCAATACATAGAGTGTAAAAATAACTTAGTCTATGTTGGTCCTAAAAAAATTGGTGTATTGTGCGAGCCGTCAAAAAAACTTTCTTATTTGTGTTGGCTAGTTGACAGGGTCCGGGAGCAACGCCCCGGGTAGCTGGAAAACGTTATTCCCATGCTTTATTTTCGTGAATTATTCTTTAATAAAAAATTAATTTAAAGTTGATTTTCAGAATTCCAATGGTGTTATATATTTTTAGTATTTTAGGCTTTTTAAGGTAATCCCTTGTTACTAACTATTTCTATAAATATAAAAAAATATTTTAAGTTTGGTGACACCTAGATTTCAAATCTGAAATCACGTTTTCTTTTGGACGTTTAGTTGAATTGTAAACTACGAATGAGATTTTTTCTTTCAACCTTTCTCCACAAATCCAATGCTTCTAACTGTTCTTTAATGAGAAAAAGTTAAATGTATAATAAAACTTTTTTTTAATTTGAAGCTTTTTAAATGATGGTGTCATGAGTGATCGCCCAATCACATCCTCTACCCGGGACCAACCTGAGAAATTTTTAGTGAGAAATCAAATATATATGGCGATAGAAACAAATTCCATGAGAAAGTTCTCTTTCTCACTACCATTCATTTTAAAGCTATAACATGAAAATTCCAAAACCCCAAATTTGACTGTGATTATTTACACTAGAGAATGTAATTTAAAATATTGTTTTATTTTAAAGATATTTACATATATTTCGTTTTTAAGCCCATAAATTACATATTTACCCAAGTCAATGTTCCTATATATATATATATATTTATATATACAACTTTATTATTTGGTTCATTTTGTGTAATATATTTGACTGTGATCTTTTTTATAACTTATAACCTTCTAAAATATGTCTGTGGGTTCCTACTCACTTCACCTGACATCCTCTAATTAAACAAAAGATGTTTGATTTCTTTCTTTTTTAAATTTTCTAAACTAATATTTCTGTTGCCCAACAGAGGTCTCAACTAAGGAAATTAGATTTTATAAATCGAACTTTGACCTATTACCCAACAGAGGTCTCAACTAAGGAAATTATCGGTAAAGGTTTCAACTGTTGCATAACAAATACAATTAGATATTGTAAATGATAGATTATGTAAATATGGTATTAATATATAATCTTCTCTTTGTACAAATCCTAACAACATTATCAATACTAAAGTGCATACTTACACACTTAATGTGTTTTACTTGGTATCAGAGCCAAGACACCTCCTACTACCATACCACATCCATGCACCACCACCCGACCTACATTTTCTTCTATCTTTAACATCTAAAATCACATTAAAACCTTCATCTCGACCTTAGTAACCTTCCTATAGGATTACTTTGTCCATTTGAGTCACTTATAGCTCCAGATCTTTGTTTTTGGTTATGTTTTCCTCAAAATCCTTTCAGCAAATTTGAATCTACATACAACGAATTCTCGAATCACCTTCCAGCGAATTTACTAGTTTCACTAAGTGGCATCGAACGAATGAACGTGTGATTTTACCTGAACGAAAGTGCAACTTACCTAGCGAATATCCTAGCGAAATTGCTAGCGATTTTATTACTTTCGCTATTCTACACTCAGAGAATTTACTCTCATTCCCAGCGAGGTTGCAACATATTTACTACAATCATATCTACAGCTGAACTTATTACTCCCCAACAAAAACATTCTCAAAACTCTCACAGATTTGCGTTTACCCTCTCCCCTGGCAATCATGGCTGCTGGAAACGAATGCTTGTACATTTTCTTATTACCAACAATCTCAACGGTTACATTGATGGATCAGTTCCATGCCCCGCTCCTATAATTACTACTACTTCTGTAGCTACTACTAAAAACCCATCTACATTTGTTGCTACCATCAACTCTAACTACACCACATGGGTACACAACGATGCCATATTCATTCGGTCATCATTTCTACTGTTTCTGAGGTTTCTTTCTCTCATGTTCAGGACAACATTGCCATTGAACTCTAGCCCAATCTTGAACATGCTTGATCACCCAAGCCCGCCTTTAGGGAATACACCCTCAATTCCAACTTCTCAAGTTTCAAATGAAAGGGGATGAAACCCCTCTTAAGTATCTTGGCCACGTTCAGGACTATGCAACTTCATTGGCTAAAATTGGTCAACCTTTTAATGACAAAGACCTAATTCTCTATTCCATTGATGGTCTTCGTGAGGAATACAACAATCTAAAAACTACCATTCTTGGTCGTTCCACACCATTTATTTTCAGTGAAGTCCATGGTCTACTATGTGACCAAGACTACCGGATCAACAAACCACATGAATCTACTTCTCATGTGGTTCTTAGTACTACCTCCAGTCAGTCAACACAACAACTTCAAGATCTTCAGTAAATAACCTCCTAGATGGGATACCAAATCACACCAACCATTGCATCTACACCGCCACCTTAAGAATTCTACAGTTCTAGATCCAACTACTACGACACTAACCTTGGTCGTAGAGGTTATTTCCTTGGCAGTCACAACTCCACTACTAGGGGTCGAGGTCGCTCTGACTATCGTCCCTGTTAGCTGCGCCCCTACGTAAAACATTGTAGATTGTTTTCGCAACCGTTGTTGCATTGGCCACCTCTCAAATGATTGCCTTCGCCGTGAGTCCTCTGGTTCTTGTTCTAATGTGTCAATAAACAATGCATATGCTCGCTCCAATCATAGTGATCAGCGTCCCACCTCAAGCAGCACTTGGTAGTATGACACTGGTGCAAACAATCATGTTACACCGAATCTCTCCAACCTTGACATCAATGAACCCTACTATGGTAATGACTCACTTCATGTTGTAGATGGTAAGGTACTCCCCGTTCTTCATATTGGTTCTATAAAACTTTATTCTCCAACCTACACATTATCTCTTTCCAACATTCTTCATGTACCCGCTGTTCGTTAAAATCTCTTTCTGTTCAACAATTTTTTTTATAATAATGTTTTCTTTTAAATTTCACCCTTCGCATTTTGTTGTGAAGGACAAGTCTATACATACCACCCTTCTCACCAGACCTAGTGATAAAGGTGTCTACATTCTTCACCTTCCACACTTCAAGCCCATCCCTAAGACTGTCTTCTGACGTTTGGCATCAAAGATTGAGTCATCCACACCATCATCTTTTAAATTTCATGATGTCTAGTTTTAATCTTCGTAATGATAAATTCTATATATGTTAAACCCACATATATGTATCTATTATGTTTCCTTTTTAAGGCTAAAAATACCATAATCGCACACTTTTTTTTGTCTTCTAGTCGACCCGAAGTCATGGTGATGATGGGAACCCGTTTCTTTCTTTTTGAACGACAACTTTCATGAATTGAGAGGGACGCAACCCCCGTCACACATGAGGTCTCTAAACCAAGTCAGCCAAACACTTACATTGTTGTAAACGGGCTCTCGTGCTGCATTTAATTTGGCAGGACGCTCATAAGGAAAACCCCATAGAGTCCGGCTTAGCAACCATTAACAATGATCGAACCCACTCCCATTGGTGAAACTTGTTTGTCTCGCTAGCATTAACCGGATTATTGACAGGTACCACTGGAAAAAAATAAGGCTTGTTGTAACATCTTTAAATATTTTGTATCTTAAATATTAGTTAAGATGCTTGACTTTATGGTCATAAATAGTAGTTGGTATATATCTGACAATTATATTTAAAATATTTTCAAACTAATAAGAAACAGATTAAATGGCTCTTAGAAATATCAAATGTGTAGACTAGCAATTATTATACGAGAGCATCTTGTAATAATAAAATTGTATTATATATATTTGAACTTTCTTCATTTTTAACGAAACTTAGGTCGACGCGTAGAGAATGAAGAGCTCGTCCTACACGGTATATTTATAATTTTATAAAACGCTATATTTTAAAAGTTATACGAGAAAAACAAATGAAGCAGTTGAATTAATTAATTTTTATAATATAAGTAAGCTATCAAGGCTGACTAGTATGTCAATTTACATCCCACATCGATGCTCTTAATATTTAAGCTGCTTGCTTATTTTCTATATATAGAAGCTTAGGGTTAGATTATTGATATCAAATTTTTTTAATGGGAACGCTCTAGTTTAGAGAATCCTGAGCATACAGTACCTCGTTGGAGAGTGAGTGGGGAGACTCTACATCAAATTGTTGTAGATAGTTTAAGAGGTATATTCTTATTTAAATTTATGTCTAGTTAATAGTTATATCTATTAGTATATATTTAGTTGGGCTTAGAGTCAGGGTCGGGGTAGACACTGGGTAAATTGACCCTGGTCTAGACATGGATTGATCAACCATGTTTAAACTAGATAGAATTATCCATTGTTGACCATGAGGTTGACAAGCCAGTACCACACTCCTTACATAATTAATAGCTAAGGCTTACCCTAATGCTAACCAGGAACCAAACTTCTTAACTGTTATAGCACCAGTTAAGCCATCAGTATTGTTTCAAATTGCACAATGATCCTGCTTAGAAATCTCAAAGGGTAGAGAGTAAGAAGAAGTGTTGTTCAAGCCTTCCAATCCTTAGAGTTGTATGCAATTGTTATAATTAAGGTGAATACGTTTGTTTCATAAATGCTTTTATGAAATCTTTGCTATTTCGAAACCAGCATGAAAAGTGGTTAATTATTAATGCATGCTAGTAAAATACGAGACGAACACTTGACACGTACGGTCTGATCAAGGAATAGCAAATGATATACCAAAATTTTCTAAAAGCTCTAGAAAAGAATCATACTTCAAAAAGAAACTAATAGAAAAAGAAAAGAAAACCCTCAAAAAGAAACTTATAGAAATAGATCATAAAATAAAGAATGGGTTTAAAAGGAGGAATTAAAAATCTTACATGCTCAAATGGATCGAATCTGCATAGCAATTGAACAATCTAAACAAACAATCTATTGACTCAACACAAAGATGCAATACACTTCAAAATTCGTAGGGTTTTGTATTGATAGCAAATGAGGTATTACAATAGCCATATGTTTAGAAAGGTACATAGAAAATAAAGCTAACATCTCAATTCATACTATCTAACAAAACCGACTAGGAAACATGTTACAATAATAGTCCCTTGATGCGTGATATATATATATATATATATATATAGGGGTAATTTGAGAACACCCTCTAGTTGTGAGAACTCGTGAGAACCTTACTTTCCGAGTTTTTTCATAGTGTTTTTTTGGCTCAAAAAACGTGTATATATATATATATATATATATATATATATATATATATATATATATATATATATATATATATATATATATATATATATATATATATATATATATATATATATATATATATATATATATATATACAGGGTAGGGTTCAAGAGAGAACTCATTTTAAGTTGAGAATCAGAGAACTACCAAAAATACAAGGAATGAAATTTTAATGAGGAAGGGTAAAATTGGAACTTTAAATATATAATTCTTTAAACATTTCTATCTTTTGCACCATACGTTAATATTATTTTAAAAAAATTGCACCATTAGATCAAGAATTTCATTATCTTTCTTTTGATTATAAATAACGTCATAAAAAATATTTTTTTTTTCTCGTTTTTTTAAATTTCATACTACATATATGTAGTATTGTGATATTGTATTTGATTATATTTTTCTTTAAACGTTACTAACTTTTTCATACGTTATTTACATTAAACAATTTTAAAAATCACATTTTGGTTTTTTTGATACTACATATATGTAGTATCAATGTACTTGATGCATTTATTAAGTGGCCAAATGACTCAAGAGTCTAATAATTATTTAAAGTGTACATATGATATCAAATAACGAATAACAAAGTTCATAAGATTTCATATTAAAAACTTATGGCACATGAAAACAAAACCAATACTTATATTATGTCTAAACATAAAGATAATAATAAACTAATAAACCAATTATAAATATCATAAAAAAGTAAAAAAAATCTTTAAATTCAAACTATATGATAACAATGCATCAATATTGCATATACTGCATATATGTAGTACTTTGATACTACATATATGTAGTATACGATACTGCATATATGCAATACAATAAAATTTAAAAGGGGATAGTGAATATGGTGATGTTATGCACCTAAGTTACACGTAAAACCATTAAAATTACGTAGCTTTGATAAATTAACTTAATTTTTTTTATTAGAAAACTTAACTCATTGATCTTTATTCAATGTTAATGGACGACTAAGTCTTCTCCTCTTAGATCATAATTTTTCTCTTTCTCATTTACTCAAATCGTCATTCATTTTAGTAAAATTTTTTCCACCCTTTAAAAATCGATTGTAACTCAATTTGGCTTCTCAATTCCAACTAACAGATTAATATAACATGACTCATATAATTGGTATTATGATATGCGCATGCTGCACATATTCATACCACATCACATAACGTGAACCAAGTTATTGCTAGCAATGTCAATATGATCATATGAGAATGTCCAAATTTGGAATTGAGGCATGATGATGGTGTTTTTTTTGTGATAACGTCATCGAAATCAATGCCCTTGAACTTTTGATATTTTATCAAAGTATGTAGTTTTGATGGTTTCTCGGGTAATTTAGGTTCATAACAACACCGTATTCATTTCCCCAAAATAAAAACATACGATATTGTATATTACATATATGCAGTATTGAAAGTAAAAAAACGAGAAAAAATTATTTTTTATAACGTTATTTATACTCAAATGAAAGATAATGAAATTCTTGATCTAATGGTGAAAAAACTTTTTAAAAAACTTAACGTATGCAAAAGATAGAAATATTTAAAGATTTACATATTTAAAGTTCCAATTTTACCCCTCCTTTGAAAATTCCATCCGTACCTTTTTTTTAGTTCTCTAGTTCTCAACTTAATATGGAGTTCTCTCTTGATCCCTCCCCTATATATATATATATATATATATATATATATATATATATATATATATATATATATATATATATATATATATATATATATATATATATATATATATATATATATATATATATATATATATATATATATATATATAGGGGAGGGATCAAATGAGAACTCCATATTAAGTTGAGAACTAGAGAACTCCCAAAAAACAAGGGATGGAATTTTAAAGTGGAGGGGCAAAGTTGGAACTTTAAATATATAAAACTTTAAACATTTCTATCTTTTGCATACGTTAAGTTTTTAAAAAAATTTTCGCACCATTAGATCAAAAATTTTAGTATCTTTCATTTGAGTATAAATAATGTTATAAAAAAATAAAATTTTCACGTTTTTTTAATTTCAATACTTCATATATGTAGTATACGATATTATATGTTTTTAAATTGGGGAAAGTGAATATGGTGTTGTTATGCACCTAAATTACAAGACAAACCATCAAAAATAGTACTTTGATAAAATAACAAAAGTTCCCTAATATTGATGTTAATGAAACCATCACAAAAAAACAACACCATCATGCCTTAATTCTAAATTTGGATTTTTTCTTATATGATCGTACTGATATTGCTAGCAATTACTTGATTCACGTTATGTGATGTGTATGAATATGTGCAGCAGGGGCGTATCATAATAACAATTATACGAGTCATGTTATATTAATCTGTTAGTTGGAATTGAGAAGCCAAATTGACGTACAATCGATTTTTAAAGGACGAGTAATCATTTTCTTAAAATGAATAACGATTATTGAGTAAATGGGAAAGCGAAAAATTATGATTTAAGAGAAGAAGAGTGAGTCGTCCATTAAAATTGAATAAAGACCAATGAGTTAAGTTTTCTAATAAAAAATAATATAAGTTATTTTATCAAAACTACGTAATTTTAATGGTTTACGTGTAACTTAAGTGCATAACATCACCGTATTCACTATTCCCTTTTAAATTTTATAGTGTTGCATATATGTAGTATCGTATACTACATATATGTAGTATCATGCTACTACATATATGCAGTACATGCAATACCGATGCATTATTATCTTATAGTTTGAATTTCAGGTTTATTTTATTTTGTTATGATATTTATAGTTTATTTGTTAGTTTATTATTATCTTTATGTTTAGACATAGTATAAGTATTGATTTTGTTTTCATTTGTAATAAAATTTTTTAATATGAAATATTATGAACTTTGTTATTGGTCATTTGGGATCGTATTATACTTTAAATAATTACTAAACTCTTAAGCCATTTGGTCGTTTCAAAAAATACATTAAGTACAATTATACTACATATATGTAGTATCAAAAAAACCAAAACGTGATTTTTAAAATTTTTTTATATAAATAACGTATGAAGAAGTTATTAACGTTTAAAAAAATATATAATCAAATACAATATCGCAATACTACATATATGCAGTATGAAAATTAAAAAAACGAGAAAAAAAATATTTTTTATAACGTTATTTATACTCAAATGAAAGATAATGAAATTCTTGATCTAGTGGTGCAATTTTTTTAAAATAATATTAACGTATGCAAAAGATAGAAATATTTAAAGATTTTTATATTTAAAGTTCCAATTTTACCCCATTCCTTTAAAATTCCATCCTTTGTCATTTTGGTAGTTCTCTAGTTCTCAACTTAAAATGAGTTCTCATTTGAACCCTACCCTATATATATATATATATATATATATATATATATATATATATATAGGGGAGGGATCAAGAGAGAACTCCATATTAAGTTGAGAACTAGAGAACTCCCAAAACACAAGGGATGAAATTTTAAAGTGAAGGGGCAAATTTGGAACTTTAAATATATAACTCTTTAAACATTTCTATCTTTTGCATACGTTAAGATTTTAAATTTTTTTTCGCACCATTAGATCAAGAATTTTATTATCTTTCATTTGAGTATAAATAACGTTATAAAAAAATAAAAATTTCTCATTTTTTTAATTTCAAAACTACATATATGTAGTATACGATACCGTATGTTTTTAAATTAGGGAAAACGAATATGTTGTTATTATGCAGCTAAATTACATGAGATCCATCAAAACTACGTACTTTGATAAAATAACAAAAGTTCCCAGATATTAATTTCGATAATACCATCGCAAAAAACAACACCGTCATTCCTCAATTCCACATTTAGATTTTCTCATATGATTGTATTGACATTGCTAGCAATTACTTGGTCCATGTTATGTGATGTGGTATAAATATGTACAGCAGGGGCATATCACAATACCAATTATATGAGTCATGTTATATTAATCTGTTAGTTGGAATTGAAAATCCAAATTGGCGTACGACCGATTTTTAAAGGGCGGGTAATCTTTCTAAAATGAATGACGCTTATCGAGTAAATGAGAAAGAGAAGAATTATGATCTACGAGGAGAAAATTGAGTCGTCCATTAAAATTGAATAAAAATCAATAAGTTAAGTTTTCTAATAAAAATCATCTAACTTAATTTATCAAAGCTACGTAGTTTTATTGGTTTTACGTATAACTTAGGTGCATGACATCACTGTATCCCTTTTAAATTTTATCATATTGCATATATGCAGTATCGTATACTACATATATGTAGTATCATGCTACTACATATATGTAGTATCATTCTACTTCATATATGTTATATATGCAATATTGATGCATTGTTATCTTATAGTTTGAATTTCAAGTTTATTTTACTTTGTTATGATATTTATCATTGGTTTATTAGTTTATTATTATCTTTATGTTTAGACATAGTATAAGTATTGGTTTTTTTTCATTTGTCATAAGTTTTTTTAATATGAAATATTATGAACTTTGTTATTGGTTATTTGAGATCGTATGTACATTTTAAATAATTATTAGACTCTTGAGTTATTTGACCAATTAAAAATGCATCAAGTACATTGATACTACATATATGTAGTATCAAAAAAACCAAAACGTGATTTTAAAATTTTTTTAATATAAATAACGTATGAAAAAGTTGGTAACGTTTAAAGAAAAATATAATTAAATACAATATCGCAATACTACATATATGCAGTATGAAAATTAAAAAAACGAGAAAAAAAATATTTTTTATAAGGTTATTTATACTCAAATGAAAGATAATGAAATTCTTGATCTAACTGTGCAATTTTTTTAAAATAATATTAACGTATGTAAAAGATAGAAATGTTTAAAGATTAATATATTTAAAGTTCCAATTTTACCCTTCCTCTTTAAAATTCCATCCCTTGTATTTTTAGTAGTTCTCTAGTTCTCAACTTAAAATGAGTTCTCTCTTGAACCCTACCATATATATATATATATATATATATATATATATATATATATATATATAGGGGAGGGATCAAATGAGAACTCCATATTAAGTTGAGAACTAGAGAACTCCCAAAAGACAAGGGATGGAATTTCAAAGTGGAGGGGCAAATTTGGAACTTTAAATATATAAATCTTTAAACATTTCTATCTTTTGCATACGTTAAGTTTTTAATTTTTTTTTCGCACCATTGGATCAAGAATTTCAGTATCTTTCATTTGAGTATAAATAACGTTATAAAAAAATAAAAATTTCTCGTTTTTTTAATTTCAATACTTCATATATGTAGTATACGATATTATATGTTTTTAAATTGGGGAAAGTGAATATGGTGTTGTTATGCATCTAAATTACATGACAAACCATCAAAACTACGTACTTTGATAAAATAACAAAAGTTCCCTTATATTGATTTCGATGATACCATAACAAAAAACAACACCGTCATGCCTTAGTTCTAAATTTGGATTTTTCTCATATGATCGTATTCACATTGCTAGCAAATACTTGGTCCACGTTATGTGATGTGGTATGAATATGTGCAGCATGAGCATATCACAATACCAATTATAAGAGTCATGTTATGTTAATCTGTTTGTTGGAATTGGAAAGCCAAATTGGTGTACAATCGAATTTTAAAGGACAAGTAATTTTTTATTAAAATGAATGACGATTATTGAGTAAATGGGAAAGAGAAAATTATGATCTAAGTGGAGAAGGCCGGTTCGTCCATTAAATAGAATAAAGATCAATGAGTTAGTTTTCTAATAAAAAATAATTTAACTTATTTTATGAAAGCTAGGTAGTTTTAATGGTTTTACGTGTAACTTATGTGCATAACATCACCGTATTGACTATCCTCTTTTAAAGTTTATAGTATTGCATATATGTAGTATCGTATACTACATATATGTAGTATCATACTATTACATATATGTAGTATATGCAATATTGATGCATTGTTATCTTATAGTTTGAATTTCAGGTTTATTTTATTTTGTTATTATATTTATCTTTAATTTATTAGTTTATTATTATCTTTATGTTTAGACATAGTATAAGTATTGGTTTTGTTTTCATTTGTAATAAGTTTTTTTTATATGGAATATTATGAACTTTGTTACTGGTCATTTGAGATCGTATGTACACTTTAAATAATTATTAAACTCCCGAGCTATTTGGCCGCTTCAAAAAATGCATCAAGTACAGTGATACTACATATATGTAGTATCGAAAAAACGAAAATGTGATTTTTAAAATTTTTTAATATAAATAAGGTATAGAAAAGTTAGTAACGTTTAAAGAAAAATATAATCAAGTACGAATTCGCAATATTACATATATGCAGTATGGAAATTAAAAAAACGAGAAAAAAAATATTTTTTATAACGTTATTTATACTCAAATGAAAGATAAACAAATTCTTGATCTAATGGTGTAATTTTTTTTAAATAATATTAACGTATGCAAAAGATAGAAATATTTTAAGATTTTTATATTTAAAGTTCCAATTTTACCCCTCATATTTAAAATTCCATCCCTTGTCTTTTTGGTAGTTCTCTAGTTCTCAACTTAAAATGAGTTCTCTCTTGAACTCTACCCTATATATATATATATATATATATATATATATATATATATATATATATATATATATAAAGGGAGATGCAAATGGATAAAGGACTGAATACAAAAGTTACCGGAGGTAATTAAGTACAGCCTAAGTGATGGGTTTAGTACACACGAATGTTCAGTCAATGCATACAAAAGCAAAGCATTGAAACAAGTTTATACAAATTCTATATTTACATGTATATGTATATCTATACTATATATAAAACAAATTACTTGGACACCTTTTTCAGTTAATGCTAGGTAAGGTGTTGCTGCTCTTTAGGTTTTAAATTTGCTTTGATCAATTTATGTGTTTCTCATATTGCATTTGTCTGATTGATTTAAAATGAACTTAAAGGTTAGGAGATTTCTTATTGGAGCATGTTTGATGTCTTCAGAGCATTTCTTTTGTATTCAGTTGAAATGATTATAAGAGTTCTTATGCATTAAAAATACACTTCAAGTAACTTTTTGCGCATTTGGCCCATTTTCAATATTTTTTGAAATGATTATAAGAGGTCATTTGCCCCTCAGAGATAAACACAACCTGGCTCAACCCAATCGTAAAAAGTTTGCTGTTGAATTAATAAAAATTTATGTTTGGTCTACCCTGTTGTTAATATCAATTCTTTAAGCTGGAGAGTATCTTAAAATTAGTTATTCATGTCTAACTTAGTAATTTCTCAAACACTGATATGTTGTTTGTAGTTACTAATATGCATCAAACTTTCTTCTAGCAATTGTGATTCGTGACCTTCACAAAGTTACTCCGGAACAAAAAGAACAAGTTGAAAATGTTAGTTTGACAATTCATTGGACAAGTTCTTGTCATTGGTATGCTTTTTCATCATTATTTTTTTAATTGTTTATATTTTATTAATTGTTTATATTTTATTAATATGAACTCTTGGTTAACGATTATCTTCGTGTTCTCAGATAATGATGTGTACCTAAATTTAATATTTGAGGTACACATCATTATCTGCGTGTTCTCTGTCATAGGTTCAATTGGATCGATACTGCTACAAATCAGAATGATCAACGTACAAACACAACCACTCAATCAACAACATAATCCATTACTTAATAATTCTCTTGTATTGATGATCAAAGCAATAGTTGCAGTACAATGGTGCAGGAGAATACAATCACACACACAGTTTCTCTCTCTAACGTGTATTGGTGATCTAGACTCTCTCTCTAACATTCACTAGCAACATGCTTTAAGCATTAGTACTTAGGGATAATACAAAATTAACCCTACACTATACAAACTTGTATAAACAAAGAACAAAATAAATCTTCTAACAGGAAGGAGACCTAACAGTACTCCCCCTAAGATTAATCTTTGGTCTTCAAAATAAAAAATCTTCAGCTTTAATCTTTTCTTGTCTTGATCTCCAATCTCTCTTGAATCATAGTTCTTCATTCGATCTCTTCAGGTTCATCTTTCACATTCATCAACTGTTTTCCAGTATATTCTTCTTGCTCTTTAATAGCTTCTTCAATGCATGACTTGAACTTTTCAGTGATCATTGCTTGTCTCGGCTTTGACACATTGGTTTTCCAGTATATCACAAGCAGCCATCTGTTTCAGCGTTTCCAAAGAGATACATGCAAAATCAATGTTAGCATAAAATTCATACGACCTTTTCTTTCCTTTGGCTCGTACTTCTAAGGTACCCTTGGACGTAATCCTCATAAATTCAATCTCTGGAATGTTGATCTTCACAAGGTCAGCATTGAGTAATGCTTTCCTTAATTGGATCTTTTCTGAGGCAGCTCCGATAACTTCAATCATTATTTCAAATAACTTTCTATCAGCTTCAGCAATCGGATTATTCATCTTTTCCATCTTATGACCTCGCAAATGATCAATGTAAGATGGATGAAGCAATTTGAGCTCGAACGTACTAACTAAGTGATCATATCTTGATCCCACTCATCCAGATTGCGAACCAATTTTAGCTCAAATGTCTCTTCATGACAGAAAAATTTCAGAATCGGCTTCGTCTTCTACGAACCATCGAACAATTTCAATCCTGGATTGGTTACTTTATTAAAGTATTCGTCTGAAAATTCATCTAAGTACATGTCACGAAGGATCAACTTTTTTTGCTTCTTCTTCTTATTATTCAAATAGACTTTATCCTCTTGTTGACCACAAAATTCCAGAAATTTAGGCATTCGACTAATTCCAGCATCCAAAAGCATTGCACATTTATCACCACGCTCAGCCCTTATATGATTTATCAACCTCAGCTTGTGCAACTCTTTCAAGTCTTGAACAGGAAGTTTGAAGATGCTTGAGTAGTAGTGATAAACATCACATAAACCATTAACCCGTTTGATCAAAAACGCATCAAACACTTCATCATACTTCCATGCAATAATCTTCACATCCTTGGATTTTTCCGGCACGATCATTGAGTCAAGTAGGTCGGCAACAGATTGACCTTTACTCAGCAGTGATCTCATAATATCACCTGCTGTGGCAGCTTTATGCCATGACTCACGTACATCCATAGGAATGTGGTAAGCTTTCATCTCACTAGGAAACATGTCAATTAGATCTTTCCTCTTTTTATGTGCATCTTCAGGTAAAGCCATCAATGGTATCTCCTTCGGTTCCAATACTTTGAACTTTTTGGTTAGTTCAAAATACTGTGGATTATTGTAATCCAAAAAGAGCATACGGTTATGCATCTTTTCTGACGCTTGAAAACTAACAACTATCTTTTTCAACGACTCCTTCTTCAACCTCTTCAGAGTTTTCTACGGATAATTTCTTGATTGTAACCATTGACGCATATCAACCGAAGTCATTTCCTCTGGATTTTGATGATACAATTCTTCTGGAGGAAGATCATCAATATTCATGCTTTCTTGTAATGGCGTCCATTCACCCGGTTCAACAACAAACACTTTGTCATCACCATCTACTCGATCTTGAGCATTAACACACTTTTCATATTCCTCGTTTATTTGACTAACTGTAAATCCATTTAAATAAACAGGATTGTACTTCATTCTTTCCAAATATGCAAACCGTGCATCTAGATCGATTGGAATTTCTTCACTAGTATTTACTTCAATCTCCAAACCAGAGTGAACAGCTTCTTCCGATATATCCATCACTTCAGTTACTTGTACCGGCTCAACCTGAACTGCTTCCTCGGTTCTAGCTTTCTTGATGGATACATCTTCTTCAACTATTTTAGGCACTTCATCAAGTTTACGTTTTCCCTCCGCTTTGTCATATGTAACAATAGCAGCAACATCATCGGGAATAGGGATTGATTCAACAATCGGTTCTGTGACAGTTTTAGATCGTCGTGATCTGGTGTAATAAATTGTGACGTCCCTAGGAGTATCAGTCACTCCAACGTCTTCATTAGCTACAAATTCTTTATCCGATTCAGAACTTTCAGTTTCCTCTTCTTTCAACCACTTTTCAAGAACTTCTTTTTCAGCACGCAAGATATTACATTCTGCTTATAATTCTTCATAATCGATCTTCAAATTTTATATTCAGCATCTAACTCTTTGAAAACCTTTGAGTTCTTTTGATGCATAGCCTAGAATTATGCTAATCTCTTCTTCTTTCGCTCATTGGATGCCTTTAATTCAACATTTTCATCCAATAGCTTGGCTATCATCCTCTTTAAGTGAAATACTTCACCTTCTTCTTCGTTCATGTTCACATCAAAACCAACCTTAGGTGAAGACTCCTTTGGTTGTTCAGTATGTTCAGTTGCAGGAGCAGATGATGTGGCAATATCAATAGGATCAGAAACAGACTTAAAAGCTTCAATTTCATCAACTGTCTGTGCCACAGCCTCTACTTCAGCAACAACTTCTTGTGCAATCTGAACCACATCAATATGTTCAGGCACACTCACTTCTTCAATCAAGACAACATTCTCTACATTTGTTGATTCCACTTCAGGAACAATCAATTCTTCTTCTTCTTCTTCTTCTTCTTCTTCTTCTTCTCCTTCTTCTTCTCCTTCTCCTTCTCCTTCTCCTTCTCCTTCTCCTTCTCCTCCTCCTCCTCCTTCTCCTCCTCCTTCTCCTCCTCCTTCTCCTCCTCCTCCTCCTCCTTCTCCTTCTCCTCCTTCTCCTCCTTCTCCTCCTCCTCCTCCTCCTCCTCCTCCTCCTCCTCCTCCTCCTCCTCCTCCTTCTCCTCCTTCTCCTCCTCCTTCTTCTCCTTCTCCTCCTCCTTCTCCTTCTTCTTCTCCTTCTTCTTCTCCTTCTTCTCCTCCTTCTCCTCCTCCTTCTCCTTCTTCTCCTCCTTCTTCTCCTCCTTCTCCTTCTCCTCCTCCTCCTTCTCCTTCTCCTCCTCCTCCTCCTCCTCCTCCTCCTTCTCCTCCTCCTCCTTCTTCTTCTTCTTCTTCTTCTTCTTCTTGATCAGATTTTGATCCAGCTTCAATGTTCTCATCACCATTATCACTAATTTCATCTTCAGTATCATCTTCTGTTTCAGTGCAACTAGATTCTTTATTCTCATACTCATTCTCATCACCTTCACTTGAAACAGTCTTAAGGGCATCAGGAATATCATCTACAAGATCCAGCGGATTAATCACTTCACCTTGAGAAATATGATGATATACACCTCCAATATCTTCCACATTGTTTGCTATATCTTGCATATAGTCAAACATTTGCACTTCAGCAATATTTCCAATGCTCATCTTTCGATAAGATGAAGCATTCATGTCTTCAGTCATGAGTAAGTCACCATTCACACCTTCTTCACAAATCACAGGATGTGCAATGTTGATCAGCAATTGCAAGAATCTTGAATACATCAAGAATTTGAATCTCTTCCCTTTTACCAAGTTGAAGATAAATCCCTTCATGATCCATCTTGACATATTGAAAGGTCTGTTTGTGGCAATTGCAACTATTGGGGATGCAATGTCTGATGGAAAGTTATCGAATCCAGCACTTCTTCTTGATAAACATTGCTGAATCACATAACACAATAACTTCTATTGTTTGCCCAATCTTGCTCTTACGAACTGCTGCTTCGGAAATATAGGAGGATGTCCCATATTCATAAAACATTCTTGACATTTAGCAGTTGTGTATTCATCAAGAGCACCAACTTCTTCTTCATCCAATCTTAGAGCAGTCCTGATAGACTCTTCAGACATAGTTATTTGTAACTGTCTGGTAATATTCCCTCTTACAACAGATACACCTGCCTCATATGTAACAACCTCTGTTGTCCTCCAGAAACATTTGATCAATCTTGCATATACAATGGGTTTGACACACATTGCATATACATACTTGGTTCTTCTCAGAAATCAAATGATATCTCTATATCCATAAGCTTCTGGTATAGATTCATCCAATAAAGCCACAAGATTGTGTTTTGGTTCAAACTTGAGGTCATTCATATGATACTAAACAAAGACATGTGTGTTAGATGTCAATAATTGATAAACAAGCAATATTTATTTGATGAAGTTGTATCACAAGATTCAAATCATTTTTAGCATCAATTGATCAATTAGCCTTAGATTATGTATCATTTGTGATCAAGATCATGAACAAGTTCAATGTTCATCAATGGCGGTTTCGACAGAAATTTGAACTTTTCCTTTGATTCAGTCGATTTCAGATGTTTTGATGTTGATTAATGGATGAATATTGGTGATTAACAGTTACTCCAACCTATTACAACAATCGATTTCACTTTTTACACAGATAATCAAAGGGTCGATTCAAGTCCAGTTACTGTTCATCATTAATATTTGGATTTTAAGAACAACAGTAGTGTCGATGAAGTTTGATTATGATGATTATACCTTATTCAATCTCTAAAACTTGTTACAGAATCGATGATTGAATATGATATAAAGCGATTTGATATACATGGTATTTGCTTGAATGGTGTTTGTGAAAAATGATAAGTGTTTGAGAAGAGGCGGGTATTTAAATGTAGATGAGCCGGCCCAAATTTAGGTCAATTCTTTGAGACGGGTCAACATTTATGCCCAATAGCCTTGGGCGGGTCATGTTAATGTTGGGAAGGGTCAAAACTTTGGGACGGGTCAACATGTGAACATACAATTTTAACATGTAAAAAAAACTTAGTCGGGTCACACACTGTTGAGACGGGTCAAGTACTGTTGAGCCGTGTCAACACTGTTTAACATAAGTTCACCATGTAGACATGAGTCAGGTCATGATATAGCCGTGTCACAGAGTTTGGAACGACTACACCTTTATTTTGTTTTACCCATAACCCGACTGAACAGTAGCATTGTGTTCTTTCATCACCCGGCTGTATAGTAACATTGTCTTTTGTTACCCGGCTACATACCAATACATCACCCGACTACACAGTAGTTTAAAATTCTTCATCAGGCAAAGTAATCACTACATCACCCGGCTTGTTAAAAAAACTTGATCATCCGACTAGATATATATCACCCGGCTGTACAGTTGTATTGATATCATCACCCGGCTACAACACTTAGACGATTTTTCTTCACTTTCTTTGTCTGTTGACTTTTCAACGGCATTTATTGCACCTGCAATCATTCTCGACACATTAATTAGACACGACATCCTTATTAGGGTTTGTGTTAATTAAATATCAATCATGATCTAGGGCAGCAAATTTAACACATTAAATTCACTCAAAGTTTTCCTTTTTCATTTTTCTTTTATTTTCCTCAAAAAGACATTATGCAAAATTTTTTGCATTACCAATATTTCTATATCCCGAAGCATTACTTCTTCAATCAAAAACAAATCACAAGACTTCAGGTTTGTTTTTATCATATCCAATACATTTGCTTTCATTAACCACTTGATCCTTACATTCAACACACTTATTTAAAATAAAATAATTTTGGCTTTTGAAAATATTTTGGTACTTTTTCTTCAATTATTTCTCCCCCTAAACTTGAAATTTCCTAGAAATTTTTAAGTTTAACAAGAGTGTCAAAAAGTCAGCAAAGACTTTATATGCCTACACACACAAAGCACACACATTAAAGTAAATACATATGCAATGCAATGAATCACACAATTGCAGTGAGATCATACCATACATCATCTGAACATGTTTTGCAAGTTTTGAATAGACATTTGACTTATGGTTGATTGAGTGATGATATGAAAACATATCAATTAGCTCGAATTAAAACACTTACTTTTTCAGTATCATGATGAGATTAAGGTTCGATTAGAATGACTTATGTGACCCACATGTATACATATGTCAACATATTTCCTTAGCAACAACAACTCGAATGCATGTTGCACAAAAACCTGGTTACTTACAAACATAAACAGTGTGGAATTTTGGGTTCTAATTGAATTTGGTCCACTTTGGGACTTCTTTTGAATTCCATTTTGGAAATTTTCATTTCCTATTGTTCCTCTTGGGAATCTTCTGAATTCCATTTTGGAATTTTGATTTGGTGACGGTCCACATTTGGGATTCTTTTTGTTCCATCTTTGGGAATCTTTTGCTGCGCCTTGAAGCTCAAAAGAGACTTCGTGTGAGACTTCAGGTCTGTGGATACCATAACAAAGAAGCTCACAATGCGGTTCATCACACTGAATAGATTGCATCATTACCCGATTATGTTCAAATAACATCACAAGACGTTCATCAAAAGATATATATTTAGACATGTATAAGAAAGAACTTAACACAAAGATCATTAAGTTTAGATTTGTCAACAATGAACTTACTTCAGTCTAATTGCCTGAGCTGTCTCGCACATCAATTAATACTTATCAGTCTTTATTATTAAAAATGATGAAACAGATAATGTCTAGTGTAACTATCATCTCTCACTTTTTGCAACGTAGATTTTTATGACATGATTTTTCTTTGTTTTTGCTTTTTCTTTCTTTTTGTTTTCCTTTTCTTTTTCATGCACACTCACAATGCAAGAATAAAAAGACATAGGAATCAATACTTGACAATGACTTATTATATTTTTGAATTTTATATTTTGATTTTCATAAAATAGAATTAATCATGGTTGATTAACCATATGGATTGAATTAAGAATTCAAACCGTCCTGACAAGAATGGTTTTTTGAAAAGATCTGCCAGTTGTTTGTCGGTATGAACTTTAATCAAAATTATTAAACCTTTTTCAGAGTTGTCTCTGAGAAAGTGATATCGAATTTCGATATGTTTTGTTTTTGAGTGTTGAACAAGATTAGCAGTAATGAACATATCAGCAGTATTGTATATGTAAATAGGAGTTTTGAGAAAGTTAAACCCGTAGTCAAGTAATTGGTTTTGTAACCACAAAACTTGAGAACATCCTGCAGATGCAGCAATGCATTCTGCTTCAGTAGTGGATACGGAAACATTGGTCTGCTTTTTGCATTGCCATGAGACAAGGCAAGGACCCAGAAACTGACATCCACCTGTGGTCGATTTCCTGTCAAGAGCAAAGCCACCAAAGTCACTATTAGAATAACTATATAATTCAAAATTTTCTTCATAAGGATACCATAACCCGAGATTCGGTTTCCCTTTAAGGTATCTGAAAATACGTTTGGCAGCTATCAGGTGCGACGACTCTTTAGGATTGGACTGACATCTAGCACACACACATACAACATACATGATGTCTGGTCTGGATGCAGTAAGATACATCAGTGAACCAATCATTGATCTGTAAAGTGTTTGATCAACAGATTTGCCTTTTGAATCAGGTTGCATTTTGCAGTTAACATCTGATGGAGTTCGGATAGTCTGACAATCTTGAATCTTGAACTTCTTCAGCAACTTTTCAACAAACTTTGATTGGTTGATAAAAATTCCGTCTGCTGACTGTTTTACTTGCAATTCGAGAAAGAAATTAATCTCCCCCATAGAACTCATCTGAAATCTGGATTTCATAATCTCTTCAAACTCTTTGCACATGGATGGACCTGTTGATCCAAAGATGATATCATCAACGTACACTTGAACACATAGAAGATCTTCATTTTCCAGCTTCATAAATAAAGTAGGATCAATATGACCTCTTGAAAAACCATGTTCCGGCAAATGTTTAGATAAAGTCTCGGACCAAATTCTTGGGGCTTGATGTAGACCATATAAAGCTTTGCTTAATTTGTATACACGATGTGGATACTCAGGATCCTCGAAACCTGGAGGTTGTCTGACGTACACATCATCGGTAATTGGTCCATACAAAAATGCGCCTTTAACATCCATTTGAAACACTTTGAACTTCAAGAAAGAGGCATAAGCTAGAAAAACACGAATAGCTTCAAGTTGAGCGACCAAAGCAAACACTTCTTCGTAGTCGATGCCTTCTTCTTGAGTGTAACCTTGTGCAATTAGTCTGGCTTTATTTCTGACCACAATGCCATGTTCATCTGGCTTGTTCTTGTACAACCATCTTGTACCAATAGCATTTTCTCCTTCAGGTAAGTCCACTAATTTCCAAACTTCTTGTTTTCTAAACTGAAGTAACTCCTCTTGCATGGCTTCAATCCAACTGTTATCTTGCAACGCTTCTGAAATGTTCTTTGGTACCACTTGAGAAAGAAAACATGAATAAAGACAAACGTTGGCATGCTCAGTCTGACTTCTCATGGTTCTCTGATTCAAAGGACCGATAATCTGAGAGATAGGATGATTCCTATGAACTCGGTGAGTTGGGATTTCGTCACCTTATACTTGAGTCTCCAGATTACACTGATTCAGATTCGGTAGATCTTGTAAAATTGTAGAAGTATGCTAAGTGAAATTAGGAACTTGTTCTGGTGAATTGATGAAGTAGTCAAATGTTTCTGGAACAGCTTCAACATTCGGATCTGATGATGGTTGATTATGAGCAGATCCACCATCATTAGGAGAATTTTGTTTATTCGCATCATTTTCAAGATTGTTTGATTCCTGATCTTCTTGAGAACCAGATGGACCCGGAGCTTGATTTGATACAACGTTATCAGGATTGTGAAATGACATGAACGGATACTCAGAGTTGAGATCATTATCATCGTCATTATCTGAATCATCACTGAAACATCCTAAGTCTCCTGATTCCTTCTTCGTTTTTCCTGAAAAATCAAATAAGTTAGAGTTGAAAGACTTGGATAGCGAATCTAAATCAAATAACCATTCGGGACCATGAGCCACTGACGGAAACGAATTTTCTAAAAACTTAACGTTGATAGTTTCAATAACAACATTCGTTTTGTTGTTAAAAACCCGATAAGCTTTCGAAACTAACGAATATCCTAAGAAAAATCCATCGTCAGATTTTGACTCAAATTAACCAAGATGATCACTTAAATTTAGAATCGACACAGGACAACCAAATGCTTTAAAGTATGAAATATTCAGTTTTCTTCCAAACAATAACTCATAAGACGTTTTATGTTTATCCTGAACCAATAATGTCCTGTTTTGTACAAAGCAGGTAGTAGCAATAGCTTCGTCCCAAAATGTGATAGGGATTTTGGCATCTGCAAGCATGAATCTTGCTGCTTCGATTAGTGTCTGATTTTTCCGTTCTGCGACTCCGTTCTGTTGAGGAGTTCTTGGAGCACTAAATTGACGCGCAATTCCTTTTTCTGCACAAAACGAGCCCACATTAGAATTTTTCAACTCGGTTCCATTGTCATTTCTCAAGATTTTTACTTTGCAATCTAATTGATTTTCAACTTTGATAATGAATTCTTTTAACAACTCAGCAGTTTCAGATTTAACATGCAAGAAATAAACCCAAGAAAATCTTGTAAAATCATCGATGATGACTAAACAGTAAGACTTCTTTCCGGTGCTTTGAACATTTGTTGGTCCGAAAAGATCCATATGTAGCATCTGTAATGGCTTTGAAATGGAGTTTTCTAGATTGGACTTAAAAGACATTCGGTGTTGTTTTCCTTTCAAACATGCTGGACAGAGATCAGTTGTTGAGAATTTCTTTGAAGGTATTCCCACAGCATGATTTCCAGTCACCAGTCGATTCATGTTTCTGAAGCTTGAATGGCCCAGCCGTCTATGCCATAGCTGACTCTCATCATTTGATGCATGAGCAATGAGATATGTGGTTTCGGTTTCAGCATCAATCTGAGACATATCCAGTTTGTACACATCTCGATCTCTTGGAGCTTTAACAACCACCCATTCATTGTCAATCTTAAAACCTGGTTTGAGTATGTAACAAAAAGAATCATCAAATAATGTTGAATACGATTTGTCACAAATTTGAGATACACTTAGCAAATTAAAGTTCAACTATGCACAGTAGTTGACTTTATCAAACCTAATAATCCTATTTGACACCGTTCCTTCACCAGTGATTCTTCCACTAGCATCTCCTGCAAACGCAACATGTGTACCATTCTTTAGCTTGAAATCTTGAAGCAAGGCATGGTTGCCTGTCATATGCCGGCTGCACCCACTATCAACAAACCATGAGTTGATAGGTCTTCGAGGGTGCACCTGCAATTCAACACTTACTTAGTTAGTTTGGTCAACCCAGGCCCACATGGTCTTGGGTTTTCCGAATCAATCTGTAACAGTAACTTGCTGATAATGTAAGTTATTAAAATCTGATTCATTTGAGAGATTTTGTTGAAAACTGTTTCTGCCACTGGCTTGATTTGTTTGCTTTCTTCTTAAAGCTGAAAACCTTTCCTCCAACTTAGGATCAAGGTTGTTTTCAAGTCTTTGATTTCGTACCATCAAAGCTCTTGGCTTAAAACTGTTAACCTGTTGATTCTTTGATGACATTTCCTTAAATCCAAAATTGATTCTTTTGAAAGGTCTCAAATCAGGAGAATGACTTTGGTTTGATTTTTGAAAACCAAAAGATTGATTTCTTTGAAAATTTGGAAAATGAGTCATTTCTCTTGATGAGTTTTTCCGAAAGAAACAATCTACAGTGTCATGATTTCTCATTTCACATATCTCACAACACTTGTTATAAAAACATTCTTCTAAAGAGTGATTTCTTTTATCACAGTAATAGCAGTACCTGTTAAAGAAACACTCAGCAGGAACATGATTATAACGATCACAAATCTCACAGTGTTTCTTACTGATCTTAAAGAGCCGATTGTTAACTTTAGATGTTGAACCAACATGTGATTCATTAACAAACTTGTTTGTTTTAAAGTTAACTTGGTTCTTTTGTGGAGATTGTGGTTGCTACTTTGATTTCTTTTTATCAAATTTTGGTTGATTAGGAACTTGATTCGATTTTGAAACATCTAGCTTAGTTACTGATGCGTGCAATATATATATAAAAATAAACACTAAAAACACCTAAGGTTTAAATTTATAAAACCTACACAAACTAACTAACTTACACACAATCGGCAGTGGACCGGTCGAATGTAATATAACTTAAGTAAGTCCGGGTGTCGACCCACAGACTCTATATACTACGTTTAATTAACTAGACAAGACTCAACTAACTAAACACGACTTAAAAGAAAGATTATTTGAAAAAGGGGGGTTGTACTGCTAAAAATAGTAACTTGCTAAAAATAGAAACTTTCTAAATTAGGAAACTTACTAAAAATGGAAACTGACAACTTAAAAGACGGATTTAAAATAGATTAATGAAGACAAACCACTTAGGCTAGAATCATCGTTAACTTCAATTATCGCTCACGTTGGACTAATGGTTATGGAACCGGGATCTAAACTTATTCACTTAAAAGCTTCCGTAATTAAGACACTCGACCCTTTTTGAGAAGAAACCTAAAGGGTAACTATTAAGTTATTAGCACACCGGTTACGAGATTAAGTTTCCTCACAGTTACCTAATCATGTTACGCTTAATTGACCCACACTAAAGACCTATCTCACGATATAATCCTTTGTTAGGGTTATTTCCAGTTAAGATTTACTTTGTACTTGTTTTATACATTTATGTATAGTTTAGGGTCTATTTTGTATTTTCCCTAAAAATGTAATTGTTGCTTAAAAGCATGTAGTGAGAGAGTGTGAGGTAGAGGCTAGATCACTATTCACGTTAGAGAGAGAACTAAGTGTGTGTGATTTATTTTCTCCTGCATTTGTACTATAAAACTTGCTTTGATCATCAATATACAAAGAGAATTATTAGTAATGAACTGTGTTTATGATTGAACTGTGTTTGTGTATGAATCATTCTGATCATTGAGCGATATCATCGATCCAATTGAACCTATCAATTGGTATCAGAGCTGTTGCTATTGTGTTTTTCGCTATTCATCAAGCAAAACACTACAATATTGCTCAAAAATCATGATCTGAATGAATTGTTGCTGTTTTTAGTTGTGATTTATCATCGCAATCACTCCTAATTCACAACAATCGTGCAAATTCCATCAGATTATCATCAGATCTGAGGAATTAAGAAGATTGAAAAAGTTACTGTTCGATCAAATTTTGCTCAATTTCATCAAAAATTGATCATGTTTTGGATTGATTGAGATTAGGGATTGTTAATCGGACTATTTCACTGCTTGTGTGTGAATTTTGAACGAATTGGACAAGTTTTTGATAAACCCAGAAAAATTCTCATGATGAAGATGATGAACAGTATGAACTTGGTTGAAGATTAACTTGCCGGGTGATAAAATTGACTTAGACAATTTCTTTTGGACTTAGATTTGTGAACAATTAGGTCCTGTGCAGCCGTGTAAAGGATTTTGTGCTAGATGGGTAAAGAATTTGACGAGGAAAAGGTGTACTGTTCAGCCGGATCAAGTACTGTTGTGCCGGGTGATACACTGTTACGCCGGGTGATTAACAATTCAGCCGGGTGATCGAAAACTGTGTAGCCGGGTAAACAACTTTGCTGCCGTGTGATCGTGAACTGTTCAGCCGGGTAAAGCTTTTTGCCGTGTCAAGATTCAAGCCGGGTCAAGTTATTGCCGTGTGAAGTTAATACTATTCTGCCGGGTAACTGTTCTGCCGGGTCAAGAAGTCAAGTGTTACAACTATTCAGCCGGGTCAACTGTTTAGACGAGTGAAGATTTTCTCTCTGCCGGGTGAAGAACAAAAACTACTGTTCAGCCGGGTGAAGAAGGATTTTTCACTGTTCAGCCGTGTGACTCATTTTTAGTTGTTTTAATTCTTGTTTTCTCATCTTGTCATTTATTACTTGTCTTTATTTTAGTAGTTTAACTATTACTTTTCAAAATCAACAAAAACCAAAAATATTTTCTTTAAAAATTGTTAAAATGGCACCTAATGATGATTCTGATAACCGTGTTCCTAGACTTGTCAATCTTGCAGATTTCAAGAATTGGACGATTAGACTGAAGCATCATCTCTGCTCAATAGACAATGATCTTTGGAAGTCAATTGACAAGGGTCCTCACATACCTACACAGACAGCTCCAGATAGTGCAAGTACCTACACCAAGGACTCTACTGAACCTTATCCAGAGGATAATTTGTCAGCAGAAGATTTAAGGAAAGTGAAGAATGATAGCAAAGCATATTCTTTGATGTGTAAGGGATTGCCACTACAAGTACTGTCAAGGTTGGATACCTATCAAACAGGTTATACATTGTCAAAGCTTTAAAGTCCATTTGTGAAGGAGGTGAACAACTCAGAAGTCTCAAGAAACAAAAGCTGAAGAGACAGTTGGAGTTATTTGAACACATTGCTGGAGAGTCCGTGCACCAGATGATGAATAGGTTTGTTCATCTGACTACTGAAATGTCCAATGTGGGTGCAAAGACAGATCTCCAAGATCTGAATGACAGATTGTTATGTGCACTTCCTTCATCATGGAAACAGACTGTGACTTTACTGAAACATACTGAGAAGTTTCCGATGGATCTGGATTTGCTCATTGCAAAGATAGAGGAAGTAGAGATTGATGAAGGTTCTAGAAACACTGATAGAACTAGTTCACATGCACAATACAAATATATTGTGAATCCTGCTAATACTGTGGAGAATGCCTTTCTTGCACAAGATGCAACTAAGTTTGAAGATGAGGGTGATTTATTTGTTGGTGCAAGTTTTTATACTGATTCATCATACTTTCCAAGTTCACCAACTTATTCTCAACCTCAATCTCCACCAAGAGCTCAAGTTCAAAGTCAGAATCTGAAGAATCAAGTAGAAAATCAAAGTTCGAATGTTCAAGCAAAAGTGAAAGATGTAATGAACATTTTGTTACAAGACGACGAGACCAAAACTGCCTTTACAGCTTTTATGGCAAGTTTTCAAGTATACCAAGGAAGTCACTTGAGTCAAATGGACGTTGTCCTTCAAGATTTATTTTAGATGGATCCTGATGACGTTGAGGAAATGGATCTGAATTGGCAGATGGTGATGGTTGCATATCGAACACAAAAGCATGCATATGTTAACCGAAGTTTCAAACAACATGCAAACAAGACGGTTAGATTTGACAAATCAAAGGCCAGATGTTTCAACTTTAACTGCTATGGTCATTTTTCAAGGGAATGCAAAGCTCCTAAGAATCAGAACTATAATGATCAAGCGAGTTCAAGTGGACAGAATCAAGGTCAAGGTCAAAGCTCGCAACAGTCTTCAAGCTATCAAAGCAGAAATCAACGTTTCATTCAGAAACCATATCAAAGTCTTCCCATGCCGGAACTGAAAGATGAAGGAAAGAAACCAGAAGATCAAACTAAAGCACTGGTGGTTAGTGTGAAAGATGGTTATGATTGGAGTGCATATGCAGAACAATTCACATCTGATCTTACATCAAGTTTGGCACTGGTTTGTGAAATTGAAGAGGATTGGTCAGAAGAAGGAGATAGTAAAATGATTGATACTATGAGTGAAGATTCTGAGGAATACGACTGGAGTGCAAAGTCTGATCCTGTTGAAGAATCTGAGTCAGAAATTACACTGATGGCTACATCCAGTGAGTCTTCGTCATCTACTGAACAACCAAAGGTTAGTACTGATTTACCCCCTAATTATGTTCCATTGCCTGCTGATGTGAAAGAAAGGTTATGTTCAGAACAATGCATTCAACAAGTAGAACATTATCGTACTCATTCATTTAAAATTGGTGATAAATTAAGCAAACATGAGAAAATTCATGAACAACTTAAAATTGATCACAAAATTTCTGATGAGAAGATTTTGTCACTAAAAGAATCATGGAACAAAACCTTAAAGGAATTGGAACTGGTAACAAAACAACTTGAAGAAATGACAAAGAACTTTGAACAAGAAAAAGTTGCTCATGCTGTCACACAAGTTGAATTAACAAAGGTTAAAAGTTGTAAGAACATGGTGAAACAACTTGTGAATGAAAGAGGTAACAAAAACAAAACCGGATTGGGTTTTACTCATGAACCAATGCCTAAATCAATCACACAAACTTTACCTGAAAACTTCAATGAATTTGATCATTCACCTGAAAATGAACGAAAATTCAAAGAAATTCAAAGAAGCAAATCCGAATCTGAAGGATCTGAAGTGCTGATTGAAAGTTTGAAAGAAGAAGATGACGTGACAGTTGAAGCTGATGATGAAGCAAGCAACAAATCTGACAACAAATTAGAGCCAGTTCTAATTCAACTCGTTGAATATCCAAAACTTAATCCCGAACCAGCAGAATCAGTGAAGGATGGAGGTGAATTTTCAGGATATAATGATCATGAGTACATCAGGTGGAAGAAAGAACAAAAGGCGAAAGTTGCTGATCAACTGGTCAAGAAAAATGCAGTGAAGAAGGCCGAAAGTTCAACTGCGAAGATGCAGAACTTGAAAGTAACAAACAATCAATCTGAAACTAAACAATCAAAAGGTAAAAGTGTCATAAAATCGAATGACAACACCAAAGCTCAAATTGTTAAAACGGACAAGGTCAAATCTGACAAAAAGAAAGTGTCAAAAGGTAAAACAATTAAGTTTGTGTCTGCAGGAACTTTTGATTTGAACGGATCTTATGGTAAACCAATCAATTCTTCAATCAAATCTAACTCTGGTCTGAAAACAGGTTCAGGTCCTAAGTCTTCCGCTGTCAATGATAAAAGAATTGAATTAAAGAAGTTAATCAAACAAGATGGTTTAAAATCGAATCAAGTTCCAAAGCAATCAAAATCACAAACAAAGTCTCCACAAAAGAATCAAGTTAATCTAAAACCGAACAAAACTGATAATGAATCACGAGTGGGTTCAACATCAAAAGTTAACAATCGGCTCTTTAGGATTAGCAAGAAACATTGTGAGATTTGTGATCGTTATAATCATGCAACTGCTGAATGTTTCTTTAACAGGTACTGCAGTTTCTGTGACAAAAGAAATCATTCTTCAGAAGAATGTTTTTATAACAAATTTTGTGATATTTGTGAAAGGAGAAATCATGACACAAAGGATTGTTTCTTTCGAACAAACTCATCACCAGAAATGACTCCGTTTCCAAATTTTCAAAGAAATCAATCATTTGGTTTTCAAAATGTTAATCAAAGTCATTCCCCTGTCTTGAGAAACTTCAATCGAAACAATTCAATTTCTTATAACTTTTCATCAAGAAATGTGCAGGTTAACAGTTTTAAACCGAGAGCTTTGATGGTAAGAAATCAGAAATTTGAAAATAACCTTGATCCTAAGTTAGAGGAAAGGTTTACTACTTTGAGAAGAAAGCAATCAATTCACGCCAATGGTCGAAACAGTTTTCAACCAAATCTCTCAAATGAAACAAATTTTCAAAATCTTCATTATCAACAAGTTACTGTTGCAGATAGATTCGGAAAACCCAAGACCATGTGGGCCTGGGTTGACCAAACTAACTAAGTGATTGTTGAAATGCAGGTACGCCCAAGAAGACCTATCAATTCATGGTTCGTTGATAGTGGGTGTAGCCGGCATATGACAGGCAACCATGCCTTGCTTCAAGACTTTAAGCTGAAGAATGGTACACATGTTGCATTTGGAGGAGATGCTGGTGGTAAAATAACTGGAGAAGGAACTGTATCGAATGAGGTCATTAACTTTGATAAAGTCAACTACTGTGCACAGTTGAACTTTAATTTGCTAAGTGTATCTCAAATTTGTGATAAATCTTATTCAACTTTATTTGATGATTCTTTCTGTTATATTCTCAAACCAGGTTTCAAGATTGACAATGAATGGGTGGTGGTTAAAGCTCCAAGAGATCGTGATGTATACAAGCTTGATATGTCGCAGATTGATGCTGAAACCGAAACTACTTGTCTCATTGCGCATGCTTCAAATGATGAGAGTCAGCTTTGGCATAGACGGCTGGGCCATTCAAACTTCAGAAACATGAATCGACTGGTGACTGGAAATCATGCTGTAGGAATACCATCAAAGAAGTTCTCTACAACTGATCTCTGTCCAGCATGTTTGAAAGGAAAACAGCACCGAATGTCTTTTAAGTCCAAGCAAGAACACTCTATTTCAAAACCCTTGCAGATGCTACATATGGATCTTTTTACTAGATTTTCTTGGGTTTATTTCTTGCATGTTAAATCTGAAACTGCTGAGTTGTTAAAAGAATTTATCGTCAAAGTTGAAAATCAGTTGGATTGTAAAGTGAAAACTTTGAGAAGTGATAATGGAACAGAGTTTAAGAACGCTAATGTTGATTTGTTTTGTGCAGAAAAAGGAATTGCTAGACAATTTAGTGCTCCAAGAACGCCTCAACAAAATGGAGTTGCGGAACGAAAAAATCGGACACTGATTGAAGCAGCAAGATCCATGCTCGCAGATGCCAAAATCCCTATCACATTCTGGGACGAAGCTATTGCTACTGCGTGTTTTGTACAAAACAGGACATTATTGGTTCAGGATAAAAATAAAACATCTTATGAGTTATTGTTTGGAAGAAAACCGAATATTTCATACTTGAAAGCATTTGGTTGTCCTGTATCGATTCTAAATTTAAGTGATCATCTTGGGAAATTTGAGTCAAAATCTGACGATGGATTTTTTCTTGGTTATTCGTCTGTTTCTAAAGCTTATCGAGTTTTTAATAGCAAAACAAACACTGTTATTGAAACTATTAACGTAAAGTTTTTAGAAAATTCCTTTCGGTCAATGGCGCATGGTCCGGAATGGTTGTTTGATTTAGATTCGTTATCAAAATCTTTCAATTCTAACTTGTTTGATTTTTCAGGAAAAGCGAGAAAAGAATCAGGTGACTTGGGATGCTTTAGCGATGATTCTGATAATGACGATGATAGTAATCTCAATTCTGAGTATCCATTCATGTCATTTCATAATCCTGATCATGTCAAATCCAGTCAAGCTCCGGGTCCTTCTGGTTCTCAAGAAGATCAAGAATCGAATATTCTTGGTGATGATGTTAATCCGCAAAGTTCTCCTAATGATGGTGGATCTGTTCAAAATCAACCATCATCAGATCCGAATGTTGAAGTTATTCCAGAATCATTTGATTACTTCATCAATTCAACGGATCAAGTTCCTAATTTCACTCCGCATACTTCTACCATTCTACAAGATCTACCGAATCTGAATCAATCTAATCTGGAGAGTCAAGTGCAAGGAGATGTCATACCAACTCATCGAATTCACATGAAACATCCTGTCTCTCAGATTATCGGGCCATTGAATCAGAGAACTACAAGAAGTCAAACTGAGCAAGCAAACGTTTGTCTTTATTCATGTTTTCTTTCTCAAGTGGTGCCAAAGAATATTTCAGAGGCGTTACAAGATAATAGTTGGATTGAAGCAATGCAAGAGGAGTTACTTCAATTTCGCAAACAGGAAGTTTGGAAATTAGTGGACTTACCTGAAGGAGAAAATTCGATTGGTACAAGATGGTTGTACACTCAAGAAGAAGGTATTGACTATGAAGAAGTGTTTGCTCCGGTCGCTCGACTTGAAGCTATTCGTGTTTTTCTAGCATATGCCTCTTTCATGAAGTTCAAGGTGTTCCAAATGGACGACAAAGGCGCTTTTCTGTATGGACCAATTACCGATGATGTTTATGTCAGACAACCTCCGGGTTTTGAAGATCCTGATTATCCACATCGTGTGTACAAATTGAGCAAAGCTTTGTATGGTCTACATCATGCTCCAAGGATTTGGTACGAGACGTTATCTAAACATTTGCTAGAACATGGGTTTACAAGAGGTCAGATTGATCCAACTTTGTTTATGAAGCGGGAAAATGAAGATCTTTTATGTGTTCAAGTTTATGTGGATGATATCATCTTTGGATCAACCAGTGCGTCCATGTGCAAAGAGTTTGAAGAAATCATGAAGTCAAGATTTCAGATGAGTTCGATGGGGGAGATTAATTTCTTTCTTGGATTGCAAGTAAAACAATCAGCAGACGGAATTTTTATCAACCAATCAAAGTTTGTTGAGAAGTTGCTGAAGAAGTTCAAAATGCAGGATTGTCAGACTATTCGAACTCCATCTGATGTGAATTGCAAGATACAGCCGGATTCGAAAGGCAAATCCGTTGATCAAACACTGTACAGATCGATGATTGGTTCACTGATGTATCTTACTACATCAAGACCAGACATTATGTACGCTGTATGAGTGTGCGCAAGATATCAGTCTGATCCAAAAGAGTCGCACCTTGTTGCTGTGAAACTTATTTTCAGATACCTCAAAGGGAAACCGAATCTCGGGTTATGGTATCCTTATGAAGGCAATTTTGAATTATATAGTTATTCTGATAGTGACTTTGGTGGGTGTGCTCTTGACAGGAAATCGACTACGGGTGGATGTCAATTTCTGGGTCCTAGACTTGTTTCTTGGCAATGCAAAAAGCAGACCAACGTTTCTGTATCCACAGCTGAAGCAGAGTATATCGCTGCATCTGCAGGATGTTCTCAAGTTTTGTGGCTACAAAACCAATTGCTTGACTACGGGTTTAACTTTCTCAAAACTCCTATTTACATAGACAATACTGCTGCTATGTTCATTACTGCTAATCCTGTTCAACACTCCAAAACCAAACATATCGAAATTCGATATCACTTTTTAAGAGACAACTCTGAAAAAGGTTTAATAATTTTGATTAAAGTTCATACCGACAAACAACTGGCAGATCTTTTCACAAAATCTTTTTTGTCAGGACGGTTTGAATTCTTAATGATAGTTCTAGATGAACCGAGCTTGGATCTAGATCTGAGATTGTTTGGGGATGTTGTTTGCAATCAGTGATGCGGAAACTCACTGATCACGTATTGATGCTTGAATGTTCATGAAGATCAATGCAAAGTATGATGAAGATGATGATAATATGAATAGGTGAAATTGTATTAGATCAATAGAGAGGTTACAAGGGATATTCAATGAAATGTATGCAACTCACTTAACAAATGACCTAGGTGATGGTATTTATACTCTATACCATTCACCTTACAATGTAACCTAACCACGTGCAGTTAAGCACAAACGCGCATTTAAACACGAAACGATTACACAAATATTCTAAGACAAATACAAATAATGAACGTCTTCACCCGTGCTTGCTCGTGATGATGATCGATATCTTCACTCGCTTATATTTGGAAAGTGACATCTTCAAATAACCCCAACACTTAATTCAATCCATAGGATTAATCAATCATGATTGATTCTATTTTTCGAAAAACAAACAAAAATCTGAAAATATAAAAGATCAAAAATATAATAAGTCGATGTCAAGTATTGATTCCTTTGTCTTTTATTTTATGTTTTGCATTGTGTGTGTGCATGAAAAAGAAATAGAAAAGAAAAACAAAAATAGAAAAGCTAAAAGAAAAGAAAATATCATGTCATAAGAATCTATATTGCAAAAGTGAGAAATGATAGTTACACTAGACATTATTTGGTACATCATTTTTAATAAAGACTGATCAATGTTAATTGATGTGCGAGACGGCTCAGGCAATTAGACTGAAAAAGTAAGTTCATTGTTGACAAATATAAACTTAATGATCTTTGTGTTAAGTTCCATTGTTATACATGTCTAGATATATATCTTTTGATACATTGCTTGTGATGATAGTTGTGCATGTTCGGGTAACGATGCAGTCTATTCAGTGTGATGAACTGCATCGTGAGCTTCTTTGTTGTGGTATCCACAGACCTGAAGTCTCACATGAATTCTCTTTTGAGTTTCAAGGTGCAGTAAAAGATTCCCAAAGTTGGAACAAAAAGAGTCCCAAATGTGGACCATCACCAAATAAAAATTCCAAAAAGGAATTCAGAAGATTCCCAAGGGGAACAATAGGAAATGAAAAATTCCAAAATGGAATTCAAAAGAAGTCCCAAAGTGGACCAAATCCGAATAGAACCCAGATTCCACACTGTCTATGATTGTAAGTGACCAGGTTTGTGCAATATGCATTCAGGTAGTGGTTGATAAGGAAATATGTTGACATATGTATACATGTGGGTCACATAAGTCATTCTAATCGAACCTTAATCTCATCATGATACTGAAAAAGTAAGTGTGTCAACTCGAGCTAATTGGTATGTTTTCATATCATCACTCAATCAAACATAAGTCAAATGTCTATTCAAAACTTCTAAAACATGTTCCGATAATGTGTGGTATGATCTCACTGCGATATTTTGATTCATTGCATTGCATATGTCTTTATTTTAATGTGTGTGCTTTGTGTGTGCAGGCATATGGAATTTTTATTGACACATCGACATCCTTGTTAAACTTAAAAATTTCAAGAAATTTCAAGTTTAGGGGGAGAATAAATTGAAGAAGAAAAATATCTACAAAAATCCAAAAATATTTTTTTTTGAATAAGTGTGTTTTGAATGAACAAGATTATGTGGTATGAAAAGCAAAGGTATTGGGTGTGTTAAAAACAAACCCAAGGTCTTGTGATGTGTTTTTAAGAAATTGCTTCGGGATATAGAAATTTTGGTTGTGCAAAAACAATTTTGAAAAAGAAAAAGAAAAAGTGGTTTTATTGAACTAAATTGTTGCCCTAACAAATGTTTTTGATTAATTAATGTGACAAACCCTAATAAGGATGTCTTGTCTAATTAATATGTCGAGAATGTTTGCAGGTACAATAAATGCAGTTGAAAAAGTCAACAGACGGAAAAAGAAGAAAATTGTCAAAGTGTTTATTCGCCGGGTGAAGATATCAGAAACACTATTTAGCCGGGTAATGAAGATACTATTCAGCCGGGTAAAGTTTTGTGTCTGATATGAGCCGGGTGATTGTGTGAAAGAAGATAGCCGGGTGAAGATATTATGACTACTGTATGGCCGGGCAATGAACATGTCAAATTTATGCCGGGTGAAGGAGCCATTAATATCTGCCGGGTGACAAGTTATGTCACTATACAGCCGGGTGAAGAAATGTTATCACTCTACAGCCGGGTAAAAGAGAAGTTACCTTGCCGTGTAAGTGAATAACAACTGTATAGTCGGGTAAAAGTATAACAACTGTGTTGCCGGATGATGAAGAAAGCATGCCGGGTGATAAAGAAGACAACTGTGTTGCCGGGTGATGAAGAAAAGCATGCCGGGTGATGAAGAAGATCATTATGCAGCCGGGTAATGAACAGGTCATTGTACAAGCCGGGTGATAAAGAAGACTACTATTTAGCCGGGTGATGAGTAAAATCAAAACAGGTGTAGTTGTTCCTAACCTTTACCCGTCTCTAAAGTGCTTTACCCATCTCTACAGTGATTGACCCGTCAAGTGTTTTACATAGTTTTATGTTGACCCGTCTCAAGTTGTGACTTGTCTCAAAGTACCTGACCCGTCCCAACAGTGCATGACACGGCTCAACAGTGCTTGACCCGTCAAGGCTTATTGGGCTTTTAAGTGTTTACCCGTCTAAGTTGTTTACCCGTCCCTTAAGTTTGACCTAAATTTTTTTCAAGCATATAAAACCCGCCTCTTCACAAACACTTGTCATTTTTCACAGTCACTATTAAGCACAAATCCCCTGCACAAAAAATTGTTGATTATCATATTCAATCAATCGTTCTGTAACAAGTTATATTGATTGGATAAGGTATAATTTACATGTTTCGAGCTTGATAAACCTGCAAATCGATTGTTAAAATGAAAAACGATGATGAACAGTACTTGATCAACTGAATCGACATTTTGATTTTGCGTGTTAAAACTGAAATCGAATGTTGTTTTAGATGTATTTACTGTCGATTATCAACAATCAATCATTAATTTGCATCAAACATCTTAAAATCAACAGAATCAACCAAATTTTGCACATAACTGTCAACCGCCATTGATGACCTGTTGAAAACTCTTAAGTGTTAACTTCAAAATGATAAAAATGAGTGTTAAACATTGACAAATCATTGTTAAAACTGAGCTTAACATATTAAACAACTTCATCATATAAATGTCAAATTGTGTTCTTAAGTGGATAAACCGTTTAATTGTAAAATGTTGAATGATCATTAATGTGACACTCCGCCTCATACGAGAATAAAAAGACTTAAAAAAAAAAAGTATTCTACGCGATACGCGCAGAATGGGCTTTAGCCTGCGCGTATCGCCTAAGCCGACCAAAACCGGGTACGCGAAACCAGGGGCAGCCGCAGACTCGCGCAAAACCACCTCCTCTACGCGATACGCGCAGGTGGAGGCATGCCCTGCGCGTATCACGTAGGGCAGAATCACCAGCTATAAAAAGGGGGCGACCCCCCCTTCATTTCTACACCTCAACTCTCACTCTCTCTAGTCTCTCTCTCTAAATTCCGGCTAAAAACGCCCGGTGAAGTCCCGACGAAGTCTCGGCGGGTTTCCGACAAGTAACGGAAGCCTCCAAAAGTTCGGTTCGAGTACGGTTTTTGCTCACAAGGCGCCTACGGAGTATCTTCGGTGTTCGGTAAGACTCGTCTTTAGATTTCTTCGAGTACTTACCATTTTATATATATATGCACCTTAGATATTAAACGAGACAGAAACCCCGTCATTGTAGTAAACGGTGTCCTCCCACACACACGTGAGCTCGAGACTGCTGAACGAGGCGAAGTGCTGCTCAAGTCCGGAGAGACTTTCGTACCCAGGCCCCCACTCTGCTCGACTTATTAGGTAACGTCCCAGATCCCGTACTCACTTAAGATGTATGTATGACTTAAGTCCATGGTAGAACCAGGATTTTAGAATAGAACATTAGGGATGAGATTGGTACTGTACCGGTACCGAACCGGTACCGATACCGAAAATACCGATACCGAAAACATGGAAAAGTGGGTACCGGTACCGATACCGAATCTATCGGTACGGTACCGGTTCTGTACGGTACCGGTACGGTATAGGTACGGAACAAGTACTTTTAGGTAAATTTAAGGTATTGGTACCGAACCGGTACCGATACCGAAAATACCGATACCGAAAACATGTAAAAGTGGGTACCGATACCGGTACCGAATCTATCGGTACGGTACCGGTTCGGTACGGTACCGGTACGGTACGGGTATCGGTTCGGTATTTCGGTACCAAACGCTCATCCCTATAGAACATTCCTAGTCATATAATATTACTAGGAATACAAGATGTTTTCAATGAATGATATGATCGTGTGAGAAACACGAAGATATGATGATGTGGCTTTTCAAATAAAATGATAATGAGGATATAGGATAACCCTAACTCATATGTTAAAAGCACTCTGAGAAGAATGATTATACCAAGGACTAAAGTCGTCGCCAAGGTCATATAGTGTGACTTAGGCAATGCATCAGTAAGAAGACACTGATAGGATAATCCCTAAAGGGAAATGAATCCTAATAAGTATGAAATGTTTTACAGGGTTGTCTTGATTAGCCACTAGCTTGTGATACGTAGGCTACATCAGAAGGTGAGTCTAACCGCCCCTCTTTTATATGTTTTTTGATTTCGGGGCTGTATCCGAGCATGTATGAAAAGTATGAAATGTTTTATAAATGTTATGAATATGTATGTGGTTATAAGTAGATCGCTACCTGGTGATTCAACGCACCTCAACTCCAGGTTCGTCCGGTTGTTGTGTTGTTGGTCCGCGGTAATAAGCTTCGCGTTAAGAGTCATCCCTGGATAGGGATGGCGGCTACATGCCACAGGGCAAGTCATTAGGGCAGGGCTTCGCGCTAAGAGGTAGTTGGTTAAGGAACTACCGGCTCCGCCTCGGGATGTATATGCGTCTAGTTGGATCCAATTAGGTAGACTGTCGGCTCGTAACAGGAGAGGTACCACCCGCCTAGGCAACATGATGCGACCGAGAAAGGTCATAAGGGTACCTTGGTTGTTCCTGTATGCGGCATATACGTTAACAGACTCTGACGAGATTTACCATTAGATATGGCGTTGGAGAAGATTTGGCTTGTAGATAACTTATCACCACACATATACGAATGATGATGTTTAAATGTTTTACGCGTCTTACGTCACTGGTTACGACTCACCAACACATAGTTGTTGACGTCTTTTAGCTCGTGATGCAGGTGAAAGAAATGATCGAAGGCATTAGCTAGGAAGGCCTAGCTAGGACTGTCTGGTCGATGAAACTCCACATAGGAGGAAGAATTAAATTGAAGATGCTTGGGATTAGTATCTTTAGTTTTTAATGTATTACACTCATATCGAGTGAAGACAATGTTGTTTCTATTTTAAGACACTTAATGAAAGTTTAAATTTGGGACCATATTTGTGGTCTTTTATTAAGTCTTCCGCTACATTATATTATTCGATTGGCTAATGTTATGCAACGTGTCAGGCCCTGGGAGTCGGGGTGTGACAGGTTGGTATCAGAGCCAATGGTTTTAGCGAATTAAGGTTCACGTAGATCCTTAAGCTTTAACCGAGAGGCTTGAAAGACCACTAAGATAGGAAAAACCCTAAGAAATGTTATGAAATATGATGAGTAAATATTGATTGAACACCTAAGGAAATGAGACAAATACGCCTGATCAACGTAGTTGTCAATTATCCTTCGTGTGAGCATGAAAATAATTACAAGTCATATGGATTAACTTAGAAACCTCGTCAGGAAAGGCGAAGGAACTAGGCATTAATATTAATACGATACGAATATCATATGCTTATATTTCGAATTATATAACAGGAAATGGCAGGAAAAAGCTTTCTCCTCCGAGCAATTGGTATGAGCAGATCGTCCTCCAAAAAGAGTAGCTCCAGTAATAACAACAACACTGAAGAAGGGGAACGTTCTGTTCAACCACGAGAGTCTCACTCACCCGATGCTTCGGGTTACTATACTCATATACCCTCACCTGCAAGGGCGATGAATGAACCCCAGCAGGAACCCGAACCCCAGCCTCGTCGTGCACGGACCAGGTTGGCCGCAAAGAAGACGTTTCGGAGAGGCCATGTGGAGAGATTTAGGCTCACAGAAGCTGACTGGACTGCGATTCGCGAGGCCGAAAACGCCAACGATGACGAAGAAGATGAAGAGGATGAGGAAGAGCATGGGGAGCAACATGAGGAGGAACCTGAAGAAGAACCCGAAGAGCACCACTCTCCCATTTTCATGATGACCGATAGCGAGAGAGCGCGGATCCAAGCTGAAATGGAAAGCGATAATGAAGAAGTGGAACGCAATGAATATGGGGAGGAGCCTGCCGAAGATGGAGATGAAAACGGGGGTGAAGTTGATCACTATCACCGTCCGGAGGAGTCCATTCCTATGGACTATGAGTACAGTGACCAACCTTCGAGGGGAAAAGGGAAGAAGAAGATTAAGGAACTATCAAGCGCTAAGTCACGCGCTATAACTATACCCAAGAGGGATCCATATTTAGCACCATACGACTACAAGCAACGGGAGCGCGATGAGCTAGCCGAGGCAATGCGACGTAGTCATCATGAGTATTATCGTCAAACTCACACGGCTCCAGCTTACCCACATCCCTCGATGTACCCGCCAGTTCCCACTTACCCTCAACCCCCGATGTACTCACAACCTCCACCTATGTATCCGTCGCCTCCTATGTACCAATCACCGCTGATGGGTTACGTTCCTCATCCGTACCCTATGTATCCATCCCCTCCATCCTACGCTCCGTATCCATATTCTCCACCATCTTATGTTCATCCAGTCTATCCCCCTCCTAACTATCAATCACTTTACCCGTATCTCCCCGAACCAGGAAGAAGCTCAATAGGAGCAGGATCTTCCAGTCATCACTATAGCTTAGATCCTCCAAGGCAATCAACAGAAGATGCTAGGGCCATGGAACGATACCGAGTTCCACTTGAAGGTGATGAGCAGAAGTACAAGGATGACGAAAAGGAAGAGTACTGGAGGAAATTCTTTGGGTGAAGATCAAGAAAAAGAAGAATTATGTTGAATTTGTATTCGAATTATGTTGTATTCTGAATTATGTTGTATTTGTATTCGAATTATGTTGTATTCTGAATTATGTTGTATTTGTATTCGAATTATGTTGTAATTTATTGTTATGTAATATCGTACTATGTTTTATTGTATTGAAACTATGTTGTGACCTTGATTATGTTGTACTCGGATCATTATATTGGAATTATTATGTTTGAAATTATGTTATAAATCCCTATCATATGTTTCAGTACTTGTATCTAAAGTATTAAGATAAATTGTATTAAAGATTGTAAATTAACAAAGGAAAACGTTTAAATTATAGTATGGCTAAGGAAAAGAGTAGCAAGATTATTTCCGAAGTTGGACCTTCCACAAGAGGAAGAAATAAAGATCCAATTGACCCTAATCACGACAGGGAACCCTCTGTTGAGATTCACCTAGAAGAGCCATTAACCGCTGAACAAAAGCAAGAGGCGGAACAAATGGCTAAGTTTCAAGAGATGCTAACTGCAGGAATCACCGCGGCTATGCCGGCGATCATCGCAGGAGTCACGAAAGCTGTACTGAATAGTGGAGAGTCGGGAAGCAATAAAAAGAAGGACTCAAAGAAGAATGATACTGATTCTGACTACCGTCATACCGAGAAGAGCAGCCATGGAAGCAGTAGCCCGAGTTCCGGAGAAAATGATGAAGTCAGCAAGCCCAAGGAAGGGGTAGATCGAGACCCGAGGGCCAAGGGCTGCAGCTATAGACATTACATGGCTTGCAAACCCGAGCAATTCAGGGGTGACAAAACAGCCACAGATGCATTGAGGTGGATTGAAGAGATTGAAACTACTCTCGAAGTAAGCGGATGCAGCGATGAGGATCGAGTTTTATTTGCAACCCAGTCTTTCAAAGGGTTGGCTCATTCGTGGTGGAAAACGGTGAAGGCTTCAATGAACCCTAGGAAGGCGTCTGCAATGGGGTGGAAGAATTTCCGTCAAAGATTTCTGGAGAAATTCGTACCACATCATGAGATCGAGCATCTGGAAGATGAATATCTCCACCTGGAGATGAAGGGGACGGATCACAAGAAGTACACAGAACGTTTTCTAGAGCTGGTAGGGTTACTACCTGAGTTTACTGGGCCTGAGTCCAAGAAGGTAGGACGTTACATTTGGGGAGTCATTCCAGAGATCCGAGGGGATTTGCGAACCTCCAAACCTCCAACACTACAAGCAGCTGTGGATCTAGCTGCTGAACTTACCGAAGACATCATTCGAGCTAAAGGTAGCCGAATGAGTGGAGGAGGCAGTGAAGGTGGGAACAAGAGGAAGTTCGGGAAATTCAACGCAGGAAAACGCAAGGAAGGGCCTGGTTCCAGCAAATTCAAGAAGATCAGCTCAGAGGAGAAGTCTACCGCAGCCGAGTGCGGGAAATGTGGGAGATCTAGTCATATGACTGCAGATTGTCTAGTTGGTTCCAACAAATGCTATGGTTGTGGGCAAGAGGGTCATATTAGGGCAAATTGCCCTAAGAGAACAAAGGGAGGAAATGATAAAGGGAAGATGGTAGGCAAGGCAAATGCCCGGGTCTTCCAGATGACCGCAGAGGAAGCCCGCAACAATGATGAGGTGCTCACTGGTATGTTTCCAGTTAATCATACCTATGCTTGCATATTATTCGATTCAGGCGCAAATAGGAGTTTTGTTTCAGATACATTCTTACCTTGTCTAAACGGCTTGATAGCTAAGTTAAACGTACCATATGTTGTCGAAATAGCTAACGGCCTTGAGGTAAAGGTAGAAAGTGCCCTTAGAGATTGTTACCTTAAGATCAATAACCAAAACATTCCCTTAGAACTCCTCCCTATGAAATTAGGTGGATTCGATATAGTTCTAGGAATGGATTGGTTGGCTAGGCATAAGGCGCAAATTGATTGTGAGCGAAAAGTGCTAAAAATCGAATTGCCCGACGGTCAACAGGCAGAGATTAAGGGAGACACGCCGCGTAAACCTTCCAAACTTTTGACGATTGCTAAGGCAAGCAAATATCTACGGCAAGGGTGCGAGGGATTCTGGTTATACCTTATGACCGAAAAGGATGAGAAGAAGGAGATTTCAGAAGTCCCAATAGTCGCAGAGTACCCTGACGTATTTCCCGAAGAATTGCCTGGGTTACCTCCAGACCGACAAGTCGAGTTCCACATCGACTTAGTGCCAGGTACAGCGCCTATCGCAAAATCACCTTATCGACTGGCGCCATCAGAGATGAAGGAACTTATGACCCAACTTCAAGAGCTATTGGAAAAAGGATTCATCCAACCTAGCTCATCACCATGGGGAGCCCCCATTTTATTCGTGAAGAAGAAGGACGGGTCATTAAGGATGTGTATCGATTACCGAGATCTTAATAAGGTAACGGTTAAGAATCGATACCCATTACCCAGAATCGACGATCTATTCGACCAACTGCAAGGATCAAGCTATTTCTCGAAAATAGACTTGAGATCTGGGTACCATCAAGTGAAGGTTCAGAAGGAAGACGTGCCTAAGACAGCATTCCGAACTAGATATGGCCATTACGAATTCTTAGTAATGCCCTTTGGGCTAACTAATGTACCAGCAGTATTCATGGATTTAATGAATCGTGTGTGTAAGCCATATCTAGACAGATTCATGATCGTGTTCATTGACGATATTTTGATCTACTCTCGTACCATGGAAGAACACTCTGAGCACCTGCGAAAGGTACTCGAGCTCCTCAGAGGAGAAAAGCTCTATGCCAAATTTTCTAAGTGCGAATTTTGGCTACGAGAAGTTCAGTTCTTAGTATTGTCAATGAGCAAGGAATTCAAGTTGATCCTTCAAAGGTTGAAGCAGTAATGAGGTGGGAAACCCCTAGGACGGCGACAGAAATTCGGAGATTTCTTGGGTTAGCCGGCTACTATAGAAGATTCATTAAGGATTTCTCTAAGATAGCCAAGTCTTTGACTAAGTTAACTCAAAAGAAAGTCATGTTTAAGTGGGGACCCGAGCAAGAAGAGGCATTCAGAACCTTGAAAGACAGATTGAGCAGCGCACCAATCCTTGCATTACCCAATGGTAACGATGATTTTGTCGTGTATTGTGATGCATCCTCCACGGGATTTGGCTGCGTCTTAATGCAGCGTAGCAACGTAATTGCTTACGCCTCAAGACAACTGAAGGGCGCCGAAGCAGGATACGCGACTCATGACCTCGAGTTAGGCGCGATAGTGTTTGCATTAAAAATATGGCGACACTATTTATATGGCTCAAAGTTCACCGTGTATTCTGATCACAAGAGCTTGAAGCATATATTTGATCAGAAAGAGCTTAACATGAGGCAACAGCGATGGATGGAAGTTTTGTCTGACTACGACTTCGATCTTCACTACCACCCAGGGAAGGCAAACGTCGTCGCTGATGCCTTAAGCAGAAAGGAGTGCGCCAAACCCAGACGTGTCCGAACACTGAGAATGAATGTGCAGGTGAACCTCTTGGACCAAGTAAAGATGGCCCAAAAGGAAGCACTGAAGGACGAAAACGTCCAAAAGGAAGAAATGATCGGAGTAATAAAGAAGTTAGAAGCAGGAGAGGATGGGTTCATCCGCATGAAATGCCGAATTTGGATACCAAATTTCGGTAATTTAAGAGGACTCATATTGGATGAAGCTCACAAGACCAAGTATCTCATCCATCCTGGAGCAGATAAGATGTACTATACCATGAAGGACCAATTTTGGTGGCCTGGAATGAAAAAGGACATAGCAACCTATGTGGAACGTTGCATGACATGTCTCCAGGTGAAGGCCGAGCACCAAAAACCTTCCGGTATGCTTCAACCCCTTGAGATCCCTACGTGGAAATGGGAAATGATCACAATGGACTTTGTGATGGGTTTGCCAAGAACAAGAAAGGGGAATGATGCCATATGGGTAATTGTGGACAGACTCACTAAGTCCGCCCACTTCCTACCTATGAAAGAAAGCGTCGGAGCTGAACAGCTCGCTCAACTGTATGTTGACGAGATTGTAGCTAGACACGGAGTACCGGTATCCATTGTTTCCGATAGAGATGGAAGATTTACCTCTCGATATTGGAGGCAATTCCATGAAGCTCTCGGCACTAGATTAGAGATGAGCACGGCCTATCACCCGCAAACGGATGGTCAGAGTGAAAGGACCATTCAAACCTTGGAAGATATGTTGCGGGCATGTGTGATAGATTTCGGTGGTAGCTGGGACACCCACCTCCCATTGGCCGAATTTTCCTATAACAACAGCTACCACAAAAGCTTGAAAGCTTCACCATTTGAAATCCTATATGGCCGACGATGTCGAACACCTCTATGCTGGTTCCAAGTGGGAGAAGGTCAAATGACCGGCCCTGAAATGGTATTGGACACCATTGAAAAAGTCAAGGAGATCCGGGAGCGACTCATAGTGGCACAAAGCAGGCAAAAGAGCTATGCCGACAGACGTCGAAGGCCACTAGAGTTCTCGGAAGGAGATAAAGTTATGCTAAAAGTATCACCATGGAAAGGCACGATTCGTTTTGGAAAACGAGGAAAGCTCAGTCCCCGATTTATCGGACCTTTTGTGATAACCAGCAGAATAGGCAAAGTAGCATATAGACTTGAACTCCCGGAAGAGCTGCGTGGGATCCACCCAGTCTTCCATGTCTCTCAACTCCGTAAATGTCTGTCTGATGAAACCCTGCAAACACCACTGGAAGAAATCCAAGTGGACGAACGAGTAAATTTCGTTGAGGAACCAACAGAGATAGTCGAAAGGCAGGTTAAGAAGTTAAGAAGGAAGCGCATCCCTATCGTTAAAGTCAGATGGAATGCGAGGCGTGGTTCTGAGTTTACCTGGGAACCAGAAGACGCCATGAAAAAGAAGTACCCTCATTTATTTTCAGAGTGATTCCGGGACGGAATCCCAATAAGGAGGGGAGAATGTGACACTCCGCCTCATACGAGAATAAAAAGACTTAAAAAAAAAAAGTATTCTACGCGATACGCGCAGAATGGGCTTTAGCCTGCGCGTATCGCCTAAGCCGACCAAAACCGGGTACGCGAAACCAGGGGCAGCCGCAGACTCGCGCAAAACCACCTCCTCTACGCGATACGCGCAGGTGGAGGCATGCCCTGCGCGTATCGCGTAGGGCAGAATCACCAGCTATAAAAAGGGGGCGACCCCCCCTTCATTTCTACACCTCAACTCTCACTCTCTCTAGTCTCTCTCTCTAAATTCCGGCTAAAAACGCCCGGTGAAGTCCCAACGAAGTCTCGGCGGGTTTCCGACAAGTAACGGAAGCCTCCAAAAGTTCGGTTCGAGTACGGTTTTTGCTCACAAGGCGCCTACGGAGTATCTTCGGTGTTCGGTAAGACTCCTCTTTAGATTTCTTCGAGTACTTACCATTTTATATATATATGCACCTTAGATATTAAACGGGACAGAAACCCCGTCATTGTAGTAAACGGTGTCCTCCCACACACACGTGAGCTCGAGACTGCTGAACGAGGCGAAGTGCTGCTCAAGTCCGGAGAGACTTTCGTACCCAGGCCCCCACTCTGCTCGACTCATTAGGTAACGTCCCAGATCCCGTACTCACTTAAGATGTATGTATGACTTAAGTCCATGGTAGAACCAGGATTTTAGAATAGAACATTCCTAGTCATATAATATTACTAGGAATACAAGATGTTTTCAATGAATGATATGATCGTGTGAGAAACACGAAGATATGATGATGTGGCTTTTCAAATAAAATGATAATGAGGATATAGGATAACCCTAACTCAGATGTTAAAAGCACTCTGAGAAGAATGATTATACCAAGGACTAAAGTCGTCGCCAAGGTCATATAGTGTGACTTAGGCAATGCATCAGTAAGAAGACACTGATAGGATTATCCCAAAAGGGAAATGAATCCTAATAAGTATGAAATGTTTTACAGGGTTGTCTTGATTAGCCACTAGCTTGTGATACGTAGGCTACATCAGAAGGTGAGTCTAACCGCCCCTCTTTTATATGTTTTTTGATTTCGGGGCTGTATCCGAGCATGTATGAAAAGTATGAAATGTTTTATAAATGTTATGAATATGTATGTGGTTATAAGTAGATCGCTACCTGGTGATTCAACGCACCTCAACTCCAGGTTCGTCCGGTTGTTGTGTTGTTGGTCCGCGGTAATAAGCTTCGCGTTAAGAGTCATCCCTGGATAGGGATGGCGGCTACATGCCACAGGGCAAGTCATTAGGGCAGGGCTTCGCGCTAAGAGGTAGTTGGTTAAGGAACTACCGGCTCCGCCTCGGGATGTATATGCGTCTAGTTGGATCCAATTAGGTAGACTGTCGGCTCGTAACAGGAGAGGTACCACCCGCCTAGGCAACATGATGCGACCGAGAGAGGTCATAAGGGTACCTTGGTTGTTCCTGTATGCGGCATATACGTTAACAGACTCTGACGAGATTTACCATTAGATATGGCGTTGGAGAAGATTTGGCTTGTAGATAACTTATCACCACACATATACGAATGATGATGTTTAAATGTTTTACGCGTCTTACGTCACTGGTTACGACTCACCAACACATAGTTGTTGACGTCTTTTAGCTCGTGATGCAGGTGAAAGAAATGATCGAAGGCATTAGCTAGGAAGGCCTAGCTAGGACTGTCTGGTCGATGAAACTCCACATAGGAGGAAGAATTAAATTGAAGATGCTTGGGATTAGTATCTTTAGTTTTTAATGTATTACACTCATATCGAGTGAAGACAATGTTGTTTCTATTTTAAGACACTTAATGAAAGTTTAAATTTAGGACCATATTTGTGGTCTTTTATTAAGTCTTCCACTACATTATATTATTCGATTGGCTAATGTTATGCAACGTGTCAGGCCCTGGGAGTCGGGGTGTGACAATTAAAATCCAAAGTTGTTTGATCAAAATGATGAAAATCAGATTGTTAGATCAATTTAGGAATTAAAATGATTATGTGAATGTTTTACTTTTATTACTGTTTGTTCAAACACTTATGCAAAATTTGAAATTTATTAATGAAGAATCTAACACATTTGTCTTGTTTATTTTTGTAAACAGATGGAGAATTTGAAATTTGAGCCAAAGCACAATCTAGTTGTCTAGATGAGTCTATTCCAGAGACTGAGGGCTACAGAGATATGATGAGATTTATCAAGAGAACAAAGTATGTTTATGCCATGTGTGCAAAACCAGTGATATATGCTAGATTGATCAAGAGTTTCTGGAGAACAGCTGAAGTTGTGACTAATGAGGCTGGGGTGATTGTTGTTAGAGGGAACATCACCAGAAACTTAGTATTGACTGTGTCTGAAGAAGCTATCAGAACAACATTGAGGATTGATGAGGATGAGATAGAAGCCAATGATGAGTTGACTGTTGCTGAATGTCAAACGTGTTTTGTTAATATGGGTCATCCTCCCGTATTTCCAAAGTCACAATTTGTTAGAGCAAGATTGGGGAAGAAATGGAAGTTACTGTGTTATGTCATTCAACAGTGCATGTCAAGAAGGAGTGCTGGTTTTGACAACTTCCCATCTGACATAGCATCTCCCATTGTAGCAATTGCAGAAAACAAACCTTTCAATATGTCTAAGTGGATAATGAATGGTTTTGTATTCAATTTGGTGAAGGGAAAGAGGTTCAAGTTTCTCATGTATCCGAGATTCTTGCAACTGATGATCAATGTGGCTTATCCTATCATCAGAACAGAAGGTTATGCTGGAGGAGTTTTGTATACAGAAGAAGTTGGTGGTGAGTGAGGATATGTACTTAGAAGAATTTTCTGATGAATACTTTGACAAAGTTACTGATCCAGGATTGAAAGTATTTGATGGTACTCAAGCGACAAAGCCAATACTTAAGTTTTTCTATAATCAGGAAACTTTTGAATTGAAACTGGTACGAAATCTGGAGGACTGGGATAAGGACATGATTACCTTATTCAGTACGTTCGAGCTGAAGTTGCTACATCCTTCATACATCGATCATCTGAGAACTTACAGAATGGAGAAGTGCAAAGACAAGGTTGCTGAAGCCGATCGAAACTTGTTTATGGTAATGATTGAGGTAATTGCTGCTGCGTCAGAGAAACTTCGACTAAGGAAGGCATTACTCAATGCTAACCTTTTGAAGGTCGATATTCCAGAGATAGAGTTTATGCGAGTAACTGCGAAGGGTACATTGGAAGTGCAAGTCAAAGGGAGAGAACTGCCATTTGAATTTTACACTAACATTGATTTTGCAGGTTTAACTCTTGATTCTCTGAGACGAATGAATGCCTGTGCTATCCTTACAAACGATTCAAAGCCAAGACAAGCAAAAATTGCAGAAAAGTTCAAGTCATGCATCGAGGAAGCATTGAAAGAACAAGAAGAATATAAAGGAAGAGAGTTGCTGAATGTTAAAGATGAACCTGAAGATTGGTGAGAGAGATTGAAGCTGAACAAGATGAAAACTGTTTGAAGTTTTTTTGTTGAAGTCCAAAGATAAATCTTAGGGGGAGTACTGTTAGGGTTATTTCCAGTTAAGATTTACTTTGTACTTGTTTTATACATTTATGTATAGTTTAGGGTCTATTTTGTATTTTCCCTAAAAATGTAATTGTTGCTTAAAAGCATGTAGTGAGAGAGTGTGAGGTAGAGGCTAGATCACTATTCACGTTAGAGAGAGAACTAAGTGTGTGTGATTTATTTTCTCCTGCATTTGTACTACAAAACTTGCTTTGATCATCAATATACAAAGAGAATTATTAGTAATGAACTGTGTTTATGATTGAACTGTGTTTGTGTATGAATCATTCTGATCATTGAGCGATATCATTGATCCAATTGAACCTATCATCCTTAAAGCCATTTGAACCCAATCATTCGATTTAACAAGCAAGGTTGGTAATTGACACTAAGCCAGAATTTTCACAAAAAACCTAAACCTAGCAAATCAAGCAACGAAGACTTATTAATAACCTATCACCTCACGGATATCTAGGTTAGCTACACATTATTATCGATTTCATAAATATATTTAATCCTATGGTTTTATTGCAAATCAACCATAATTAATCACAACGCAAGTTAATGACTAAAACGAATCCTATTACGTGACATAGACAATCACCAAGAACACGTGGATTAAAAATACCAATTCTATCAATTCAAACATATATAATGCATCAAACAATTATAAAGATTCAAACTTTAATTAAACGTAAACCATAAACCAAAAGTTAATCCAACACAAGTTCAAAACAAAGTTAACGAATCATCACAACGCCTAGGTAATTCTATAAAGGTTTAGCTAAGCATAATCAACATGAAAAACACAAGTTTAAACATAATTGACATGATAGAAAAAAGAAGAAAACAATAGATCGAAAGAACCCGGAACGTCTAGATGAATATCTTCAATCCCGTGCTCTCCCGTAGCTTCATTTTCGCCTCTCTAGCCTAAAAAAACTCTTATTTTTCGTCCAAAACCGTCCCCTAGGGTTTCTTGGAGGCTAGGGTTTCATAAGGAGTGTTTATATAGCGAACCGGGCCAAAAAAAGCCCAAACTTTCTTCGTTTTCGCGTACCGGCTCGCTCGTAACTCCGTTTCGCGCCCCGTTTTCGCCTACGGATTCGATTTTTCACGATCTTTCCGTTTCTTTATCAACATGGGACCTACGAAACACAAAAACATTAGTTGTATCAAAATTGCTATGAAAATCATACCGAAACAACTAAAAACGTAAACAAACTCAACTAGGGATATATGTATAATTTATACTCTATCAGTTACCTTCTTTGATTCAAATCTTTTATCATTGACAACGGAAGTCTTAGGACCTGAGCCTGATTTCAGACCAGAGTGAGATTTGATCTTAGAATTTATTTGGTTACCATGAGATGAATTCATATCAAATGTTCCTGCTGACACAAACTTGATTGGTTTGATTTTAGACACTTTCTTTGTCACAGGTTTTACAGTTTCAGTTTTAATAACTTGAGCTTTGGTGTTGTCATTTGATGTTATGACATTTTTACCTTTTGACTGTTTCATTTCAGATTGATTGTTTGACAATTTCGATTTCTGAATCTTTGCTTTCGAAACTTCAGTCGTTTTCACTGTTTCCTGTTTGATCAGCTGATTAGCAACACGATCTTTCTGCTCCTTTTTCCACTTAATGTATTCTGGATCGTTGTAACCCGAGAATTCTGCTTCATCCTTCACCGTTTCTGCTGGTTTTGGATTCAGTTCCGGATATTCAACAAGTTGCACCAGAATAGGATCAGATTTGTTACTTGCCTCGTCATTAGCTTCAACAGTCATACTATCATCTTCTTTCAAACTTTCGATTAAAACTTCAGACCCGTCGGATTCAGACTTGCTTCTTTGAATTTCTTTGAATCTTTGTTCATTTTCAGGTGAATGATTAAATTCATTAAAGTTTTCTAGTAAAGTGTTAGTGATTGATTTAGGCATTGGTTCATGCGTGAAACCCAATCATGTTCTGTTTTCTTTTCTATCACTTATCAACTTTGCTAGAATTGCTTTTGAACTTTTCATTTTGGTCAATTCAACTTGAGTTGCTGCATGAGCAATCTTTTCTAGTTCAAAGTTCTTTGTCATTTCTTCCAATTGTTTATTTGAAAGTTCCAGTTCCTTCAAGGTTTTGTTCCATGATTCTTTAAGTGACAATATCTTCTCATTAGCAATTTTGTGATCATTTTTAAGTTGTTCATGAACTTGTTCATGTTTACTTAATATGTCACCAATTTTAAATGAATGAGTTCGATAATATTCCACTTGTTTAATGCATTGTTCAGAACATAACCTACCTTTCACATCATTAGGTAAAGGAACATAGTTATGGGGTAATTCGATACTAACCTTTGGTTGATTTGTTTCAGCAGATGAGAAAGATTCTACAGATGTAGCCATAAGAGCAATCTCTGCTTCAGATTCTTCAGTTGGATCTGATTTTACACTCCAATCATACTCTTTTGAATCTTCACTGACATCATTAACCATTTGGTAATCTCCTTCTTTAAACCAGTCTTCTTCCTCAATTTCACAGACAAGTGCCAAACTAGAAGTAAGATCAGATGTAAACTGTTCCGCATAAGCACTCCAGTCATATCCATCTTTGACACTAACCACAAGTGCTTTTACCTTCATCTTTCAGCTCTGGCATTGGAAGACTTTGATATGTTTTTTGAATGAAACGTTGATTTATGTTCTGATAACTCGAAGACTTTTGTGAGTTCTGACTTTGACCTTGATGCTGATTCTGTCCACTTGAACTAGCTTGACCATTATCATTCTGATTCTTAGGAGCTTCACATTCCCTTGAAAAATGACCATAGCAGTTACAGTTGAAACATCGGGCCTTTGCCTTGTCAAAACCAACTGTCTTGTTTGCATTTGGCTTGTAACTGTGATTCACATACGCATGTTTCTGAGTTCGGTATGCAACCATAACCATGTGCCAATTTAAGTCCATCTCTTCAACGTCATCAGGATCTATTTCAAATAGGTCATGAAGAACAACATCTAATTGAGTCAAATGACTTCCCTGATAAGCTTGGAAGCTTGCCATGAATGCAGTAAATGCATTCTTAGTTTCATCATCTTGTAACAAGATGTTCATGACATCTTTTACTTTTGCTTGGACTGTTGAACTTTGATTTTCTACTTGAGATTTCACAGACTGAACTTGAACTCTTGGTAGAGATTGAGGTTGAGAGTAAATTGGTGAACTTGATTGATATGATGAATCAGTGTAAAAGCTAGCACCAACAAACAAATCACCCTCATCATCAGTTTTAATAGCAAGAAAAGCATTCTCAACTATATTAGAAGGATTCACTGCAAACTTATACTGAGCATGAGATCCTGATCTATCAGTGTTTCTTGAACTTTCATCAATTTCAACTTCTTCAATCTTTGCGATAAGAAGATCTAATTCCATTGGAAACTTTTCTGTATGCTTCAACAAAGTCACTGTTTGTTTCCAAGAAGATGGAAGAGCACACAATAGTCTATCATTCAGGTCTTGAAGATCTGTCTTTGCACCAACATTTGTCATCTCAGTTGTTAGATGCACAAATTTGTTCATCATCTGGTGTACAGATTCTCTAACAATATGCTCAAACAATTCTAATTGTCTCTTCAGTTTCTGCTTCTTGAGACTTCTTAACTGTTCTCCTCCTTCACAAATTGATTTTAATGCCTTGAATAATGTGTAGCCAGTTTGATAAGCATCCAGTCTTGACAACACTTGAAGTGGCAGCCCTTTACACATTAAGGAATAAGCCTTACTGTCATTCTTGAAATTTCGTAAGTCTTCACCTTGTAGATTATCTTCAGGATATGAGGACCTTTATCAATAGATTTCCACAAATCATTATCAATAGAGCATAGATGGTGTTTCAATCTGATTGTCCAGCTCTTGAAATCTGCACGATTAACCAATCTTGGTACACGATTATCAGAATTATCAATAGGTGCCATTTTAAATTTTAAAGAAAATATTTTTGTGTTTTTATTGTTTTTTGTAAAGAACAATTAAAATTTTAAATATAAAAACTATTTTTAAGTAAAGAAAAGAGTTGATGCGTCTAAGCAGTAATGAAATAACAAAGTTTGAAACAACTGAAATAAGTCACTCGGCTGAACAGTGAATTTTCTACTTCACCTGACTAAACAGTGAGTTTTCTTCTTCACCCGGCTGAACAGTCACACGGCTTAATCAGTTGCAAATCTTCAAACAATAAAATCTTCACACGGCTGAACTATATCACCCGGCTAAATAGTCACACGGCTTGATGACAATTACACGGCTGAATAGTAAAAACTTGACACGGCAGAACTTGACACGACTGAAAAAGTGAATCACCCGGTTGAACAGTTGTCAAAATTATAACCCGGAAACACTTGACACGACTGAAACAATAATGACCCGGCTGAACAGTAACAAGTTGATTCGGCTGTAGAGTTGATCACCCGGCAGAATAGTTGCTTCACCCGGCATAGTAGTACATAACTTTTACTTGAAAATTTTTTACCCGTCTAGACAAAATTGATTCACACGGCTGCACAGGACCTAATTGTTCACCAAACTAAGTCCAAAATTTTGTCTAAGTCAAATTATCACCCGTCTAGTTCATCTTCAACCTGTTCATCATGTTCATCAACATCTTCATACAAATTTTTCTGAATTTTAACAAAACTTGTCCAATTTGTCCAAAAATCACACACAAGCAGTGATTTATACCGATTATCAATCTCCTATATCAATCAATCCAAAACATGATCAATTTTCGATGAATTTAAGCAAAAATCGATCTAACAGTAAATTTCAATTTCTTCTTAATTCCTCAGATCTGATGAAATCTGATGGAATTTTGCATAATTGTTGTGAATTAGAAATGATTCCGATGATGAATCAGATCTAAAAACATCAATAGATCATTCAGATCATGATTTGAGCAATATTGATGTGTTTTTGCTTGATGAATAGCGAAGAACACACAGTACCAACAACTCTGATACCAATTGATAGGTTCAATTGGATCGATACTGCTACAAATCAGAATGATCAACATACAAACACAACCACTCAATCAGCAACACAATCCATTACTTAATAATTCTCTTGTATTGATGATCAAAGCAATAGTTGCAGTACAATGGTGCAGGAGAATACAATCACACATACAGTTTCTCTCTCTAACGTGTATTGGTGATCTAGACTCTCTCTCTAACATTCACTAGCAACATGCTTTATGCATCAGTACTTAGGCATAATACAAAATTAACCCTACACTATACAAACTTGTATAAACAAAGAACAAAATAAATCTTCTAACAGGAACGAGACCTAACATTCTGCATCATGCTTGTGTTTTAGGCTAGCCATATATTGTTAGGGTTATTTCCAGTTAAGATTTACTTTGTACTTATTTTATACTTTATGTATAGTTTAGGGTCTATTTTGTATTTTCCTTAAACATTGTAATTGTTGCTTAAAAGCTTGTAGTGAGAGAGTGTGAGGAGAGAGGCTAGATCACTATTCACGTTAGAGAGAGAACTAAGTGTGTGTGATTTATTTTCTCCTGCATTTGTACTACAAACCTGCTTTGATCATCAATATACAAAGAGAATTATTAGTAATGAACTGTGTTTGTGATTGAACTGTGTTTGTGTGTGAATCATTCTGATCATTGAGCGATATCATCGATCCAATTGAACCTATCATTTGGTATCAGAGCTGTTGGTATTGTGTTCTTCGCTATTCATCAAGCAAAACACTACAATATTGCTCAAAAATCATGATCTGAATGAATTGTTGCTGTTTTTAGTTGTGATTTATCATCGCAATCACTCCTAATTCACAACGATTGTGCAAATTCCATCAGATTATCATCAGATCTGAGGAATTAAGAAAATTGAAAAAGTTACTGTTCGATCGAATTTTGCTCAAATTCATCAAAATTTGATCATGTTTTGGATTGATTGAGATTAGGGATTGATAATCGGACTATTTCACTGCTTGTGTGTGAATTTTGAACGAATTGGACAAGTTTTTGATAAACCCAGAAAAATTCTCATGATGAAGATGATGAACAGTATGAACTGGTTGAAGATTAACTAGCCGGGTGATAAAATTGACTTAGACAATTTCCTTTGGACTTAGATTTGTGAACAATTAGGTCCTGTGCAGCCGTGTAAAGGATTTTGTGCTAGACGGGTAAAGAATTTGACGAGGAAAAGGTGTTACTGTTCAGCCGGATCAAGAACTGTTGTGCCGGGTAATACACTGTTACGCCGGGTGATTAACAATTTCAGCCGGGTGATCGAAAACTGTGTAGCCGGGTAAACAACTTTGCTGCCATGTGATCGTGAACTGTTCAGCCGGGTAAAGCTTTTTGCCGTGTCAAGATTCAAGCCGGGTCAAGTGTTATTGCCGTGTGAAGTTAATACTATTCTGCCGGGTAACTGTTCAGCCGGGTAAAGAATACAAGTGTTACAACTGTTGAGCCGTGTGACTGTTTAGACGGGTGAAGATTTTCTTTCTGCCGGGTAAAGAACAAAAGTTACTGTTCAGCCGGGTGAAGAAGGATTTTTCACTGTTCAGCCGTGTGACTCATTTTTTAGTTGTTTTAATCCTTGTTTTCTTATCTTGTCATTAATTACTTGTCTTTATTTTAATAGTTTAACTATTTCTTTTCAAAAATTAACAAAAACCAAAAATATTTTCTTTTTAAATCTTTTAAAATGGCACCTAATGATGATTCTGATAACCGTGTTCCTAGACTTGTCAATCGTGCAGATTTCAAGAATTGGACGATTAGACTGAAGCATCATCTCTGCTCAATAGACAATGATCTTTGGAAGTCAATTGACAAGGGTCCTCACATACCTACACAGACAGCTCCAGATAGTGCAAGTACCTACACCAAGGACTCTACTGAACCTTATCCAGAGGATAATTTGTCAGCAGAAGATCTAAGGAAAGTGAAGAATGATAGCAAAGCATATTCTTTGATGTGTAAGGGATTGCCACTACAAGTACTGTCAAGGTTGGACACCTATCAAACAGGTTATACATTGTTCAAGGCTTTGAAATCTATTTGTGAAGGAGGTGAGCAACTCAGAAGTCTCAAGAAACAAAAGCTGAAGAGACAGTTGGAGTTATTTGAACACATTGCTGGAGAATCCGTGCACCAGATGATGAATAGGTTTGTTCATCTGACTACTGAAATGTCCAATGTGGGTGCAAAGACAGATCTCCAAGATCTGAATGACAGATTGTTATGTGCACTTCCATCATCATGGAAACAGACTGTGACCTTACTGAAACATACTGAGAAGTTTCTGATGAATCTAGATTTGCTCATTGCAAAGATAGAGGAAGTAGAGATTGATGAAAGTTCTAGAAACACTGATAGAACTGGATCACATACACAATACAAATATATTGTGAATCCTGCTAATACTGTGGAGAATGCCTTTCTTGCACAAGATGCAACTAAGTTTGAAGATGAGGGTGATTTATTCGTTGGTGCAAGTTTTTACACTGATTCGTCATATATTCCAAGTTCACCAACCTATTCTCAACCTCAATCTCCACCAAGAGCTCAAGTTCAAAGTCAGAATCTGAAGAATCAAGTAGAAAATCAAAGTTCAAATGTCCAAGCAAAAGTGAAAGATGTAATGAACATCTTGTTACAAGATAACGAGACCAAAACTGCCTTTACAGCTTTTATGGCAAGTTTTCAAGCATACCAAGGAAGTCACTTGAGTCAAATGGATGTTGTCCTTCAAGATTTATTTGAGATGGATCCTGATGACGTTGAGGAAATGGATCTAAATTGGCAAATGGTGATGGTTGCATATCGAACGCAAAAACATGCATATGTTAACCGAAGTTTCAAGCCACATGCAAACAAGACGGTTGGATTTGACAAATCAAAGGCCAGATGTTTCAATTGTAACTGCTATGGTCATTTTTCAAGGGAATGCAAAGCTCCTAAGAATCAGAACTACAATGATCAAGCGAGTTCAAGTGGACAGAATCAAGGTCAAGGTCAAAGCTCGCAACAGTCTTCAAGTTATCAACAAAGAAATCAACGTTTCTTTCAGAAACCATATCAAAGTCTTCCCATGCCAGAACTGAATGATGAAGGAAAGAAACCAGAAGATCAAACTAAAGCACTGGTAGTTAGTGTGAAAGACGGATATGATTGGAGTGCGTATGCAGAACAATTCACATCTGATCTTACATCGAGTCTGGAACTGGTATGTGAAATCGAAGAGGATTGGTCTGAAGAAGGAGATATCAAGGTGATTGATACTGTTAGTGAAGATTCAGAAGAATATGACTGGAGTGCAAAGTCAGATCCTGTTGAAGAATCTGAGTCAGAAATTGCGCTGATGGCTACATCCAGTGAGTCTTCATCATCTACCGAACAACCAAAGGTTAGTACTGATTTACCCCCTAATTATGTTCCATTGCCTGCTGATGTGAAAGAAAGGTTATGTTCAGAACAATGCATTCAACAAGTAGAACATTATCGAACTCATTCATTTAAAATTGGTGATAAATTAAGCAAACATGAGAAAATTCATGAACAACATCTATCATCTGTTCAGACACATTCATATCTTCAACCTCAATTGGTTCCTCTACTAACACAGGCTCTATCACTGGTTTCGATCTTCGTGATCTAACATACTGAACAGTAATATTCCTTGGAGTTTCAATGTCAACCTCTTCAGCCACACTAACAACCTCAACAGGTTCTTTACTCGCAACTGATTCAACAACTTCGACATTTTCTATCTCCAACTCCATTGGTTCAGCTACCTCAATATTCTCTACCTCCTCTGAAACAGATTCAGCATCATCATCACCATCATTTCCACTATCATCATCACCATCATTTCCACTATCATCCTCACTGCCACTTTCACTCTCATCTTCATCAATCTCTTTATCAACAAGATCTAATGGATTCACAATCTCTCCATTAGATATGTGATAATATACCACACCAATCTCCTCCTCATTATTTGCTATATTTCGCATATACTCAAACAAATCAACACTTGGTACATTTCCTATACTCATCTTCCTATAGGATAAGTCATTCATGTCTTCTGTATACAAAATTCCTCCATCATATCCTTCTGTTCTGATGAAAGGATAAGCCATATTGATCATTAGTTGCAAGAATCTCGGATACATGAGAAACTTGAACCTTTTGCCCTTTACAAGATTGAACACAAAACCATTCATAATCCATTTCGACATGTTAAATGGTTTGTTTTCTGCTATGGCAACTATTGGAGATGCAATGTCAGATGGAAAATTGTCGAAACCAGCACTCCTTCTTGACATGTACTGCTGAATCACATAGCACAGTAACTTCCACTTCTTCCCCAATCTTGCCCTTACAAATTATGACTTTGGAAATACAAGAGGATGACCCATATTCACAAAGCACGCTTGACATTCAGCATTTTTCAACTCATCATTTGCACCTATCTCATCCTCATCAATCCTCAATGCTGTTCTGATAGCTTCTTCAGATACAGTCAATTCCAACTCTCTTGTGATATTCCCTCTAACAATAGTCACTCCAGCCTCATTTCTAACCACTTCAGCCGTTCTCCAAAACCTTTTGATCAATCTTGCATATATGACCGGCTTAGCACACATAGCATAAACATACTTTGTCCTCTTGATAAAAATCTCATCATGTCTCTATATCCTTCAGTCTCAGGAATAGACTCATCCAAACAGGCAACTAAATTGTGCTTGGGCTCAAACTTCAAATTCTCCATCTGTTAAAACAAAAACAAAACACAAACAAGACAAATGTGTTAGATTCTTCATTGATAAATTTCAAATTTTCATAAGTGTTTGAACAAAAAGTTATAAAAGTAAAACATTCACATAATCATTTTAACTCCTAAATTGATCTAACAAACTGATTTTCATCATTTTGATCAAAACAACTTTGAATTTTAATGATCATACAACATTTTGCAATTTAACAGGTTAACACTTAAGAACAAAAATTTGACATTTGTATGATGAAGTTGTTTAACATGTTTTAGTTCAGTTTTAACAAGGATTTGTCACTTTTAACACATATTTCATCATTTTGAAGTTAACATTTAAGAGCATTTAACAGGTCATCAATGGCGGTTTTGACAGTTATGAGCATTTTGGTTGATTCTGTTGATTTTAAAGAATTTTGTTGCAAATTAATGATTGATTGTTAATGATCGACAGTTTTTGCACTTAAAACAACATTTGATTTCAGTTTTAACACGCAAAATCAAAGTGTCGATTCAATGATCAAAAACACTGTTCATCATCATTTTTCGTTTTACCGATCGATTTGCAGGTTTATCAAGATCAAATCACTTAAACAATACCTTATTCAATCGATCAGACTTGTTACAGAACAAACGATTGAATATGATAATCAAACGATTTAAGTGCAGAGGATTTGCTTGAAATTGTGAGTGAAAAATGATAAGTGTTTGTGAAGAGGCGGGTTTTTATATGGTTAAAAATTAGGTCAAACATGAGGTGCCGGGTCAACACTTTGGGACGGGTAAGCATAAAAGCCCAATAAGCCTTGACGGGTCAAGCACTGTTGAGCGGTGTCAGTCACTGTTGGGATGGGTCAAGTACTTAGGACGGGTCACAACATGAGACGGGTCAACATATAACATGTAAAAACACTTGACGGGTCAATCACTGTAGAGACGGGTAAACCACTGTAGTGACGGGTAAAGGTTAGGAACAACTACACCTGTTTGGTTTTACTCATCACCCGGCAACATAGTAGACTTTTACAACATCACCCGGCTTGCATAGTGACCTTCATCACCCGGCAACACAGTTGTCTCCTTTTTCACCCGGCATGCTTTCTTCATTACCCGGCATGCTTTCTTCTTTTTCACCCGGCTTGTATCAAAAACAACACTTTACCCGGCTGAACAGTGTCTTCATTACCCGACAAAACAGTTGTTTCTAATATCTTTGCCCGGCTACAACACTTTGAGCAATTTTTCTCAAAATTTCTCGTCTGTTGACTTTTTCAACTGCATTTATTGCACCTGCAAACATTCTCGACATATTAATTAGACAAGACATCCTTAATAGAATTTGTCACATTAAATATCAACAATATAGGACAAGTCAATAAAATTAATTCCAATTAAATCCCTTTTTCTTTTTCTTTGATTTTCCAAAAAAAAAATTTTTTGCAGAACCAAATTTTCTATATCCCGAAGCAAATTTTCTTAAAATAAATCACAAGACCTTGGGTTTGTTTTTAACACATCCAATACATTTGCTTTTCATACCACATAATCTTGTTCATTCAAAACACACTTATTCAAAAAAAATATTTTTGGATTTTTTGCAAATATTTTTCTTCTTCAATTTATTCTCCCCCTAAACTTGAAATTTCTTGAAATTTTTAAGTTTAACAAGGATGTCGATGTGTCAATAAAGATTCCATATGCCTGCACACACAAAGCACACACATTAAAATAAAGACATATGCAATGCAATGAATCAAAATATCGCAGTGAGATCATACCACACATTATCTGAACATGTTTTAGAAGTTTTGAATAGACATTTGACTTATGTTTGATTGAGTGATGATATGAAAACATACCAATTAGCTCGAATTGACACACTTACTTTTTCAGTATCATGATGAGATTAAGGTTCGATTAGAATGACTTATGTGACCCACATGTATACATATGTCAACATATTTCCTAATCAACCACCACTTGAATGCTTATTGCACAAAAACCTGGTCACTTACAGTCATAATCAGTGAAGAATTTGGGTTCTATTCGGATTTGGTCCACTTTGGGACTTCTTTTTAATTCCATTTTGGAGTTTTTCATTTCCTATTGTTCCCCTTGGGAATCTTCTGAATTCCTTTTTGGAATTTTTTGTTTGGTGATGGTCCACATTTGGGACTCTTTTTGTTCCAACTTTGGGAATCTTTTGCTGCACCTTGAAGCTCAAAAGAGACTTCATGTGAGACTTCAGGTCTGTGGATACCACAACAAAGAAGCTCACGATGCGGTTCATCACACTGAATAGACTGCATCGTTACCCGATCATGCACAACTATCATCACAAGCAATGTATCATAAGATATATATCTAGACATGTATAACAATGGAACTTAACACAAAGATCATTAAGTTTATATTTGTCAACAATGAACTTACTTTTTCAGTCTAATTGCCTGAGCTGTCTAGCACATCAATTAACATTCATCAGTCGTTATTAAAAATGATGTAACAAATAATGTCTAGTTTAACTATCATTTCTCACTTTTTGCAATATTGATTCTTATGACATGATATTTTCTTTTTCTTTTTGCTTTTATATTTTGTTTTTCTTTTATATTTCTTTTTCATGCAACACACACAATGCAAAACATAAAATAAAAGACCAAGGAATCAATATGTGACAACGACTTATTATATTTTTGGCTTTTATATTTTTCAGATTTTTGTTTGTTTTTCGAAAAATAGAATCAATCATGATTGATTAATCCTATGGATGGCCCAGCTTGAACATGCAAGAAATAAACCCAAGAAAATCTAGTAAAATCATCAATGATGACAAAACAATAAGACTTCTTTCCGATGCTTTGAACATTTGTTGGTCCAAAAAGATCCATATGTAGCATCTGCAAGGGTTTTGAAATAGAGTGTTCTTGCTTGGACTTAAAAGACATTCGGTGCTGTTTTCCTTTCAAACATCCTGGACAGAGATCAGTTGTAGAGAACTTCTTTGATGGTATTCCTACAGCATGATTTCCAGTCACTAGTCGATTCATGTTTCTGAAGTTTGAATGGCCCAGCCGTCTATGCCAAAGCTGACTCTCATCATTTGAAGCATGCGCAATGAGACAAGTAGTTTCGGTTTCAGCATCAATCTGCGACATATCAAGCTTGTATACATCACGATCTCTTGGAGCTTTAACCACCACCCATTCATTGTCAATCTTGAAACCTGGTTTGAGAATATAACAGAAAGAATCATCAAATAAAGTTGAATAAGATTTATCACAAATTTGAGATACACTTAGCAAATTAAAAGACATTCGGTGCACAGTAGTTGACTTTATCAAAGCTAATGACCCCATTTGACACAGTTCCTTCTCCAGTTATTTTACCACCAGCATCTCCTCCAAATGCAACATGTGTACCATTCTTCAGCTTAAAGTCTTGAAGCAAGGCATGGTTGCCTGTCATATGCCGGCTACACCCACTATCAACGAACCATGAGTTAATAGGTCTTCTTGGGCGTACCTGCATTTCAACAATCACTTAGTTAGTTTGGTCAACCCAGGACCACATGGTCTTGGGTTTTCCGAATCTATCAGTAACAGTGACTTGTTGATAATGAAGATTTTGAAAATTTGTTTCATTTGAGAGATTTTGCTGAAAACTGTTTCGCCCATTGGCGTGAATTGATTGCTTTCTTCTCAAAGCAATAAACCTTTCCTCTAACTTAGGATCAAGGTTATTTTCAAATTTCTGATTTCTTACCATCAAAGCTCTCGGTTTAAAACTGTTAACCTGCACATTTCTTGATGAAAAGTTATTAGAAATTGAATTGTTTCGATTGAAATTTCTCAAAACAGGAGAATGACTTTGATTAACATTTTGAAAACCAAAAGATTGATTTCTTTGAAAATTTGGAAACGAAGTCATTTCTCGTGATGAGTTTGTTCGAAAGAAACAATCCTTTGTGTCATGATTTCGCCTTTCACAAATATCACAAAATTTGTTATAAAAACATTCTTCCTGAAGAATGGTTTCTTTTGTCACAGAAACTGCAGTACCTGTTAAAGAAACATTCAGCAGTTGCATGATTATAACGATCACATATCTCACAATGTTTCTTGCTAATCCTAAAAAGCCGATTGTTAACTTTTGATGTCGAACCTACTCGTGATTCAATATCAGTTTTGCTCGGTTTTAGATTAACTTGATTCTTTTGTGGAGACTTTGTTTGTGATTTTGCTTGCTTGGGAACTTGGTTCGATTTTAACACACCTTGTTTGGTTAACCTTTTTGATTCAATTCTTTTATCATTGACAGCGGAAGACTTAGGACCTGAACCTGTTTTCAGACCAGAGTTAGATTTGATTGGAGAATTGATTGGTTTACCATAAGATCCGTTTAAATCAAAAGTTCCTGCAGACACAAACTTAATTGTTTTTCCTTTTGACACTTTCTTGACAGGTTTGACTTTGTCAGTTTTAACAAATTGAGCTTTGGTGTTGTCATTTGATTTTACGACACTTTTACCTTTTGACTGTTTTGTTTCATATTGATTAACTGTTAATTTCGATTTCTGCACCTTCCCTTTTGAAACTTCAGTCTGCTTCACCTCTTGCTTCTTGATCAGTTGATCAGGAACTTTCGCTTTCTGTTCGTTCTTCCACTTGATGTATTCAGGATCATTGTATCCTGAAAATTCACCTTCATCCTTCACTTTTTCTTCCGTCGGATTCAGTTCTGGATACTCAACAAGTTGAATCAGAACAGGCTCTGATTTGTTGCTAGCTTCATCATCAGCTTCAGTGGTCACACCATCTTCTTCTTTCAAACTTTCAATCAACACTTCAGATCCTTCAGATTCAGATTTACTTCTTTGAATTTCTTTGAATTTTCGTTCATTTTCAGGTGAATGATCAAATTCATTGAAGTTTTCAGGTAGAGTTTGTGTGATTGATTCGGGCATTGGTTCATGAGTGAAACCCAATCCTGTTTTGGTTTTGTTACCTCTTTCACTTATAAGTTGTTTAACCATTGTTTTACAACTTTTCACTTTTGTTAATTCAACTTGCGTGACAGCATGAGCAACTTTTTCTTGTTCAAAGTTCTTTGTCATTTCTTCAAGTTGTTTTGTTACCAGTTCCAGTTCCTTTAAGGTCTTGTTCCATGATTCTTTAAGTGACAAAATCTTCTCATCAGAAATTTTGTGATCAATTTTAAGTTGTTCATGAATTTTCTCATGTTTGCTTAATTTATCACCAATTTTAAATGAATGAGTTCGATAATGTTCTACTTGTTGAATGCATTGTTCTGAACATAACATTTCTTTCACATCAGCAGGCAATGGAACATAATTAGGGGGTAAATCAGTACTAACCTTTGGTTGTTCGGTAGATGATGAAGACTCACTGGATGTAGCCATCAGCGCAATTTCTGACTCAGATTCTTTAACAGGATCTGACTTTGCACTCCAGTCATATTCTTCTGAATCTTCACTAACAGTATCAATCACCTTGATATCTCCTTCTTCAGACCAATCCTCTTCGATTTCACATACCAGTGCCAGACTCGATGTAAGATCATATGTGAATTGTTCTGCATACGCACTCCAATCATATCCGTCTTTCACACTAACTACCAGTGCTTTAGTTTGATCTTCTGGTTTCTTTCCTTCATCCTTCAGTTCTGGCATGGGAAGACTTTGATATGGTTTCTGAAAGAAACGTTGATTTCTTTGTTGATAACTTGAAGACTGTTGCGAGCTTTGACCTTGACCTTGATTCTGTCCACTTGAACTCGCTTGATCATTGTAGTTCTGATTCTTAGGAGCTTTGCATTCCCTTGAAAAATGACCATAGCAGTTACAATTGAAACATCTGGCCTTTGATTTGTCAAATCCAACCGTCTTGTTTGCATGTGGCTTGAAACTTCGGTTAACATATGCATGTTTTTGCGTTCGATATGCAACCATCACCATTTGCCAATTTAGATCCATTTCCTCAACGTCATCAGGATCCATCTCAAATAAATCTTGAAGGACAACGTCCATTTGACTCAAGTGACTTCCTTGGTATGCTTGAAAACTTGCCATAAAAGCTGTAAAGGCAGTTTTGGTCTCGTCATCTTGTAACAAGATGTTCATTACATCTTTCACTTTTGCTTGGACATTTGAACTTTGATTTTCTACTTGATTCTTCAGATTCTGACTTTGAACTTGAGCTCTTGGTGGAGATTGAGGTTGAGAATAGGTTGGTGAACTTGGAATATATGACGAATCAGTGTAAAAACTTGCACCAACGAATAAATCGAAATAACCCTAACAAAACGTAATTGTAATTAATTGAAGTTATTTTTAATTATTATCCAACAAAATAAAAATGAGAAAAAGTAAATTTTAAAAAATTATCCATTTTAGTAAATATTTTTCGAACTAGAATAAATAAGTTTTCTATCTACACTACATTGGGAAAAAAACACTTATTCATTTACTCATTTTCTTTAAGATAACTTTTTGAATTACTGTTTTACCCATATTTCTACTTTTTATGCGTTTGTTTGGAGAAATTCATCACTGAACAATACAAAAAATGACTTTTGATTCTTAATATGGTTTGGCTCTTATGGTTTGTGTAAAAGAATGGATAAATGGATAATTTATATGTCAAATAGGATATGTGTTATTAAGCTTTAGCCTTAGGTAGATATGTAACTAATGAGTTTAGGAATCATTTGAGATATTCTCTCATTTTAATAGTTTTATATTACATATGCTAATACGATTTGGTCATGTAATATTTAGTAGAAGTTTGAAAAATTTAAGTATAATTACACTTTCAACCCTCTCTTATAAGGGGTGTGTTAGTTTATATTTGATAGGGTATAAAAATGAAATTTTGTGACAAAGTAGCTAATACCCAAAATTAAATACATAAATATTTTCAAGCATATATAACTTTTCTGCTACACCATAACATCAAACATTTAATTATCTTTAATTTGAGTATAACATTGCTATACTAAAAATAATTTTTTAAATAATTCTTAATGATTTTATATTTGAAATCCTTATGTTCCGATTTACCACGATGTTGTCTCAAACCTGAATGGAACCGTCTGTGTCCCCATAAATATCCTTAAAAACACCATCTAAATGTTATGTTCCCGACCTTGTTCCAATATAAATGTTTTTCCAGGTCATTGTGTCTTCCGTCGGGTCATTGCGTCTTCCGTCAGGTCATTGTGCCATCTGTTGGGTTGTTGTGTCATTTATCGGGTCATTGTGTAATCTTATTTGATGAGGATTACACAATGATCTAATAATAATTACACAAAAAGTATTTCGAAGACCTTGCTCTCACGTCACCCTCCTTCAAAAATAAATAAACGAAACATAAAAAAGTTACTATTTTCTAATTGTGTCTTTTTTCATTGTGTCTATTATAAAAAACGGTAATTTTTTTAAATTTTTTTGTTTTTCGTTTATTTATTTTTTAAAGAGAATTACATAGGGAACAAGGTCTATGAACCACTTTTTTGAAATTTAATTTATATTGTGAGTTATATTTTTTTAAGTGTAATTGTGTCTTTGAACATTTCTCAAACAATTATTAACAATTTGTGACATGGTGATAATTTTTAAACACATAAGATGATACAGCAAATCTTTACAACGAGATGATATTACATAATGACTTAAGAATGAACCGATAAAAGTGATATTCCACTAATTATAATATAACACAATCACATGATATTACACAAGGACTTGACAAGTGCTGAAAAAATATCCATTTTTTATATATCAATATTATACAAGTTTTAAAGATAACAAAACACTTGTTTTTTTGGTGTAATTTAAAAAAAATATTGTATCTAAAAGTTATGAACATTTAAAAAAAATGGAGAATTGACATGTGTCTTGCATGTACTTGGAGAGAGAAAGTCAACAAAAGTGGTTATGACTAATGTATCCTTTCATCAAATTTGTTTCCCACAAATTGATCTCAACCATTACAAATAGATTTAAAGGTCATAAATCTTTGCTAGACTTCTTAGATTAAAATCCTTTGTAAGAGAACTCTCTCATATTATATATATATATATATATATATATATATATATATATATATATATATATATATATATATAGGGGATGGCTAGAATGAAAACCCACTCATATTGAAAAAACCCTAGAAACCCCATATTAACCATTGATTTGATTAGATCTATGGCTAAGAATTAATCTTCCTTTTTTGTCATTTTTTAATAATATAAAGTACTAAAAGGGTATTTTAGACATTTGTTATATTCATCTCATTCTCTCTCTAGTACATTCTCTCTCCTACTTTTTTTATTTAATATAATTTCTCTCTCCTACTTTTCAATTTAATATAATTTCTCTCTCCTACTTTTTTAATTTCATTGACACTATCTGATCCGTGTGTTACACATTGTTACACTGATTGATATGTTTGTTACATCTTGTTACATATTAACAAAAATGAATGGACTACGTGTCACTCAAGACATGTTACGTTTGTTACATCATGTTACACATGTTACAACAAAAATTAATGGGCATATTACGTTTGTTATATCATGTTACATATGTTAAAACGTAATACATATTTTATTAAAAACTGAAGGATTACATTTGTTACATCGTGTTACAAATTATATAAAAACAAAACTCCATAGATTATGTTTGTTACACCGTGTTACAATTTTTTTAAACAACTAAATGCTTCATTTCTTGTTAATCTCTTCATCTTTGATACAAAAGTTCCTTTACCTACAAAAAAGAAAACTAGATGGATTAAGTGTCAATCCGACAAATTACATATGTTACATCGTGTTACATATTTTATTATAGCATGTTACATATTTTGGATCTAAAAAAATCAAAGTTACATATGTTACATCGTATACATATTTGAATAAAAAAATCAAAGTTACATATTGTTACATATTTAACTTAAATTAAAAAAACAATAAAACAAAATCACATAAGTTACATATTGTTACACATTTAACTGAAATTTGAACAACCTGTTGAAAACTAACCAGCACGTATGTCAAGCACTCGAACAGCAAAGACAAAACTAGATGGTTAAAAACACTTGAAAAAAATAACTAGTACATGTGTTACATCGTGTTACATATTTTATTAAAAACAAAACTAAGCGGTTCAGCTTCCGTCAGACATGTTATATCGTGTTACATATGTGTAACATGTTGAAAACTAACTGGTTATACGTATGTTACATCGTGTTACATACTTTATTAAAAGTATGTTACATTGTGTTACCAATAAAACAAAGTTACATATTGTTACATATTTCATTAAAAGCAAAGTTACATATGTAATTTTTTTAATTTTTTAACGGCTTAAATTACAAAAATATTTTTTGTTAGTAACATGAATTAACCCCTCACCAAAAGAAAAAAAAGAAACATTTTACAACACTTTCATACCTCTAGATCAAGCACATAGAAATAACTAAAAAACTAGAAAAATAATGTACCACCAAAACACTAGGAAACAACTAGTACTCTATATACACTTGTTACATCATGTTACATAAGTGAAATTTTAAAAAACTAATAAAGCAAACTAACTGGTATTATGTTATAACGTGTTACAAATTTTAAGAAAATCAAAACTAGATGGATTAAAGTGTCAGTCCAAACATATTACATATTTTTACTCAACTGAAACTTAAAAAACCCAATAAAGCAAAGTTACGTATATGTTACATAGTGTTACGTATTTAAATCATGTTACATATTTGAATCTAAAAAAATCAAATATCTTTAAAAATGTTACATATTGTTACATAGTTAACTGAAATTAAAAAAAAAACAATAAAGTAAGTTACAAATTGTATAAGATTATAGTTTGATTAGATGGATTCAACAGTTATAAATTGTATAAGATTGTAGTAAATGAAACTTACATTATACATTTTCACTAAAAAAAATATAAAGCATATAAAATGTAAGGGAGCAATTTGTAAATGTACAAATTAAAAATTAAAACTCAAGCACACAACTATCAATTCCCTTTAATCAGGTTTTTTATCGGCTAAACATTCCGGCAACTTCGGTGACCTATTCAGCAACCCACAAAACTACAAAAATAACTCATTTCGAACCTTTTAATCGGTCATGTCGTTTTAGTGATAAAATTCAAATAAAATCCATCTATTAATTGAATTTTGAAGCTTTATTATCAATGAAAAACTTAAAATTAACAAAAAGTAGATCAAATGAATTAACCTGTAATCGTGATCCTCATCTTCATCATTTGACGAAACTTCCGACGACGAAGAAGACTCTGGTGGTTTGCTCGGAACGATTCCGACATCGGATGATTCAAATCTCTAGATCTTAACATTACGAAACAAAAATAAATCAGCTTAATAACCACAACATATGTCGGAGATAGATCGGAATAGTTAACAATAACATACACCAGAAATAAATCCTCAATCGTCGCTTTAATCTGTCATCACCGACGAGGGGCGGAAACTAAATCATCCACCAACCGGAGAACCACACAAAAATCACATCGGTAGAAAACAAAAACAATCGGAGGAGGTGCTCGTCTTTGCATAAAAAACTCCAACAACAATCGGAATCACACCACCAAAGAACATCCGAAAATAAGGTGAATTTAAAAGACCACCACCAAAGAACTAATCGGAATCACACCGACATAAAACGTAAACAATCGAAGGAGCTGCTGGTAAAGATGTTGAAATACCCACAACAACGATCAAGATTCTAGTAGATTTGAAGTCAAAATTTTTTGTTTTTCAACAAATCTGGGAATTTTTGTAGAGAGAGAAGAGAAGTTTTGAATTTTGAAATGGAAGATGAGAAATTAAGGTGTATAGAATATTGGGTGTGGAGGTGGGCCAATGCTTGGATGAAATGCCTATAATACCCTCAACGGGTAAAGGACAAAATATAATCTTAAATGGATGTGGAAGAATGATAGCCACAAATTTGGGTTTCTAAGGTTTCTTTAATAAAACCAAGTTTCTATACTATACATCTCCTATATATATATATATATATAGGGGAGGGGTAATTTGAGAACACCCTCTAGTTGTGAGAACTCGTGAGAACCTTACTTCCCGAGTTTTTCATAGTACTTTTTTGGCTCAAATGTTGCGTATATTAAAAACTAGAACCTGGTAAAAAGAAAATTTAAAAAAAAAATATTTCCGTCGTCAAAAAACGTATATGTTAGTAAAAAATATTTACGTCATATTACATTGGTGTAATCAGCGTTTTTTCGCTGTAAATATTTTTTAGTTACATATACGTTTTTTAACGACGAAAATGTTTTTTTTTTAATTTCCTTTTTTTCAGGTTTTAGTTTTTAATATACGCAACATTTGAGCAAAAAAAAATCTATGAAAAAACTCGGGAAGTAAGGTTTCTTACGAGTTCTCAAAACTAGAGGGTGTTCTCAAAATATCTCATTTCTATATATATATATATATATATATATATATATGTTTAAGTTCATTTAAAAATACATAAATAATATTTTATTGGTTCATTTTATTGGTTGATTTTTATATATATATATATATATGTTTAAGTTCATTTTATTGGTTGATTTTTATTCTTTTCCTCTTGCAATATTTATTAAATATTGCAAGAAGAAAAGAATAAAAATTAACCAATAAATTTTTTTCTTTCATATTTTTATTTTTATTTTTATTTTTACTAGAAGGTTACAATGGTAATATACATAACAAATTAATTATTGTATCAGTTATGTAATTCATTTCTATTAGGTAACTTATAAACAAATAACTTCATTTTAATTATCGTGCCATCTCAATTTTTTTAACCTGGTTATTTTATTCCGTTGAGTTAAAAGTAATAGAATATTTCTAATGATCTGATATATTAGATATAAATTTAAAATCATTTAGAATTTACTTGATCATTATAAAAACTTATTTTACTTTGATTGCGTGATTTAGATTTTTTTTAACGGAATTGATGATATAGAACTGAAACTATTATTTAGTTTAATATTATTTTTTAGATCAAAATATATGTTGACATAACATTATAGTTTTTTAGCTCTTAAGGTAGTCGATTTCTTATATATACATTGATGTTCATCATCTGTTGATTATTTCGTTTAATAACATTATAGGATACGACTTACGAGATTTTCCAACAAATCTACGCATATATATATGGGACGGGATATGTATGCATTTTTATTTTGTGTCTTTCTAGTAATTAATTCTTGTGTTCTTTACAAAATATCTATATTCAAATTACATGTATCATATTAAGATCAAGTTTTTCAATTTACTATCACATGGAGGTGTTTAGGTATTCTTATATATAAATATGGATTTTATATTTACGTAGAAATATATTACCATTTGTAGTGTAGGATAATAATACTACATCAAGTGTAGGTGTTTGTATATACTAAATATGTAGGTATATTTATATTTGTACAAGAAAAAATATTACTTTACTTGGTACTAGACTTTATCACGGGTATGTGTTTATATTTATTTATCATATGTAGGTGAATTTTATATCTATGTAAGAAAATATTATGGTGTGTACGTATAAATATATATAGTGCATCATGTGTAGGTATTTATCCTTAATATAGTACTAGACTATCATGTCTAGGTATTTATGTTTATTTATCATATGAAGGTAAATTTCATATTTAATAAGTATGAAATAATTCGGTGTGTAGGAGTATGCAGAATTATGCATATGTACTGAATGGTTAAGAGGTCTGAATGGTTAAGAGGTCTGAATAGTTAAGTGCTGAATGATTAATTGTACTTGTTTGGTTAAACCTCTGAATGAGATTATAAAACTAACAAATAAATCAAAAAAAAATTTCAATCTTTTATACGAATGTTTTTAGTCACAATTTTTTTTTCTTTTTTAGTTTTGGTTGTTTTAAATGAATATGCTTCAATACTTTTTTTCTGTTTTGGTTTTGATTATTTTTAAATGCCTCTACACTCTTTTTTCTTTTTTGGTTTTGGTTGTTTTTAATACATCTGATTCTACTTTTTCATCTTCATCCTCATTTGGTCTCCTTCTTCTTCTTACCATTTCATCACTTTCAGATCTGGTCCTGCTCCTTCGTCTCCGTCCCCATCAGGTCTCCTTCATCTTCTTACCCCCTTCGTCACTTTCCGATCTGGTCGCGCACCACCCCCTTTGTCTTCGTCTTCCGATTTGGTTTCGTCTCCTTCATCTGTTCTCCCCCCTCTGAACCATTCAGCATCATCTAATCTCTGAGCCGTTCAGAGCCCTCACCTCTGATTCGCTCAGAGGTGATGTTGCAGCCAAACACCTCCAAACCTCTGAACGATTCAGAGGCTCATTCCATTCAGAGCATTTCAGAGGCAAACAAACAGCCTCTTAATCTTCATATTTTGGAACAATTTGTATTTACGTAAGAAATAATATTTTTGTACCTAGAACTAATTTTCATCATGTCTACACTCATGTAATCCTATACGATACACAAGTACAAAGTCAAGATTTCCAACACATGATGAATAGTCTTACAAAAACTGTAATTTATTGATGAAATTATTAGTCAAGATTTGTTTTTACAAAAGGAAAATAAAAATTAAAAGATTGTACAGTTCAAAACTTATTTTATATCAAATTTAATCAGAGAAGGTGCCACATTTAATAATTGCATGTTTTACGTTGATGCTTATTGAAATCATTTTTATCACATTAAATGCTTCAATCTAGTAGTTTGTCTGAAGTATCATTTTGCATGAATGCCAATGAAAAAGCTTTAAAAATAAGTTACATAACAACCCTATTAATCATAACCGTTAGATGATTAAATATAAGGCTAAGATTAGTTTTTTTCTTCTTGCAATATTTGATCTTTTTAAAAGAACCTTATATATATATATATATATATATATATATATATATATATATATATAAAGAGTTAATTGCCAAAATGGTCCCTGAAGTTTGCATTGTTTTGCCAAAATTTACACTTTTTAGATTTTTTTCTCTAAATGGTCCCTACTCCCTCAAACCTGTTGCTAAAATAGTCCTCGGACTAACACCGTTAAAAAAAACCGTTAGTTGACAGTAAAATGACGAAAATACCCTTATGAACGATTTTAGTAATTATATCATTTAAAACATAAAACCAAGACATCCACCACCCACCACCACCTTTTCTCACTCAGCCACCACCACCACCACCACACCTCCACTGTTAGTGTTTCCCCTCCCCACACCTTCACGTCCACCACCTCCACTTGCACTTGATTCAGATCAGAAAAGCTTGTTCAAATTGCTCCCACCATCTCCTCCTCCACCACAACCACCACCACCTACCTTACCTCCACCCCCTAAAGAGCATCCGCAGCCAAGCCTTGGATCAGTTACAACAGTTGCAGGTCCATTTCTGATAAAGCCCATGGTCAAGATTCACCTCATCCGAAATTGAGAAGTGTACGCACCAAGATGATTCCATCAAAATTGAGATATTAGATTATGACTTCTCAGCAATTATTATTTCAACTTATGATGGCAATGATAAATAAAGATGTGTATGAAAGCGAGTGGGGTATGAGATATTTTTGACAGTGGTGTTATCTTCTTTTCCCATATCCTCTATAATCTTTATTTTCCCATCTCCTGAGTCCAAATAAATAAAATTTCCTATCATTTGCTCTTTATTTCTTGTTCTTGTTGTTGGTTAACTCAAGTACACAACTAAGGAGCATTGGGACGGGTACGGGACCGAGGTACGGGGACGGGAAACGGCAAAACTCAAAAATCTTAGATATGGATACGGCTAAGGTACGGCAATAAAAAATATAAAAAATATATATATATATAAAGATATATATATATAATTAATACAAAACCAGATATATTGATGTAAAACTTAAACTTTCAAAAGTACTAAATCTTCAAAAAGTAATTAATTATCTATAATATTATCATTTTCAAACACCGGTTCATCTAGCGTGAGATCGACAACCTTTAAAAACCCTACATCTTCCAGTGATGAACTGATGATGGATGTATTGATGAATGATGAATTGATGATCAGAGAAGATGTTTGATTGTTTGGAATTGGTATATATACAGTTTACGATTACATATGTAGAGAATGCGGATGATCATAGTTGTCGTATTATGTTTTTTTTTTTTACTTAATGGGCTTTAAACCCTAAAAAAACATATGAAAACGTTTAGGAAACTTCATGAAAACGTCCCCATTATTTGAAGACGTTTGGGAAACGTCCCCTAGGCGTTTCCTAGGTGTCCCCGTCCCCTAAACGTCCCCGGTACGGGTACCTCCCCTATTTAGGCGTCCCCGTGCTTCATAGGTACACAACACTATGTAATAAGTTTTAGTAGTGGTGGTGGTGGTAGTTGAGGATGATGATGGTGGTGGTTGTGGTGGGGGTTTTGGTGGTGGTGGGTGAGAGAGAAAATGATAGTGGTTGAATAAGATGGTGGATGTGATAGTTAAGGAAATAAGTTGCATTTTTTGTCCTATGGGCATTTTGGTCAATTCCCACTTAACTAACAGATTCTTTTAAAGGGGTTAGTACCGGTGACTGATTTTGATAAAAAATTTAAAAAGTGTAATTTTTGGCAAAACCATGCAAACCTCAGGAACCATTTTGATAATCTACCTATTCTAATAATTGAGTAACACATCCACATGTCACAATTTTAACTACTCCACATAGGATTTTACTTAGGTGTCATGTTCTAAATTAATTTGATAGAGAATTTTTAGACGGGTCATGGTATGCTCCATATTCGAAATAACCGATATGTTTAAATTAAAAATTCACAAATTATCATTAATTATCTCCTAACCCGATATGTTCAAGTACAAAATTTACCAATTATCATGATCTATATCTTAACCCGATATGTACCAAGTATCATGAATTATCTCCTAACCAGATATGTTCAAATAAAAAACTTATCAGTTATTATGATTTATCCTAACCCGATATGTTCAAATTAAAGTTTTACCAATTATCATTAATTATCTCATAACTTGATATGTTCAAATAAAAAAATTAACAATTATCATGAATTATCTTCTAACCCGATATGTTCCAATAAAAATTTACCAACTATAATTATAAATCATATCCTTTATTGTAACATATGATTTTTATATGAATATATTTGTAAATATCCAAATCGATTTAATAAGAGATATGTTAAATATAAGTTTGATATGTAAATTGAGTTAAAATCAATAAAACTAAAGTACGTGTAGTACACGGGTACTAATGTAGTTAACTCATATATAAAAGTAGGCAAATTAATTAACGGAAGCTACTGACGAAGTGAAGAAAAATGAGGATAGAATATTCAACTTTTGACAGGAAATTAAAATGAGGATAATGAATGAGAAAATTAAATGGATACATGCGAATGAGAAATTTTTTGTTCGGTTCGATCGTTGAATTGAAAGTTCAGCATAAATTCCTCCTCCAAGGCACACGTGTAGAAATCAAATTATAACTACATAGTTAGTTAAGAATTTTATAACTACTAAAAAGAGAATGTATGAAATTTTAAATTAAGAGAGAAGATATAGCTATTAGGTAGAACTTTAAATATATAAATATTAATATTTTTATCTTTTGCATGCATTATTATTTTTTTAAGTTATACAATTTGATATTTATTTCTTTATCTTTTATTTAACATAAATAACATTACACAAAAATAAAATTTTCTCATTTTTTACATTCTCAATAATGCTTATATGTATTATTATGATACTTAGTACTACATTTATGCAGCATCGTATAATACAAATATGTAGTATTATACTAACGTATATATGCAGTATATGTAGTACTGATGCATGATTATCTTAAGTATAAATTTCAAGTTTATTTTAAATTTTAAAGATATTTATCTTTTTTTATTAGTTTATTATTATCTTTAAATTTGAATCTAATATAAATATTGATTTTGTTTTCATTTGTAAATATTTTTTTTAATATGAAATATAAAATACTTTGGTATTAGACCTTAATTTATTATATACTAGGTTTAATTCCCGTGTGTTAAACACGGGTTAAATAATAATATTAAAATATATATATATATATATATATAACAATTGTATTTAAGAATTTGTAATATTTAAAGATTTATAAATATTTTTATAGAAATACCATTAATCATAAAGTTTTGGCTCCAAAAACTTTCCATTAAATTTTTTTTCCACACAAACTTCCTTTTATGTCTTCATATAATTTCCCTCATTTTCCCCTCTAAAAGAGGCCTTGGTGCCCCCTAAAACTTTGATGTTAGATAGATATTAGATTTTTGAGTAATTTTATCGCTTTCAAAATTGCATGATGTACCATAATAGTATAATACTATATATAACGCAAATTGTTAAATTTTCTTAATGCACCAATATTATACTCTAATTAAATGCATTAAAATTATTAAATTTTGGTGCAATGTTTTTATATAGTAATAATATATGAAAAAGTTATAAATATTTAAAGGAAAAAATTAAGGAGTTCTGAAGTTTATAATTTAAAGTGAGTTTTTTCCTAAACCTTACCTAATAATTATATATTTAAGTATCTATAAAATATAATAAAAAAATCAAAATTTGTCAAGTGTTAATCTCTTATTAATCATCTCCTTTAATATGTCCATGTGTCACTCTCATGAAGACTCAATTCCACTTGACAGTATCTCAATTGATTCACATCTCTCCTTTTAAAATAAACGGTGTTTGAAATTTGAAATTCCTGAGAAGTTATTATTAAAATCTAAAATTTTTAAAGCACTCTCTCTCTCCCAAATGTGTTTACCTAACGTGAGGTTTTTGGTGACGGAGTAGAAACGATGCGGTTTCTCTTCATCTTCATTTTGAAATTCAATGAATAATAATATATTAAATTGAAAAAAAATAGATACAGGTACATATATATACGTAACTACAAGTTTTTTAATACAGGAAGATAATCAATAGGTTTTATTTTCTTTATTTTATGTTGAATTAAAAAACTCAAAATTAAATCTTTGTAATATTACCTTTTTTAGCTTTTTTTTAGTCACTAGTCTTCAATTTTGTGGGTTTTGTGTTAATAGTTCTTGCAAAGATAATCTGATGAGCTTGATGAGAAAGAAAGAATGACACTTGGAAAGAAGTTGAATTTGGAAAACAAGCAAGTCAAATTACATCTAAATGAAGGTGGCTAGTTAATTGTCATATAACAATAAAATGTCATTAGATCTTGAATGACATTTACACCATTTAATAAGCGTTTAAGCACTACCTCATTAACAGTGCTTTAGCGTCGGTTGATTATGTTGCGTCAGCCAACATTCTAATTTCATGAGCTGCGAATATTCTGTTGTTTCACAACAATTATACTAATTCAACAACAACTTATTTGCATTTTAACCATTTGAAATGATCTATAATTTTATTATTTTAGGAGCAAAAGGCATTGAACACTTTTACTTCTTCTACAACAATCTGTTGCGTTTTGCTTTGTTTTTATCCATTGTTCATCTTTGATTTATGTTCTAACATTTGTAAGTGAATAATTGCAAAGCATTAATCTTGGATTTTTGTTTTAACATTTAAAAGGTAAGCAATCCATAATCGTAATATATGCTTCACTGGCTTAAAATATGTGGCATTTTTAGTTTAATCTTCATATATAATAATACAATGGTGGAAAAAGGCTTTCGAATTGAAGAAAATGGAATCCAATCGAATGTAACATAAAGGAAGAGAGATTGCCTAAAAATAAGCAATTGTAAGCTTACATAATTAAACTTACTCAACATACAAATTCATGTTTTGAACTTGGAGTCTCTCACTCTTGCCTGATCACATTTTAGAAATATTGTCACATTTACTTACTATACTATTTAATCATGTTGTTTTAATACAATAGATGAAAAGAAGGCTTATATTCAAAACTGGAAACTTTGTGAACGGGTCAAATTGACCCGTATGAAGTTTCTGTAAAGCTAAGGACTAAGGCATACGCTACTCATTATATATACGTTCAGGTAGCTAAGGCTGGAGCGACAAAGCAAGTCATGAAGATATGCCCAAACCATTGTAAGTGGTACTCATCTTTTCATTAAAAATGATCCAATTTGTGGCTAATTCTCAGAATTAGTGTTTTTATAAATGTTAGGCTCTTTTTTGGTTGATTTTGGTAGTTAAACATTACTTATGTTAGGGCTATTTCCTAGTTAAGATTTACTTTGTATTTGTTTATATGTTTATGTATAGTTTAGGGTCTATTTTGTTATATTCCTTAAACTTGTTATTGTTGCTTAAAAGCATGTAGTGAGAGAGTGTGAGGAGGGAGGCTAGATCACTATTCACGTAAGAGAGAGAACTTAGTGTGTGTGATTTATTTTCTCCTGCACTTGTATTACAAATCTGCTTTGATCATCAACATACAAAGAGAATTATTAGTATGAATTGTGTTAATGATTAAACTGTGTTTGTGTATGATTTATTCTGATCATTGAGCGATATTAACGATCCAATTGAACCTATCAATTGGTATCAGAGCTGTTGGTACTGTGTTCTTCGCTATTCATCAAGCAAAACACATCAATATTGCTCAAATATCATGATCTGAATGAATTGTTGCTGTTTTTAGTTGTGATTTATCATCGCAATCACTTCTAATTCACAACGATTGTGCAAATTCCATCAGATTATCATCAGATCTGAGGAATTAAGAAGTTTTAAAAAAAATTACTGTTCGATCGAATTTTGCTCAAATTCATCAAAATTTGATCATGTTTTGGATTGATTGAGATTAGGGATTGATAATCGGACCATTTCACTGCTTGTGTGTGAATTTTGAACGAATTGGACAAGTTTTTGACAAACCCAGAAAAATTCTCATGATGAAGATGATGAACAGTATGAACTTGGTTGAAGATTAACTTGCCGGGTGATAAAAATTGACTTAGACAATTTCCTTTAGACTTAGATTGAAGAACAATTAGGTCCTGTGCAACCGTGTAAAGGATTTTGTGCTAGACGGGTAAAGAATTTGACGAAGAAAAAGTGTTACTGTTCAGCCGGATCAAACACTGTTGTGCCGGGTAATACACTGTTACGCCGGGTGATTAACATTTTTCAGCCGGGTGATCAACAACTGTGTAGCCGGGTAAACAACTCTGCCGTGTGATCGAGAACTGTTCAGCCGGGTAAAGCTTTTTGCCGTGTCAAGATTCAAGCCGGATCAAGTTATCTGCCGTGTGAAGTTATTTTTTGTTGCCGGGTAACTGTTCTGCCGGGTCAAGAACACAAGTCTTACAACTGTTGAGCCGTGTGACTGTTTAGACGGGTGAAGACTTTTTCTCTGCCGGGTGAAGAACAAAGCTACTGTTTAGCCGGGTGAAGAAGGATTTTCACTGTTCAGCCGTGTGACTCATTTTTAGTTGTTTTTAATACTTGTTTCTTATCTTGTCTTTAATTACTTGTCTTTATTTTAGCATTTTAACTGTTTCTTTTCAAAAATTAACAAAAACCAAAAATATTTTCGTTAAATTTTTTTTAAAAAAAAAAAATGGCACCTAATGATGATTCTGATAACCGTGTTCCTAGACTTTTTAATCGTGCAGATTTCAAGAATTGGACAATCAGACTGAGACATCACTTATGCTCTATTGACAATGATCTATGGAAGTCAATTGAAAAAGGTCCTCATATTCCAACTCAGACTGCTGCAGATAGTGCAAGTACCTACACCAAAGATTCTACTGAACCATATCCAGAAGATAATTTGTCAGCAGAAGATTTGAGAAAAGTAAAGAATGATAGCAAGGCTTACTCTTTGATGTGCAAAGGACTGCCACTTCAAGTTCTGTCGAGATTGGATGCATATCAGACTGGTTATACGTGTTTCAAGGCACTAAAGTCAATATGTGAAGGAGGAGAACAATTGAGAAGTTTGAAGAAATCAAAGTTGAAAAGGCAATTGGAATTGTTTGAGCATATTAATGGAGAAACAGTACATCAGATGATGAACAGGTTTGTTCACTTAACTACTGAGATGTCAAACCTCGGAGTTAAGACTGAACTTCAAGACTTGAATGATCGATTATTATGTGCTTTGCCATCGTCATGGAAGCAAACTGTTACTCTTTTAAAGCATACTGAGAAATTTCCAATGGATTTAGATCTACTTATTGGAAAGATTGAAGAAGTTGAGATTGACGAAGGATCAAGAAATACTGATAGATCAAGCTCACAAGCTCAATATAAGTATGTGGTAAATCCTGCCAATACTGTGGAGAATGCATTTCTTGCACAAGATGCAATCAAATTTGAAGAAGAGGGTGATTTATTTGTTGGTGCAAGTTTCTATACTGATTCATCATATTTTCCAAGTTCACCAACTTATTCTCAACCTCAATCTCCACCAAGAGCTCAAGTTCAAAGTCAGAATCTGAAGAATCAAGCAGAAAGTCAAAGTTCGAATGTTCAAGCCAAGGTAAAAGATGTGATGAACATCTTGTTACAAGATGACGAGACCAAAACTGCCTTCACAGCTTTTATGGCAAGTTTTCAAGCATACCAAGGAAGTCACTTAAGTCAAATGGATGTTGTCCTTCAAGATTTATTTGAGATGGATCCTGATGACGTTGAGGAGATGGACTTAAACTGGCAGATGGTAATGGTTGCATATAGAACGCAGAAGCATGCATATGTTAACCGAAGCTACAAGCCTCATGCAAACAAGAAGGTTGGTTTTGACAAATCAAAGGCCAGATGTTTTAACTGTAACTGTTATGGTCATTTTTCAAGGGAATGCAAAGCTCCTAAGAATCAGAATTTCAACGACCAAGCTAGTTCAAGTAATCAAGGTCAAGGTCAAAGCTCGCAACAGTTTTCAAGCTATCAACAAAGAAATCAACGTTTCTTTCAGAAACCATACCAAAGTCTTCCCATGCCGGAATTGAAGGATGAAGGAAAGAAACCAGAAGATCAAACAAAGGCACTGGTGGTCAGTGTAAAAGATGGATATGATTGGAGCGCTTATGCAGAACAATTTACATCTGATCTTACATCAAGTTTGGCACTGGTATGTGAAATCGAAGAGGATTGGTCAGAAGAAGGAGATAACAAGGTGACTGAAGATACTGTAAGTGAAGATTCAGAGGAATATGACTGGAGTGCAAAGTCTGATCCTGTTGAAGAATCTGAGTCTGAAATTGCGCTGATGGCTACTGCCAGTGAGTCTTCATCTTCTACCGAACAACCAAAGGTTAGTAATGACTTACCCCCTAACTATGTTCCATTACCTGCTGATGTGAAAGAAAGGTTGTGTTCTGAACAATGCATTCAACAAGTAGAACATTATCGAACTCATTCATTTAAAATTGGTGACAAATTAAGCAAACATGAGAAAATTCATGAACAACTTAAAGTTGATCACAAAATTGCTGATGAGAAGATTTTGTCACTTAAAGAATCATGGAACAAAACTTTAAAGGAACTGGAACTGGTAACAAAACAACTTGAAGAAATAACAAAGAACTTTGAACAAGAAAAAGTTGCTCATGCTGTGACACAGGTTGAATTGACAAAAGTGAAAAGTTGCAAAACAATGGTGAAACAACTTATAAGTGAAAGAGGTAACAAAACCAAAACCGGGTTGGGTTTTACTCATGAACCAATGCCAAATTCAATCACTCAAACCTTACCGGAAAACTTTAATGAATTTGATCATTCACCTGAAAATGAACGAAAATTCAAAGAAATTCAAAGAAGTAAATCCGAGTCTGAAGGTTCTGAAGTGCTGATGGAAAGTTTGAAAGAAGAAGATGGTGTGACAACTGAAGCTGACGATGAAGCTAGCAACAAATCAGAGCCTGTTCTGATTCAACTTGTTGAGTATCCGGAACTGAATCCGAAGTCAGAAACAGTGAAGGAAGAAGGTGAGTTTTCAGGATACAATGATCCTGAATACATCAGGTGGAAGAAAGAACAAAAGGCGCAAGTTGCTGATCAGTTGATCAAGAAGCAAGAAGTGAAGAAGGCTGAAGTTTCAACTGCGAAGAAGCAGAAATCGAAAGTTATGACCAATCAATCTGAAACAAAAGAATCGAAAGGTAAAAGTGTCATAAAATCGAATGACAACACCAAAGCTCAAATTGTTAAAACTGACAAGGTCAAACCTGTCAAAAAGAAAGTGTCAAAAGGAAAAACAATTAAATTTGTGTCTGCAGGAACATTTGATTTAAACGGATCTTATGGTAAACCAATCAATTCTCAAATCAAATCTAACTCTGGTCTGAAAACAGGTTCAGGTCCTAAGTCTTCCGCTGTCAATGATAAGAGAATTGAATCCAAAAAGGTAACCAAACAGAACAGTTTAAAATCGAACCAAAGTCCCATGCAATCAACATCACAAACAAGGTCTCCACAAAAGAACGTTAATCTAAAACCGAACAAAACTGATAATGAATCTCGAATGAGTTCAACATCAAAAGTTAACAATCGGCTCTTTAGGATTAGCAAGAAACATTGTGAAATTTGTGATAGATATAATCATGCAACTGCTGAATGTTTCTTTAACAGGTACTGCAGTTTCTGTGACAAAAGAAATCATTCTTCAGAAGAATGTTTTTATAACAAATTCTGTGAAATTTGTGAAAGGAGAAATCATGACACAAAAGATTGTTTCTTTCGAACAAACTCAACAAGAGAAATGACACCATTTTCAGATTTTCGAAGAAATCAGTCATTTGGTTTTCAAAATGATAATCAAAGTCATTCTCCTGTTTTGAGAAAGTTTAATCGAAACAATTCAGTTTCTAACTTGCAGGTTAATAGTTTTAAACCAAGAGCTTTGATGGTAAGAAACTAAAAGTTTGAAAATAATCTTGATCCTAAGCTAGAGGAAAGGTTTATTGCTTTGAGGAGAAAGCAATCAATGTATGCCAATGGGCGAAACAACAGTTTTCAGCATCAAAATCTCTTAAATGAAACAAATTTTCAAAATGTTCAATATCAGCAAGTTACTATTGTAGATAGATTCGGAAAACCCAAGACCGTGTGGGCCTGGGTTGACCAAACTAACTAAGTGATTGTTGAAATGCAGGTACGCCCAAGAAGACCTATCAACTCATGGTTCGTTGATAGTGGGTGTAGCCGGCATATGACAGGCAACCATGCCTTGCTTCAGGATTTCAAGCTGAAAAATGGTACACACGTTGCATTTGGAGGTGATGCCGGTGGTAAAATAACAGGAGAAGGAACCGTATCCAATGGGGTCATTAGTTTTGATAAAGTCAACTACTGTGCACAGTTGAACTTTAACTTACTAAGTGTATCTCAAATCTGTGATAAATCTTATTCAACTTTATTTGATGATTCTTTCTGTTATATACTCAAACCAGGTTTCAAGATTGACAATGAGTGGGTGGTGGTGAAAGCTCCAAGAGATCGTGATGTATACAAGCTTGATATATCGCAGATTGATACTGAAACCGAAACTACTTGTCTCATTGCACATGCTTCAAATGATGAGAGTCAGCTTTGGCATAGACGGCTGGGCCATTCAAACTTCAGAAACATGAATCGTTTAGTGACTGGAAATCATGCTGTGGGAATACCTTCAAAGAAGTTCTCTACAACTGATCTCTGTCCAGCATGTTTGAAAGGAAAACAGCATCGCATGTCTTTTAAGTCCAAGCCAGAAAACTCCATTTCAAAACCCTTGCAGATGCTACATATGGATCTTTTCGGACCAACAAATGTGCAAAGCATCGGAAAGAAGTCTTACTGTTTTGTCATTATTGACGATTTCACTAGATTTTCTTGGGTTTATTTTCTGCATGTTAAATCTGAAACTGCTGAGTTGTTAAAAGAATTTATTATCAAAGTTGAAAATCAGTTGGATTGTAAAGTGAAAACTTTAAGAAGTGATAATGAAACAGAATTTAAGAACGCTAATGTTGATTTGTTTTGTGCAGAAAAAGGAATTGCTAGACAATTTAGTGCTCCAAGAACGCCTCAACAAAACGGGGTTGCGGAACGGAAAAATCGGACACTGATTGAAGCAGCAAGATCCATGCTTGCAGATGCCAAAATCCCTATCACATTCTGGGATGAAGCTATTGCTACTGCATGTTTTGTACAAAACAGAACATTACTGGTTCAGGATAAACAGAAAACATCTTATGAGTTGTTATTTGGAAGAAAACCAAATATTTCATATTTGAAAGCATTTGGTTGTCCTGTATCGATTCTAAATTTAAATGATCATCTCGGGAAATTTGAGTCAAAATCTAACGATGGATTTTTCCTTGGATATTCGTCTGTTTCTAAAGCTTATCGAGTTTTTAATAGCAAAACAAATACTATTATTGAAACTATTAACGTAAAGTTTTTAGAAAATTCGTTTCCGTCAGTGGCGCATGGTCCCGAATGGTTATTTGATTTAGATTCGTTATCAAAATCTTTCAATTCTAACTTGTTTGATTTTTCAGGAAAAGCAAGGAAAGAATCAGGTGACTTGGGATGCTTTAGTGACGATTCTGATAATGACGAGGATGGCAATCTCAACTCTGAGTATCCGTTCATGTCATTTCATAATCCTGATCATGTCAAATCTAGTCAAGCTCCGGGTCCTTCTGGTTCTCAAGACGATCAAGAATCAAACAATCTTGAAGATGATGTGAATCCGCAAAGTTCTCCTAATGATGGTGGATCTGTTCAAAATCAACCATCATCAGATCCGAATGCTGAAGTTATTCCAGAATCATTTGATTACTTCATCAATTCACCGGATCAAGTCCCGAATTTCACTCCGCATGTGTCTACTATTCTACAAGATCTACCGAATCTGAATCATTCGAATCTGGAGAGTCAAGTGCAAGGAGATGACATACCAATTCATCGAATTCACAAGAAACATCCTGTCTCTCAGATTATCGGACCGTTGAATCAGAGAACTACAAGAAGTCAAACTGAGCAAGCAAATGTTTGTCTTTATTCATGTTTTCTTTCTTAAGTGGTGCCGAAGAACATTTCAGAAGCGTTGCAAGATAATAGTTGGATTGAAGCCATGCAGGAGGAGTTACTTCAATTTCGCAAACAAGAGGTTTGGAAATTAGTGGACTTACCTGAAGGAGAGAATGCGATTGGTACAAGATGGTTGTACAAAAACAAGCCAGACGAACGTGGTATTGTTGTGAGAAACAAAGCGAGACTCGTTGCACAGGGATATACTCAGGAGGAAGGCATTGATTATGAAGAGGTGTTCGCTCCGGTCGCAAGACTTGAAGCTATACGCGTTTTTCTTGCATATGCGTCCTTCATGAAGTTTAAAGTATTCCAAATGGACGTTAAAGGCGCTTTTCTGTATGGACCGATTACAGATGACGTATATGTCAGACAACCTCCGGGTTTTGAAGATCCTGACTATCCTCATCGTGTATACAAGTTGAGTAAAGCTCTATATGGTCTACACCAAGCTCCAAGAATCTGGTATGAGACATTATCCAAGCATTTAATAGAACATGGATTCACAAGAGGTCAGATTGATCCGACTTTGTTTATGAAGAGGGAGAATGAAGAACTCTTATGTGTTCAAGTCTATGTGGACGATATTATCTTTGGATCGACCAGTGCGTCAATGTGCAAAGAATTTGAGGAAATCATGAAGTCTAGATTCCAGATGAGTTCAATGGGGGAGATTAATTTCTTTCTTGGATTACAAGTGAAACAATCAGCTGACGGAATTTTCATCAATCAATCAAAATTTGTTGAGAAGTTGTTGAAGAAGTTCAAGATGCAAGATTGTCAGACAATTCGAACTCCATCTGATGTGAACTGCAAGATACAGCCGGATTCGAAAGGCAAATCCGTGGATCAAACACTATACAGATCAATGATCGGTTCACTGATGTACCTTACTGCATCAAGGCCAGACATTATGTATGCTGTATGTGTGTGCGCAAGATATCAGTCTGATCCGAAAGAGTCACACCTGGTTGCTGTTAAACGTATTTTCAGATACCTTATAGGGAAACCGAATCTTGGGTTATGGTATCCTTATGAAGGCAATTTTGAATTATATATTTATTCTGATAGTGACTTTGGTGGATGTGCTCTTGACAGGAAATCGACTACTGGTGGATGTCAATTTCTGGGTCCTAGACTTGTCTCTTGGCAATGCAAGAAGCAGACCAACGTTTCTGTATCCACAGCTGAAGCAGAGTATATCGCTGCATCTGAAGGATGTTCTCAAGTTTTGTGGCTACAAAACCAATTGCTTCACTACGGGTTTAACTTTCTCAAAACTCCTATTTACATAGACAATACTGCTGCTATGTTCATTACTGCTAATCCTGTTCAACACTCAAAAACCAAATATATCGAAATTCGATATCACTTTTTAAGAGACAACTCTGAAAAAGGTTTAATAATTTTGATTAAAGTTCATACCGACAAACAACTGGCAGATCTTTTCACAAAATCATTTTTGTCAGGCCGGTTTGAATTCTTAATTCAATCCATAGGATTAATCAATCATGATTGATTCTATCTTTCGAAAACAAAACAAAAATCAGAAAAATATAAAAGCCAAAAATATAATAAGTTGATGTCAAGTATTGATTCCTTTGTCTTTTAACTCTTTTTCTCCTGAAGTTGTCGGAATTATTCGTAATAAGATATTGGCTACAATTGAAAAGGTTTTATCAATAAAATTTCCATTTATCCAAGTAGGATTCGAATCTACGACCAATCGGTTAACAGCCGACCGCTCTACCACTGAGCTACTGAGGAACAACGGGAGATTCGATCTCATAGAGTTCCATTCCCGTTCTCAACCCATGACCAATATGAGCTCGAAGCTTCCTTCGTAACTCCCGGAACTTCTTCGTAGTGGCTCCCCTCCATGCCTCATTTCATAGGGAACCTCAAAGTGGCTCTATTTCTTATTTTATGCATTGTGTGCTTGCATGAAAAAGAAAAAATAGAAAAGCAAAAACAAAATATAAAAGCAAAAAGAAAAGAAAATATCATGTCATAAGAATCTATATTGCAAAAAGTGAGAAATGATAGTTACACTAGACATTATTTGTTACATCATTTTTAATAAAGACTGATGAATGTTAATTGATGTGCTAGACAGCTCAGGCAATTAGACTGAAAAAGTAAGTTGATTGTTGACAAACATAAACTTAATGATCTTTGTGTTAAGTTACATTGTTATACATGTCTAGATATATATCTTTTGATACATTGCTTGTGATGATAGTTGTACATGATCGGGTAATGATGCAGTCTATTCAGTGTGATGAACCGCATCGTGAGCTTCTTTGTTATGGTACCCACAGACCTGAAGTCTCACACGAAGTCTCTTTTGAGCTTCAAGGTGCAGCAAAAGATTCCCAAAGATGGAACAAAAAGAGTCCCAAATGTGGACCATCACCAAATAAAAATTCCAAAAAGGAATTCAGAAGATTCCCAAGGGGAACGATAGGAAATGAAAAATTCCAAAATGGAATTAAAAAGAAGTCCCAAAGTGGACCAAACCCGAATAGAACCCAGATTCCACACTGTTTATGATTGTAAGTGACCTGGTTTGTGTGCAATATGCATTCAGGTAGTGGTTGATAAGGAAATATGTTGACATATGTATACATGTGGGTCACATAAGTCATTCTAATCGAACCTTAAATATCATCATGATACTGAAAAAGTAAGTGTGTCAACTCGAGCTAATTGGTATGTTTTCATATCATCACTCAATCAAACATAAGTCAAATGTCTATTCAAAACTTGCAAAACATGTTCAGATAATGTGTGGTATGATCTCACTGCGATATTTTGATTCATTGCATTGCATATGTCTTTATTTTAATGTGTGTGCTTTGTGTGTGCAGGCATATGGAATCTTTATTGACACATCGACATCCTTGTCAAACTTAAAAATTTCAAGAAATTTCAAGTTTAGGGGGAGAATAAATTGAAGAAAAATATCTACAAAAATCCAAAAATATTTTTGAATAAGTGTTTTGAATGAACAAGATTATGTGGTATGAAAAGCAAAAGTATTGGATGTGTTAAAAACAAACCCAAAGTCTTGCAATGTGATTTTCAGAAATTGCTTCGGGATATAAAAAAAGTTGGTTGTGCAAAAACATTTTTGAAAAAGAAAAAGAAAAAGGAATTTAATTGAAATTAGTTTTATTGACTTGTCTTATGTTGTTGATAATTAATGTGACAAATTCTTTTAAGGATATCTTGTCTAATTAATATGTCGAGAATGTTTGCAGGAGCAATAAATGCAGTTGAAAAAGTCAACAGACGAGAAAAATTGAAGATAATTGATCAAGTGTTGTAGCCGGGCAAAGAATATCATAACACTATTTTGCCGGGTAATGAACACACTGTTCAGCCGGGTAAAGTTGTGAGTTCGATACAAGCCGGGTGATTGAGGAGAAGAAGTGAAGCCGGGTGAAGATATTATGACTACTGTACAGCCGGGCAATGAACATGTCAAATACAGCCGGGTGAAGGTCATAGATATCTGCCGGGTGACTAGTTGTGTCACTATACAGCCGGGTGAAGAAATGTTATCACTATACATCCGGGTAAAAGAAAGAAGTCTTATCTTTCCGTGTAAGTGTATAACACTGTGTTGCCGGGTAATAGTGGAAGCAACTATGATGTCGTGTGAAGAAGAAAGCATGCCGGGTAATGGTGAAAGCAACTGTGTTGCCGGTTGATGAAGAAAGCATGCCGGGTGAAAGGAAAGCAACTGTGTTGCCGGTTGATGAAGAAAGCATGCCGGGTGAAAGAAAAGCAACTGTGTTGCCGGGTGATGAAGAAAGAATGCCGAGTGATGTTTTGAAGACAACTATACTGCCGGGTGATGAATAAAACCAATCAGGTGTAGTTGTTCCTAACCTTTACCCGTCACTACAGTGACTTACCCGTCTCTACAGTGTTTGACCCGTCAAGTGTTTTTCACATGTTATATGTTGACCCGTCATATGTTGTGACTTGTTTCAAGTACTTGACCCGTCTCAACAGTACATGACCCGTCTCAACAGTGCTTGACCCGTCAAGGCTTATTGGGCTTTTGTGCTTGCCCGTCCCAAAGTGTTGACCCGGCACCTCAAAGTTTGACCTAATTTTTAACGATATAAAAACCCGCCTCTTCACAAACACTTATCATTTTTCACTCACACATTCAAGCAAACACTCTGTACTTAAATCCTTTGATTATCATATTCAATCGTTTGTTCTATAACAAGTCTGATCGATTGAATAAGGTATTGATTATGTGTTTTGATCTTGATAAACCTGCAAATCGACCGATAAAATGAAAAACGATGATGAACAGTGTTTTTGATCACTGAATCGACACTTTGATTGTGTGTGTTAAAACCAAAATCGAATGTTGTTTTAAGTGTAAAACCTGTCGACCATTAACAATCAAACACTCATTTGCACCAATCCACCTTAAAACCAACCGAATCAATCAAAATTGTCATAACTGTTAAAACCGCCATTGATGAACTTTGAAAGTTCTTAAGTGTTAACTTCAAACTGACAAAATAGGTGTTGAACATTAACAAATCATTGTTAAAACTGAGATTAACATGTTAAACAACTTAATCATACAAATGTCAATTTGTGTCTTAAGTATTAAACTGTTAAATTGAAAAAATGTTGTATAATCATTAAAATTCAAAGTTGTTTTGATCAAAATGATGAAAATCAGTTTGTTAGATCAATTTAGGGTTAAAATGATTATGTGAATGTTTTTCTTCTTAACTTTTGTTCAATCACTTATGAAAAATTTGATATGTATTAATGAAGAATCTAACACATTTGTCTTGTTTGTGTTTGTTTTTGTCTTAACAGATGGAGAATCTAAAGTTTGAACCTAAGCACAATCTGGTGGCATGTTTGGATGAATCTATCCCTGAAACTGAAGGTTACAGAGATATGATCAGATTCATAAAGAGGACAAAATATGTGTATGCTATGTGTGCTAAACCGGTCATATATGCTAGATTGATAAAGAGTTTTTGGAGGACAGCTGAGGTTATTAGAGATGATAATGGAGTTGCTGTTGTTAGAGGAAATATTACAAGAGAGTTGGTGTTAACTGTCTCTGAAGAAGCAATCAGGACAGCTTTAAGGATTGATGAAGATGAAGTGGGAATGAATGATGAATTGACTATGGCTGAGTGTCAATCGTGCTTTGTTAATATGGGACATCCTCTTGCATTTCCAAAGTCACAATTCTATAGAGCCAGATTGGGAAAGAAATGGAAGTTACTATGTTATGTTGTCCAACAGTGCATGTCAAGGAGGAGTGCAGGCTTTGACAACTTCCCATCTGATATAGCATCTCCAATTGTTGCTATAGCTGAGAACAAACCATTCAATATGTCGAAATGGATCATGAATGGGTTTATGTTTAATCTGATTAAGGGGAAAAGATTTAAGTTTCTCATGTACCCGAGATTCTTACAGTTGATGATAAATGTTGCTTATCCAATCATCAGAGAAGAAGGTGTGGTTGGAGGGATACTTTATACCGAGGACATGAACGATCTATCTTATAGAAAGATGAGTATCGGGAATGTGCCTAGTGTGGATTTATTTGACTATATGAGAGATATAGCAAATAATGAAGAAGATGTTGAAGGTGTTTATCATCATATCTCTCACGGTGAGATAGTAAATCCTCAGGATCTGGTTGATGAGATGCCTGACAATTTATTGGATGATGATGAGTATAATGCTCGTCATGCAGAAGATGAAGAGATTGATGGTGATAGTAATGATGGTCAAGATGATGATAATGATGATGATGATGGAGATGATGAAGATAGTGATAGTGAAAGTGGAAATGATGGTGGTGATAATGCTGAATCTGATTCAGAGGAGGCAGAGATTATTGAAGCAGCTGAGCCGATGGAATTGGAAACAGAAAATGTTGGAGTTATTGAACAAGTTGTGATAGAAGAATCTGTTGAGGTTGCTTCTGTTGAAAAAGAAGTGGAAATTGAAGTTGCTAAGCCTATCACTAAACAGTATGTTAGATCTCGAAGATTTAAATCTGTTGTTGAGAAAGTGATGAGTGAGCCTGAAGAGATAGATATTGTTCAGATAGCTCAGGAAGTAATGGCCGAGGCTGAGACTATTGCACAGATAGTTGATGAAGCTGATGCTGGCATTACTGAACCTATTCCTGTTGATATACCCACCACATCATCCCCTGTTGCAGAAAACATTGAACAAATTTTGGAGTCTTCGCCAAAAATTGTGTCAAGTGTTGATGAGAATGAAGATAAGAAAAAGATTGTCGAACTAGAAGAGATGGTGGCAAACCTGTTAAAGGCGAATGAACTGTTGAAAGCTTCAAATGATAGGAAAAAGAAAAGACTTGAAGAGTTTTGGGCTACTCACAATCAGAATCTGGAAACTTTCAAAGCCTTAGATAGTGATCATCTTAAGTTGAAAACTGAACATGACGAATTGAAAGCTGAGTATGAAAAGTTGAAGGAGGAACATGAAGATTTGAAATATGATCACAAAGAGTTGAAGGCTGAATGCAATACTCTTGAGGCAGAAAAAGAGATGTTGGAGAAATGGCTGGAAGAAACCAAATCGAAAAAGTCTGATTCTGTGTCCGATAAAGATTTTTCAGATGATGCAGTGGAAGTAACTGAGAAAACTCAAGAAGCAAAAGTCTATTATACAAGAGCACGTGGTACAACCAATGTGGGTATAAGGGTGGAATCTCCAATTATCATTCCCGATGAAGCTGTTGCTGATTCTGTCAATACTGACAAGGCTGAGGGAAAAAGGAAGTTAGATGCTGTACCAGAGATTATGGGTGATGAAAGTTGCAGTAAAAAGGCAAGATTGGAAGAAACAGTGCAGATTGAGCCGATTCAATCTGTGACTGTAGTTGAAACTGAAGTGATTGAGACAGCTAAGGCAGATGAAATTGTGAGTGAAGCTAAAGTTGATAAACCAGTTCAGGTTGAGCCGATTCAATCTGAAGCTGCTGTATTTGAAGAAGTGCCTGAAACTGTTGTAGTTGAAGATGTGCCTGAAACTGTAACTGAAGAAGCAGGTCAGTTTGAGCCGGTTCAAACTGACAATGCACCGATGATTGAGGCTTTAGATGATTTGGATGATATAGATTTTACTGAGTCTGAACCAGAAGTTGAACCAGAAAATAATCCAGATCATGAGATTCCAGAGGACTTAGCTGAAAGATTTGCCTATCTTGAGAAGATGAAATACAATGCAGTTTATTTGAATGGGCTAACTGTAAGTCAAATAAACGAAGAATATGAAAAGTGTTTAATAGCTCAAGACAAAGCTGCTGCTGATGAAAAAGAGTTTATCATTGAGATGGGAGAATGGACACCGCTTCAAGAAAGTTTGAACATAGAAGACTTGCCTCCAACTGAACTGTATCACCAAAATCCGGAAGAGATGTCTAGTAGGAATATGCGAGATTGGTTGAGCTCAAGGAATTATCCTTATAAAACTCTGAAGAGGTTGAAACAAGAGTCGTTGAGGAAAATTGTTGTTAGTTTCATGAAGACGGAGAAAATGTACAATCGTATGTTTTATTTGGACTACAACAACCCTCAATATTATGAGCTGACTAAAAGATTCAAAGTTCTCGGACCGAAGGAGATACCGGTGATGGCGTTACCTGAGAATGCACACAAGAAAAGGCATGAGTTGATGGACATGTTCCCGAGTGAAGCTAAGTCATATAACATACCTATGGATGTACGTGAATCATGGCACAAATCAGTCACAGCAGGTGACGTTGTGAGGTCACTGCTGAGCAAGGGTCAGTCAATTGCTGAACTTCTTGATTCGATGATCGTACTGGAAAAATCCAAAAAGGTAAAGATTATTGCATGGAAATATGACGAGGTGTTTGATTCATTCATGATAAAGAGAGTTAATGGTTTATGTGATGTATATCATTATTACTCTAGCATTTTTAAGTTGGAAGTTCAAGATCTAAAAGAATTGCACAAACTTAGACTGATAAATCACACGCATGCTGAGCGTGGTGATAAATGTGCAATGCTGCTGGATGCCGGGATAGCCAGATCACCGAAATATTTGGACTTCAGAGGTCAACAGGAGGACAGTGCTTATGTGCAAGCGAAGAAAGAAAGAAAGAAAAAGAAGTTGGTTGTTAGTGAAGACATGTACTTGGAGGAATTTTCTGATGAGTATTTTGATAAAGTAACTAATCCGGGACTGAAAGTGATTGATGGTTCTCAAATGACAAAGCCAATACTTAGAGTTTTCTACAACCAAGAAACTTTTGAGTTGAAGCTTGTTCGAAATTTGGACGATTGGGATAAAGATATGATTACTTTATTCAGTACCTTTGAGCTGAAACTGCTGCATCCATCCTACATCGATTTTCTGAGAAGTTGCAGAATGGAGAAATGCAAAGATAAACTGGCTGAAGCTGATCGAAAACTGTTTGTGGTGATGATAGAAGTGATAGCAGCTGCATCAGAAAAGATTCAAGTACGGAAGGCATTGCTCAATTCTAATCTTGTAAGGGTTGACATTCCGGAGATAGAATTTATGAGGATTAGTGCGAAGGGTACTTTGGAGGTGCAAGTCAAGGGGAAGGAGATGCCTTATGAATTTTATGCTAACATTGATTTTGCAGGTTTAAATCTTGATTCTCTGAGACGCATGAATGCCTGCCCAATCCTTACAAATGAGTCCAAACCACGACAAGCCAAGATTGCAGAAAAGTTCAAGTCATGTATAGAAGAAGCACTGAAGGAACAAGAAGAGTTTAAAGGAAAAGAGTTGCTGGATATCAAAGATGAACCAGAAGATTGGTGAGAGAGATTGAAGCTGAACAAAGATGAAAACTGTTGAAGATTTTGCTGAAGATTCAAAGATAAATCTTAGGGGGAGTACTGTTAGGGCTATTTCCTAGTTAAGATTTACTTTGTATTTGTTTATATGTTTATGTATAGTTTAGGGTCTATTTTGTTATATTCCTTAAACTTGTTATTGTTGCTTAAAAGCATGTAGTGAGAGAGTGTGAGGAGGGAGGCTAGATCACTATTCACGTATGAGAGAGAACTTAGTGTGTGTGATTTATTTTCTCCTGCACTTGTATTACAAATCTGCTTTGATCATCAACATACAAAGAGAATTATTAGTATGAATTGTGTTAATGATTAAACTGTGTTTGTGTATGATTTATTCTGATCATTGATCGATATTAACGATCCAATTGAACCTATCAACTTAGGATATGTATTAAATCTACTTTTAAATCCTCTAGCATTTTATTCATAACTATAATATTATAGAGACGTGAGATTTGTGATTTGTATTATTATAGGTATGAATATTTAGGTTATTATGTAAACATTTCTCAACTTCATTTATAAAATTAAAATGTTATATGTATTTAACTAGAAATGATACCCACACTTCACGGCGGAGTCGTTTATTTAGTTTTGTCGGCATGTATTTGCAACTAACTTAACTTGTTATAGATCAGTGGCGAGGCATAAGAGGGACCCAGGAGGGTCCGGGCCTCCCCAATTTTTTCCGTCCGAAGTGTTGTTTTGTTGGTCGGTTGTTGATTTTTTCTATATATATATATATTGAGTTTGGCCTCCCGAAACATGAGCATTATAAAAAAATTTATGGATTTTTTAACTTTGGCCTCTCCGTGCCAAAAATCCTGGCTTCGCCAATATAGATAATGGCATGAAGCTAGCTACCCATACAACCAATCCCAACAATACATGATAAAATTAACAAAAAGGTGCCTACACATTATTTTAAAATTAAAGCCAAATAAAAAGATTGGCTTTATAACCAAATAACCTCCTACCGATCTCTGCGCCAGCTTTTAAGAAACACATGTGTTCTAAGTCATAAATTGAACCCTACACAATGAATATACAACATTCATTTTATATGGGTTAGGTCCGACCAATACAATCAATAATAAGCAAGTTTCAAGGCTCAAAATCGATTTCTTCTAACAATAAAAGTCAAACCAACATATACATAGAATAGTAAACTGAAACTATCAAGTGGCTTAACGGAAGATTTGCAAGAAAATAAGGAAATCAAAAGTAACATCCGAAGAACCATCGTCACAATGTTAGTAATTAAGAAAAACTAAAATCTATTTAATATTTCAAGGTTTTAGGGGACAATTTTTAGGGGGAAAATATTTGATTTATAATAGAAATTTTGGGAGGGAAATTGTATGGAGTTAATCACCATGCATAAGTTGATGGAACCATGCAAAAGTTGTATTGCAATGAGAAAACATTACAATATATAGTTCAGCTATAGATTCACTGATAGATTCGCTGACAGCGAATCTATCCAGCGAACTATAGCTTCGCCAGGCACAAATAGGTTCGCCCGGTCGCCAAAACTGAATAACAAAACAAACTATACTATGCTTCCGGGCGAATCTATAGATTCGCACGTAGGTTCGCTAGACATAAACTATAATGTATAAAACAAAAGATATAACACCGACATGCTGGTGAGTCCGACCTATACATGACTATCAATACTCCCCCTAGGTTGGACCTCACCCGGGGAAGTCTTCTGGTTAAGCTCCGTCTTTTTCAGCTTCAAAAGTTCTCAATGTACGCTCCTGCCCTTGATTCAATCCCGGCCAATGGATTTGTCACATCTTCAGATCCGGCCTCATCATCTTCGCTAAATACCAAAATCGACTCAATAAACTCAGCTTCGGCGACATCGGTATCAGGCACATCAAGAACAATTGTTTCCGCCTGAATATCTTCTGTATGCTCCTCACCCATCACATCCTCAACAACCTTAACAACCTCAACAGGTTTCTCAAACCTTTTCTCTATCGATTTATCAAGCTGTTTGGACAAGTCATCCATATCCATTTGCTGCTCATCCGTCACTCTTAACCTTTCATTTACCCTTCTTAATTCAGCACGAACACCTCAGGCTTTTTTTGCAACCTTCACAAACAGATTTGCTTCAATCCTCGTGTCATCTCCAGCCCCGTGCTTTATACGGTTCTCACACAAAACCTTCAAGTCTTCACCCGTACTATTGTCATAGAACCACTTCAAGAATTCTTGTAGACGAGCAGGCTGAGTATCAGGAACCCTAACCCGAGTTATAATCTTTGGAGCACTCAGCTTTAGCACAACCTTCCCCTTCCATGAAACCCAGTGTTTATCCTTTTTCTGCCTCATTCTCTTCGGTTTCTGGTACCCGAAATCAGCGAAGTTATTCTCAGCAGCCCTTCTGATTGATACTTCAAAAGCACAGGCTCTCCCACTATCTTCCTTTCCTAAAAGAGGTAGCTCAGCCAATCTACGCAAGTCCCATCGAGGCAAGGTAGCAAAATGTTTCCTGTTCCTGATATAACAAATATCCCCACCTCTTCTTTTGATCATATACGCATCCACAAGTGAATTGTATTTCCATGCTATAACTTGCCTGTCCAACTGAGAAGTGTTCGGTTCGTCGAGATGTTGGAAGATAGGCACTTCTGAAACAGCCTCTTCATCCTTCTTAAACCATTCTGATTTATCTAACTCAATATGTTCAAACTGATAACTCACACCTTTTTCTTCGGCATTATATTTCTCTGGTTCATCCTCCAAATCCTCCTCACTGTCTATATCTGCAACAACCTCTGGCCCAGTAAATTCATCTAAATCAATACCCATATCCTCATCAAACAAGTCTTCATCACCTTTCATTTCAGCCTCTGTCCCAAACCCGGATTGCATTAACGGATACTTTGCAGCATCCGTTAAACTTTTCAGTTCCATCTCAGACATTGCTGGATCAGATCCATCCTTTTCCTTCAGACTGTTCAGCTCCTTGAATATTCTAACGATTAAACACTGTTGGTCCCTCATCATCCTACCCATCTCAGAAATAACACTCAGTTTCTCTGCATCCCTCGTTTTCAAATCTGCATATCTACCTTTCAAATCCACTATCTCAGACTTCAGACTTGCTATTTCGCCCTTCAATTCACTAACAGACTCAGCAGATGTACCCGAAACATCGTGCTTTGCTTTCTTTGCAGCTTCAGTCGGAGAATCTGATTTTCTCTTCGTCCTTTTCTCCCTACCCGAATCAATTTCAGCTTGTATCTCATCGATTTCCCGATCCAAAGAATAGTTTTTGTCCTTAGCATACGGCTTTCTTTTCCTCAACTTCTTCTCAACAACCTCTACATTTTCACCACCCTGTTTCCTCTCAATCTCCATTAACCTTTGTATATGTACCCATCTATCAGTAGGGTACATATTTTCCCATAAATATGAAGTCCTACCAACACAATCAGAACGTGTCGATCTGCAGTCACCAAAAATCCTCGAATGCATATCCCAGATCTTCAGCACATCACCAATAACGGGCAGATTAGGCAGCTTGTCATTCAGGATCATTTGCAAGAATCTAGGATACATCAGCCATTTGTTCCCCTTAGTAGCATGAATATTCTCTAGCATGTAATTGTAGATCAGCTTAGCTAGATTTGCCTTCTGCCCTCGACAAAACAAAACCATCGCTCAATCCAGATTCAGCCCGTCAGTACCACCTTTCCTATGATCAAGGCACATAATGAATACGTGTGCGATGTACCTCCATTCGTTGATCAGATAGGATTTGACAAACTCCATCTTCTTTTCCCCCGGCATAGGACCTTCATAACCCGCAGTCCTAAAAGCCTCGTAAACCTCTTATGCGGTCATATTAACCTCCTCACCAATATCGTCCTCTAGCCTTAAAATCCTTGCCACATCGGCTTCGGTAAACTCTAAATCAAACCCATTAATCTTGGCACAAATACGTGATGGCTGCACAGACACGTTCATCACAACTGTTCTCCAAAAATCTCTGATGTGCAGCTCATAGATGGTTGGTGAGTGAGATATAGCGTGATGAATATGAGAAGATTTTAGCCACCGGATACAGTCTTTATATCCCACTGCCTTCTCATGATTCTCGTCAAGCAAAGCACACATGTTGTGCTTCCTTTCAAAAAATAATGTAGACATCGTGCCTGAAAAATAAACGGAAATTGATCAGAAATGTGAAATTGTGAAACAGTGTATAGATTCGCTGGATAAAATAGGTTCGCTGCACGGGCGAACCTGAGATTTGGCACCAAAACCTATAAATTCGCTGACATGAAAAATCAGTCATTTGGTCGAGCGAATGTATAGGTTCGCTAGAAACACTCGGGCAAATCTATGCTGATGCACGGGCGGCATAACATCATAGGTTCGCTCGAAGTTTTGAACTTTTGTTCAGGTTCGCCAGACGAACACATAGGTTCGCTGAAAACCCTAGTTTTTGAAAAACTGCCAAAACCCAGTCTAAAAAAAACCATAATCATACAATCAAAGCAACAATCAAGCACTATAATCATCAAACGAGGATATTACAATGTAAATTTCTAACCAATAACACAAACCAATCATTAATCGCAGATTATATAACAGGTCGATGGATTTAAGATGATTAAAGTACAGTTGATGAGATGAAACATTGATTAAGATGAAGACGATGACATACCAGATAAAACAAAGACGATTTAGTATGAAAAATTCGGTAGTGAGTAAGAATCGAACGTGCGAAAATTTTTTTGAAAGAGATACAGCTACAGTAATAGTGACAACGAACTTGTGAAAGGTTTCGCTGACAACACATATATATACAGTCATAGGTTCGCTGACAAGAACACCAGCGAACTTCAGATTCGCCCGAGACCAAAGGTCAAGAGAAGACACGGCGACATGAAGAAGTTCCGGGCGAACCTGTAGGTTCGCTAGTAGATTCGCTGGGACACAAAACAAGAAAAATAAAATATTTTTGGTTTTTCTCAAATTTTAAATCCTTTGTAAATCCATGAAAACGCCCCACGATTTCAACGCTCCGAAAAATAAAAACATTAAATGAAAATTAAAGACATAAAAAAGAATAATAAAATAAAGTGAAAGAAAAAAATAGAAATTAAAACTAAGGAAGGATATATATATTTTTCATGACGTTTTACGAGCAGAATCCGAAGAATCATAGATTGGCGGGATTGTAGATATGTTTGTCCATTTAAACCCATGCCTTAGTCCTTTCAACAAGAGATCAGCAGCTTCTTTTATCATGTTTTGCTTTGATTGAAGAAGCTCAGGCAACTCGGTCCCCACAGACATCTAGGTAAAAAGAACAAGTTCTGTCATCAGGATATATTTGAGCAATATGATTGACTTTGCTTGAATTTCTTGGATCAAATCTTGAATATTGATCGATGCATGAACTTCTTTTGACATTTGTGCAATTTTTGCATCTTTTTGTGAGTGGAGCTTGTCCACAATGATTCTTTTGAACACACTGCGACTTATTATTTGGGAAACTCAAATAGTTTAGAGCTCCAGGTCTATACCGATGTATAACAGAGGAGATAAACATTTGAGCATGCTCGGTGAATCTTCAGGTCAATACTTCCGTATAGCAGAGAAGATCCACCAACTCCAGGTCAATACTTCCGTATAGTAGAGGAGTTAAGCACTTTTGACTCAATACATTCTGAGGAGCTAACAAGTAACTCACTCAGAGGTTTTTCTGAAGAGCAACACTAGCAGCATTTTATTTTGTTTTGCTAACTAGTAATTTGATTCAGGGCTAGGGTGAGGGTGATTTGGGATATTTGGGGAAATCAAGGCAAAGATTTGACGCTCTCAACCCATTTTTGACAGAACTCGTAACTTTGTGCAATCCAATCATGTCAAGGGGATAATCCTTATTGCCAAGTTCTTGAACGTTATGTTTGGCTGCACAATCACTGTTTACTTTGTTTTCGGGCGGAGCCTATCTAACAATCCCAAACACAATACTTCTGACCTCCTTCAACATCGTTTCAAAAACCGGGGATCCTGAAATAGCAAAATTTGAAAAACTATAAGTAGTTAATCTTTAATATCTCCCCCAAAATTTCTATATAAAAGCTATCTAATAAGAAATTTTTTGTTTTTCGGATTTTCTTAATATATATATATACAGAACAAAGAAGAGAAAATAAAAAGAAAATAAAATAAAATAAAAGTGAAGGAGCGAAGAAATGAGTGACCCACGGATTTTCAAGGAAGAAAATGAAAAAGTTATTTACATATTTACAAAGCTAGACTAATTAGACTTTTGAAATCGGGACCCAAGCCTTAGTGTACTTAGGTCTTTGAACTGTAGAAGATTTACTGAAAAAATTATTTACAAAAATATTCAATCTTCTTCCTAAAGATCTATGCTTTGAACTATTTTCAACTTGCTCAGGGCATTGCTTGACCGTATGATCATGATTTCCACATTTAAAGCAATGAGATTTCAAACCAACTTTGGAAAATTTAGAAACAGGAATGATATCTATTTCTATCACTTCATCACAATCAGATAATTGAGATTTACAATCACTGTAAGAGTCATAAGGCTCTTTTGACTTACCTGTTGTGACTTTTACCTTATCAGATTCTGATTTAAGATTCATTGATGAAAAAGATGATTCCTTGTCTTTAGGTTTTGAAATCCTCATAGGTGTGAAAGATGGAATTTGTTGAGAAAAGAATTTTTGAAAACAGTTTGTTTTGGTTTGACTTTCAGAGACATGACCTGAAAGTTCTGCTTTGTCCTTTCCACAACTATTTCCAATGAGATCATCATTCAAGTTACTAGAGTTTGAAGTAGAGCATCCTAAATTACTATTACAAATATAATTGTCTGAATGTAACACATTACTAGGAACTAAATTAATTAATCTAATGTCTTCAACAGACTTCTTTGAATCAAAGCTGGGGTTACTAGAGCTTCCAAGACCACTACTTCCTCCATAAGCATAATCCTCTCGCACCTCTGTAAGATTTACACCACTTAAACCTGCAATGGAGCAGTTAGTATCATTCTGTATAATCTCTTGGATTAACTCATTTGAAGGATGAGGAATGGGTGTAGGAGAATAACAGAAAGTACTAGGTGGAGGGTATACTTGTGCATCATTGTTATAACCCAACCCTGTCTTTATTCTAGCCCCCCTTTGTTTCTTACAAAGATCCTCCCTTTTCATACTTGAGATTGTCCATTGTTCCAGTTTATTTTTGACTTTTCTTGTTTCAAATTCAGCAAGAGTGACTTGCTCAGTCAAATAGTTTATTTCACAATTCTTTTCCAAAAGAGATCTTTTCAAATGTTCGTTCTCTTTCAAAGCCTCTCTTAGTTTAACAAAAAATTTTGATTCGTTCTGTTTAAGCTCTTTGTTAATTGTCTTTAATTCGTTTTCATTTGTCATTAACAATTTATTAGCCTTATAAATACCGATTAAACGAATTTTGCATGCGGATGAACACATATCTTCTATGACTTCATAAGGAAGGCCCACTACCAGTTTTTCAGCCGCGAGAGCACGATCACACTGACAGTAAGGAGTGTTCCTCTTGTATTCATCCACAGCTTCATGTCTGGCCTGTTCAATCATGGCTTCTATGTCAAGCTTTGATTCCATAACATTTTCAGCATCGATACCAGCATTTTCTGCCCTATTACCAATGTTGACGGTGACCTTCTCTTCCTTTTCAGCAACAGCTTCACATACAAATCCAGAATGAACAGCTTCTTCCTGATCCTTTCCGATATCAATCACCATCTCAGCAACTTTACCAGTATCCTTTCTCTCTTCCGTCAAACCATCCTCAGCAACCTCTTCAATCAATCTAACCTCAGCAACCTTTCCAGTATTCATTCTCTCTTCAACCTCATCAATCACTTTAACATTCTCAACCTCTTCACCATAAAACTCTTTGAAATGATCAAAACAATCAATGTAATTGTCATTGAGAACAGATTCTTCAACAACCTCAACAATTAAAGTTTCATGATTATGAACAAGCATCCCAGATAAGGCCGTAGTGTCAGATGGAATCTGAGTGGTGACAAATGCATTTGAGCCAGCACCTACACTTGTGGAACCACCACCAGATTTGACAGACCCATAACTTGATGATCCTCCGGAGACTACACCATGTGAGTTTGCAGCGGATGTAATCACTGCAGCATTCTGAGGAGAGACATTTGGAAGCTTCATGGATTGATTGTATTCTCTTCTCTTTACATCCATACTTGATGATTATCCATTTTTTTTTTTGAAATTAGGTTCTCTTGTAGGTTCTCTGGTAGGTTCGCTGGTAGGTTCTCTCGCAGGTTCGCTCGTAGATTCGCTCGCTCACTCGTAGGTTCTCTCGCTCGCTCGTAGGTTGTCTCGCTCGCTTGTAGGTTCGCTCGTAGGTTCTCTCGCAGGTTCTCTAGCAGATTCTCTGATAGGTTCTCTCGCAGGTTCTCTCGCAGGTTCTCTTGCTCACAAAACCAAACAGGTGAACTTTCGTTCAAAAATAGTAAGTTCGCTGATCAAAAAATTGATATTTCCAAATCACAAATATACAATAGATTCGCTGGAAGAACAGTAGGTTTGCTGGATGAACAACTAGATTCGCTGAATTACGGGAAAAATAGTTTCAGTCCAAAATCAACCAAAACAGCCTCAAAACACAACCAATTCAAGATCCGTTTGTTTCTATAGCTTCCTATTACCAAGTATGACAAACCCCAAGCAAATTCCAACACAGAAACACAGAAAACAGTCCCGAAATGAATCAAACAGTGTTTTGACACAAAAACCCCAAAAACTTCACAAAAATCTCTAAGATCAAACAATCAAGAGAACTAAGGCTCTGATACCATATTGTTGGTCCATCTAGATCGAGATTTCAGTGCTATAATGATTTGTAATACAATGAAACACACTTGATTCAACCAAACAAAGTCCAATGAGAAAACAATATAACCTGAGGAAATCAAGCTACAAAGATTGTGAAAATATGCTCCTAGCACCTCCAGCCGTCACACACACAATTTAGGGTTTGATAAAAATGTGCAAAAGTTGTATTGCAATGAGAAAACATTACAATATATAGTTCAGCTATAGATTCGCTGATAGATTCGCTGACAGCGAATCTATCCAGCGAACTATAGCTTCGTCGGGCACAAATAGGTTCGCCCGGTCGCCAAAACTGAATAACAAAACAAACTATACTATGCTTCCGGGTGAATCTATAGATTCGCCCGTAGGTTCGCTAGACATAAACTATATTATATAAAACAAAAGATATAACACCGACATGCCGGTGAGTCCGACCTATACATGACTATCAATCAAGAAATATCTTTTCCTGCCATAGGTCCGGAAGAGGTACATGAAGGGCCAATTATAATTTCTGCGGTGTTGGTTGGTCATCAAGTTCGATGCCTTTATGTGGACAATGGAAGCGCTCTGGAGATCATGTATTTTCAATGTTTCCAACAGCTGGATGAGGAGGTTCAGAAGTTGTTATTACCAGTCAACGCACCCCTTCAAAGTTTTTCAGGAAAAATGGTTCAGCCAATGGGGCAACTCACAGTGATGGTGACTACATGAGCAGGGAATCTGGTGAGAATTTTGCATGTGACCTTTTTGGTGGTCAAAGCTCGTTCGGTACATAACGTCATGGTGGGTTGATCTAGCATTAGAGCATTGGGGGCAATAGCATCTACCGTGCATGGAGGGATGAAATTTCCAATGTTAGGGCTATTTCCTAGATTAAGATTTACTTTGTATTTTGTTTATATGTTTGTGTATAGTTTAGGGTCTATTTTGTTATATTCCTTAAACTTGTAATTGTTGCTTTAAAGCATGTAGTGAGAGAGTGTGAGGAGAGAGGCTAGATCACATTTTCACGTAAGAGAGAGAACTTAGTGTGTGTGATTTATTTTCTCCTGCACTTGTATTACAATACTGCTTTGATCATCAATATACAAAGAGAATTATTAGTATGAATTGTGTTAATGATTAAACTGTGTTTGTGTATATGTTATTCTGATCATTGAGCGATATTCACGATCCAATTGAACCTATCATTTGGTATCAGAGCTGTTGGTACTGTGTTCTTCGCTATTCATCAAGCAAAACACATCAATATTGCTCAAATATCATGATCTGAATGAATTGTTGCTGTTTTTAGTTGTGATTTATCATCGCAATCACTTCTAATTCACAACGATTGTGCAAATTCCATCAGATTATCATCAGATCTGAGGAATTAAGAAGATTGAAAAAATTACTGTTCGATCGAATTTTGCTCAAATTCATCAAAATTTGATCATGTTTTGGATTGATTGAGATTAGCGATTGATAATCGGACTATTTCACAGCTTGTGTGTGAATTTTGAACGAATTGGACAAGTTTTTGACAAAACCCAGAAAATTCTCATGGAGAAGATGATGAAAAGTATGAACTTGGTTGAAGATTAACTTGCCGGGTGATAAAATTTGACTTAGACAATTTCCTTTGGACTTAGATTGAAGAACAATTAGGTCCTGTGCAGCCGTGTAAAGGAATTTGTGCTTGTCGGGTGAAGAATTTGACGAAGAAAAAGTGTTACTGTTCAGCCGGATCAACAACTGTTGTGCCGGGTAATACACTGTTACGCCGGGTGATTAAGAAATTTCAGCCGGGTGATCAAAGACTGTGTAGCCGTGTAAACAACATTGCCGTGTGATCGACAACTGTTCAGCCGGGTAAAGCTTTTTGCCGTGTCAAGATTCAAGCCGGGTCAAGTTATCTGCCGTGTGAAGTTATTTCTTGTTGCTGTGCAACTGTTCAGCCGTGTAACTGTTCGTCCGGGTCAAGAACACAAATTTTACAACTGTTGAGCCGTGTAACTGTTTTGTCGTGTAAAGACTTTTTCTCTGCCGGGTGAAGAACAAAGCTACTGTTTAGCCGGGTGAAGAAGGATTTTCACTGTTCAGCCGTGTGACTCATTTTTAGTTGTTTTAATCCTTGTTTTCTTAGCTTGTCTTTAATTACTTGTCTTTATTTTAGTATTTTAACTGTTTTTTTTTTAAAAAAAATTTACAAAAACCAAAAATATTTTCTTTAAAAAAAAAATTTGTTAAAAATGGCACCTAATGATGATTCTGATAACCGTGTTCCTAGACTTGTTAATCGTGCAGATTTCAAGAATTGGACAATCAGACTGAGACATCACTTATGCTGCATTGACAATGATTTATGGAAGTCAATTGAAAAGGGTCCTCATATTCCAACTCAGACTGCTCCAGATAGTGCAAGTACCTACACCAAAGATTCTACTGAACCATATCCAGAAGATAATTTGTCAGCAGAAGATTTGAGGAAAGTAAAGAATGATAGCAAGGCTTATTCTTTGATGTGCAAGGGATTGCCACTTCAAGTTCTGTCGAGATTGGATGCATATCAGACTGGTTATACATGTTTCAAAGCATTAAAGTCGATATGTGAAGGAGGAGAACAATTGAGAAGTTTGAAGAAATCAAAGTTGAAAAGACAATTGGAGTTGTTCGAGCATATTAATGGAGAAACAGTGCATCAGATGATGAACAGATTTGTTCACTTAACTACTGAGATGTCAAACCTCGGAGTTAAGACTGGCCTTCAAGACTTAAATGATCGATTGTTATGTGCTTTGCCATTGTCATGGAAGCAGACTGTTACTCTTTTAAAGCATACTGAAAAATTTCCAATGGATTTAGATCTACTTATTGGAAAGATTGAAGAAGTTGAGATTGACGAAGGATCAAGAAATACTGATAGATCAAGCTCACAAACTCAATATAAGTATGTGGTAAATCCTGCCAATACTGTGGAGAATGCATTTCTTGCACAAGATGCAATGAAGTTTGAAGAAGAGGGTGATTTATTTGTTGGTGCAAGTTTTTACACTGATTCATCATACTTTCCGAGTTCACCAACTTATTCTCAACCTCAATCTCCACCAAGAGCTCAAGTTCAAAGTCAGAATCTGAAGAATCAAGTAGACAGTCAAAGTTCAAATGTTCAAGCTAAGGTGAAAGATGTAATGAACATTCTGTTGCAAGATGACGAGACAAAAACTGCCTTCACAGCGTTTATGGCAAGTTTTCAAGCATACCAAGGAAGTCACTTAAGTCAAATGGACGTGGTCCTTCAAGACTTATTTGAGATGGATCCAGTTGACGTTGAGGAGATGGATTTAAACTGGCAGATGGTAATGGTTGCATATAGAACGCAGAAGCATGCATATGTTAACCGAAGCTACAAGCCTCATGCAAACAAAACTGTTGGTTTTGACAAATCAAAGGCCAGATGTTTCAATTGTAACCAGTATGGTCATTTTTCAAGGGAATGCAAAGCTCCTAAGAATCAGAATTTCAATGACCAAGCTAGTTCAAGTAATCAAGGTCAAAGTCAAAGCTCACAACAGTCTTCAAGCTACCAAAGCAGAAATCAATGTTTCTTTCAGAAACCATACCAAAGTCTTCCCATGCCGGAATTAAAGGATGAAGGAAAGAAACCAGAAGACCAAACAAAGGCACTGGTGGTCAGTGTAAAAGATGGTTATGATTGGAGTGCATATGCAGAACAATTCACTTCTGATCTTACGTCAAGTTTGGCACTGGTATGTGAAATCGAAGAAGACTGGTCTGAAGAAGGGGATGGAAAAATGATTGAAGATGAGAGTGAAGATTCAGAGGAATATGATTGGAGTGCAAAGTCTGATCCTGTTGAAGAATCTGAGTCTGAAATTGCGCTGATGGCTACTGCCAGTGAGTCTTCATCATCTACCGAACAACCAAAGGTTAGTAATGATTTACCCCCTAACTATGTTCCTTTACCTGCTGATGTGAAAGAAAGGTTATGTTCTGAACAATGCATTCAACAAGTAGAACATTATCGAACTCATTCATTTAAAATTGGTGATAAATTAAGTAAATATGAAAAACTTCATGAACAACTTAAAATTGATCATAAAATTTCTGATGAGAAGATTTTGTCACTTAAAGATTCATGGAACAAAACTTTAAAGGAATTGGAACTGGTAACAAAACAACTTGAAGAAATGACAAAGAACTTTGAACAAAAAAAAGTTGCTCATGCTGTCACACAAGTTGAACTAACGAAAGTGAAAAGTTGTAAAACAATGGTAAAACAACTCATAAGTGAAAGAGGTAACAAAACCAAAACCGGGTTGGGTTTTACTCATGAACCAATGCCAAATTCAATCACTCAAACCTTACCGGAAAATTTTAATGAATTTGATCATTCACCTGAAAATGAAAGAAAATTCAAAGAAATTCAAAGAAGTAAATCCGAGTCTGAAGGTTCTGAAGTGTTGATGGAAAGTTTGAAAGAAGAAGATGGTGTGACAACTGAAGCTGACGATGAAGCTAGTAACAAATCAGAGCCTGTTCTGATTCAACTTGTTGAGTATCCGGAACTGAATCCGAAGCCAGAAACAGTGAAGGATGAAGGTGAATTTTCAGGATACAATGATCCTGAATACATCAGGTGGAAGAAAGAACAAAAGGCGCAAGTTGCTGATCAGTTGATCAAGAAGCAAGAAGTGAAAAAGGCTGAAGTTTCAACTGCAAAGAAGCAGAAATCGAAAGTAATAACCAATCAATCTGAAACGAAACAGTCAAAAGGCAAAAGTGTCTTAAAATCGAATGATAACACCAAAGTTCAATGTGTTAAAACTGACAAAGTTAAACCTGTCAAGAAAGTGTCAAAAGGTAAGAAAATCAAGTTTGTGTCTGCAGGAACGTTTGATTTGAACGGATCTTATGGTAAACCAATCAATTCTCCAATCAAATCTAACTCTGGTCTGAAAACAGGTTCAGGTCCTAAGTCTTCCGTTGTCAATGATAAGAGAATTGAATCTAAAAAGTTAACCAAACAGAACAGTTTAAAATCGAACCAAAGTCCCATGCAATCAAAATCACAAACAAAGTCTCCACAAAAGAATGATAATCCAAAACCGAACAAAACTGATAATGAATCTCGAATGAGTTCAACATCAAAAGTTAACAATCGGCTCTTTAGGATTAGCAAGAAACATTGTGAAATTTGTGATAGATATAATCATGCAACTGCTGAATGTTTCTTTAACAGGTACTGTAATTTCTGTGACAAAAGAAACCATTCTTCAGAAGAATGTTTTTATAACAAATTTTGTGAAATTTGTGAGAGGAGAAACCATGACACAAAGGATTGTTTCTTTCGATCAAACTCAACAAGAGAAATGACTCCGTTTTCAAACTTTCAAAGAAATCAATCATTTGGTTTTCAAAATATGAATCAAAGTCATTCTCCGGTTTTGCGAAATTTCAATCGAAACAATTCTGTTTCTAACTTTTCATCAAGAAATGTGCAGGTTAACAGTTTTAAGCCAAGAGCTTTGATGGTTAGAAATCAAAAGTTTGAAAATAACCTTGATCCTAAGTTAGAGGAAAGGTTTAGTGCTTTGAGAAGAAAGCAATCAATGCACGCCAATGGGCGAAACAACAGTTATCAGCATCAAAATCTCTTAAATGAAACAAATTTTCAAAACATTCAATATCAACAAGTTACTATTGCAGATAGATTCGGAAAACCCAAGACCGTGTGGGCCTGGGTTGACCAAACTAACTAAGTGATTGTTGAAATGCAGGTACGCCCAAGAAGACCTATCAACTCATGGTTCGTTGATAGTGGGTGTAGCCGGCACATGACAGGCAACCATGCCTTGCTTCAGGATTTCAAGCTGAAAAATGGTACACACGTTGCATTTGGAGGTGATGCGGGTGGTAAAATAACAGGAGAAGGAACCGTATCGAATGGGATCATTAGTTTTGACAAAGTCAACTACTGTGCACAGTTGAACTTTAACTTACTAAGTGTATCTCAAATTTGTGATAAATCGTATTCAACTTTATTTGATGATTCTTTTTGTTATATACTCAAACCAGGTTTCAAGATCGACAATGAATGGGTAGTGGTGAAAGCTCCAAGAGATCGTGATGTATACAAGCTGGATATGTCGCAGATTGATGCCGAAACCGAAACTACTTGTCTCATTGCGCATGCTTCAAATGATGAGAGTCAGCTTTGGCATAGACGGCTGGGCCATTCAAACTTCAGAAACATGAATCGTTTGGTGACTGGAAATCACGCTGTAGGAATACCCTCAAAGAAGTTTTCTACAACTGATCTCTGTCCAGCATGTTTGAAAGGAAAACAGCATCGCATGTCTTTTAAGTCCAAGCCAGAAAACTCCATTTCAAAACCCTTGCAGATGCTACATATGGATCTTTTCGGACCAACAAATGTGCAAAGCATTGGAAAGAAGTCTTACTGTTTTGTCATTATTGACGATTTCACTAGATTTTCTTGGGTTTATTTCTTGCATGTTAAATCTGAAACTGCTGAGTTGTTAAAAGAATTTATTATCAAAGTTGAAAATTAGTTGGATTGTAAAGTGAAAACTTTAAGAAGTGATAATGGAACAGAATTTAAGAACACTAATGTTGATGTGTTTTGTGCAGAAAAAGGAATTGCTAGACAATTTAGTGCTCCAAGAACGCCTCAACAAAATGGGGTTGCGGAACGGAAAAACCGGACACTGATTGAAGCAGCAAGATCCATGCTTGCAGATGCCAAAATCCCTATCACATTCTGGGATGAAGCTATTGCTACTGCATGTTTTGTACAAAACAGAACATTACTGGTTCAGGATAAACAGAAAACATCATATGAGTTGTTATTTGGAAGAAAACCGAATATTTCTTATTTGAAAGCATTTGGTTGTCCTGTATCGATTCTAAATTTAAATGATCATCTCGGGAAATTTGAGTCAAAATCTGACGATGGATTTTTCCTTGGATATTCGTCTATTTCTAAAGCTTATCGGGTTTTTAATAGCAAAACAAATACTGTTATTGAAACTATTAACGTAAAGTTTTTAGAAAATTCGTTTCCGTCAGTGGCGCATGGTCCCGAATGGTTATTTGATTTAGATTCGTTATCAAAATCTTTCAATTCTAACTTGTTTGATTTTTCAGAAAAAGCAAGGAAAGAATCAGGTGACTTGGGATGCTTTAGTGACGATTCTGATAATGACGAAGATGGAAATCTCAATTCTGAATATCCGTTCATGTCATTTCATAATCCTGATCATGTCAAATCCAGTCAAGCTCCGGGTCCTTCTGGTTCTCAAGAAGATCAAGAATCAAACAATCTTGACGATAATGTGAATCCGCAAAGTTCTTCTAATGATGGTGGATCCGTTCAAAATCAACCATCATCAGATCCGAATGCTGAAGTTATTCCAGAATCATTTGATTACTTCATCAATTCACCGGATCAAGTCCCGAACTTCACTCCGCATGTGTCTACTATTCTACAAGATCTACCAAATCTGAATCAATCTAATCTGGAGAGTCAAGTGCAAGGAGATGACATACCAATTCATCGAATTCACAAGAAACATCCTGTCTCTCAGATTATCGGGCCGTTGAATCAGAGAACTACAAGAAGTCAAACTGAGCAAGCAAATGTTTGTCTTTATTCATGTTTTCTTTCTCAAGTAGTGCCGAAGAACATTTCAAAAGCGTTACAAGATAATAGTTGGATTGAAGCCATGCAACAGGAGTTACTTCAATTTCGCAAACAAGAGGTTTGGAAATTAGTGGACTTACCTGAAGGAGAGAATGCGATTGGTACATGATGGTTGTACAAAAACAAGCCAGACGAACGTGGCATTGTTGTGAGAAACAAAGCAAGACTCATTGCACAGGGATATACTCAAGAAGAAGGCATTGATTATGAAGAAGTGTTCGCTCCGGTCGCAAGACTAGAAGCCATACGCGTTTTTCTTGCATATGTTTCCTTCATGAAGTTTAAAGTATTCCAAATGGACGTTAAAGGCGCTTTTCTGTATGGACCGATTACAGATGATGTATATGTCAGACAACCTCCAGGCTTTGAAGATCCTGACTATCCTCATCGTGTATACAAGTTGAGTAAAGCTCTATATGGTCTACATCAAGCTCCAAGAATCTGGTATGAGACATTATCCAAGCATTTACTAGAACATGGATTCACAAGAGGACAGATTGATCCAACTTTGTTTATGAAGAGGGAGAATGAAGAACTCTTATGTGTTCAAGTTTATGTAGACGATATTATCTTCGGATCTACCAGTGCGTCAATGTGCAAAGAATTTGAGGAAATCATGAAGTCTAGATTCCAGATGAGTTCAATGGGGGAGATTAATTTCTTTCTTGGATTACAAGTGAAACAATCAGCTGACGGAATTTTTATCAACCAATCAAAGTTCGTTGAAAAGTTGTTAAAGAAATTCAAGATGCAAGATTGTCAGACTATTCGAACTCCATCTGATGTGAATTGCAAGATACAGCCGGATTCGAAAGGCAAATCCGTGGATCAAACACTATACAGATCAATGATTGGTTCACTGATGTATCTTACTGCATCAAGGCCAGACATCATGTATGCTGTATGTGTGTGCGCAAGATATCAGTCTGATCCAAAAGAGTCGCACCTGGTTGCTGTGAAACGTATTTTCAGATACCTTAAAGGGAAACCGAATCTTGGGTTATGGTATCCTTATGAAGTCAATTTTGAATTATATAGTTATTCTGACAGTGATTTTGGTGGGTGTGCTCTTGACAGGAAATCGACTACTGGTGGATGTCAATTTTTGGGTCCTAGACTTGTCTCTTGGCAATGCAAGAAGCAGACCAACGTTTCTGTATCCACAGCTGAAGCAGAGTATATCGCTGCATCTGCAGGATGTTCTCAAGTTTTGTGGCTACAAAACCAATTGCTTGACTACGGGTTTAACTTTCTAAAATGACAATACTGCTGCTATGTTCATTACTGCTAACCCTGTTCAACACTCAAAAACCAAACATATCGAAATTCGATATCACTTTTTAAGAGACAACTCTGAAAAAGGTTTAATAATTTTGATTAAAGTTCATACCGACAAACAACTAGCAGATCTTTTCACAAAATCATTTTTGTCAGGCCGGTTTGAATTCTTAATTCAATCCATAGGATTAATCAATCATGATTGATTCTATTTTTCGAAAACAAAACAAAAATCAGAAAATATAAAAGCCAAAAATATAATAAGTTGATGTCATATATTGATTCCGTTGTCTTTTATTTTATGTTTTGCATTGTGTGTGTGCATGAAAAAGAAAAGCAAAAACAAAATATAAAAGCAAAAAGAAAAGAAAATATCATGTCATAAGAATCTATATTGCACAAAGTGAGAAATGATAGTTACACTAGACATTATTTGTTACATCATTTTTAATAAAGACTGATGAATGTTAATTGATGTGCTAGACAGCTCAGGCAATTAGACTGAAAAAGTAAGTTGATTGTTGACAAACATAAACTTAATGATCTTTGTGTTAAGTTCCATTGTTATACATGTCTAGATATATATCTTTTGATACATTGCTTTTGATGATAGTCGTGCATGATCGGGTAACGATGCAGTGTATTCAGTGTGATGAACCGCATCGTGAGTTTCTTTGTTGTGGTACCCACAGACCTGAAGTCTCACACGAAGTCTCTTTTGAGCTTCAAGGTGCAGCAAAAGATTCCCAAAGATGGAACAAAAAGAGTCCCAAATGTGGACCAACACCAAACAAAAATTCCAAAAAGGAATTCAGAAGATTCCCAAGGGGAACGATAGGAAAGAAAAATTCCCAAAGATGGAATTAAAAAGAAGTCCCAAAGTGGACCAAATCCGAATAGAACCCAGATTCCACACTGTGTACGACTGTAAGGGACTAGGTTTTGTGCAATATGCATTCAGGTAGTGATTGATAAGGAAATATGTTGACATATGTATACATGTGGGTCACATAAGTCATTCTAATCGAACCTTAATATCATCATGATACTGAAAAAGTAAGTGTGTCAACTCGAGCTAATTGGTATGTTTTCATATCATCACTCAATCAAACATAAGTCAAATGTCTATTCAAAACTTGCAAAACATGTTCAGATAATGTGTGGTATGATCTCACTGCGATATTTTGATTCATTGCATTTCATATGTCTTTATTTTAATGTGTGTGCTTTGTGTGTGCAGGCATTTGGAATCATTATTGACACATCGACATCCTTGTTAAACTTAAAAAATTCAAGAAATTTCAAGTTTAGGGGGAGAATAATTTGAAGAAAAATATCTACAAAAATCCAAAAATATTTTTTGAATAAGTGTGTTTTGAATGAACAAGATTATGTGGTATGAAAAGCAAAAGTAATGGATGTGTTAAAAACAAACCCAATGTCTTGTGAATTGTTTTTATGAAATTGCTTCGGGATATAGAAATATTGGTTGTGCAAAAACATTTTTGAAAAAAAAAAACAAAATGAATTAATTAGAATTGATGTTATTGACTTGTTTAATGTTGTTGATAATTAATGTGACAAATTCTTTTTAAGGATATCTTGTCTAATTAATGTGTCGAGAATGTTTGCAGGTGCAATAAATGCAGTTGAAAAAGTCAACAGACGAGAAAAAGTGAAGAAAATTGCTCAAAGTGTTATAGCCGGGCAAAGATATCAGACTAAACTGTTCTGCCGGGCAATGAACACACTGTTCAGCCGGGTAATGTTGTAAGTTTGATACAAGCCGGGTGATTGAGAAAAAGTTGAAGATATTATGACTACTGTACAGCCGGGCAATGAACATGTCAAATACTGCCGGGTGAAGGTCATAGATATCTGCCGGGTGACAAGTGTTCACTATACAGCCGGGTAAAAGAGTTTTTATCTTGCCGTGTAAATGAATAACTGTGTTGCCGGGTAATGAAGAAAAGCATGTCGGGTGATATAGAAGATAACTATGTTGCCGTGTGAAGAAGAATGCATGCCGTGTGATGAAGAAAGCAAGCCGGATGAAAGAAAAGCAACTGTGTTGCCGGGTGATGAAGAAAGGTTGCCGGGTGATGTTTTGAAGACTACTATTCTGCCGGGTGATGAATAAAACCCATCAGGTGTAGTTGTTCCTAACCTTTACCCGTCACTACAGTGACTTACCCGTCTCTACAGTGTTTGACCCGTCAAGTGTGTTTCACATGTTGTGACTTGTCCCAACAGTACATGACCCGTCACAACAGTGCATGACACGAATCAACAGTGCTTGACCCGGCAAGGCTTATTGGGCTTTTTAAGCTTGCCCGTCCCATTTTGTTGACCCGGCACCTCAAAGTTTGACCTAATTTTTAACGATATAAAAACCCGCCTCTTCACAAACACTTATCATTTTTCACTCACACATTCAAGCAAACACTCTGTACTCAAATCCTTTGATTTATCATATTCAATCGTTTGTTCTATAACAAGTGTGATCGATTGAATAAGGTATTGATTATGTGTTTTGTTCTTGATAAACCTGCAAATCGACCGATAAAATGAAAAACGATGATGAACAGTGTTTTTGATCATTGAATCGACACTTTGATTGTGCGTGTTAAAACCAAAATCGAATGTTGTTTTAAGCGTAAAACCTGTCGATCATTAACAATCAATCACTCATTTGCACCAATACACCTTAAAACCAACTGAATCAATCAAAATTGTTCATAACTGTTAAAACCGCCATTGATGAACTTTGAAAGTTCTTAAATGTTAAACTTCAAAATGATGAAATGTGTGCTAAAAGTGACAAATCCTTGTTAAAACTGAACTAAAACATGTTAAACAATTTCATTTTATAACTTTCAAATTTGTGTTCTTAAGTGTTAAACTGTTAAAATTGAAACATGCTGTATAATCATTAAAATTCAAAGTTGTTTGATCAAAATGATGAAAATCAGGTTATTAGAACAATTTAGGATTTAAAATGATTATGTGAATGTTTTACATGTTAACTGTTATTCAAACACTTATGAAAATTTGAAGTTTATTGATGAAAAATCTAACACATGTGTCTTGTTTATGTTTTGTGTTTGTTTTGACAGATGGAGAATTTGAAGTTTGAGCCCAAACACAATCTAGTGGCATGTTTGGATGAATCTATCCCTGAAACTGAAGGTTACAGAGATATGATCAGATTCATAAAGAGGACGAAATATGTATATGCTATGTGTGCCAAACCGGTCATATATGCAAGGTTGATTAAGAGCTTTTGGAGGACAGCAGAGGTTATTAGAGATGATAATGGTGTTGCTGTTGTTAGAGGAAATATTACTAGAGATATGGTGTTGACAGTTTCTGAAGAAGCAATCAGAACTGCTCTACGGATTGATGAAGATGAAGTGGGAATGAATGATGAATTGACTATGGCTGAATGTCAATCGTGTTTTGTTAATATGGGACATCCTCCTGCATTTCCAAAGTCACAATTTTACAGAGCAAAGTTGGGGAAGAAATGGAAGTTGTTATGTTATGTTGTCCAACAATGCATTTCGAGGAGGAGTGCAGGTTTTGACAACTTTCCATCAGATATAGCATCTCCAATTGTTGCTATAGCTGAAAACAAACCATTCAATATGTCAAGGTGGATCATGAATGGGTTTGTATTTAATTTGGTAAAGGGCAAAAGGTTTAAGTTTCTCATGTACCCGAGATTCTTACAACTAATGATCAATGTTGCCTATCCCATGATTAGAGAAGAAGGAGTGGTTGGTGGGATACTTTATACCGAGGACATGAATGATCTATCTTACAGGAAGATGAGTATCAGGGATGTGCCTAGTATGGATTTATTTGACTATATGAGAGATATAGCAAATAATGAAGAAGATGTTGAAGGAATTTACCATCACATATCACATGGAGAGATAGTGAATCCACAGGACCTAGTTGATGAGGTGCCTGATAACTTGTTAGATGATGATGAGTACTTTGCTCGTCATCCAGAAGATGAAAATGAGTCTGAGAATGAAGAAGAAGATGATAGTGATGATTGAGAATGATGATAATGATAGTGATAGTGAAGAAAGTGATGATAGTGGAGATGATGGTGAAAATGATGGTGGTGATAATGCTGAATCTGATTTAGAGGAGGCAGAAATTATTGAAACAGCTGAAACAATGGACTTGGAAACAGAGAATGTTGGAGTTGTTGAACAAAGTATGATAGAAGAACCTGTTAAGGTTGCTTCTGTTGAAGAAGAAGTAGTTTCTGAAGTTCCAAAGGTTATTACTGTTCAATATGTTAGAAGACAAAGATCGAAACCAATAATAGAGCCTAAGTTAGTAGAGGAACCAAAGGCTGTTGAGAAAGTGTTGGTTGAGCCTGAACTGATAGATGTTGTTCAGATTGCTCAGGAAGTAATGGCCGAAGCAGAGACTTTTGCACAGATAGTTGATGAAGCTGATGATGGCGTTACTGATCCTATCCTTGTTGATATACCCACCACATCATCCCCTATTGCAGAAAACATTGAACAAATTTTGGAGTCTTCGCCAAAAGTTGTGTCAATTGTTGATGAGAATGAAGATAAGAAAAGGATTGTCGAACTAGAAGAGATGGTACAAAAGTTGGTAGAGGCAAATGAATTGTTGAAAGCTTCGAATGAGAGGAAAAAGAAAAGGTTTGAAGAGTTTTGGGATATTCATAATCAGAACTTGAAAACTTTCAAAGAGTTAGATGCAGATCATCTTAAATTGAAGATTGAACATGATGAGTTGAAAGATAAATATTGATAGATTGAAGGAGGAGCATGAGAATCTGAAGTATGATTATACTGAGTTGAAAGCTGAATGTAATACGCTTGAAGATGAAAAAGATGTTGGAGAAATGGTTGGAAGAAACACGATCTAAGAAGTCTGGTTCAACATCTGATAAAGATTTTTCAGATGAAGTGGTTGAAATGACTGAAGCGACTCAAGTACCAAAAGTTTATCTGACTAGAGCACGAGGTACTACAAATGTTGGTATAAGGGTAGACTCTCCAATCATCATTCCCGATGAAGCTGTTGCTGAAACTGTCACTTATGACAAGGCTGAGGGAAAAAGGAAGTTAGATGCTGTGCCAGAAATTACTGAAGATACATCTGTATCAAAGAAGGCAAGAGTAGAAGAAACAGTGCAGATTGAGCCGATTCAATCTGTAGCTGTAGTTGGAACTGAGGCAGTTGACTTGGAAAAGGCAGATGAGACTGTGACTGGTGCTGAAATTGATAAATCAGTTCAGATTGAGCCGATTCAATCTGAAGCTGTTATAGTTGAAGAATTGCCTGAAACTGTCAAAGTTGTAGAAAATGCGCCTGAAACTGTAACTGTAGAAGCAAGTCAGTTTGAGCCGGTTCAAACTGACAATGCACCAATGATTGAGGCATTAGATGATTTGGATGATATAGATTTCACTGAGTCTGAGCCAGAAGCTGAACCAGAAACTAATGTTGATCAAGAGATTCCAGATGACTTAGATCAAAGATTTGCTTATCTTGAGAAGATGAAGTATAATGCTGTGTTTTTGAATGGGCTGACAGTAAGTCAAATTAATGAAGAATATGAAAAGTGTTTAATTGCTCAAGACAAAGCTGCTGCTGATGAAAAAGAGTTTGTCATTGAAATGGGTGAGTGGACACCATTGCAAGAGAGCTTGAACATTGAAGACTTACCTCCAACTGAACTGTATCATCAAAACCCTGAAGAAATGTCCAACACAAATATGCGAGATTGGTTGAGCTCGAGGAATTATCCGTACAAGACTCTGAAGAGATTGAAATCTGAGTCTTTGAGGAAAATTGTTGTTAGTTTTATGAAGACGGAGAAAATGTACAATCGTATGTTTTATTTGAACTACAACAATCCTCAATACTATGAGCTGACTAAAAGATACAAAATTCTTGGACCGAAGGAGATACCGGTGATGGCTTTACCTGAAAATGCTCACAAGAAAAGGCACGAGTTAATGGACATGTTTCCTAGTGAAGTCAAGTCATATAACATACCGATGGACATTCGTGAATCATGGCACAAATCAGCCACAGCAGGTGACGTGGTGAGGTCACTGCTGAGCAAGGGTCAGTCTATTGCTGAACTTCTTGATTCAATGATTGTACCAGAAAAGAACAAAAAGGTAAAGATTATTGCATGGAAATACGATGAGGTGTTTGATGCGTTCATGATAAAGAGAGTTAATGGTTTATGTGACGTATACCATTACTACTCTAGCATTTTCAAGTTGGAAGTTCAGGATCTGAAAGAGTTGCACAAACTTAGATTGATAAATCACACGCATGCTGAGCGTGGTGATAAATGTGCAATACTGCTTGATGCCGGACTCAGCCGAACACAAAAATATCTTGATTTCAGAGGTCAACAAGAGGACAGTGCGTATGTGCAAGCGAAGAAAGAAAGAAAGAAAAAGAGGTTGGTTGTTAGTGAAGATATGTACTTGGAAGAATTTTCGGATGAGTATTTTGATAAGGTGACCAATCCAGGATTGAAAGTGATAGATGGATCTCAAATGACAAAGCCAATACTTAGAGTTTTCTACAATCAAGAAACTTTTGAGTTGAAGCTTGTTCGAAATTTGGAAGATTGGGATAAAGACATGATTACTTTATTTAGTACCTTTGAGCTGAAACTGCTTCATCCATCATATATCGATTTTCTGAGAAGTTGCATAATGGAGAAATGTAAAGATAAACTGGCTGAAGCTGATAGAAAATTGTTTGTGGTGATGATAGAAGTGATAGCTGCTGCATCTGAAAAGATTCGAGTGAGGAAGGCATTGCTAAATTCTAATCTCGTGAGGGTTGACATTCCAGAGATAGAATTTATGAGGATTAGTGCGAAGGGTACTTTAGAGGTGCAAGTCAAAGGACAGGAGATGCCTTTTGAATTTTATGCTAACATTGACTTTGCAGGTTTAAATCTTGATTCTCTGAGACGCATGAATGCCTGCCCAATCCTTACAAATGAATCCAAACCAAGACAAGCCAAGATTGCAGAAAAGTTCAAGTCTTGCATTGAAGAAGCACTGAAGGAACAAGAAGAGTTTAAAGGAAAAGAGATGCTGGATATCAAAGAAGAACCAGAAGATTGGTGAAAAAGATTGATGCTGAACAAAGATGAAAAACTGTTGAAGATTTTGCTGAAGATTCAAAGATAAATCTTAGGGGGAGTACTGTTAGGGCTATTTCCTAGATTAAGATTTACTTTGTATTTTGTTTATATGTTTGTGTATAGTTTAGGGTCTATTTTGTTATATTCCTTAAACTTGTAATTGTTGCTTTAAAGCATGTAGTGAGAGAGTGTGAGGAGAGAGGCTAGATCACATTTTCACGTAAGAGAGAGAACTTAGTGTGTGTGATTTATTTTCTCCTGCACTTGTATTACAATACTGCTTTGATCATCAATATACAAAGAGAATTATTAGTATGAATTGTGTTAATGATTAAACTGTGTTTGTGTATATGTTATTCTGATCATTGAGCGATATTCACGATCTAATTGAACCTATCATCCAACACCAAGAGGACTAGTCACATTGGTAACGGAATTAAAAGTTCAAGTGGCAGAGATCCGGCATTCTATCGGGGATCTAATAGGGTCATCTTCTAAAGAATCCAAAAAGGAAGCGTCTGGACAATGGGTAATAAACAATCGTTTTTCTGACCAAAAGATTGAGGTGGGAACAGAGTTATCGGAGGACACCAAATTGGTTCTATGGGAATTGTTGGTTACTTCTTTGGACGTATTTGCTTGGCAACCATCGGACATGACTGGGCTACCCAAGAAGTATGCAAAACATAAATTGAAGGTATATGATTCTAAAAAACCGGTGCAGCAGAAGAAGAAAGGTATGGGTACTGAAAGGAGTAAGGAAGTTATGGCCGAACTCCGGAAGCTAGTTGAAGCAGATATTTTACGTTCGAAACCTGGGTTGTTAATCCGGTCATGGTAAAGAAGAGTAACAATTCTTGGCGCATGTGTATTGATTTTAAGGACCTGAACAATGCATGTCCGAAATATTGTTATCCGTTGCCGGATATTGATGATAAAGTGGATGCAGTGGCGGGGTTCAGATTTAAGTGTTTTCTTGATGCCTATAAAGGGTATCATCAAATACAGATGTGCGAAGAAGATGAAGATAAGACGACTTTTATTACAAAGGAAGATTTGTTTTGTTATACTAAGATGCCGTTCGGATTAAAAAACGTTGGAGCTACTTATCAAAAGTTGATGGATGAGACATTCCTTCCATAGTATGGGCGAAATTTGGAGGCATATGTGGATGATATTGCTATAAAAAGTGATTCCGAGTGGCAGATGATCGGTGATATAAAAGAGACTTTTGGAAGACTCCGGGAGATCAATATGCGTATAAATCCAAAAAAATGCTCCATTGGTATGAAGTCAGGGAAATTTTTGGGAATGATGGTCGATTCCGATGGTATATGGGTGAATCCGTCAAAAGTAGAATCCGTTCTGAAAATGGTAGCTCCTAGTTCGGTGAACGATATAATGGTTCTCAATGGGAGGTTGGTGGCAATGCAACGTTTCTTATCTAAAGCCACAGAGAAATCTCTCCCATTCATGAAAGTTTTGAAACAAAGTCTAGGAAAGAATGATTTTAAGTGGACGAAAGAAGCGGATGAAGCATTTGAAGAGTTAAAGATGCATCTCTGTGCTTTACCTAAGCTGGTTGCTACTAAAGAGGGGGAGCGGTTGTATTTGTATTTGGCTGTTGCAAGATCAGCGGTTAGTTCAGTGTTAATGGTGTGACATCTGCCCCAAACCCGAACCCGAATGCCCGACTCGAACCCGAAGTTGTTATCTTTTCTATTGTAATCGTATTTATTTATCTTCAAGTGTAACGTTTATTATTATTATTATTATTATTATTATTATTATTATAAATAAACACATTGATTCTACGTTGTTCCCGTCTCAATTAAATTCACATTTCAAAACGTTCACGTATATCGAATAAATAATGGTGGAACTATAAATCTCAAAATATATATATATAAATAAATATATATATAGTTCGTAAAAGAAAATTAGTAAAAAACGTTAAACCACAACGCCTCCAAGTCTCGAAATAATCTCATAACGGCTTAAACGAGCTAAAACCATAAAAACGTCACCTACATAATTGTTACGTTTCAATTTAGTTAAGTTAGTTAGTTAGTTAAAATATATATAATTAATTTTGGGCCAAAACTGTCAATTTACAAACTATTATTAAACTTATAATAACTAATTTAAAACAACTCAAACTACAAGGGCCGGTTATGTAAATAATTAAGTTACACTTTTAACCCAACACCCCCCCTGCGTGAACCCGTGTTTCCGGCAGCCCATCTCCGACGCCGGCGCCGTTTTCCGGCGACCCCTATCTTGGCGTTTTTTTTACCTTTTAAACCCAATCAACCTATATAAAATGATCCTCGGCACTTTTCGAACGCGTTACCACCATTTAATCGCACCATAATCGATCATATATGCGTTCTAATCCATGTTTAGTAACCGATTCAATACCCACTTAATGCAGTCAAGTAAAAACGGGTCAAATCAACAAATTGAGATAACTAAAACGATAGTCTCATCGTTTCGAATCCGTTTGCAGCAACTAATCGAGTCTTTAACGTCGAATTAATCACCCAATTAATTCAAATTAACTCACCTATTATGTCGAACCTACTCAATTTGTTGGTCCATAATGATCGTGATTTCAGTGCTTTGTTGACTTGTTTAACACAAATATAACCAATACTTGAAGAACAAAGTGTAGAAAGTCCAAACAACCCAATATCAAGATCTAACACACAATCGAGGTTAATAAGCTACAATGATAAGTAGAATAAGCTCCTAGCACCTCAATGGAACGATTACACAACACAAATCAGTGAGAAATAGTCTTGGTAAAAGATGTGCAAAAGTTGTATAAATGTGAAGATAAGGTTACAATATATAGTGGTGTTAGGTTCGCTGATAGATTCGCTCTAGCGAATCTATCCAGCGAACCAACACAGGTTCGCTGGGCACATAGGTTCGCCCAGTCGAAACCTAGATACAAAAGACACTGTGACCTGCGGGCGAATCATAGATTCGCCCGTAGGTTCGCTAGCACTAATAACAATTACAAGTCAAACTATTACATACAAAAGTAGCACCGACAAGCCGGTGGGTCCAACCTATACATAGTGACTATCAATACTCCCCCTAGGTTGGACCTCACCTGGGGAAGTCTTCTGATTAGCTCCGTCTTGTTGGCTTCAAAGTTGTTCGATAAAAGCTCCTGCCCTTTCTTTGATCCCGGCCATTGGGTTTGTATAGTCTTCAGTTCCGGCCTCATCTTCACTCAGATTTAGCATTGAATCTACGAACTCAGCTTCTGCGACCTCTGTTTCAGGCTCAAGTTGTGCTGTCGATTCCGCCTGTTTCTCAGCAGTTGGCTCCTCGCAAATAACATCTAGATCAATAACCTCCACCGGTTTCTCAAACCTCTGTTCGATGGATGAATCCCGTTGTCTTGATAGATCGTCCATGTCCATTTTCAGATCATCCGTCCTCCTCAACCTCTCATTCACAGCTTTCAGTTCTGCACGAATCCCCCGGGCTTTGTTAGCAACCTTCACAAACAGGTTTGCTTCAGCAGCAGTGTCATCTCCAGCCCCGTGCTTAATTCTGTTCTCGCATAGCACCTTCAGATCCTCATCACAGAAGGAGAAGACCTCCATCGGATCAAATAGTCGTATTTCTGGACGGTCATCTCCACTCAGTCTGACAACTGCCTCCCCTGTGCTATTATCATAAAACCACTTGACAAAATCCTTCAGTCTAGGCGGCTGAGTGTCTGGGACCCTGACCCTTGTCATCACTTTCGGAGCAGCAATCTTCAAAACAATTTTCCCTTTCCACGACACCCAGTGTTTGTCCTTCTTCTGTCTCATCCTCTTTGGCTTTTGATAACCAAACTCAACAAAATCTGACTTGGCAGCTTCCCTGATTGCAGACTCAAACGCACAAGCCCTGCCACTGTCTTCCTTTCCCAGTAGCGGTAGCTCTGCCAGTCTCCTCAAATCCCATCTAGGAAAGGTGGCGAAATGCTTTCGGTTCTTGACGTACGTGATGTCACCACCCCTCCTTTTGATCATATATGCCTCCACCAAACAGTTGTACTTCCATGCAATGATCTGTCTGTCTTGCTGTTTGGTGGTGGGTTCGTCAAGATGTTGGAATATAGGCACCTCAGGCACTACAGCTTCTTCCTTTCTAAACCATTCGGATTTGTCTAGCTCAGCGTGTTCAAATTGGTAACTCATTCCCTTTTCCTCCACTTTATATATCTCCGGCTCCTCATCCAAATCTTCTTCACTGTTAGCATCAACATCGGTTTCAGGTTCGTCTACCAAAGTGAAATCTGCACCAGATCCTCCTACAACCTCATCCCCTTCAAATACATCCATATCAATCCCCATTTCTTCATCAAACTCTTCCTCCACGGCTTTTCCCTTTCCTTTATCACCAAAATCAATATCCATTAACGGATATTTTGTAATATCCGTCAAGGAGTTCAGTTCCGCCTCAGTCATAGCCGGTTCAGTTCCAGCATTCTCCTTCAAACTGTTTAGTTCTTTGAAGATCCTTACAATCAAACACTGCTGGTCCTTCATCATACGACCCATCTCGTATATGACAGTGGATTTCTCAGCATCCTGTTTCTCCAATTCTTCATGATGTTTTGAGTAGAATCCGGAGAATCATCGATTGGCGGGATTGCAGATATGTTTGTCCATTTAAACCCATGCCTTAGTCCTTTCAACAAGAGATCAGCAGCTTCTTTTATCATGTTTTCGGTTTGATTGAAGAGTCTCTGACAACTTGGTCCCCACAGACGTCTAGGTAAAAAGAACAAGTTCTGTCATCAGGGTATATCTGAGCAATACGATTTACTTTGCTTGAGTTTCAAAGATCAACTTTTGAATGTTGATCGATGCATTAGCTTCTTTTGACACTTGTGCAATTTATGCATCTTTTCATTGTGAGTGGAGCTTGTCAGCAATTGATTCTTTTGAATACAATGCGACTTATTATTTGGGAAACTCAAATAGTCTAGAGCTCCAGGTCTATACTGACGTATAACAGAGGAGATAAACATTTGAGCATGCTCGGTGAATCTTCAGGTCAATACTTCCGTATAGCAGAGAAGATCCACCAACTCCAGGTCAATACTTTCGTATAGCAGAGGAGTTAAGCACTTGACACAATACGTTCTGAGGAGTTAACGAGTAACTCACTCAGAGGCTTTTCCGAAGAGCATCCCTAGCAGCTTTTTATTTTATTTGTTTTGCATACTAGAAACTCGATTCGGGGATAGGGCGAGGGTGATTTGGGATGTTTTGGGAAATCAAGACAAAGATTTGACGCTCTCAACCCATTTTTGACAGAACCATTATCTTTGTGCAATCCAATCACGTCAAGGAGATAATCCTTGCTGTCGAGATCTTGAGCGTTATGTTTGGCTGCACAATCACTGTTTACTTCGTTTTCGGGCTGAGCCTATCTGACATATCCCAAACGCAATGCTTCTGACCTCCTTCAACGACTTTTCAACACCAATCAAAACGGAGATCCTGAAATAGCAAACTTTGAAAAACTATAAATAGTTAATCTTTTATATCTCCCCCAAAATTTCTAAATAATAGCCGGCTGATAAGAAATTTTTGTTTTTCAGATTTTCTTAATATATATATATATACATAGATAAAAGAAAAATAAAAGAAGATAAGATAAAATAAAATAACGGAGCAAAGAATCGAGTGACCCACGGATTATTCAAAGAAGATAAAGACCAGATAATTTACATATTTACATATTTACAAAAGGATTCTCACAGAGAAAGGTTTTCAAAAAGATATAAGACCCAGCATGGAGATCAGTTCATAAAAACGTGGTTTATCAAAAGTTTTTGTGAAAAGATCAGCTTTCTGCTTTCTAGTTTCGATAGGAATAATATCAATAAAACCCTTTTCCTGTGCATCCCTGATTGCATGAATTCTCGTTTCAATGTGCTTGGTTCGAGTGTGATGAATAGGATTCTTAGCGATTCCAACAGCAGCTTCATTGTCACAAAAGAGTGGCGTATGAAGAAAGTTGATGCCATAATCCATCATCTGATGTTGAATCCACAGCACTTGGCAACAGCAACTTGAAGCAGCAATGTATTCAGCTTCTCCTGTGGACAGAGAGACGGTTGTTTGCTTCTTGCTTTGCCACGAAACAAGACATTCTCCAAGGTATTGACATCCGCCCGTGACTGATTTCCTGTTGATCCTGCAACCAGCATGATCACTATCAGAAAAAGCATGTAAATCAAAGTTCCCACCTTTTGGGTACCAAAGTCCCAAGCGAGAGGAACCCTTTAGGTAACGGAAAATTCGTTTGACAGCTTTTTCATGTGATTCTTTTGGATTGGCTTGGAAGCGAGCACAGTAACACACGGCAAATGTAATATCTGGACGACTTGCAGTCAGATACATGAGAGATCCGATCATCGAGCGATACCGATGAGCATCCACAGGATTCCCATTATCATCGGAAGTAAGGCATGTTTGAGCTGTAAAAGGAATCAATTCAGGAGACGAGTCATCCATGCCAAACTTTGTGAGGATTTCCTTGATATATTTCTCTTGGTGGATTAGAATTCCATCAGGCTTTTGCTCCACTTGCAGCCCCAAGAAGAAACACATCTCCCCCATTATTGTCATCTCAAAACGATCCATCATCACCTTCTCAAATTCCCTACACAACCCTTCATTAGTCGAACCAAAGATAATATCATCTACATACACTTGAACGATCAGCAGCTCGCCATCCACCTCCTTCTTGAATAATGTCATATCTATAGCCCCACGTGAGAAACCTTTACTGAGGAGATACTGTGTCAGAGTTTCATACCAGATCCTTGGAGCTTGATGCAGCCCATACAAGGATTTATCAAGCTTGTAAACCTTTGACGGGAAATCAGGATCCTCAAATCCTGGTGGTTGACATACGTAGATCTCCTCATCGATGTCTCCGTATAGAAATGCACATTTCACATCCATCTGATAAACCTTAAAGTTTTTGTTCGCAGCATGTGCAAGAAAGATTCTGATGGCTTCCAGGCGAGCGACTGGAGCAAAAACTTCGGTATAGTCAATTCCCTCCTCTTGAGCAAAACCTTGAACAACCAGTCTCGCTTTATTTCTAATTACAACACCACGATCGTCTGGCTTGTTTCGAAAAACCCATTTAGTGCCGATTGGACACTTGTTAGGAGGAAGATCAACCAGTTCCCAAACTTTGAGCTTCCTGAATTGCTGCAGTTCCATCTGCATGGCATCCACCCAACTCGGATCTTCAAGTGCCTGTTTATAATTCTTTGGAACGACTTGAGACAGAAAGGCAGCATAAAGACATTCATTAATCAAACCGCTCTGACTCCGGGTTCGCACACCATCGGTAATAGATCCAATAATATAATCGTGAGGGTGGTTTTTCAGGGTTTTGAAGTCAGTGTTGAGTAGTAAGGGATTTTGGTCGGTTGTGGGTGTTTGATTTGATGGTTGTGGAGGTGTAGGTGTAGGTGATGGAATGGTGTTGGATGTGGATGGAATATCTGATGTGGAAGTTTGAACAGTTTGGGGTGGTGGAATATCTGGTGGAGGTGATGGGATGTCAAATGAGGTGGGAGGTAGTTGTGTAGCTGATGTGGAAGGTTGTGATTGTGATGGTGTAGGTGTATGATTGAAAATAGAAACCGATGTGTGTGGAATGATGTCGTCATCGTCAGAGTCAGGAAGATTAAATGATTTGAAAATGGTGGTGGCATCATAAAACCAAGCTGGTTCACTACCAATACTGGTAGTGTTAGATTCTTGCCAGTCGACATAGTAGGACTCTTGCACAATCCGCGTTCGCTTATTGTAAACACGATACGCCTTTTGTGTGGTCGAGTATCCCACAAAGAAGCATTCATCAGAGACAGCCCCAAACTTCGTCTTCTGATCTTGAGTATTCAAAAGAGTGCAAGAACATCCAAAGGGACGTAGAAAGTCAATCAGCGGCTTAATCCCTCGAAACAGTTGGTATGAAGTCTTCATCTTTTCCTTGACAATCAGTACCCTGTTAAGAACATAAGCTGCACAATTAACCGCTTCAGCCCAGAAGATAATTGGAAGTTTTGACTCGATCAGCATAGTTCTAGCGGCCTCCACAAGAGTTCGGTTCTTTCTTTCAGCAACACCATTTTGTTGTGGTGTTCGGGCAGCGCTAAACTGTCTGAGAATACCCCGTTGTTCACAGAAGGAGTTGAAGATGTGGTTTCTGAATTCAGTTCCGTTATCGCTTCTGATGGCTTGAACCTTCTTCTTTCCAAGAACCTCTATTAGAGGTATCAGCTTCATCAATTCTTCTGCTGTCTCACTCTTGTTTGCCATGAATCTCACCCAGGTGTACCTAGAGTAATCATCTGTGACAACCAAGCAATAAGACTTTTTAGCAATTGATTTGACACTTATTGGACCGAATAAATCAGTATGTAACAATTCGAGGGGTTCTGAGATAGTATTTGTAATTTTGAGTTTATGTGGCTTTTTGTGCTGTTTTCCTCTAGCACAAGCCATGCATTTCTCGACCACAGAAAAATCCTTTTGTGGTAAACCCCTGACCAAATTGTTCTTAACCAATTTATTCAGAATTTTAAAATTAATGTGTCCTAAACGTTTATGCCACAAAAATGATTCAAAGGATGATGCTTTAGACAGAAGACATGTCACGGTGGAGTTTGATTCTGTTGATCCCATATTCAGCATATAGGTATCATTTCGTCTCGGAGCTCGCATGATCACCATATCTTCAGGAATGGTAAACTCTGGCTTCAAGAACAGGCATTCGTTTTGAAGAAACATCACAGGAATATTTTTATCACAGATTTGTGATACACTCAGAAGATTGAACGCCAGTTCAGGAACATAGTTGACATCTTCCAAAGTAAGTGAGCCATTTGAGACTTCTCCTTGACCAATCATCTTCCCGCCTTTCTTATCTCCCGCAAAAGCAACATAGCCTCCATTTATGATCCTATAGTTAGTAAGAAGATCCTTCAATCCTGTCATATGTCTGGAACATCCGCTGTCAATATGCCAATGACTATTTACAACGGCATTTGAATGTTCCTGACATTTATTAAAAGAAAAGAAAAGTTAGACCTTTGCAATAGGCACCCAAGTCTTTGTGTACCTGGGTGGTGAAGTTGATGAAATACTACAAAAGAAATTATTTACAAAAGTGTTTAATCTTTTTCCCAAAGATTTTTGCTTGGTGCTATTTTGGATTAATTTAGGGCATTGCTTGACAGTGTGACCAGTGTTTCCACATTTAAAACAGTGAGACTTCAAACCGGTTTTGGGAATTCTGTTGTCAGGAATTTTATCTATTACAATTTCCTCATCACATTCCGACAGTTGTGAGTCACAGTCACTGTAAGTGTTATAGAGTTCTTTTAACTTACTTGTTGTGACTTTACCTGTATCAGATTCAGGTTTTGGTTTAAGAATGTATGAAAAAGATGATTCCTTCTCTTTTGGTTTTGAAATTCTCACAGGTGTGAAAGATGGAATTTGGTGAGTGAAGAACTTTTGAAAACAGTTTGTTTTAGTTTGACTTTCAGAGACTTGACCTGAAAGTTTGTCTTTGTCATTCACACACACATTATTAATCAAATCAGCATCATTCAACACATTAGGGTTTGAAGTGGAACACCCTAGATTACTATTAAACATGAAATTGTCTGAATATGACATATTACTACAAACAGGATTATCTAAACAAATGTCTTCAAAAGACTTCTTGGAATCAGAACTACTGCAATCACTACTGCCAGAACAACCGAGCCCAACACTCCCACCATATGCGTACTCCTCTCTAACTTCCTTAAGGTTTACTTCACTTAAACCTGCAATGGAACTGTCAGTATCTTTCTGCATAATCTCTTGAATTAACTCATTTGAGGGATGAGGAATAGGTGTAGGAGAATAACAGAAAGTACTGGGTGGAGGATATGCATATGTTTCATTTTTACTAAAACCCAAACCTGTCTTGACCCTGGCCCCCCTTTGATTCTTGCAAAGTTCCTCCCTTTTCATACCAGATATGGTCCACTGCTGCAATTTGTTTTTAAGTTTTCTTGCTTCAAACTCAGCAAGTGTAACTTGCTCAGTCAAGTAATTAATCTCACAGTTCTTTTCTAAAAGAGTCCTTTTTAAGTGTTCATTTTCTTTTAAAGCTTCTCTTAACTTAACAAAATATTTTGATTCACTTAATTTAAGCTCTTTGATGGTTCTTTTTAATTCGTTTTCGTTTGACATTAACAATTTATTTGCTTTGTATATGCCAATTAAACGAATTTTGCAAGCAGATGAACACATATCTTCAATAACATCGTAAGGAAGACCGATTACCAGTTTTTCGGCGGCCAGAGCACGATCACATTGACAGTAGGGAGTGCTTCTTTTGAATTCATCGACTGCATCTATCCTTGCCTTCTCGATCACTTCTTCCAGACTGACCTTTGACTCTTCCTCATGCTTCACTTCATTAACAGTAGCTTCACAAACTAACCCGGAATGATTCAGATGTCCTTGAGCAATAACATCTGATTGAACTTTATCAACATTCTCCACCTTCTCCTCCTCTTCTTTTCCATAAAACTCTTTGAAGGGATCAAAGAGATTTATATCATTATCATCAACCTCAGCAATTTCAGCAACAAGGGCATGGTTAATTTCCTCCTTGGTTTCTTCGATTTCTGCACTCCAGTCAAAGTTGGTGAGCAGTGCAGTTTCATTCTTTGACTTAGCTTCTTCAACCTTTTCTTGAATTGGAGCAGATCTTGGAGTTGCAGAGTTAACTGGCTCAGTGACGATTGGTAATGGGCATTCTCTCTTGAAGTGGCCCAGTTGTTTGCAGTTATAGCATCGTAACTTTCCCTTGTCATATCCCAGCTTAGCATTCTGTCCTTGATTTCCAAAGTTTCTTCTACCAGTTCTTTCCATGAATCGTCTGGCACGAAGAGTGAGCATAGCCATCTGCCATTGAATATCTGTTTCCTCCAAATCATCAGGGTCCACCTGATACATATCTTCTACAGTCATACCCTTTCCTTTTAACTCACCTGCAACAAGAGCTTCGTAACTGTGAACAAACATTCCAAATAATGCCATGGTGTCTGACGGAATCTGTGTGGTGACAGATGCATTTGAGCTTGAACCAGCGTTAGTAGATGCACCAGCAGACTTAGCAGACACATGACCTGAAGATCCTCTAGATGCTGCACTGTAAACATAAGAGTTTGCAGCGGATGAGATAAGTGCAGCATTTTGAGACGGAATGTTTGGAACCATCATTGACTGATTGTACTCTCTTCTTTTCACGTCAAGGTCAAAAGACTTCAACTTGTTGATGACGTCCATCAATTTGTAATCAGGAAAGTTTCTCTCTTGTTTCAGTAGCTTGATTTGAAGGCTCCATTGGGGAGGAAGTGAATCTAGCAATTTTGCTACTTGTTCGTGATTACCCAGCTTTTCATCATATTTCTTCAGATTACTTGACACAGATAGGAATCTATTTGTAATGTCAGTCAAGTTCTCTTGTGAATATCCCACAAACGAGTTGAATTCCTTTTCAGCCTGAGCTTTTCTATCCAGTTTCAGATCCTCATTCCCATCATAAAATTCACACAGTGCATCATACAGACTTTTTGCAGTTGTGTGTTCTGCAAACCGGTTGAAGATGTCCTGATGTAAGCAAAGTATCAGTGCCCCTAATGCCTTCTTGTCACGATCCAGTAACTTGATATCTGTTTCAGTAAAAGTAGTTGGGTCTGTGTTTACTGAGGTGACGGTTCCTTCAACGGTTGTTGGCACGTGCGGGCCATTCACTATAGATTCCCATTGGTTGTAGTCGGTGTAGTAGAAGAATGCTTTCAAACATCTTTTCCAATCTTCAAAGTTTTCACCACTAACAAGCCTAGGTGGCCTGTTAGGTTGAACACTGTCCAGATCATTCATATTAAGTGTTGAAGAAGTCATAACTTTGAACAGATTACAGATTCGCTGAAAAATGACAGATTCGCTGGCTAGTTTCGCTAGAAGAACACAGCAGATTCGCTGGTAGATTCGCTGGAGACAGATTCGCTAGACAGTCAAACAGATTCGCTGACGAGCAAGCACAGATTCGCTGGCCTGATTTTGGCAGCAGTTTCGCTTGCACAGTCAGTCAAATAGATGAACTTTCGTTCGATGATATGTTAGATTCGCTGGTCACAACACAACCCAAACAAGACAAGATTTGAATTTAGATTCGCTGGAAGAACTAACAGTTTCGCTGGAAGAACTAATAGTTTCGCTGGTAGCTCAACCACTCTGAAACAGTACGGAAACAGCTCGAAAACCCTCAAAACTTGACCATTTGCCTACAGGTTTGTTTTAAAAGCTTTCTATGTCCAAATACCACAAACCATGAGCAAAATACAACTCCAAAACACAAGAAACAAACTTCAAACAGAATCCGAAGTGTTTTGACCCAAAAACTTCAAAAATCAACACAAAAATCACTTGAATCAAACAATCAAGAGCACTAAGGCTCTGATACCATATTGTTGGTCCATAATGATCGTGATTTCAGTGCTTTGTTGACTTGTTTAACACAAATATAACCAATACTTGAAGAACAAAGTGTAGAAAGTCCAAACAACCCAATATCAAGATCTAACACACAATCGAGGTTAATAAGCTACAATGATAAGTAGAATAAGCTCCTAGCACCTCAATGGAACGATTACACAACACAAATCAGTGAGAAATAGTCTTGGTAAAAGATGTGCAAAAGTTGTATAAATGTGAAGATAAGGTTACAATATATAGTGGTGTTAGGTTCGCTGATAGATTCGCTCTAGCGAATCTATCCAGCGAACCAACACAGGTTCGCTGGGCACATAGGTTCGCCCAGTCGAAACCTAGATACAAAAGACACTGTGACCTGCGGGCGAATCATAGATTCGCCCGTAGGTTCGCTAGCACTAATAACAATTACAAGTCAAACTATTACATACAAAAGTAGCACCGACAAGCCGGTGGGTCCAACCTATACATAGTGACTATCACAATTGTTTACAGATCAAACTCGTCTAATTCATTCGACATCTACAATCTCCTAACCTCTTTTTCACTCCTGGTCATCTCAATTTCATCTTAAACACTCGCAATCACAGATTACATATTCTAGGGTTCATCTCGTGTTCATCACCATTTCCGATCCAATTCGACAGTACTCCCCCTAAGATGACACTTTACAAATCTGACATATTAGCTTAAATCTTCATGTGGCGAGTATAGAGAGCAACTTAAAGTTTTGGTATGCACTATCTTCAAGAGGACCCAACATCACAAATCAAGTAAGTTCTTCATTTCAAAATGATCCATTTCATTCCGTGAGTAAAAGCCCTATGACAATCAGTGAATATAACAACGAAATCAATGTTAATTTGATGGATGGTTGTTTCTAGGGCTTGTATTTGGAAGATGGATGGTTGGTTCATAAAAGATAAAACAATTAAAAATCAACTTGATTAACAAAAGTTGCGCCTGGTCCAGCGGATTGGTTGTGTGTTTGTTAAAGCTGTGACCCGGGTTCGAGTCCCTTTGCCACCACTTTCTGCTATTTTAATTTTAAACCCTTTTTACCTATTTTATAACACTAAATTATAATTACAAATATTATTCCGCGGGATACCCAAATGGATATGTAATAAATAAAATATATACAATTACGTTTCGTATCAAAATCCCCAAATTGTATTTCAAAAACCCTAAATCCCCAATTTGTGATTTAAAACCCTAAATCCCCAATTTGTGATTTAAAACCCTAAATCCCCAGTTTGTGATTTAAAATCCTAAATCCCAAATCTGAAACCCTAGATCTCGGACATTTGATTCTTGTTACTATTGTTTCGTTTATAAGTTAGGGTTTTTCCCAATAAATTAGGTGGTACTAATGTTTGGGCAACCCTCGGTCCTCTTTAGCTGTGTTTCTAACGGTTCGATACTTATTGCATTTCAAGGTGAGTAAACTCACTCCCCTTTTTACTGTTTAGTTTTCGGGGCTGAAATACGTGTTTCTATAATAAAACGGTTTCTTTTGATGTTTCTATTTTCGAAAATGAGATCATTAGATGTGTTAATCGTGTTTGGCCGCATGTAGCAAAATTGTGTGATAGTCAATATTAGTTATATTATCTTGTAATTTCCACCGGTACAATGTTAGCGCTAATGGCTTGACAAGCCCACCTACACTAATGGACTGATAGGTGATTTTGACCCGGCAATTCTTTGGTTGATTCTATGTTACTAGTTACTACATGTGATGCTTGTTGCTACGTTGCTATGACCCTTAGATGGTTAAACATTTTTGATAACTTGCATATCGAGACGGTTAAATGACGGTTAAACGATGGTTATCAATAAATGTAACATGAGTTGGTTCCTCATGACTTGTTTCTAAAGGTAACCCTGCGGGGTCTATGAAACTTGTTTCTATGTGTTTCTATGGTCATGGTTGAGATATATGCTGAAATTGCTATGCACATGAGATTGCGAAACACAATCTATAATGATCTCGGATTTTATACTATGTACTATACATTGTGATTTACTCACTAGCTAATTCTTTAGCTAACTTATTTTACACGTTTTTCAGGTGGAGTTTGATTCGGTTTTGTTTCAAGACACGTAGGATGCTTCGGACCTAGAATAAAAAGGACAATAAATAATATGTATTTGCCGTTTCTGTTACGATTTTAAGACTGTTTGAATGCTTCTTTATGTCACGACATTATTGCTCAATTAATATTAAAATATGCAATTAGTGTGCCATGTGCTTTGTACTTTGATATCTGATTCACTTGACGCGCCCGGTGTTTTCCGCCGCCGGTGGAGTGTCACAAATGGTGGATAGAAGCGGTACTCAAATCCCGATATACTATGTGAGCCGTGTCTTGAAGGATTAAGAGGAGTGGTATACAATGTTAGAAAAATTAGCTTTATCTTTGGTGTATACTTCTAGGAGATTACGAAGATATTTTCAAGCACATACAATAGTTGTATTAACAAATCAGCCGGTGCCGCAAGTATTAAGGAAACCGGAAGTGTCGGGTCGGTTGGTCAAATGGGCTATTGAGCTGGGACCATTTGAAATTAATTCAAGCCGCGGGTGTCTTTCAAGGGACAAGTGCTAGCAGAATTTATAGCTGATATCCCAGAGGGGGAGAAGGTAGTTACCTATGAAGATGTCGCTAGTGAGATAAAGAAATGGACATTGCATACTGATGGGACTTCGAATGAAGAAGGATGTGGGGCAGGATTGATACTTGTAAGCCCAGAAGGTGATGAATTAACATACGCGCCAAAATTGGATTTTCCTAGTTCTAATAATGAGGCTGAGTATGAAGCATTTTTTGCCGGTTTACGATTGGCTCATAAAGTAGGAGCAAAGCGGATAAAGGCATATGTGGACTCTTTATTGACTGCTAATCAAGTTTCGGATGAATATGAGGCAAAAGATGAAAGCATGGCCAGATATTTGGAGAGGGCTAAAATGTTGTTACAATCCTTTGACACGTATGAAGTAATTCATGTATCTCGAAGCAAAAATAAGAAAGCCGATGCGTTAAGTAAACTGGCTTCGGTGGCGTTCAAGCATTTGGCAAAAGATGTTTGTGTGGAAGTATTGGCTAAGCCGTCGGTGCAAGCAGTGGAGATCTATGTGGTGGATGTAGCACCGGTTAGTTGGATGACTCCGATAGTAGGGTTTCTTGTTCACGGTAAAATACCAACTGATAAGGCAGAAGCGAGAAAGGTGCAAGTTCAATCGTTGTAATACCAGATGATGGAAGATAAGTTGTATAGGCGTAATTTTCTAGGACCGCTGTTACATTGTTTGGATCCGGATGAGGCAAGTTACGTGGTTAGAGAAATACATTGGGGTATATGTGGAATACATGCTGGTCCAAGGATGGTGGTGGCCAAAGTTATTAATGCAGGTTATTACTGGCCGGGGATGCATAAAAGTGCAGTTGCAGAACTAGGATTGTCAGAAACATGCTCCAATCAGTCTGCGACCAAAAAATGACATGATCCCAGTAACGGCTGCGTGGCCGTTTCAAAAGTGGGGTATTGATATTGTTGGACCGTTTCTTGTATCTTCGGGACGGGTCAAGTTTATTCTCGTAGCTGTGGATTATTTTACAAAGTGGGTCGAGGCCAAGCCGTTGGTTAAGATTACGGGGCAACACATGAAAACATTTGTATGTGAGCATATAGTATGCAGATTCGGCTTACCATTATACATCATTAGTGATAATGGTAGGCAATTTGCTGATAATCCTTTTAAGAAATGGTGTGAAGATTTGCACCAACAGGTGTTTGCCTCTATAGCTCATCCTCAAGCAAATGGACAGGTGGAAAGGGTGGTCAACAGGAGCATTGTCGAAGGAATAAAGGTACAGTATAATTTACTTATAAGTGTTTGATGTTTCGTTTCATTATATCTGATTAACATTTTGAAAGCAAAATTGTTTATAATAAAAGGTGCGATTAAGCGCAAGTGGTTCCAGCTGGGCCGATGAGTTAGCACATGTACTATGGGCACATCGAACCATGCCAAAAACTAGCACCGGGGAAACACCTTTTAGCCTAACATATGGAACATAAGCAGTAATTCCTGTCGAAATTGGAATGCCAACGCAATGCATGCTTAACGAGGATGATAGTGAGTGATCTTTAAGAGAAAATTTAGACTTATTGGAGGAACAACGTGAGGTAGCAGCCATACAAGAAGCGAAGTATAAGAAGCTGATCGAGTAGTATTATAATAAGCGTGTTGTGGCATGTGCTTTTAAGGAAGGAGATTATGTGCTCCGGTGCAATGAAGCTAGTCGTGTTCAGTCCACTGGTAAGCTAGGACCAAGGTAGGAAGGGCCATACATTGTCAGAAACGCGGCCGGAAAATGAGCTTATGTGTTGCAAACAATATGAGGGTTACCAGTTGCCCGAACTTGGAATGGCATACATCTGAGACGATGTTACATGTAAAACACCGGTGTATTGATTGAATATGTTGTACTGTTGTTGCATAATCAAAGAAATAATATTGCAATGAAAGTCAAGCGTCGTTGATTTTGTTTGATAAATCGATGATAAACACTTAAACATACCCATTAGGTGGTCTATGTGGTGATCAAACCACATATGATCTTTTAAAAGCCTACAAGGTAAAAAGTGGAGAGTGATGATAATATAAACAAGTAGACGCACTTGATATATATATATATATATATATATATATATATATATATATATGGGATGTGTATTATGTAAACCACTTCTTAAAATGTTAACTAAAAAACCAAATCTAGACCACAAATTTATTTTTGAATAGTTTAATATGTAGACCACATTTAATCTTGTATTTTTTATTGTTTTTTAATAGTAAGCATGTGGCTTAGATTAATCAAAGGGTAAAAAGGTAAATTTACATTCTCTTTCTAACTTTCTTTTTCTCTCTTTCTTTTTTTCTTTAAATATTTTTTCTTTAAATATTTTTCAAATTAATTACTATATTATAACAATAATTTTTTAATAAACATGTATTTGTATGAATGAATGAATGGGTGAAATCAAATATACACGTCTTAGCTTAGTTTACATGTCAACAAAACGCTCACGTTTAAAGATTTATTTTTAGCAAACTAGTTATTAAAATTAAGATAAATAGAAGAAACAAATATATAATATGAATTAACAACTATATAAGAATGTTAACCCGTGTGTACAATCAAAATACACATGTGTATAAACTCAGTTTACACATGTGTATATTCAACCATTTTAGATACAAATTTTTATGCACTTGGTACAACCACTTAAAAAGGGAAAAAAGACTAACACATGTGTTTTTTATTAGTTACACATGTTAACTCGTGTGTACAATCAGTTACACATGTGTTTTTTATTAGATCAACAAAATGAACATTAAAAAGACAAATTACAAACTTAGTTACACACGTTTATACACAACGTACAACTACTTAAGAGAAAATACAGATGTGTACAGACAAATTACACATGTGTACAACCATTCCAAATAAGAAATATATTATATATGTATACAAAGAAAATCAATACACTTTTGAAAACTCAGTACTATAACTGTAACACCCAAGTGACTATTATAAACCTAAAAAACCCTTAAAACTTCTAAACCTACTTTTAAAAACAGCTTATGTACTTAGTACAACCATTCAAAAGCCAAAACATGAAGACTAACAAATGTGTACAACTCAGTTACAAATGTGTTTTAGTGGATCTACAAAAAGAAGATTAAAAAAGAAAAATCATAAATAATCTATAGTAATCTGTATATTTTAATCATTTAGTTACACATCTAACACAAGTGTACAAACCTAGTTATCATTACATTTTGATTGTAAGACTTAACTCGTTTCTTGATTCATCCTTGTTCATAACATAAAACTGAAAAAGAAACCAAGATTTAACATGAGTTAACATGAGTTAATAAATATTTGGAAATATAGATTAAAAAATTAAGCTTTATTAAGATTTACACATGTGTACAAACCTGTTACATATGTGTATATTAAAAAACACCAGTAAAAAGTGTAGTTTACACATACATATAGTTAAATAAAACTATTTATACATGTGTATTTGATTTGTACACATGTGTATACACCTCAATTCTACTTTATTCACATCACATATCTTGGTCGCCAAATTTATGTGCAACTTTTTATGCACAATGTACAACAACTTAAAGAAAAAACAAATTTTAACATATGTGTACAACTTAGTTACACATGTGTATAATAAAAAAACCCAATTTCAATTTAGTTACAACAGTTTACACATTTGTTTTAATGGATGTACAAAAGAAACATTAAAAAGACAAGTCACGAATAATCTATATGCATATAGGATTATACGAAGCTGCAAATACTATTTAAACACTAAATTATAACAAATGTACTAGTAAAAAAGCTTAGAGTACAACTAATCTTATACACTATTTTTATAAATTTCATAAGTAATCATATAAAAACTTATTTGATATAACTAAGTAGGTTCCTTAAAATATATTTAGATATTATAGTTAGTTAGGTTAGTGTTTATCTAACTAGTCTAACTTAAAGGGGTTGAATTTATAAATGATTAAACTTGGATTAAAACATTATAAACAAAATAATAATGTGATTAAATATGAGGGACCTAGATGTAAAAATTAAACAAATCAAAAACCAATCTTCTTTCATTCACAGCTTACCGACCATAGTTCCGGTCAAATCTTCGGTAGCTCCTGCAGCAACCTAAAACCCCATTTCAATCGCATTTAACCTGATTAAACCCGTTTTATCTCTTAGCCAACAAGATTCAAACCATCCTTCAAGCTAAAATTACCGTTTTAACCGCTCTTGGCACCTTTTCAAATTGTTGTATCATTATCAAAGCAAAACTCATATAATTTGTAAACATGATGATATATTGAGTTTAGCAAACAAATAGATTTATATGAACTAAGGTGCCATAAAGTGAAGAAAAATAAATGTCATGTGTTGTTGTTTTATCACATATGTAACTGTACATTAAGTGTTCGACAAAATTATGTGCAACTTTTTATGCACATCACATATCTTGGTCGCAACATTTATGTGCAACTTTTTATGCACAATGTACAACAACTTAAAGAAAAAACAAATTTTAACATATGTGTACAACTCAGTTACACATGTGTATAATAAAAAAAACCCAATTTAGTTACAACAATTTACACATTTGTTTTAATGGATGTACAAAGAAACATTAAAAAGACAAGTCACGAATAATCTATATGCATATAGGATTATACGAAGCTGCAAATACTATTTAAACACTAAATTATAACAAATGTACTAGTAAAAAAGCTTAGAGTACAACTAATCTTATACACTATTTTTATAAATTTCATAAGTAATCATATAAAAACTTATTTGATATAAATAAGTAGGTTCCTCAAAATATATTTAGATATTATAGTTAGTTAGGTTAGTGTTTATCTAACTAGTCTAACTTAAAGGGGTTGAATTTGTAAATGATTAAACTTGGATTAAAACATTATAAACAAAATAATAATGTGATTAAATATGAGGGACCTAGATGTAAAAATTAAACAAATCAAAAACCAATCTTCTTTCATTCACAGCTTACCGACCATAGTTCCGGTCAAATCTTCGGTAGCTCCTGCAGCAACCTAAAACCCTATTCAATCGCATTTAACCTGATTAAACCCGTTTTATCTCTTAGCCAACAAGATTCAAACCATCCTTCACGCTAAAATTATCGTTTTAACCGCTCTTGGCACCTTTTCAAATTGTTGTATCATTATCAAAACAAAACTCATATAATTTGTAAATATGATGATTGAGTTTAGCAAACAAATAGATTTATATGAACTAAGGTGTCGTAAAGTGAAGAAAAATAAATGCCATGTGTTGTTATTTTATCACATATGTAACTGTACATTAAGTGTTCGACAAAATGCCTAAATGAGATTCATGTTAAACACAAAGATTTATACCTGAATCGTATCAAGGATTTGATCAATTGAGAAACCTCGACTGAGCGATTGAGAAGCGGGGTTCGAGTGGATGTTAACGGTGTTTTGAAAACGAGATGGTTATGCATCAAAGGAACAAGATCTGAAATTATTAAGTGGGAAGGGTTCTTTCAAAAGTTTCAAAGATATGAAATTTATTTAAAGTAGGAAGAAGATGCAGATTTGTGAAAGGAGGGAGTTTTTGAAAAATTTCAAGATCTAAAAAAGTAGGAGGAATACGAAGACAAAATGAGAGTAAAATTATATATATATTATAACACAGGGTATGAGTAAAATTACTCAACTACCCTTCAACTAATAAAATAAATAGAAAATGTTAAAATAAAATGAATGGTCCAGATTTGGTTTAATGGTTAACATTATAAGACTTGGTTTACATTTTACATTGATTCTCTATATATATATATATATATCTATATATATATATATATATATATATATATATATATATATATATATATATTTGGTGAGGATCATTACAGAACCACTTCTTATTTACAGAACTACAGAACCACTAATTTATATACATGTAAATTAAGCCTTGTGATATTTAGGTTGTTTTACATATGTGTATATTTGAAACAACAAAAAATGGTTGTGTTTCTATATTAAAATACTTATGTCTAATTTACACATATGTAAAGACAACTTAATATCACCAGACTTAATTTACATGTATGTAAATCAGTGATTCTGTAGTTCTGTAAATTAAAGTGGTCCTGTAAGGATCCTAACCCTATTATATATATATAGGGGCATCTTCATTTGAGAACTCATTTTTAAGAAAGAACTGAGTGAGAACCGATTTAACTGTTATATTTTTTATTATCTAAATTGACAAAAATGCTTGTAAACTTACCATTTATAAGATGTATTTATAAAAAAAATGATTTGCTTCGTTTTTTGTTGAAATGCATATATGCACCCACATTATATATGCAAATATGCACACGTTTTAGTTTCTAAAAAAACCGAGGAGAGAGGTGATAAAATTCAAGAAATAATGAACAATGGTAATAAAACAATACCTTTTTACTTTACCATTGTTATTGAAGCAAAAAGTACATGGCTTATATGGTTCTCACTAGTTCTTTCTAAATATTTGGTTCTCATTTGAAGGTAACATATATATATATATATATATATATATATATATATATATATATATATATATATATATATATATATATATATGTTAGGGTTCAAGAGAAAACTCATTTTAAGTTGAGAACTAGAGAACTACTAAAAATACAAGGGATGGAAATTTAAAGAGGAAGGGTAAAATTAGAACTTTAAATATATAAATCTTTAAACATTTCTATCTTTTGCATACGTTAATATTATTTTTAAAAAATTGCACCATTAGATCAAGAATTTCATTATCTTTCATTTAAGTATAAATAACGTCATAAAAAATATTTTTTTCTCGTTTTTTTAAATTTCATACTACATATATGTAGTATTGCGATATTGTATTTGATAATATATTTTTTTTAAACGTTACTAACTTTTTCATGCGTTATTTACATTCAACAATTTTAAAAATCACATTTTGGTTTCTTTGATACTACACATATACTACAAAATATATGTAGTATCAAAAAAACTAAAATGTGATTTTTAAAATTGTTTAATGTAAATAACGTATGAAAAAGTTAGTAACGTTTAAAGAAAAATATAATCAAATACAATATCGCAATACTACATATATGTAGTATGAAATTTAAAAAAATGAGAAAAAAATATTTTTTATGACGTTATTTATACTCAAATGAAAGATAATGAAATTCTTGATCTAATGGTGCAATTTGTTTTAAATAATATTAACGTATGCAAAAGATAGAAATGTTTAAAGATTTTTATATTTAAAGTTCCAATTTTACCCTTCCTCTTTAAAATTTCATCCCTTGTATTTTTGGTAGTTCTCTAGTTCTCAACTTAAAATGAGTTCTCTCTTGAACCCTACCCTATACATTATATATATATATATATATATATATATATATATATATATATATATATATATATATATATATATATATATATATATATATATATATATATAGAGGAGAGTTATCCTACTTAGTGTTGGAAATCTAAGAAGGCTAAGAAGGATTTATGACCTTTAGATCTCTCTTTTAATGGTTGAGATCAATTTGTAGGAAAAGAAATTGGTGGAAGGGTACATTAGTCATAGCCACTTTTGTTGACTTTCTCTCTCCACATGCAAGACACATGCCAATTCCCCCACTTTTTTTAAAACTTTCATAACTTTTGGATACGATATTATTTTTTAAAAAAAATTACACCAAAAAAACAAGCGTTTTGTTATCTTTAAAACGCGTATAATATTGATATATAAAAAATAAAATTTTTTTTCGGCACTTGTCTAGTCCTTGTGTAATATCATGTGATTGTGTTATATTATAACTAGTGAAATATCACTTTTATCGGTTCATTCTTAAATCATTATATAATATCATCTTATTTTAAATATTTGTTGTGTCATATTATGTGTTTAGAAATTATCACCGTGTCACAAATTGTTAATATGTGTTTGAGAAATGTTCAAAGACAACGTCATTTTTTGTTACAAAGTGTGAGAATGACACAATGATAAACAAAGAGACAATTGTAAACAAAGACACAATGACACTTTTAAAAAAAATATAACTCACAATATAAATAAAATTTGAAAAATGTGGTTCGGAGACCTTGTTCCCCATGTATTCCTCTTTCAGAAAATAAATAAACGAAAAATTAAAAAAAATTAAAAAAATTACCGTTTTTTTTTAAATTAGACACAATGAAAAAAGACACAATGAGAAAATAGTAGTTTTTTTAAGTTTTGTTTATTTATTTTTTAAGAAGAATGATGTCAGAGCAAGATCGTTGAAATACTTTTTGTGTTATTGTGTAATTATTATTAGATCATTGTGTAATACACACAAATAAGATTACACAATGACCCGATGAATGACACAACAACCTTACGGATGACACAATCACACAATGACCTGACAAAAGACACAATGACCTGACGGAAGACACAATGACCTGACGATAGACACAATGAGCTGAAAAATTATGAAAAAAAAAGTTCGTTTTTTATATATCAATATTATACGCGTTTTAAAGAGAAAAAAATTCTCGTTTTTATGGTGTAATTTGTTTAAAAAAATAATGTCGTATGTAAAAGTTATAAACATTTTAAAAAAGTGGGGGAATTGACATGTGACTTGCATGTGGAGAGAGAATATTTAAAAAAGTAGGCATGACTAAAATACCCCCTCTCCTAATTTTCCTAGATGCCACATGTTAATCTCTTATTGCTTCTTAGCCTTCTTAGATTTATAACACTATGTAGGTGAACCTCACTCTATATATATATATATATATATATATATATATATATATATATATATATATATATATATATATATATATATATATATATATATATAGTGTACGCAAGTCCAGGTGTCGACTCACAGACTGTATATAATACGCTAAAATTAACTAGACAAGACTCAACTTAACTACACACGCTTTAATTAAAAGATTATTAAAAGGGGTTTTTTTATTATGAAACTAATTGCATAAAAGTAGTGACAAACAAAATGGAAAGACAGATATAAAACAGAAGATTAAATGCAAACCACCTAGGCTAGACTCATCGTTAACTTCAATTACCACTCTTGTTTGGAATTAATGCTATGGAACTGGGATCTTTACGCAGTCACTTAAAGTCACTACTAATTAGGACCCTCGACCCTTTTTCGAGAAAAAACCTATGAGTTACGATTAAGTTAATAAACACACCAATTACGGGATTAAGTTTCCTCACATTCACCTAATCAAATTATGCTCAATTGACGCTAGTTAAAGACCTATCTCATGGTATGGAATTTAAGGACATCTCAACCAATTCATTAGATTTAATAACCAGGTTTGATAACTGACACTAAGATGAACTTCTCACGAAGACTTTAACCTAGCGCATTATTCAAACAAGACTTATTAATAACTTATCACCTCACGGATATCTAAGTTAGCTACACGTTATTACCAATTTCACTAATAATGTTAATCCAATAGTTTAACTGCAGTTAAACCACAAAACAGTCATAACATGTCAATGATAAAAGCGAAACCCTATTCTATGACATAGTCAATCATCAAGGATTAAGTGGAATAAAAATATTAGATTAATCAATTCAAATATGTATTATGCATCAAACGATAAAAAGATTCAAACTTAAATCAAGCATAATAACCATAAACCAAAATAACCAAACATGAGTTCAAACATTAGTTAACGATTCATCATAACGCCTAGATGGTTCTATGAGTTTAGTCAACCATAATCATACCTATAAACACAAGTTCAAAAGTAACTGACATGATAAAAGAGAAACAAAACGATAGAATTAAAGAACCCGGAACGTCTAGATGCAACTTTTCAATCCCGTGCTCTTCCTTAGCTTTGTTTGCCCAACTCTAGCCTCTAAAATACCTTCTTTTTGCCCAAATTCATATCCAAAACGAGTATGGACGCTAGATTAAAGTGGAGGAGTGTTTATATACTATTTAGGGTGAAAAAAAGAGAAAACAATCTGTCGAAACGGTCTCGTCGCGTCGCACAACGAGGAAACAAGCTTGTGGCTGCGTAGCATGACGTCACCACACCACGAAACCCTCAAAATTTAGTATATAAACACTCCTCCACTTTAACCTAGCTGAACTTAAATTGTATGGAGTTAATCGCCTGGCGTGGTGACACCTTCGGGCGGTCCGGTTGCTTCGTTTTCGCTTTCCGGTTCGCTCGCAACTCCGTTTCGTGTCCCGTTTTCGCCTACGATCTTCTTTTAACGCGATCTTTCCACCATTTCTCCCACTTTGGACCTACGAAACACATAATAATAAGTAGTTAACAAAACTTAAAGAAAACTAACTAAAAAGACTCTAAAACGTAAACAAACTATACACGGAAAAAATACGTATAGTTTACAAATATCATCCCTATACTATGACAAAAAGCAAAAAGAAAATTTTTAATCTATCTAGAGCCTAACAAAATCATACCAATAAACTCGAAGATTATACAGTGAAATAAGATGACCAGTTTAAGTAAGATGTTTCCTCAAACAAATGATCAGTTGAAATATATAGTTGAGTCGAACCTTAGTAAGCATACGACAGATACATCCTTATATTAATTACTATAATATTCAATAGAGTTATACTTTCCTATACTTTAGAATCATGCATACTAATATGATAAGGGGAGTTCCTATCCACTCAGCTCAATGTCAACTATGCAATTTGTAGCCCGAAGATGGTGATCACCTATTTAGGAAATGCCCGATTGCTCAAGAAATTTGGAATAGAATCTCATGGTGGTGTCAAGCTGATTTCACTACATCAACTAGCATCAATGAATTGATCTCAAAAACTACCACTTGGAAGTGTCAATCTCTTGACGCAAAAGTTATGACCCTTATCGCATATGCAACAATTTGGCATATATGGCTCAACCGCAACGAATGCATTTTCAACAAAAAAAAGACAACCATTGGAAGTTATTGAAAGATAATATCAAACATGTGGCGTATTCATGGATAGAACACAAGGGAACAAAGGTCATTTGCAACTCGGAGAACTCGCTAATAAAACCGACAATGGAATAAAAAACTATTATAACTACTGCTTTCATTGTAACAAAAGGCTAGTATCTGATTCAATCCGCCTGGTGTATCTACATAACTTTGGTGATTCTTTGAATAAGTTATTCATTGTTTTTGTTCAAAAAAAAAAGTTAATGTTTAGAATCTAAAAGTAAAGTAAATCGTTAATGACAACTGACCACTGTCATGGAATGGTTATACTAATATTCCTCATAACAACTATGTTATGTCGAGTGGTGTCACACCCTCAATTTTCCACAAACGGGGTATCCGTTAGGCGTGTGACATACTAGGATCTCAAGCCATTAGTTACAGTAATACTGACTCAAGTATTTTTAACAAAAGTTTGACTTCGACATTAACCCAAAAATTCAGGGTATAAAATGTAAGTTTTCAAAGTTTAGCGAAAGCTTTTAAACAAAACCATTATTTAGATAAACTTGTGCTCAACAGTTTAGCACAAAACCAATAAAACTTGTGCTTAATAGTCTAGCACAAAACCCAAAACTAGTTTCTAAAAGACCAGTAAATGTTATAAGAGTTCCAATCAATGAAATGTGACCTCCTAGCCACATGAGAAAACATACTTAAAATAGTCAACACATGGTTGTGAGTTCAATGATATTTGTATACAGATAAAATGTCCCGTTTATAACACAGATAAACCAAAAATCCATTTTATTAGGCGGTTTGCAAGACCATATGCTTATTGCTTGTCAACACGTCAAGATGATAGCTAAACGTTACTTTTGCCTTATCGCCATATAAACTTTAAGAACAATTTGCACCACATGACGCCCAGTCAAGGGTGAGGTGTCGTCGCAACTTGGTAGTACGACTCAAATTTCCCCGCTATCATATATTAATCAACCTCGAACTTTTATAAGGACTTGAATGTGGTTCTAATTCGTGTAAAGTACTATAAGCCCTAATAAAATTACCATTGTAAAATTCTGCCCATAGGCATTTATACTTTTACCAAAACTTACCCGTAGGCATTTATACTTTTATCAAAACCTGCCTTAGTTGGCTCCGCCCGAAGGCATAAAAATGCAGTCCGCCCGAAGGTGTTGTATAATAGTTGCCCGAAAGCGCATTAAAAACATTTGTATGTTTTCTCCCCGAAAAAGATTTTAAAGCGGGCAAAGAACTCACATTTGAAGCGCACAACAAATATGCACACAAGAAACCTAGATCGCGCTACGACCTGCTTAATTGTTAATTATTAACTATTAGTTATTTATACACATACCCATATAGCACATTCCATGCATCCTATCACTAGACATACATTCCCACATCGCAAACTTTGCGCATACCCAACGCAGCATCCGATCAACCTCACGTATACATGTATACAAATTCTAGCCCTTGCTACATCATACATATATACACATATTGCACATTGGCATACATACTCAGATCATGCATAGGCTGCTCCTATTTGGATCCTATACACACATTATATATATATATATATATATATATATATATATGCATACATACCACATACTGTGATTCTACATTCATTCAATCAACATACAATACGCGTGCAAGCTATTGCAGACCATACCTACATACTTATTATATACACACATCGCATGCTGGTCTTTTGTTTCTTATACGCATACAAATATGTTTCACGAGTTTGACTTCTGATTGATGTTATATATGCATGCATACATGCAACCGTTAACATACATACACATCTCCATACACCTATAACCCTACGCCTACATACTGTTGTTACTGTTAACATATACCCCATACTAGTAGGGACTCGCGCGATGTAGCGGGGAAAATATTATCGGCCCTTCTCGTTTCTATGGGTTTTGTTGATTTCGTAATTATTTTTACTAAAGTGTATTATGTTTGTCTTTTTGAAACATTTTAGGTTATTATCATGATAGTGACAAACATATGTGATGATGTTATAAATGTGAAGTAACCGATAATTCAATATGAAAATTATTAAGCTCTTAAACAAATCATTAGTGAACTAAATGAGGGAGCGATCAGTCACTTATTATATGCTAATGGTGTTATTTTAATCGGGGAAAGGAATGAGACATTTATGGAGCTTTAATTTCATATTTGGGCTTCGTATTAATTTTTTTAAAATCAGACATTTATGGTATTAACATTAATCCAAGTGGATATTATAGAGTCTCCTAATAACCTTAATTGCAATCACACTACTCTTCCTTTCAAATATTTAGGGCTGCTAGTGGGTGCCATTCATAACTCCAACTGTGCATGGCCGGCACTACTGCCCCTAAAGCAATTCATCGGAATATGAAATTTCATTGTTATAATTCAAAACACTTTAACACAATCTGGGACGAATTTAAATCATATTATTAGAGCCAGAATTGGTTCGGGTTTAGCAATTAGATTTTGGCTAGATGCATGGGTCACAGTTTAGAGAGCTCTTCTCCGACCTGTACGCCATCGAATCCTGTAAGTCAGTTTTAGTTTTTTTTATTATTATTATAACTCTCATGTACAAAATACAAGCCGGAAATGGAGGTGGAAATGTGATCCGGTTCATACTTAAGAAAATCAACAAGTTCAACTATTTAGTGACATACTTGCAACTATGCAGCCTGGTAACAATAAGGATGTTTGGATATGCACTAACGATCAGGTGCATGGATTCTCAGTGAGAAATATAAAACAATTGTTGCAAGCTTTGTCAGTAGAATATTTTAGAGTAAAACATTATTGGAAGAGTTGAGCTCCATTAAAATTAACTTATTTAGATGGAGAGCTTTGCGTGAAAAACTTCCCACCATGAAAGCACTATCAAAGAGAGGTATTCAAGTTGGTCCGATCTCTTGCTCGGTTTGTCAACTTAACGAAGAAGATATGGTTCACTTACTAACTTCTTCCTAATGTTTTAATTTTCTTTTTTTGTTTCACTAGCTTCTGACTAATCTTTTCAATGAGGTTTGCCATTAAAAAAAACTAAATAATAATTACCAATAAAACAACAACAAAAATTCATATTCATACATCACAAAATATATTAATGTATGCAACTTAAAAAAAATGAAACACAAAATGAAGAAATAGCTGGACTTCGTTACTTCAAACTACCATACTTTGACCAAACAACCCATCCTCAAGTTGTAACAATCCATCTTTCTTCAAACTTAACTATTAAATGTTTGATCATTCTCTTGAGTGTTGGTGACTTGATGCTTTGCCTTCCTCCAATCATTTGCCGCTTTCATCATGACAATAAATTCATTGAAACTAAATCCTAGCACAATGATTGACCAATGCTTAAAAGTCAACAAATCATTAGACCATGTGCAGTGGACAAAGCCCTTAACGGGCTTTGTGTGCCACTTGGAAGCTAAGTCATCAAAGGCTTTTTGCCTAAAAATGATGTAGTGGAAAGAGCCCCAAAAAATCCCTCTTAACCATTATATAATTATTAAAGGGGCATTTACATATATCCCCTTCTTAAGATCATTTATTACGTATTTACCCACTCCTTATATTCAATTACATATTTCCCCTTCCTAAACCATATATATTACATATTTACCCAATTTCTTTAAAATAGTCTTTTGATTTACTATTTTACCCTTAATGATCTTTATAAATATATTTTTAAATTTTCTTATGGTTTGTGTAAAAGAAGGGGTAAATGAGTAATTTATTATGTCAAAGGGGATATATGTAAATAAACTTTAGGCTTGGGTAAATATGTAATTAATGGACTTAGGAAGGGGAAGTATGTAAAAAAACCATTATTAAACATAAAGGAATTGACCAATGAAAATGTGGGCATATATTGATTTTTGGAATTTTGGGGCGTTTTGTGGGCAACGCCCAAACCATTTTTTGGGGCCAAAGTGCCCCTATGTAATGGGGGAGGGGGCACTTTGGGGCTTTTTGAATGGGCAAAAACGCCCTATTACACACAGTCTTAGTTTTTTTTAACGGTACAAATCATTAGTTTAATTTAAAAAAATTCAAGTGAGCATAACTTGACACGTGAAGCATCATATCAGGCTAGTATATTCAGAAACTGGTATGAACAATAAAACAACAAATACATTCATACATAATTATATAATAATTTGGGAAAATGCCATAGAAATGTAACCAAGTTTACTCACTGTTCCAATTAAATACCTCAAATTTTTTTGTCTCTCTAAAGTCACTGAGCTTTCATAAGTGTTCCAATCATATGTAATAATTTTACAAATGTATGAATTTTTTAAAATTGAGTTGGGCATATGAAACAAATATGAATTATGATTATAAAAAAGTGAGAGTTTTTTTTCCAATTAATTTGAATATGGATCTAAAAGTGAAGACTAAGAATTTTCAACTTAATAAAAAAGTTCTAAATTTATTGAGTTTAAGTCAAATTGAATAAAAATAATCACCAAATAGTATCCAAAGTTTATACATATTTCATTTGCCCAACTCAATTTTAAAAAATTCAAATAATCGTAAAACTAGTACATAGGATTGGAACACTTAATGAAGCTTCAGTGACTTTAGAGATACAAATAAAGTTTCAGGTATTTAATTGCAACAGTTAGCAAACTTAGTTACATTTTTACAAAGTTACCCATTTCCAATTCTATTGTAATTATAACATTTACCTATATTTAATTAAACAATAATAGCTATTGTTTTGTATATTAATATGGTCAAGAAAATTATGATTTAGTAAATCAATTAGACCATATTCTAACGATTTTGAATGATCTATAATAATTATTCCTTATATGCATAGTATTAATAGCAATGATCCCACATTTTTTTTTACTTGAAGGAAATTGTTAAATATACTTGAATTCAGTGCATAAGTTTTTCACAACCCTGCACTTTGAGACTCAAGAAAGTGTGACCTAAGTTATAGTTAAACCCTAATAGTGACCATACCTTTACTCAAGAATTTACTGTAAGCATAGCTACCAGTCATTAAAACGTGAAGAACGCACCATTATTCGGCATAATCTGAAATGAAAAAAGAATAAATGTTTGAATTGTTGTCCTTTTACGCAATAAATATAATATTTCTCTGGTGAGAAGGACCCATAGTCCCATACCACACTCATATAAACTGTAACCAATGTTTGCAACAATATACCAAGATAATAGATTAATTTCATGTATACCTCTAGAGTTGCATTGCCTTGTTCCATCAATATAAAGAAATATATTGATGCCACTTTTACATGCGAATTATCAAGCGAGTTATGATAACACATTCTATAATATACACGCCATTTAACGACCTAAATTTTTTTTGGAATACTTCTTAGTGAATGGCGGCATTAAAAAAGACAAAGAGTGTCTTTCCCGCTTTCTAGTAGTGTGCCATACATAGGTTGTGTAATGAGGTTCTGATATGCGATCATACTTGCTTGAAAAGTTAGTGACCCTCAATGAACTTTGTAACATCAACATGTAGCCACAACATAGAATCATGATAGTTAATGTGTTTAACCTTTTAAAATAAAAGATAAAAATATATGATAGGTTCAATTGGATCGATGATATCGCTCAATGATCAGAATGATTCACACACAAACACAGTTCAATCACAAACACAGTTCATTACTAATAATTCTCTTTGTATATTGATGATCAAAGCAGGTTTGTAGTACAAATGCAGGAGAAAATAAATCACACACACTTAGTTCTCTCTCTAACGTGAATAGTGATCTAGCCTCTCTCCTCACACTCTCTCACTACATGCTTTTAAGCAACAATTACAATGTTTAAGGAAAATACAAAATAGACCCTAAACTATACATAAAGTATAAAATATGTACAAAGTAAATCTTAACTGGAAATAACCCTAACAGTACTCCCCCTAAGATTTATCTTTAGACTTTAACAAAATCTTCAAACAGTTTTCATCTTGTTCAGCTTCAATCTCTCTTACCAATCTTCAGATTCTTCTTTGACATCCAGCAACTCTTTCCCTTTGTATTCTTCTTGTTCTTTCAATGCTTCCTCGATGCATGACTTGAACTTTTCTGCGATCTTTGCTTGTCTAGGCTTTGACTCGTTTGTAAGGATAGCACAAGCATTCATTCGTCTCAGAGAGTCAAGAGTTAAACCTGCAAAATCAATATTAGCATAAAATTCATATGGCAATTCTCGCCCTTTGACTTGCACCTCCAGTGTACCCTTTGCAGTCACTCTCATAAACTCTATCTCTGGTATATCAACTTTCACAAGGTTAGCATTGAGTAATGCCTTCCTTACACGTATCTTTTCTGACGCAGCAGCAATCACTTCAATCATCACTATAAATAGTTTCCGATCAGCTTCAGCAACTTTGTCTTTGCACTTCTCCATTCTGTAAGTTCGCAAATGATCGATGTAGGAAGGATGCAACAGTTTCAGTTCGAATGTACTGAAAAGTGTGATCATATCCTTATCCCAGTCATCCAAGTTTCGCACCTATTTTAACTCAAAAGTTTCCTGATTATAGAAAAACTTAAGTATTGGCTTAGTCGCTTGAGATCCATCAAACACTTTTATCCCCGGATCAGTCACCTTATCAAAGTATTCGTCAGAAAATTCTTCTAAGTACATATCGTCACTCACCACCAACTTCTTTTGTTTTCTCGTTTTCTTCGATTGAACATAGGCACTATCCTCCTGTTGACCTCTAAATTCCAAATACTTCGGTAACCGGCTTATCCCAGCATCAAGCAGCATTACGCATTTATCACCACGCTCAACATGCGTGTGATTGATCAATCTCAGCTTGTGCAACTCCTTCAAATCTTGCACCTCTAACTTGAAAATACTAGAGTAGTAATGGTATACATCGCATAAACCATTTACTCTTTTGATCAAGAACGCATCAAACACCTCGTCATATTTCCATGCAATTATTTTTACCTTTTTGGACTTTTCCGGTACGATCATGGAGTCAAGAAGTTCAGCAACCGACTGACCCTTGCTCAGCAGTGATCTCACAATATCACCTGCTGTGGCTGATTTATGTCATGATTCTCGTACGTCCATAGGCACATTGTATGATTTGACTTCACTCGGAAACATATCAATCAATTCTTTCCTCTTTTTGTGTGCATCCTCTGGTAAAGCCATCACCGGTATCTCTTTTGGTCCGAGAACTTTGTATCTCTTGGTCAGCTCATAATATTGAGGGTTGTTGTAATCCAGATAGAACATCCGATTGTACATCTTCTCAGTCTTCATAAAGCTTACAACTATTTTCTTCAGAGATTCATGTTTCAACTTCTTCAAAGTTCTATATGGATAGTTCCTCGAACTCAACCATTCTCGCATGTTTCTGCTGGACATCTCTTCCGGATTTTGATGATAAAGCTCTTGTGGAGGTAAATCTTCGATGTTCAAACTTTCTTGTAACGGTGTCCACTCACCCATTTCAACTATAAATTCTTTCTCATCAGTAGCAGCTTTATCTTGTGCAGTCACACATCTCTCATACTCTTCATTAATTTGACTCACAGTCAGCCCATTCAGATACACTGCATTATACTTCATCTTCTCAAGATACGCAAAGCGTTCAGACAAGTCAGCTGGAATCTCATGATCAGGATTGGCTTCAGGCTCAGCTTCTGGTTCAGACTCAGTAAAATCAATGTCGTCTAAGTCATCTAGTGCCTCTATCATAGGTGCATTATCAGTTTGAACCGGCTCAAACTGACTTACTTCTTCTGTCATAGTTTCAGGCACATTCTCAACCATTTCAACTACTTTAGGCACTTCTTCAACCAATACAGATTCAGATTGAATCGGCTCAATCTGAACTGTTTCTCCAGTTTCAGCTACTTTCACAGTATCATCAACCTTTGCCATTTCTACCACCTCAGTTTTAGCTACAGTCACAGATTGAATCGGCTCAATCTGCACTGTCTCATTAGTTTTTGCTTTCTTTGAAACAGATGCTTCTTCAGTAATCTCCGGCACAACATCTAACTTTCTTTTTCCCTCAGCCTTGTCAGAATTGACAGAATCAGCAGCAGCTTCATCGGGAATAATAATTGGAGATTCAACCCTTATGCCCACATTCTTTGTACCACGCGCTCTAGGCTTGCTCAGTCACTTCAATCACCTCATCCGAAAAGTCTTTATCTGATGTAGACCCTGACTTCTTTGATCTAGTTTCTTCCAACCATTTTTCCAACATTTCTTTTTCCGCATCAAGAGTATTACATTCTGCCTTCAACTCTTTATAGTCATACTTCAAATTTTCATGTTCCTCCTTCAAAGTTTCATGGTCAGACTTCAACTTTCCGTAATCCTCCTTCATTTTCAAATAATCAGCATCTAAAGCTTTGAAAGTTTCAAGATTCTGATTATGAGTGGTCCAAAACTCTTCTAACCTTTTCTTCTTTCGATCATTTGATGCCTTTAACTGTTCATTCGCATCCAAGAGTTTTGCTACCATCTCTTCTAGCTCAGCAATCCTCCTTTTATCTTCATTCACATCAACACTTGAAATAATTTTTGGTGAAGACTCCAAAGATTGTTCAATGTTTTCAGCTGCTGGAGATGATGTGGTGAGTATGTCAACTGGAACAGATACTGTAATGCCAGCATCAGTGTCATCAACTATCTGTGCAATAGTCTCTACATCGGCCATTACTTCTTGAGCAATTTGAACAACATCTATCATCTGTTCAGACACATTCATATCTTCAATCTCAATTGGTTCCTCTACTAACACAGGCTCTATCACTGGTTTCGATCTTCGTGATCTAACATACTGAACAGTAATATTCCTTGGAGTTTCAATGTCAACCTCTTCAGCCACACTAACAACCTCAACAGGTTCTTTACTCGCAACTGATTCAACAACTTCGACATTTTCTATCTCCAACTCCATTGGTTCAGCTACCTCAATATTCTCTGCCTCCTTTGAAACAGATTCAGCATCATCATCACCATCATTTCCACTATCATCATCACCATCATTTCCACTATCATCCTCACTGCCACTTTCACTCTCATCTTCATCAATCTCTTTATCAACAAGATCTAATGGATTCACAATCTCTCCATTAGATATGTGATAATATACCACACCAATCTCCTCCTCATTATTTGCTATATTTCGCATATACTCAAACAAATCAACACTTGGTACATTTCCTATACTCATCTTCCTATAGGATAAGTCATTCATGTCTTCTGTATACAAAATTCCTCCATCATATCCTTCTGTTCTGATGAAAGGATAAGCCATATTGATCATTAGTTGCAAGAAGTGTTCAATCTTGATATTTATAAGAAGCTACTTTTTAATTCTTTATACTTCCAACATACCGAACAAATCCAAACCCACATGGCTCCCTACGAATACAGTTAAGCAATTAAGCTAACAATAAAATCAAAAGCAAGTGACATTACTCATTAGCATGTCCTAATAGGGTAGTTGATGATTTCAAGCTATTTTAAGTAGTGTTGCGTGTACAGATTTACTTTTGTTTCAACATAGACTTTTCAACAAAGTAACTGAAATTTATAAAAATTATTTTCCAGTATTATGAAAGAGTAGGACCGTTTCAACAGTTATGCGAAATAATGTTAGGGTTTTAGGCCCCCACTTAATTAGGGCCTACAAATTTAACTTGTACTGTAATGTTATTTGGGTCCTGGTGAGCAACTGTATTAACTATCCTATTAGATGATCCGATTTGTCCCTTATGAACAATGTGAAAAATGGTGATAGTTGATAGAACTCAAAACACTAAAGCTTGTCCTCTTCTATAACACTTAGCGGTCTCAAATCTCAACCGATAATCATATTTTGTTGGTCACCATTTGCAAAGAAATGTCACGATTTTAGAAGAAATAAACTCATCAAGCTATTCTATTTGGAGATTAAACTCTCATAGCCATCTGATACACTATTTGAGACTTGGTTTTTGAGTTTTAATGACTTTTAGGCATAAAATAAGATCGAAGCAAAAAAAAAAAACTCGCGATAAGGGCCCCATTTTTTGTGTCCGATTGAGGCCCCAAAAATCTTGAGAGGGCACTGTGAAAGGCCATTGTCATAAGTAGAGCTGCTAACGTTACATTTTTTTTATAAAAGCTTTTAGATCATGTATGTGCTCTTTAACAAATTTTTCTTCGAGTAAATTACATTTTTAGGTCTTTATAATAGGTCATATTACAGGTTTTGGCATTTTCTTTAAATTTTTGCACTAAACGACCTTTGGTTCAATTAAAAGGTCGGTTTTTAGCCGTTAACTTAACGGCAGTTAAGTTTTACAATGCATATGAGGACATTTTAGTCATTTAACATGTAGAGGAGGGTGGTGAGTTTAGAGGCCTAAAACTTTCCGTTAAATTTAAGGCTTAAAACCAACCCTTTAATTTAACCAAAGGTCATTTAGTGCAAAAACTTAAAGAAAAGGCTAAAACCCGCAATATAATCTATTATAAAGGCAAAAAAATGTAATTTACTCTTTTTCTTCATTTGAAAATATTGGTATAAACGTTTTTGTTTTTAACTTTATAATTAATTGTTACATGTATTTTAAAAAACATTTTTAATTAGTTTAAAGGTCTAATAATTAAAAACGTACTGTATATATCTTTAGAAAGTTAAATATAAAAATTTAAAGAAATATGAAAATAGTTAATTACTTTACGTCATTTTCAAGAAGTTTAAAAAAATATTAATACAAGAATTGAAATATAGTTAACTATTTATGTGACATTAAAAAAAGTTAATTATTTAAGTCATTGTTAAAAAAATTTAACCAACTTTCTAATATGATCCAACGATTTTTATTGTTAACTAGGAATTTAGCCCGAGCCGTGCGTTGCGACGGCTTCAAACATAGAAATTGCCGATTGAAGTATAGAAATAGATTCGCGTCGCCTACTTGCTGAAAGCACAAATGGAATGGCCGATCATGAATTCTATGAAGAGTACGTAACATATGGAACATTTACTATAATATATATGCGAGAGCCACTGCATGGTAACATAAGGTTAAACGAAGACGGTCTTTAGACTAACTAAGATAAACAAAAGATTCATATCAAATCATCATAACCCTTAGGATATTCAGAAAGTTTAGTAAAAAAACCTAAAATAAGGCTGTGAGTTTTTCTAACATACTCTTGTTTGTGTTACACACAATCAAAAGAAACCAGCGGAAAACTTTGGCCCATGATTATGCAGTATACAACTGTGAAAACTTGATTATTACAATTATTAATGCATAAAAAACCAACTTTGTAAACAAAAAAGGGACTCGAACCCATGCATCCCAACTCATAGCAAACACAACTACCAAACGCACTAACATCAAAATGTTGCAACTTGTCCAACAAAAACTTATAATAACACTACTACCTTCAATAACAGGTAAAAGCAAAATACAAATTAGAGGCTGTAACGTGGCAACCTACCACCACATAGGTTACTGTTTAAAAACATGAAGTTTCAATTAGGGTTGTCCTATCCGGACACCAGACAGCCTAGCCAAACACCCTCAATACGACTCGTATCATGTGATATGGGTCGTATTGCTTTGCACCACCAGAGAAGGCAACAACTGCTACTTCCAACGAATGATGCGCTTCCTTCAAGCTAACCCGATTGGTTATGATGTCACTTTTGACATCTTCATCTTTTCCACCTGGGTGGATGAGTTTTGGTGACATGCCAGAGAGGTTTACTTCGACAATCAGCTACACATCAAAAAGTTTGTCAACAGATATCTATTGATGATCGGCGAAGAGGGCATTCGTCAGGCCCTACTCCTGCAAGGTGGGGAGTTTGTGGAATTATCCAGAGGCAATGTGGAAGATACCATGTACCAAATGAGGTACAATGGAACATTTTATAGAGGGAAACTATATTGAGAGAATCTTACTCTAGTATGACAGTACTTTGTGTCTGCTTCTCGAATAAAACATCTAAATGCCACTATGCATCATCTCGCATTCAGGAGGTGATGCATCCAATTATTTAGCCCCCATACACCTTCTCTAGTTAATGTTAGTGACTAACATTATGTCGATAATTTTTTTCGCAAATTAATCGCAAGCACTCAATCGTTCACAATCTCTCTCTATTTTGTAAAAAGATTCATTCTTTTTGTATTTCCTCTAGCACACTAATCATCATGTGCATTAACCAATTTCAAATCATTACTATTCCATCTAATAGATAATCTTCTTCTCACGAAAATGAGCGATCAAACTCTCGTTTTGTCAAAAAGGAAGTAATTCAAACTCAATATGCTTCTTGTTGATCCTGGTCGTTCTTTTTATGAAGAAAGGGTCCAAATTGATATTGAAGCCTTAAGATACTCTCCTATAGCACAACTTATGACTATTAATAACGAAGCCCAAACGAAATTTATGGTCCAAGAATGGTCGACAACATAAATTATTGTTGTCACTAAGGAAGGAGATACAGAGGGATAGATTTTCATCTCTGCAAACCCAACTCTTGAATTCCAAATAAAACTTGGATTGAAAGAGTCTAGAGAAATGTTTAATCTATCATCCCCTGACATACCAGAAGAACTACGAAATATTAAGTCTGCACTTGACATGATGTGGTTTATTGGGTATCTCGGTACACAAAAGACCATGAGAGAATGGAAACACATGTACCTTCCACTTGTTGGAAAATTTTGTATAACACAAAAATACTTTGTGAAAAATACAAAATAATAAATTAATTGATGTTATAAGTTTGATTATATTGTGGGTTTCAACTAATTATTTATGTTGAATAGAAGTTTGAACTCATAATTATGTTGAATAGGTGTTTCAACTCATGTTTATGGACAATTAATGATGAGTTTCAACTCATCCTTGTCCTATAAATACCAAGGTGAACCTTAGTTGAAAATATACCAATCTACACCAAATAACTCCACTCTCTAAATCTCTCTCATTTTCTCTCTAAAGAACTTTCAACATATTTTGATTATGTTCATGTTTTTTTGGTATAATTTGGGTTGTAAGTCAATCCCGGCAGTACAAACTGCTTCGACTGTTGTACCCTGGGAAACAAACGAGTTCTCTTGGGAGACTTGGAATTTGTTTTAAGGGACACGTGTTGAACATGAATCCTCAGCCACAATTATGTTTATGTTTCTACTCATTTCTTGTATCTTGTTTTATTTCGGTTATAATCATATTGTAATGTACTTGTTTTATTTATTTTCTTTGTGTTGTAAATGAATTTATAGAAGAATTTTATGTTTCTGTACGAACTGTTTCTACAATCTTAAAACATTTTTTTAAATCACCGTTCGTATTTAAAAAAAAGGTATATAGTCATTGTTCGTCTCTCAAAGTTGGACTTAGAGAACTTACACTTGACTTTTTTCTAGAACCGGATTTTATTTACAAAGAAAATGGTTCGCTTTTTACCATTTGTTGGTTTTAATTGAGTGTAATTTTTGTTTATGTATAAAAGCTTTTGTAGTTTTTATAAAAACTTGACTCAATTACTTTGAAAGTTTTGTTGAATGGTTCAAGTTGTTAAAACAAAAAGGTTGAAGATCCAATTTTGTTTTAAATCCAAGGTTTCGAAACCTTATGTGGTTTCAAGATCAAAAGTTAAGCTAACCTTTTGTAGGTTTTAAAATTAGTTTCCATATGCGTGCTAAGAATGATTATGCTTGTGTACGCATTTTACGAAAACCAATATTTCTTATTTGCGAGTAAGAAATCGTTCATATGTGAAACTTGTGTTTTAACATGTGTGTTAAAACCTAATGTTATTCTAATTAAGTATTAGAAGAGATTCTTTTTAAAATAATCAAGTATGTATGGATTTAGTATTAATCTTTTAAATTTAAAATCGTCTTTTTTGTTAGAAACAAATGATGAAATCATTATTCATTCGAAAACGTTGACAATCATAATCATTAATTTTGCGTGCTTTACAAATGATCATTTTATAAAACTTTTTGCTTCAAAACATTTTGCAAACGTTTTGTTGGAACCTTTCGTTACATGAAATCATATGCTTAGAACGTTTGATGTAGACTTTTTGTTGACTAATGTGCGTGTTAGAACCCATTTACTTACCTAGCATATGTGTTAGATATGACCTAAACTTTATGGTCTAAAAGCGACTTATGTAGGCGTTTATTCTTAACATGTGTGTTAATGATAAATTTAAATAAGAGTATTTTATGTAAACATCTTATCTCTAACGTGTGCGTTAGAAGATATTTATTCAATAAAACTATTTACATATTTGGGTATTGATTTTCCGTAATCAAAACATAAAATTAAAATAGCTTATTTCAAAACTGCTAAGTGCATGTTTCGGCAAAACTAAGATTTGGTTTAGAATGAAATAAACCAAAAGTTTACATAAAGTGTTAATATAGTTTGTTACTCTTGTGGAAAGTAACACGTCATAAAGCAATAATAGATTCAAGTTGACTATTTGATGAAAAGATAAATCTTTGTTGCTATGAACATATATAATTGTTCAAATACTAATACTTGTGAACAATTTACTATATAAACAACATGGTGTTTTATATCAATTTTGTGATTGTTCAAAGTGGGAGTACCACTATGGGAGATCAATTTATGATTGTTCAAAGCCCATATGAGTCAATGATGAACCCTTTTGAGAAAAAGAAAAAAAAAAGTTTATGATCCTAGATTGAATGATGATATATGTATGTTTGTGTAACTTACATATTAGACTTTCTAAAATATTGAGATTTTGAGATGTTGAACAACTCTCATTGTTTGTTTAAACTATGAAATGAATGTTGTGAACGAATATTAGGATATTCCTTAAAAGCTGTGAAGAATCAGAATGATGCATCTTCTGTTCACATGCTAGAGTATTGTAGTATAAAGCATGCTAGACTAGTACTTGTTAATTATAGGGCTCTGAGGAGACTACTAATGTGAATCATTCAACTCATATACAACATAAAAGTAAAGTTGTGTATAAGACAATGTGAGTGACGGTTGTCATTCAATCTAAGGAAAGTCATATAGCTTATAGAGAACTCAATTTTCTAGATCTAATCTAGATGGTAACTTAAAAGTATTTTAAGTTTGAGATGGTTGATAACAACCTATGACAAGGCATGTGTTGCTTTAGTCGGTAAACAAGTATTTATGACATCATTGATACAAAGACGTTGATCTTGTTCAAATCATGGATGTCTAATACTATATTTAAACATATTCTATCTAAGTGCAACAAATGTGGGGGGAAGCCATTTGAGAAATGGTATTTGAGAAACTTTCTCAAACCCGTATCAAAAGGGAACCTTTTGTTGAGCCAAATATAATGCAAATATGTGACCGAATCTACTAGTTAGACTCAAAGGTCAATTAGTTATATTTGACATTCAACCACTAATGGCATGGACTTGATATGGGTCGTATTACCTGACAATATGACTCGTATCGGACTTGATATGGGTCGTATTACCTGACATTATGACTCGTATTAGTTTTGATATGGGTCGTATTACATGGCAATATGACTCGTATTAGTTTTGATATGGGTCGTATTACCTGACAATATGACTCGTATTAGACTTGATATGGGTCGTATTACCTGACAATATGACTCGTATTAGTTTTGATATGGGTCGTATTACCTGACAATATGACTCATATTAAGTACAATATGAGTCGTATTTACTTAATGGTAAAAAATTATTCAAACGTATGAATTTTTAAAAATTTAATACTTATTTGACACGATGTAATATTATGTTAAAATTCAAATATAAATGATCGTTCGATCGATCGAATTCGATATTCAAAACGAATTCATTTGTTAATACATTTATATTATCAAGATTTATCCAACTTTTTTCTTAAAAATCTATATTTGGGATGATAATTATATCTTTAGTGGTGAAAATAAGGATGATAGTTATTTTTAGTACAATAGCAATGACGACCATCAATATGGTGACGACTTTTATGGTGGTGAATATATCGGGGACATATAGAAAAAATTAATTTTTTTACCAATACGACTCATATTTAGTGCAATACGAGTCATATGCTGGATCAATACGACCCATAGTCAATCTAATACGAGTCATATGCTGGATCAATACGACCCATATTCAATCTAATACGAGTCATATGCTGGATCAATACGACCCATATTCAATCTAATACGAGTCATATGCTGGATCAATACGACCCATATTCAATGTAATACGAGTCATATAGGTCAATACGACTCATATTCAATCTGATACGAGTCATATCGACCAATACGACCCATATTGACCAATATGAGTCGTATTAACTGTAATGATTGGGTGTGTGGTTAGCCTGTCAGGGTGTCCGACTAGACACCCCCTTCAATTAAAAGGATAATTAGAACTTATTTAATATTTGTTAACTTTTATTAAATAGCACTTGCATTCAATAAAATTGGGAGTAAGAAAGCTAGGTTTTTAAAAACTACCCAATTTGATAAATATTTTTCTAAGTACTTATTTTAGTAAATAAGTTTTCTATCTACATTATATTAGGAAAAAACTAAAATGAATAATACATGTGGTTTATGAAGGAGACATATGTAATTGAATTTAAAGAATGGATAAATATATAATAAATTATTTTATGAATGGGATATATGTAAATGTCCGTTTATTTTGTGTAGTATATAATTAGGGTGAGGTTATTGGATAGCTTTTTGAATATAGAAAGTATATGAAGTCATGTCAAACGAACTCCGATTGACCTTATTCCGACGGTGCTAAAACCGACTTGTCAAATCCTTCAAAAACCTCATTCAAACTGACCTAACCACCTTCCCCTCAAGTCCAATAGTGACACTTAGATTTACTAATTCAAAAAAACAATTTTTAAAACTCTTTGCATTACCCTTGTTATTTGTTAACCGAAAACAAAACAAACCAAAGGAATATGGGTGGAGTGTTAAGTTTGTTGCTTAGTGTACCAATGGTCTAGGTTCAACTCCCGCAAGTGTCACACCATGGGTTTGGCATGGCTTAGAAGTTTGACCCGATTGGTACCTGCATTAATTATTTTATTCTGAAAACGAATAGTTCAATACAACGGAATATTTTTCTCAAACCTTGGTCCCATTTCATATATTTTACAATATTTACAAGGAAACATTGTTTTCATATAACTGGGCTTAACTACCCGTTGTTTTACAAAACATAGTAATTTCATATTACTATAATATTTAAAGCCATAATATTTCTTCATCAAATGAGTCCATTCTTCCTTGATGTATCTTGTGCTTAATTAGCTAACGTGCACATGCAAAACTTTATATGTACAATGTGGCACTTAGCAATTCCATCCTTTTATTCATTACCTATAAAAGGTTTTAAAAATAAAAAATCAGCAAAAATGCTGGTGAATATCATTTGCAGGACCCAAATCATTTTTAAGCATGAAACCATTAATTTAGATTAACCATACTTGACTCATGGATAAAATACATACTATGTTGCACACTGATTACAGTTTGTTGGTTGTGGGTTATCTCATTATAAACCTGCTACCTAGGGATTCTCAGTCCTTTGGGCACACAAACTATACCAGCCACGCTTAGCTACAGAACTCACTGTATGAGTTCTGCCTAAACACGTGTATACCATTTATGATCAGGCTGTACGTGCTAAGTATCCGTCTTCTATTTTACCAGCATGCATTAATAAATTAACTACTTTTCATGCTGGTTTCGAACTAGCAAAGATTTCATAAAGCATTTATAAAACAAATGTATTCACCTTAATTATAATAATTTCGTATAACTCTTAGGATTGGAAGGCTTGGACAACACTTCTTCTTACTCTCTACCCTTAGAGATTTCTGAGCAGGATCCTTGTGCAATTTGAAACTATACTGATGGCTTAACTGGTGCTACTATAATATTTACAAACAGTGACGGATCCAGAAAATTTATTCAGTGGGTGCCAAAAATTCGAGTAAATTACAATTGTTCTCAAAACGATTTCGTCTTTTGAAAATGATCCTTTATAGCTTTATTTGTAACACTTTGTAGTGCCTCTTTTGGGACACCAAAAACTACACAAACATCTAAAAATATTCACCGATTCGATTGTGCAATTGTCTTTATGGTTTTCACTATCGATATACATCTCTTAACCGGTTTATCAAATCTACCTAATTTATTCCAATGGTTGAACCGGATTTGTAACACTTTGTATATCATTTTACCCTATTTATACAAACAATTAAACTCATCTTTTGTAAGAATACATAACGCCCACCTTTTGTTCACTCATTGTCAAAGTTGTAAACAAAATTGATTTTAAATTCGAATGCCAATTAACATAAACATTTTATTATTCTAACGATAATTCATTAACAAGTAATAATAAACACCAAAGTTAATAAAAGAGTGTTTCTTGCTTTTTGAAAATTAATTGGGTTTTGGCCTTTTGGGTGCCTCTAATATGAATTGATATTAATTTATGGGTGCCTCTTTAAAACATATTGAATATTTAATTAAAAACTACTAAGTCTAATTTTGTTTGAGTGGATGCACACCCACCCCCTAGATTAAGCTTGGATCCGTCTCTGGTTACAAAGTTTGGTTCGTGGTTAGCATTAGGGAAAGTCTTAGCTATTAATTATGTAAGGAGTGGGGTAATGGATTCTCAATGTTCTCAACATTCATTGTCTGTGATACATCTAGCTCATTTTCCTATAGCTGGTGGTCCAATTATGCCATCACCCTTATCATGACTATGGTCGTCTCATCTACCAGCCATTTCAAAATCTCACTCTAAGGCAAGATTTTATATGATATATCATTTTCCTAAATTTAGTGGCCAAGTGTGGTTAGCTGTTTACTACTTTTTTATGTTAAAGACATTCTTAATAGATTTCTTACGAAAGCCATCATCTTCATTTTAAAAAAAATATATACTCATTTTTCTAAATGTGCCACGCACAATAACATATGTTATTAGTTTGGGTATTATGGTTATGACCACGTCCCTTACTGTTGCATATACTTTTAGTTTGTCACCATAATTCAAATACATGGCCACATCATACTTGACTGCATGCTTTTAGTTTAGCCACCAATTATCAAATATATGACCACGTCATACTTGACTGTATGCTTTTAGTTTGGCCATAAATTTTAACTACATGGCCACGTCATATAACGAAGTATATGATTTAAATCATGTCGTCCCTTTTAACATTTTTTTAATTATTTTTAGTATAGTGTTCATATTGACACAGACCTTTTATTAAAGCTTCGATAATCATTTGGGTATGATTTTGACAATATTTTCAACAACTTGTCTTTTATGTCTCATTGATACTTATCAATCAGAATCCTTAGAGGTTCTATCATACCAATATATCTTTAAGATAATTGATGTGATTAAATCTTAACTCAAAGTCTTATTATTCTTGTCCTTAAGGTGTTTTAGGTTCTTGTAACATCTGTCGCTCATGTAATCGAATATAACACTAATACTTGCAATAATTCGAATTCTATTCTTTTATAATTTGATATCAATCTTCTATAGATTCGATTATTAAACTGAATTTACTAATGGTAGTCTTGAAGGCTTTATCTTCCTTCATAGTCTAACCACTTGTGACAACCCGAAATTTGTTAACACCGTTAACTATCTTTTAACTGTTCCGTTAAGTTTTAAAAAAGTTTAGGGTTCGTTTTGTATTTAATTAAACTAACTGTTTACTTTAACACCCAGAATATATCACTCTTCATTTTACGAGGGCCAAAAGTGTAAAATCTTAATAATTCAAACCAACCCTATTCGACCCCCCACCCGTGCTCTATATCATCACCATTGGCAAACCGCCGATAAGTTTTGTTCCAAAAGTCGATCGAACAATAAATCAAATCCACTCTATTCTCCGGCAACTGATAAACCACCATCATTTCTTTCTCCGCCTTGCAACAGTAATCAATATAAACGCAACAACCGTGTCTTCCGGTTTCCGATCATCCTCTTTGTCGTGTTCCTGTGAGATTTCTGAGTTCGCATTTTCCTGTTTAGCATTTCAATTCTGATTAGGTTTGGTTATATAGATCAGACATGCATAACTGTATGTGATATGTGTATGCGAGTAAATGTATGTATGTGTACCACTTGTATTTGATGTGTGTATGATGTGCGATTGTCATGTATGTATTATAGATTGTATAGTCGCATGCGCCTGTGTATATATTGGTTGATGAGGTGCGGTATTTTTATGAGCCGGGACGTTAAAGAAGGACGAACATAAAGGAAGAAATGTAAGGAAGGAATGAAGGATGAGATATGTTAGGACAACAAAAAGTACCGAACCATGTATATAAAAACTATAAATACGGAATAGGGTTCAGTTGTAAAGTTTTCAGAGTTTTTACACTTTAAAAAACACACACAAATTGTAATTACGAATATTCTTTCTCTATCCAATTCTAATCAATCATTGAGCAATAGTCATACGTTTGTATACCAGAATAGTTCTAACATTGGTGCCATCCATAGTGTAGATTACAACAATTCTGGTTCATTAAAGATTTTGGACAGAATTGTTCGAACTGTGAGCTATGACGGTTTGATTGATTCAGGACATGGGAGATAAGAGTATGAATTCGAAAGGTTCTGTGATGTACTTAAAATACCTGATGATGCGCGTGTAGAAGAGAGATAGGAGGAAATCGAAACAATCCAAAGTCTAAAGAAGGATTCAGGGGCAGAGTTCGATGCAAATTTTTGGAGAGAAATAAGACTTTATTAAAACCTTTGTGTTTGCAGCAGGAGCATGAGGATAGTTTGAAAGAGTTGAGGACTCAATTGTTCGGCACACCAGAATCATTTGTAAATAAAAATGGTGTATATGATCCTATAATGTTGAAAATAGCCTACGAGAAGTCGACATTGTATGATGTATTACAAGAAGGCCAAGTGTCGAAAAGGAACGTGCGTGATTGGCATGATGCGAGTGATGGTAAGAAAAACATTGAGGAAGATTTATCTGATCTAACAAAGCCGTATCATCCATAATCACTCATAGGCGTGTCAAAGTTTTCTAGAAGAATTGTCGAAGCGGAGGTTCCAGGGAAATTAAAAATGCCTTCTGGAATTCGGAAGTATAATGGTTTGCATGATCCGGACCAACATTTGTTTGAATTTTATGGTGCGCACAGATACAAGAATGGACTATGTCGGTATGGTGTAAAATGTTTGTTCAAACATTGGCAGACGCAACGAGGGTGTGGTTCAATAATCTTCCAGTAAGTAGCATTGACAGTTTTGATGATTTACAAAGGTTATTTGTCAAGCAGTTCAGTCAGCAACAAAAGTCGGTGAAGGCAATAACAGACATTCATAACATCAAGCGTTTTGATGCAGAGAGTTTGGAACTGCTCCTGACTCGTTTTAACAAAGAGAGCATGCAGATTCAAGGAGCATCAGATCAATTGAGGGTTTCTGGTTTTTGTCATTGGGTCAGATCAATTGAGGGTTCCACCATGCATAAGTTTATGCTCATAATTTTTAGACAATAACTGCAAAAGTGTGAAAAAAAATAATTCTACTTCTAAAAGATTCAGTTGTTCCTACACAAGCAATCACAAGAGACCCTGAAACATAAGGACAATGATTAAAACATTAACAAAGTTCCATTATAGAACACTCCAAGTATATATGGCCTGGTACATCAAAATATGGTTACCTAAACCTTTAATACTCTTTTAACCTGTGTTGGTTTTTCCCTCTAACTTAATTAAACATGTAGCAATACCTAAAGTTGAAGGTAGAAAAAAGCTTACAAAATTAAAGCTTACAAATGAGTTCAACAAAGTTGATAACGGTAACCAAACAAATTATTTAGTTTATTACATAAACTTACAAATTCAAAAGATGAAGGTTTCAATTCAAAAGATGAAGGTTTCAAGTCTGTTATAAGCCAACATGTTTAACAACCAATCTTTTGCATCTCTACTTTTCTTATTTGGATCCCATGCCTTCATATTTTTTGCATTGACTTGACATAAAAATACCAAAAGCACTCAAAAACTCGTATTTTCATCTAATGTCATCATTTCTTTAGCTTTACTCTAAGGAACAAACAACCAAATAAGCTTCACTCAATATGCATCAAATAGCCATTCTTACCTCAATATTTCTGCTATGCCACCACCATTTCCTTTAAGAGTTGATCAACCCCTCACAAACACTAAGGGAAAACATAAACCGTTGACGATGAAGGAAGAAATAGAACTGTTGAAGATAAAGAAAGAAATCAAAGTTAAAATCTACAAATATAAAGATGAAGTACAGGACCGGACCGGAAACTAAAATAGAAACTATGAACTCAAACAACTAAGAATAAGAACTAAAAAGACTTAAGAATTGACCAACATTAGCAAATCACAAAAATATGATAAACGATACACAAAGCCGCATAAATATGAGAAGTAACTTGTGAACTAACCGAGTTTGGGTTTCAAATCGATCAAAGGATTTAACTCGCAAGAAAATTACATGAACCAAACTGAAATTTTTGCAACGACAAAATAATAAGTAAAATAAGCATAAACCTAAACATTGATAAAACAAACCAAACGAAACTAATAGTTTTACCTTGACTTCTTCTACAACAAATTTTGCTCGACTTAACAGAACGCTAAACGCCTAAGGTCCACCGAAAGCAAAAGGTTGTAGCGTAACCTACAAGAAAATAACATCGGAGTAGTAAGAATAAGAGGGATAAGATGTATTGAACTTCTCGAAACAAAATCTTCAACTTTGACCTTCAAAAATCAAAGGCCCAAGCAATTTTGCAACCTAATTCATACAAAAAGCCATCAAAACTACCTCAAGCTAAACACATATCAAAAGCAACTATAAACAAATTATTTAAAAAAAAAAGCAAAAAATACATAATATAATCATATGAAACAGATCTTAGTGATATTTCTTCTTGAAGTAGAGGGTTTTCAACCTTTTGATGACTCATGCGAAAATGAAGATCAAGAACTTCGATTCAGAAGCACCATCGAAGCCATGTGTTTCAAAGTGTGATCAATGTAACAACACAACCAAATTTTTAAGAGAGAAAAAATGATGAGAAGAAAACAAAGCTAAAGAAGTGGAAGATGTACAGACAAGAAAGGGTGTTTGGGGTGGTTAGACGGTGTTGGGTAGATAAGGCTGGCAGTACACGTGTTGCCAGCTGCATCATTTTGGGAGAAAACGTGTTAACCAAACACAACATCAGCACAAGTGTGTTATACCATGTGTTTAAAAATCAGTACAACAAACAAAAGAGGAGTACCATGTGTTTTAGTGGAAGTACCACACGCTTAAAAGTTGTAACCACATGCATCCCTAATGGTAAACTCCTGTTGACATGGTTTGTAAATGTAAATATATATATATACTAGAATTATAACTTGATTAAAACATGATTCGAACTTAATCCCGTATTTCACACGGGTATCTAACCTAGTTTATATAAGATAGTAAGTTACACATATTTTGCGGTGTGTGTAAATTTTGATTCCTATATATCCACTCATATGGTATTATAAGCAAATTAATTATTAGTTATCGTTCCTAGTAAGAATAAAGACTTTTTAATCAAAACTTTATCCAAGAGTGGTAAAACAAAGATGGAAAATATTTCAGCGTATGCCACATTATTTGTCCAAACTCATAAAAGGATAAATGTTTGTTACATGTCATATTTTTAAACTATTTATATAGGTAAAATTATATGTGACAACACCATATTCACTTACAACTTAAAGGACAAGCGGATCATTTAATCAGATCAAATAAACCCACCGACTAATTTTTTATCCGGTTTCTACACACCTTCAATCTCCAAACACAAAAAAAAATTTCAAACCGTTATTCTACCTGTATGTATCCTTCTTCTTCCACCATCACACATTACCACTATGAATCTACCTCTACGCAATGAAAATTTATTCTTTTACATAATATGATCGTCATTAATTCCCATTCTCATATGGTTTTACAAAAGGGAAAATTGATACCACTTTGTTTATTAGAAAGCACAAATGTGATATTCTCATTGTGCAAGTTTACGTAAATGACATTGTTTTTGGCTCTACAATCCAAACTTTAGTCAAATTTTGAAAAGTTGATGAGTAGTCACTTTGAAATGAGTATTATGGGTGAACTGAACTTCTTTCTTGGATTTCAAATCAAATAGTCTAATGAACGAATCTTCAAATACCAAAGCAAGTTCACCAGGAATGTACTTGAGAAATACTCAATGTCATCTTGCTCATCTACCATAACTCCCATAGACACTGGTATGAGCCTGGACTCAGATTCAACAAGAGTTGTTGTGGATGAATGAACCAATAGAGGTATGATAGGTTCACTTCTGTACCTAACAACAAGTAGACCGGATATCATGTTCATCGCTTGTTTTTTTGGCAAGATATTAGAGTTACCCTAAGGAATATCATCTAACTGCAATAAAAGAGTCTTCAAGTATCTCAAGGGAACCACAAATATTAGATTATGGTACCCCATAGATTATAATTTTGACTTGATCTCATACACAAATGTTGATCACGTAGGACGTAAAATGGACCGAAAAAGTACTTTTGGTGGTTTTCAAGTCTTAGGTGGTAGACTTGTGTGTTGGGAATCCAATAAACAAAATTATGTCTCAATATCTACAACAGAAGTATAATGTGTTGTTGCTAATTGTTGTTCACCAGTTCTTTGGATGAAGGCACAACTACAAGACTACGAGTTACACTTAGAAAGAATTCTTATTCTTTATGACTCATCTAGTTGGACTCATCCAGTTCATTTGCAACTAATCTTCTCATTACCTCACTTAAAATCATGCCAACAGTACGGCCATTTCACAACAATGTCCTTTGCACCACCAGAGAAGGCAACAACTGCTACTTCCAACGGATGATGCGCTTCCTTCAAGCTAACCCGATTGGTTATAATGTCACTTTTGACATCTTCATCTTTTCCACCTGGGTGGATGAGTTTTGGTGACATGCCAGAGAGGTTTACTTCGACAATCAGCTACACATCAAAAAGTTTGTCAATAGATATCTATTGATGATCGGCGAAGAGGGCATTCGTCAGGCCCTACTCCTGCAAGGTGGGGAGTTTGTGGAATTATCCAGAGGCAATGTGGAAGATACCATGTACCAAATGAGGTACAATGGAACATTTTATAGAGGGAAACTATATTGAGAGAATCTTACTCTAGTATGACAGTACTTTGTGTCTGCTTCTCGAATAAAACATCTAAATGCCACTATGCATCATCTCGCATTCAGGAGGTGATGCATCCAATTATTTAGCCCCCATACACCTTCTCTAGTTAATGTTAGTGACTAACATTATGTCGATAATTTTTTTCGCAAATTAATCGCAAGCACTCAATCGTTCACAATCTCTCTCTATTTTGTAAAAAGATTCATTCTTTTTGTATTTCCTCTAGCACACTAATCATCATGTGCATTAACCAATTTCAAATCATTACTATTCCATCTAATAGATAATCTTCTTCTCACGAAAATGAGCGATCAAACTCTCGTTTTGTCAAAAAGGAAGTAATTCAAACTCAATATGCTTCTTGTTGATCCTGGTCGTTCTTTTTATGAAGAAAGGGTCCAAATTGATATTGAAGCCTTAAGATACTCTCCTATAGCACAACTTATGACTATTAATAACAAAGCCCAAACGAAATTTATGGTCCAAGAATGGTCGACAACATAAATTATTGTTGTCACTAAGGAAGGAGATACAGAGGGATAGATTTGCATCTCTGCAAACCCAACTCTTGAATTCCAAATAAAACTTGGATTGAAAGAGTCTACAGAAATGTTTAATCTATCATCCCCTGACATACCAGAAGAACTACCAAATATTAAGTCTGCACTTGACATGATGTGGTTTATTGGGTATCTCAGTACACAAAAGACCATGAGAGAATGGAAACACAAGTACCTTCCACTTGTTGGAAAATTTTGTATAACACAAAAATACTTTGTGAAAAATACAAAATAATAAATTAATTGATGTTATAAGTTTGATTATATTGTGGATTTCAACTAATTATTTATGTTGAATAGAAGTTTGAACTCATAATTATGTTGAATAGGTGTTTCAACTCATGTTTATGGACAATGAATGATGAGTTTCAACTCATCCTTGTCCTATAAATACCAAGGTGAACCTTAGTTGAAAATATACCAATCTACACCAAATAACTCCACTCTCTAAATCTCTCTCATTTTCTCTCTAAAGAACTTTCAACATATTTTGATTATGTTCATGTTTTTTTGGTATAATTTGGGTTGTAAGTCAATCCCGGCAGTACAAACTGCTTCGGCTGTTGTACCCTGGGAAACAAACGAGTTCTCTTGGGAGACTTGGAATTTGTTTTAAGGGACCCGTGTTGAACATGAATCCTCAGCCACAATTATGTTTATGTTTCTACTCATTTCTTGTATCTTGTTTTATTTCGGTTATAATCATATTGTAATGTACTTGTTTTATTTATTTTCTTTGTGTTGTAAATGAATTTATAGAAGAATTTTATGTTTCTGTACGAACGGTTTCTACAATCTTAAAACATTTTTTTAAATCACCGTTCGTATTTTAAAAAAAGGTATATAGTCATTGTTCGTCTCTCAAAGTTGGACTTAGAGAACTTACACTTGACTTTTTTCTAGAACCGGATTTTATTTACAAAGAAAATGGTTCGCTTTTTACCATTTGTTGGTTTTAATTGAGTGTAATTTTTGTTTATGTATAAAAGCTTTTGTAGTTTTTATAAAAACTTGACTCAATTACTTTGAAAGTTTTGTTGAATGGTTCAAGTTGTTAAAACAAAAAGGTTGAAGATCCAATTTTGTTTTAAATCCAACGTTTCGAAACCTTATGTGGTTTCAAGATCAAAAGTTAAGCTAACCTTTTGTAGGTTTTAAAATTAGTTTCCATATGCGTGTTAAGAATGATTATGCTTGTGTACGCATTTTACGAAAACCAATATTTCTTATTTGCGAGTAAGAAATCGTTCATATGTGAAACTTGTGTTTTAACATGTGTGTTAAAACCTAATGTTATTCTAATTAAGTATTAGAAGAGATTCTTTTTAAAATAATCAAGTATGTATGGATTTAGTATTAATCTTTTAAATTTAAAATCGTCTTTTTTGTTAGAAACAAATGATGAAATCATTATTCATTCGAAAACGTTGACAATCATAATCATTAATTTTGCGTGCTTTACAAATGATCATTTTATAAAACTTTTTGCTTCAAAACATTTTGCAAACGTTTTGTTGGAACCTTTCGTTACATGAAATCATATGCTTAGAACGTTTGATGTAGACTTTTTGTTGACTAATGTGCGTGTTAGAACCCATTTACTTATCTAGCATATGTGTTAGATATGACCTAAACTTTATGGTCTAAAAGCGACTTATGTAGGCGTTTATTCTTAACATGTGTGTTAATGATAAATTTAAATAAGAGTGTTTTATGTAAACATCTTATATCTAACGTGTGCATTAGAAGATATTTATTCAATAAAACTATTTACATATTTGGGTATTGATTTTCCGTAATCAAAACATAAAATTAAAATAGCTTATTTCAAAACTGCTAAGTGCATGTTTCGGCAAAACTAAGATTTGGTTTAGAATGAAATAAACCAAAAGTTTACATAAAGTGTTAATATAGTTTGTTACTCTTGTGGAAAGTAACACGTCATAAAGCAATAATAGATTCAAGTTGACTATTTGATGAAAAGATAAATCTTTGTTGCTATGAACATATATAATTGTTCAAATACTAATACTTGTCACACCCCGACCGATGGCGGAATCATCGAGGCGGACGAAAGTGGATAGATTGCTCGCAGCTCATGGTGCTAAAATGATTAAAATATATATTAACATCCTTTTTCATAATTCCAAGTAACAAGTTTACATAGTTTCAACCATAAACAAACATAGCTAAGTTTTAAATATCGTGAAATTAAACTAGGTCCAAGATCCTAATGTGAAGGCATCTCAAAATCCTCCTAAGCTGCATTTCCTGAAATCATGTGAAAATAGTATTTGTTCAGCTAACGAATTAGCTGGTGAGTAAACATAGGTTTGCATATATATATAGTATAGAAAATGATTAAGTATTTGAAATGATTAAAATGAATAAATGAATTCAATGCTCATGTTATGTAAAAACTATAAATGCAAGGTGTAGCACACAAGGTAAACATATAGCACAATCAACCGTTACAACTAGCATTCACTTAATCACACAGACTAAGTGACGTTGATAAAAATGATAAATTGAAAAGTCGTTTAATCATCATCGGATAAAATATCAGATAATTAAACTAAATGTAGTTACAATCACCCTTGGTTAAAGTATCAGGTGATTTAGTTAGAATGCGGTTACAATCACCATCGGATAAAGTATCAGGTGATTATGTTAAAATGAAATAAATAAATGGTTACAATTACCCTCGGATAACATATCAGGTAATTAAACCAAATAGATGGAAACCGGTTACAATCACCCTCGGATAACATATCAGGCAATTAAACCAAATAAATGAAAACGGGTTACGATCACCATCGGTTAAAGTATCAGGTGATTGAAAATAAATGAATAAAAATGAACGAAATGATAAATATGATTTAATAGGTAACATGATTTCACCCCAAAGTATAAAACTGAAAAAGGGGCTATGAATACTCACTTGATAACAGAGTGATGATGAGTAATTAGACAACTTGAATCAAGGCATCGAAGGGTCTCCTTAAAAGTTGACCTAACGTACGGTGTCTTAGATTAAAATAATGAATCTAGTGATAAGAACGATTTGGGAACTAGGTTTCTAAATTTGGGGATTTTAGGTATAAAATATAACAAAATAAATAACTTTGTATTTATGTAAATATTAAATGATACGATAAAATGTTGACTATTAAGAGATGACCCTCGAATGATAAATTTATAAATAGGTTTATATGCATCAGTATTTTAAAATAAGCAATTTGTAGCGAAAAAAATCTATCACTTGCGTTAGTAGTAAATAATAATGTGAAAATTTCAAATTCATTAAAGATAAAATATATATAGACTATTAATTAAGTAATCGACTAATTTGTAATAAAGATTTATTCGCTAAATATAATCAAAAGGAATCATTGATTTAAAATATCTATATAAACAACTATAATAGTTTTGCAAGACTTTATAGAATTGTATTTATGGTTTCATTTAATTAATTGATGACAATGTTATTAACGTATATTGATTTATACCTTTTCTGAAATATATAAAAATACAAAAAGAAATATGTTGAAGGACATCTCAATGACCATTCTTAAGAACTTTAACCAACTGATCCAAGTTACGTTTTTGCTAAAATGATGGATTTAATTAAATAGATACAGAAGTAATACAAAACCCCCAAATCATATGAACCCTAATTTCCTAGATTAATCAATTGAAGAACACGAAACTAATGATTAAAATAAACAGGGTTATTGTTCTTCACACGAAAACGGGATCAAAATTATATAAGTTACCTCGATCGCTATCAGATTAAACAAAATAAGAATATAAGATGATTCGGCACTGCAAGATCCAATTCTGATCAAAAGTGGGAAAGGATGAAATTGACAGTGTGGATAGATGCACGAACAAAGGATGATTAGAAACCCCAATTCAATTGCAAGAAATAACAACAAATTGGCAATGAACACCCTAGCTGCAGGTCCGAGTAGATTTCGAGATCGATTGATGCTTATGTGTGTGTTATAGGTGAAATTTGTAGTGCAGATTGATAGAGTGAATAAGTATGAATGAATTGTACGATATATATATGGTCGAATCAAGGTCAAAAGCTTTAACCGAGTTCGAATTAAGTTCGGGTTGTTATCTCGGTTTAAATCACTGTGATTTCGTGATTATTGTTAAACTAACTCACTAATCATGTTCTAATTGAGTAAACGATTAGTTTGGATAACATTAATTTAACTTTCGAGATATAGTTGAATTTGTTTTTTTTTTTAATTTGCCGAATGACACGGATTTTGGTTGTAACCGGTTTAACAAAGAGAAGTTTTAAATTAATCAGGTGTGAAGAGTTCGAAACTAGTAAATGACGGGATTCGAGCGATTTAATTTGATTAAAAGCGGGTAAAACTGAGTTTGGGTGCTCGCCGGAAACGTTACCGGCGTCGCCGGAGTCTGGAGCCAGGAAGACGTGAATGAGGGAAATGTTGGTTTTGATTTAATTTCCAATTTACAATCTAACCCCTGAAGATTATGTTTTATTTTATCTTTTGCCTAAATGTTTTCATAAGATGATTGATAAATTACACAAGTGGCCCAAATTGTTAGTTTTGTTGAATCACTAACTTTAGCTAACCTAATAGAAAACTTTATTAATTATATATTATTAGATTTTATATAACTATTTTGATATAAATTATAAATATCTTATTTTATAATTAAATATGATTTTAGTAACAAATTTACTAATTTAATTATATGAATACCGTAATGAGTCGGGTTTGGAATACGGATCGAGTTTCGAATACGAATCGGGTTTGGTTCGAGGCAATTGTTACAATACTTGTGAACAATTTACTATATAAACAACATGGTGTTTTATATCAGTTTTGTGATTGTTCAAAGTGGGAGTACCACTATGGGAGATCAATTTATGATTGTTCAAAGTCCATATGAGTCAAGGATGATCCCTTTTGAGAAAAAGAAAAAAAAAGTTTATGATCCTAGATTGAATGATGATATATGTATGTTTGTGTAACTTACATATTAGACTTTCTAAAATATTGAGATTTTGAGATGTTGAACAACTCTCATTGTTTGTTTAAACTATGAAATGAATGTTGTGAACGAATATTAGGATATTCCTTAAAAGCTGTGAAGAATCAGAATGATGCATCTTATGTTCACATGCTAGAGTATTGTAGTATAAAGCATGCTAGACTAGTACTTGTTAATTATAGGGCTCTGAGGAGACTACTAATGTGAAACATTCAACTCATATACAACATAAAAGTAAAGTTGTGTATAAGACAATGTGAGTGACGGTTGTCATTCAATCTAAGGAAAGTCATATAGCTTATAGAGAACTCAATTTTCTAGATCTAATCTAGATGGTAACTTAAAAGTATTTTAAGTTTGAGATGGTTGATAACAACCTATGACAAGGCATGTGTTGCTTTAGTCGGTAAACAAGTATTTATGACATCATTGATACAAAGACGTTGATCTTGTTCAAATCATGGATGTCTAATACTATATTTAAACATATTCTATCTAAGTGCAACAAATGTGGGGGGAAGCCATTTGAGAAATGGTATTTGAGAAACTTTCTCAAACCCGTATCAAAAGGGAACCTTTTGTTGAGCCAAATATAATGCAAATATGTGACCGAATCTACTAGTTAGACTCAAAGGTCAATTAGTTATATTTGACATTCATCTCACTGCAATTATCTTGTGAGTTAATAACACATCGTAACAACTCATCTCACTGCAATTATCTATATTGACTTGACGAAGTCATAGATAATGGTTTTGGATCCAACAAATGTCAGTTGATGAGAGACGGAGTTGTGGAATGAGACTAAAGCCCATAAAAAATGGTATATGAGGGAAAACCTAACTTAGTTGACTGGAGATCCCAAGATCTAAGTTCAATAGGACAACCTACTCATATATCTAAGGGTGGTCACTATGGGGGCATAGCTAATATACAAGTTGATATATAAGCTAATCTGTATATATAAATGTCTATACATGTCCTCCTAAATTATAAAGGGAGCTTAAATACTTCCTAGTCCATTCCTATAACAACAGTGACACATTGTGAGACTAAGCATATCGTATGGTTAATGATTTGTGTAATCATAGTAACCTTAATGCTTTTAATGATTTTTAGATAAATCACCTATGTGAAAGAGAAATAGGGTCGTTTCGAATGAAATTGTGGGCTGCGCAATTCCTAGAGCTTTCGCAGAACCAGGTAGTGTTCCATGACCATAACGGACACGACAATGAGGGTTTGACCGAACCAGGGGGAGTGTTGTGTGAAGTGTATTGTCGTCTCCATAAATGGTGGTTGGTTCAAGGACATCACGTCTACCGAACCACTAGGAGACTAAGTATGCATCACAACGGAAGGTTCAAAGGTAACATCTACCTATCCAGCAGTACTCAACCGCTGAATTATATCTAAGAAACTTGTATGTAACGATCAATCTGGATTGTTGGAATAATATGTGAAAATGAGTTTCCACATGAGAAAATGAGGTTTTCATTTGAGATTTTGTCTTTTTCCCATGTGGGGGATTGTTGGAAAATTTTGTATAACACAAAAATACTTTGTGAAAAATACAAAATAATAAATTAATTGGTGTTATAAGTTTGATTATATTGTGGGTTTCAACTAATTATTTATGTTGAATAGAAGTTTGAACTCATAATTACGTTGAATAGGTGTTTCAACTCATGTTTATGGACACTGAATGATGAGTTTCAACTCATCCTTGTCCTATAAATACCAAGGTGAACCTTGGTTGAAAATATACCAATCTACACCAAATAACTCCACTCTCTAAATCTCTCTCATTTTCTCTCTAAAGAACTTTCAACATATTTTGATTATGTTCATGTTTTTTGGTATAATTTGGGTTGTAAGTCAATCCTGGCAGTACATACTGCTTCGGCTGTTGTACCCTGGGAAACAAACGAGTTCTCTTGGAAGACTCGGAATTTGTTTTAAGGCACCCGTGTGGAACACGAATCCTCAGCCACAATTATGCTTATGTTTCTACTCATTTCATGTATCCTGTTTTATTTCGGTTGTAATCATATTGTAATGTACTTGTTTTATTTATTTTCTTTGTGTTGTAAATGAATTTATAGAAGAATTTTATGTTTCTGTACGAACGGTTCCTACACCACTTATGTGGGGTATTATTTTTTTTCCTATCAACAGATCAACTACCTCCAAATTCAGCTATTGCGATCAATGGAACTCCACAATTCTTAGCATAATGACTACTTTAATGAATAATTAAAATGTTGACTATGGGTAAATATTATGGTATTAAATTGTTGTAAGCATATCTTCTGGGAAAGGGACGGAATCAAGTAACTCTTACCTAAGGTTCTGGTGTATCTAGATACATCAGATTTTTGTAGAAGGAAAGATCAAGGTGACAGTAGATGAAGAATGGCTAAAGCTCAAACCTTACAAATGTCACCCTACCAAAACCAAAAGCAATACCGGAATCATAACCAATGCCATGATTTCATATATTCTTGTGAACTCATAAATCCTTCAGGATTATCTGAAAAAGAGCTCACAAAGTGACACTCTGAAAGGAACAAGCAAACACAATCATTCTAATACTAAATGATGCTGGCAGCAAACGTCAGAAAACTACCAGGAAGCAGTATTCACTGTTAGAACATGACGAAAGTAATGAAGGTGAGAAGGCTGGAGCCTGGAAGCACGGAGTAGTAGAAGCATCAGGAAATCAAAAAGCTAGAAGATTCAGAAGCTCAACTATTTGTATTCAAAGCCCAACAATGTGATGCAGAGGACGATAAAGTACAAACTCGGTCATTATTGTCAAGGTCATCACATGGATCCTTCAGGTATGAGGTCTCTTCCAAAATATCTACAGACCCATCGCCAAAGGGACATCGACACCCCATTTGACAGTTTTAAGGAAAAGGAGGCAACAATGATGATAAAGATGATAATGAGAATCGTGAAGACGATCACACTCGTGATCTTGATGCTGGTAAAAAGGGCTAGTATGAGTTATATGGTGCAACAAGTCATGGGGAACAACCAAGTGTTGTTCAAGGAACTGAGAAAATCCCGAGGAAAGATACGTTCGTTTCTTCTAGTGTCACTAAGTTGGCCACCTCTAATACGTCTTCTGGAAGTGGCAAGAGTCAAACACCTAAAGACAAAACAGAGATTCAAAAAGCTAGCAAAAATGGTTGTAGCTGTTGCAGAAGCTGTTTTACCCAAAGAATATGTCACAAATGATATTTTGTGACATTTGCTAACATAGTCAAGACCAGTCTCCAACAGTTCATTGAGGAAGTCAAAGCCTACTACTGAATATCCGAAGTTCTAAGTATTTAAGATCTAAAGACATTAAACGAAGGAAATCAGAAGCTAGCTTCCGAAGTCAATGATCAAGGAAAATCCATTAAGAAGATTGAAGAAGAAATAGCAAAACTCATAAACAAAGTTGATGTTACTCTCTCATAATCCACGTTAGCACCAGTTGATTCAAATGTTGAAGTAGTTGTCATCGATCTATCGGGAGAAGTCACCTTACTCAAGACCCACATCATGAATATGGTGAATAGAAAACTTTGTATTGACGATGAAAAATGGAAAGAAGCACTCGAATGGAATGAGAAAATGAAGAATTTTGAAAATGACTTGGGAGTGCTAAGGTTGTTGAGTGTCTAAATAAATGGAAAATCACTATAGAAAGCAAGAAGAAGACAGTTCAAAGACAAAGAAGAAGGAATAGAAAGAGAGATATAGCTACTAAAGTTGGAAGTAAAAAAAAAAACAAAGTCAGCCTAATGGAGAATGCACTCAACAAAGCACGAGATGTTCTAACCTTAATTTTAGAACAAGTCAGAAGAAGGTCACCAGAGATAGCAACAACGACAGTTACTCCTGTAGTGGCGAACAAGCAAAAAGAGAGATAATGTTAAAGAGAATATGACAACAGGACCAAGTTCTGAATCTCCTAGCAACAGAACTCTTCGCTACCACCATCTCTAACAAACATTGAAGCCTTAAATGAGTACAGTCTCATAAAAAGACTCAAGCAAAGTTTAAAGGACAAAAGAAAGGACTAAACAACTTAGATTCTGAATTTTGGAAGCTCCTCATCACATCAATCTCATGGTCAAAGCAGCAGCACACCCGCATCACAAATATAGAAGGGTTCTGACATCGGTATCTTTGAAATGGTTAGTGGTACCTCTAGCTTTAAAGTTCTAAAAGATGGATCCGCCTTCAAAGATAAGGAACCATATCAACAATCATTTGAAATTGTGAAGACAGAAGATGAAGACTTCAACACAACTCCAAATATCCCACCTCAGCATCCAGCCATGGATATCAGCACACCTGCAATGTTAGCTGCAACCATAATTGACAAGAAGATCAAGGAACTTGTTGAGAACTCTCACTTCTACCTATATACAGGCCTGAAGAAGAATTTCCTATACTCACTACATTGGAGAGTCAGACTCAACATTTCTATCACAATTATGCCAAATGGGCAAATCTGACAACAACAAACACAAAATGGTAAGAAGCACCCATGGTTTTTGTAGTTGATGCAAAGGAAATCCCACTACACAATCAGAATTTTCTTTGACCTTAGTTTCAAAAAAAGTTTATGATATAATGAAAAAACATCAGTGGCACTCAATATATTACAGATATGAACCTAAAGTATCTAAATCCACAAGAGTTGCTCTTTATGAGCCGACATTTTATTTTATAGGACTAAGTTCTAGAAAGAAATCAACATAACTAGCTATGGAAAAGATAAAAAGACAACAAAAAACGTTTATATAGCCTTTGTTAAGCATGACTTTGAGTTTGCTTAAAATGCTCAAGGTTCCATATCAAGATTGTCATGCATCGCTCCTTCTTTTACTCTCTTGCCTAACCACCTGGAAATGTCGTCAGAGATTATCATTAGATCATGATCCAAATGCCACCCTCGTAGTTATTTTCAGGGATGGATTGTACAAGAAAGCCTAAGGGTGTGGATTTTCTTGTGCAAAAGTATCTGCATCTGAAACCGAACCCGAACCATCCAAAATTCCAAATCCGAGTTATTAAAAAATTCGGATACCCGAAGTTCGGGTATCTGGATTTTCGGGTTCGGATTCAGATAGTGATTTCCAAATGTTTTGGATACCTGAAAACCCGAATCTTTATTTTTAAAAAAATTTATATATAATTGTAACAGAGAAACCCAAATCAATTTACAATTTTCAAATAAGCCACTTTCTCCATTCTCCCGTCTTCTCCATTTGTGACTTTGATCAAACCATCTTCATCTCTGATCTTCTCCATCTCCGAGCTTCAATCTTCGACCGTCTGTGTAACATCATCACCATCTTCTCTGATCTTCATTTATGATCAGGCCTCGGAGCCACACCCCCGCATCATCTTCTCTGATCTTCATCTCTGTCAGGCAATGTTTTGAAAACCGGACCAGACACTGAACCGGTATTACATTTTTACTGGTCAGAGCGGTTGGACTGGGGTCGGACTGGGGTTGGACCAGGATCGGATGAAATATATATATTTATCAAAGTAATACCATAAGAATTCTATTTTAAACACAACATAAGTTCAATAATATTAAGTTATACCATAAAAATAATAATTTAAGCAGGTTGTAACGTCAAAAATCACAAAAAATCATAATTTAAACAAGTTTTAACGCCAAAATAAAACGAGCTCATCATTTTCATTACTTAAAACATTAATATATTGACTTTCATTACAAAAAAAACAAAAAAATAAATGTAAACATAAAAACCAAGAAAATCAAACACCAAAATATATATTTTAATACTAAACCGGTTCAAACCCAGTTTAACTACGGTCCGGTTCCGGTCCAACCGGACCGGTTCGAGCAGTTCAATCCGGTTCATAAACATATATCAAACCGTATCTAATTAAACCGGGATTTAAAAAAAAAAACAGTCCAACCGCGGTCGGACCGACCTGTTTAATAGCATTGCTGTCAGGTATAAATCCATCTTCTCTGACTAGTTCTTGTTTCAGATTAACTATTCTTATTTTAGATTTGTATATTGTTCTTGGTAATTGTTCTAATTATATAAATATTGTTTCCAGTAATGTTGAAGTCATAGTTGCTTCAACTTTGTGGATATAAATTTGGTATATTGGTGTTTACTGATCCCAATTATCACCTTTTGTCTTCTACCATGAAAACCAATATACCTATACCTATAAGTTGGAACCAGTAAAAACTAATATACCTATAAATTTTTATATTAATTTGCTTTCGGATGTTATTTGAATTGTGAGATTAGTCAGTTCAACAGGGCCAAAAGCCTTTGTAGAGTTCTTTGAATTTTGCATTCTTTTAGTGATGTTTTGCTGCAAATGAGGCGTAACTATAAATTTGTAATACACTAAAAACGAGTTATTTAAAAAAGAAAATGAAACCTAAGATTAATATATATTTATGGGATAAAATGTAATGTGATGTTACTTTTCCATCAAAGGAGTTGTTGACCAATCAATTTAAAAGAATAATTGATTCATTCCAACAAAAGCAAATGAGACATCACTTTGACTAAATTAGTAAATGTATCATGCTCTAATATACTAAACTCAAAATTTGCTTACTAACTACTTTTCTAAAACTTAAATTTGTGTACTAAATTCAGTTTTGTTTACAAGCTTGTAGGTAATGGTGAATGAAGATAAAGACGTGAACAATGAAGATTTAGTTATTGGAATGTTTTAAGACATTGAGTAGGTATTTTTTTTTGTTATTGAGATGTTTTAAGACTTTGGGTCATCGAAATTTTTTACTTTTAAGACTATGATGTATTAGAACTTTGTGTTTTGGTTAGTGTTTCATTTGAACATTTGGTGCTTGATTTGTATTTAGACATATATGGGTAACTAAGTTGCAGGGACGGCTCAAAGGTTATGGTGGTTGTTGCTACAACAAGAATATGACGAGGATGGTAGTGATGATGTTCTAAGGTCTATGGTATTGTTCGATTATAGATCTAAGTGTTTAAGATTAGAGAATGTTAAGAGAAGAGAGGAGTGGGGGTGTGTGTGTGTTTTTAGAGTGGAGTGCAAGAGCCAATATGTGAATGAATGTGTCTTTGTATTCAGATCTGTTGCAATATATATCTCGTGTATTGCCCAAGCAAATCTAAAGTAAATCTTAAATGTTCAGGAGCTCCTGGCTCGAGGCTGCCCCTCGACCAGCGCACCTTCCATTCTTGGCAGCCTGCAGCACCTCAGTGTTGAATAGTAGAATATGTTTTTAGCGATTTTCGTGTAAGGCCTTTTCCTTTGCATTAATTGTGCTCAGTTTACTTTTCCCATGATATCTTTTGAAGATATTATGGGATATGTTTGATTGCTTGTTGTGGAAGCAAATGTCAGAGTACTGTAGCGTCACTGTTCACGTACCAGGCTACTGGCTCCGGGCTTCTGGCTTCAGGCTCCCTAACCATGTGGTCATATGACCTATGTCCTCAGCCCCCCAGTCATAAGCGCTTGTGATGTCTGTCATAAGTGTTTGTGACTTAGAATCATTTGATTGTTTTGGATTTTTAGCTTCTGGCTCGTAGCTGCAAGCTTCTTAGTCCGTTTTAGTTCTAAGCAATTGAAAGGTTATCGTCTGCCTGATTGGACGTGATAAAACAGCCTAGGTCAGAAGGTGGTGATAAGACTTTAGCCAGCTTGCCTTTACCTTCGTTATCTTCTACGAGCTTCCGTTCATTTGGTATTGACTCGCTAGGCTTTGGCACGTTTGAGCTCTAGTTTACTAGGCTTCTTCGTTGCATTGCCAAGACTGTGATGTGTCGAATAATGAGATGGTACCATATTTCGTTGGTAATGTATTTATCTCTTGTTAAAGCTTTGGAAGGAAGCTTAGTCCTTCAAACAGTAATGTCAAGTGCCATTGAAAGATTATGGCTTGATGACTCAATGAAGATTTTTAGCAAGTCGTGATTTTGTACTAAGTGATATTGATCAAGTTGATATGTTGACATGGTCAAATCTGTTGCGTGTTGTTACATATGCTAGACGTAGTATGTGTGCTCTATGCGGTAGAAGGCGAGCTTCTTGCAAATCGAAGTAGACTATGCTGCTCTTTGGCTAACTCATCATGACTTGGTAATATACTTTCAAGTTTTCTTACTATCTAAAATTTGAAGGTATTCATCAATCATTTTTATTGTGAGAAGCTAAAATGTGAGCTTGTCTTCGTATCTGGGAGAGCTTAGTAGTTCGACCGTGAATGGAAGCATTGCATCGGTGAGCTTTCGATACAAGCAATGGCTTTGAACATTGATTTTATAAGGTCAATATACGCAATCTTCTTATATCATAAAGTTCAATAGCTTGCTTGGGGTATCTATTCATGAAGCCGTCACATTTGTGTATGTGTGCGCTCGGTTGCCTTTTGGGGCATTATTTTCGCCAATTGTCTTTTACCGAGTAAGAGCTTTTGGATTTTGTTAATCAAACAAAACAGCTTGTCTACCTAGATGTTTTGGGTCTTTGGACTGACATTTAGATTTCTTTTTTTAATTCAAGCGATGGAAGCTAGTAGGTAGAAGCAGACGAGGCGAATCGGTGAGCTTCTTGGCTGTTGAGACACGTCTGTGGTACATGCTTGTGAGTTTCTTTTGTATGAAAGAGAATTTATTACATATGTTGGCAATATTATTTCGTATTAAAACCAACTTATCACACATTTTAGCGAACTTATTATGCATATGATTAAGCTTCGAAGGTTAGCTAGTTTATTGCATATTTGCATGTACTAGTAAGCTTTGAAGAGTAGCTTATCATGTATGCTGGTAAGCTTCTTTTGCCATGCTATAAGCTTCTTTCACCCATAGATAGGCGTTTTTCGAAGCTTATTTAAGAGGATTCTTTTCTTCAAAGTATGAGACTAGGTTTTTGTCTCTTTTGATTTTGTTTAGCAACGAATGGCTAGCATTGAGTTGCTAAAATATGTGGACAAGCATGTTTTCTAGGGAGCTTATGTCTTTGAAGTTATGTGACATAAGAAGGTAAAGCTCTTCTTGAGTGAAGTGTCTTTAGCTATGCCTTTCAATGTCACTATCCGCTGACATTTTAGTTGGTACGATACTTCAGATTCTTTTATGACTCATGTTTTTATGCGAGCAACGTGGTCGGTAGATTCTGTTAATTGATCGTTTTCCGAACGAGCTTTTTTATGCTTATTGTGGTGTTTAGACACCTTCTTGGGTCCCATTTTAAGTCATGTTAGCTTATGCGGGCAATACATGATCTTTTTATGCAATTGTTTGGCCTTGAAGGCACTTTATGCATGTGATTTGCTCATGTGACCTCTTAGTCTTAGAGGAGATAACTTATCTTATTTTTGTCGTTTATGGTGTATTGTTTTCGTAGTCTCATCGAGGTATGGTGCTGCAGTTCACCTTACCTGATTTAACTAGGAAAGTTAATGCACCTTATCCTATCTGTTAAGTCCTAAGAAGCTTTTTCTTCTTGGATTTGTTTCATAAGTTAGTGTAATTTTCTTTCTTGTACTTATGGAGCAGATTCGGCGTGAGGTGCTCACCCTCTTTCATGGATTGATTTTATGTATCCATGGAATTGTATTGTTTTAGGAATTCACCCTGTATACAGGAAGGTATAGCGCCTTGTTTCCTATTGAGCGATATGTCCTAGGAGCTCAAACCTTTACATGGAGAGGTGTAGTTCCGGACTCCATGGAGCCTAGTTAGGAGGGGCTCACCCTTCGATAGGATAATAGACAAGGTTCAATATGAATTAATTGTGTATGTGAAACCATGGGCTTAAAAGACTTTAAATGTCATAAGATAAAGAGACTCATGGGAAGTTTTATTTATATTATTTTTTTCAAGCTTACCTAAGGTAGGTTGCCTCATGAATATTGTATTCATCTTGTAAGGTTAACGTTTATGAGTTAACACTTTGTAGAGCTCTCTTTTAGGAATCATGTCCCATTTAGTGTTTGAAGGCTGTGAATCGGTTTATTGGCGATTCTAGTAATGCACTAATGTAGGTATTTTGTGCTATCTTTTTACAAGAAGATGAATTTTCTTGCATGTCATGCTCACGTTAAAGCTTGTACCTTTGGTGTATTGTCATATGTTGTGTATACAAAGTTAAATGAAAAGAAGAGGGTGCTTCTTTTCCGTAATAGAGAAGGTTAGCTTCTTTGTTGTTGCATGTGAGCTTCTAAGGCACCAAGGTGGACTGCCTTCTTGTATAAGATAGTTAGTTAGTCTACCTTTAGTGTAAACTTCAAAGGCTTTTTTGCATTTGTAGAAAACATAGTAATCGGATTTCTTAATCGACACTTGGGGAAGGTACAAGTACCTTGTAACATTTCTAAGTAATGTCAAGTGTGAGAATATATCCGTTGATGTTGTCATTATTCACACAAAGTTGACTTAACCCCATAGCTATTATAATAGATTACGCGACGATCTTTGATTAATCGTCTGTGTGAGCTGGTTTACTGGGGAAAGTAATTAAAAAGAAGATGACTTGAGACAAGAGAAGCCTTCTTTACTATTATAAACTTTAATTCACATGAGACAAAGGCATAACTTTATTTTACGCAATGGTTAATTGCTTCTATGCTTGTTGAATCATAATGTGGTATTCGTTTATTTTGCATATACTCGAATACATGACAGCTTGTGACCCAAGCTTCATGTGTTTCCGAGGTGATAAAACTTTATAGTTTAGGCTTCTGAGTTTGAGATTATGATGACTTTAGGTCTTCCCATGTGCACAATTGTCTTTACAAATTTAGAAGTTTTGGACATCTTATAGATTTTGTAGAGTTGATAGCAGTATTCAACAAATCCGAAATTGTTTTTTGACTTAGACAAAGTGTTATGGTTAAACGTTTTAGTTTAAAGTTAAGACCTTTCTTCTCTAGCGCATTGGCTAGGTTTTTAGCATGTGCCATTGTTTTAGCGAGCTGCTTTGGTGATTAAGCAACTCGCTTCGGTGTTATATTGTAGGATGGTGCTTTTATGATGGGTCGTTAGCTTAGGTGAGATATTTTACGCTCTCATGAGCTACGTTTTCGCTTTCTCAAGCTGCTTCTTTAGCTTATTGGTTGTTGCATTACATATAGGTCTAAGCATTTTTGCTTGTTTTAACGACCTATGTGCTTTTCTATGAGTTTCTCTAATGCTTCTTATGGGTTGCGATCGTGCTTCTAAGCCTTGTAGGCTTTGTAGGAGCTAATCATCGATGAGAGGTTGAATCCTTTATTGTAGTAACGGGTGCATCTAAACTCATTATTTAGTATAGAAGTTATTCTTGTCATAAGAGTGGTTCCGCGAGGCGTTCTTAACAAGCTTCATTGATGATGAGCAAGATTCTTGTTAACCTTGACCTTGTAGGTTTTGTTTACGCCAAAGTCTTTCAATTCAAGGTAAGCACTTTAATGTGCTCTATGTAGGTAGAATCACCTGATTAGAGCTATTTGGCTTAAGCTTGAAGGATGTATTGGTATTTTAGTTTAATTTGCTCCTTAAGTAAAAGAAGCAATATTGATGCCATAAAGAAGCACGTGCCTTACTCTGACTATGGGCTTGCTCGAGGTTTATTTGGTTCCCCCTGCTTATTTTACATATGTGGCGAGCTGCTTGTGGCTGTCTTAGTTTTTTAACAAAAGCTTAGCCGTGAAATGCTTGTAGCTGTTTCAGTTTTGTAACAAAAGTTTAGCCTTAAAATGCTCGTTGCCATTTAAGTTTTTGAGCAAAAGCCTAGATTACTCATATAGCTATGTCATCAGGCCCCAGTCATAAGCAGTCATGGCGTAGTTATGAGTGTTTATGACTCAATATTCTTCTTAGTTCTTCGACTTCTCATTTATGAGCTACTTAAATGAGTTAGAGTTGTAACAATTGTTTAATGGCGGGAAAGCTCTGATCCCCCAGGTCACCATAGGTAAAGGCTTGTGGAGCTTATTCCTCATTGATGCTGAGTTGAAGCCAATTGAAGAAGGTATGGAATGATCTTCATTCATTTGAAGGGTATTTCATGGATATAGCTATTTAGCAGCCACCTCAGCCTAAAAGGTATGTTACCTCTTTTTGGAGTTGCTTATTTTTGGGTAAGGTAAGCATCTGCATTAGGCCACATGTTTGTTCCATTAAAGGATCATGTTGTGTTGGAAAGAGGTTAGTCTAATGTGGATGTTTCGACCATAGGTCCGTCCATCCTTAGAAAATGCTGATTTGGTTCGTAAAGTATGGCTGAGGTGTCAAGCTTTAGTCAACGCGTTCTCTGCTAAAGTTAGTCTTTAGGTGAGAGTGTAGTGAAAAACTTTGCCTGAGATGTTTTTGTTATGTCGATGTTTTAGTAGGCTACTATTAAGTAGGCTACTTTGTTGTTTTATCGACGTGTTTTTGATGTTTTTATTTTATTGTTTTTCAAAATGCTTTAGTACTAGTAGCAAGTGTTTCATATACTTCCGTATGATGCTTCCATGTTTGCATGGTTTTACGGTTCTGAAGTCCAAATGGACTGGTAGTATCTTTGGTGGTATATGAAGTATTTCTTTACTTTTTGTCATTATGAGCAGAGTGACATAAGTCTCCTTCATGTTTTGTTAAGGTCAAACGAGGTTGAGCTCGTGGCTTGTCAGACGAGGTTGAGCTCGTGGCTTTCAATGCCTTTGTTTAGAGGCTTAGGGATATATAAGTGGATCCGTTGTTGTGGATGTTTATTATGGGACGTCTTCTTTTAGTTTCAGCACAGTATGTCACAATGTTTTTTTAGACTGTATTACATTGCACGAAGTGAGAGGATAACAAAGCTAAGCATGATCCTATAAAGGGATGTGGAGATTTGTTTGTTGGATTCGTTTAGTGTCTTGCCTGACCAATCCGTTTGTAAAGAAGTTACCATTGTGCTTTGTGGTTTGACCTGTATACCAGTGGTCAATATGCAGCTTAGTAATCAAGAAGCTTCCTGTGTCGCTCCTGTGTTGCAAACCATACTTCCTTGGTGGTATCAATATATACTTTAACGTGATCGTGAGAAAGAGTCACATATTTTATGAAAATATCGATGCCATTTTTCTTTAAGAATATGGTTGCCTTGAGGTCATAACGTCTCAAGAAGCTTGAAACTTGTAGCTCGGAGCTTGTAGCTAGAAGCTTGTAGCTTGGAGCTGGAAGCTAGTAGCTTGAAGATCATGATTGAGAAGTTTCGTCTTATTGTGTAGCCACTGCTGTTTTTCGAAGTATATTATGATCGAAGCATTTGACTTTTGCGAATATGTGCTTGTTCCTTTTCTAAAGACGGGAGAAGCATTGTTTATGCATGATCATTGATGCGCCAGTGTGATAGGTTCAATTGGATCGATATTGCTGCAAATCAGAATGATCTAAGTACAAACACAACAATTTAATCAACAACACAATCCATTACTAAATAATTCTCTTGTATTGATGATCAAAGCAATAGTTGCAGTACAATGGTGCAAGAGAATACAATCACACACACAATTCTCTCTCTAACGTGTAAATATGTGATCTAGACTCTCTCTCTAACATTCACTAGTAACATGCTTTATGCATCAACACTTTAGGGAAAATACAAAATTAACCCTAAGCTATTCAAACTTGTATAAATAAAGTACAAAGTAAATCTTCTAAATAGAAACGAGCCCTAACAGTACTTCCCCTAAGATTTAACTTTGGACTTTAATAAAAAATTCTTCAGATTTCAACTCTTTGCTTTTGGCTTCAATCTCTCAAAAATCTTTAGGTTCTTCTTTTGACCTTTAGCAACGGTTTTCCGGTATGTTCTTCTTGTTCTTTCATAGCTTCTTCAATGCATGCTTTGAACTTCTAAGCAATCACAGCTTGTCTCGGTTTCGATTCATTTATGATAATGTCACAAGCCGCCATGCGTTTCAATGTTTCCAAAGTGATACCTGCAAAATCAATGTTAGCATAAAATTCGTACGGCCTTTTCTTTCCTTTGGCCCGTACTTCCAAGGTACCCTTTGAAGTAACTCTCATAAAGTCTATCTCCGGTATGTTGATCTTCACAAGGTCAGCATTGAGTAATGCTTTCCTTAATCGGATCTTCTCAGTTGCAGCACCGATCACTTCAACCATTATCTCGAACAGCCTTCTGTCAGCTTCAGCAACTGGATCTTTCATCATTTCCATCTTGTGATTGCGCAAATGATCAATATAAGATGGGTGTAGCAGTTTGAGCTCGAACGTACTAAATAAAGTGATCATGTCTTGATCCCAATCATCCAAGTTTCGTACCAACTTCAGCTCATATGTCTCTTCATGATAGAAAAACTTCAGAATAGGCTTCGTCGTTTGCGAACCATCAATAACCTTCAACCCAGGATTTGTTACTTTGTCGAAATACTCGTCTGAAAATTCTTCTAGATACATATCATGAAGAATCAACTTCTTCTGCTTCCTCTTCTTACTCTTCAAGTATGCAGTGTTTTCTTGTTGTCCCCGAAACTCCAAAAACTTTGGCATGCGGCTGATCCCAGCATCCAATAACATCGCACACTTATCACCACGTTCAGCTCGTGTGTGATTTATCAACCTCAGCTTGTGCAACTCTTTTAAATCTTGAACCGGCAGCTTGAAAATACTCGAATAATAGTGATAAACATCACATAATCCGTTCACCCTCTTGATCAAAAATGTATCGAAGATCTCATCATACTTCCATGCAATAATTTTCACATCCTTGGATTTTTCCGGTACGATCATCGAGTCCAATAAATCAGCAACGGACTGACCCTTACTAAACAGTGATCTAACGATATCACCTGCTGTGGCAGATTTGTGCCATGACTCACGTACATCCATAGGAATGTGATATGCTTTCATTTCGCTTGGAAACATATCAATCAGTTCTTTCCTTTTCTTGTGAGCATCTTCGGGCAACGCCATCAGTGGTATCTCTTTAGGCTCAAGTACTTTGAAACGTTTGGTTAGTTCAAAGTATTGTGGATTGTTATAATCCAAAAAGAGCATACGGTTATGCATCTTTTCTGATTTCTGAAAGCTCACCACAATCTTCTTCAATGATTATTTCTTTAACCTCTTCAACGTCTTGTAAGGATAGTTCCTTGACTGTAACCACTGGCGCATATATGTGGATGTCATCTCTTCAGGATTTTGATGATATAGTTCTTCTGGAGGAAGATCATCAATATTCAGACTTTCCTGCAGAGGTGTCCACTCACCAGGCTCAACAACAAACTCCTTCGTATCACCTTCAACCCGATCCTGAGCGTTTACACACTTCTCATATTCCTCGTTTATTTGACTGACTGTGAGTCCATTCAAATAAACAGGATTGTATTTCATCTTTTCCAGAAAAGCAAACCTTTCATCCAAATCATAAGGTATGTCTTCACCAATATTTGCTTCTGGCTCAGAGTCTGTGAAATCAACTTCATCCAATACATCCACCACTTCGGTTGTAGGAGCAGTTTCAGTTTGAACCGGCTCAGACTGAACTGTTTCCTCAATTCTAGCTTTCTTCACAGGCTCATCTTCTTCAACAATCTCAGGCACTTCATCCAGTTTACGTTTTCCCTCCGCTTTGTCATGAACAACAACATCAGCAGCATCATCGGGAATGGGAATTGGTACATCAGTCTTTTCACCCAGAGCCTTAGATCCTCGCGATCTAGTATAGTAAAGCTTTACTTCTCTTGAAGGCTCAGTCAATTCTACCACTTCATCAGAAAAATCTTTATCAGATGGAGGCCCTGATCTTTTTGGTTCAGCTTCTTCTAACCATTTCTCCAACATCTCTTTCTCAGCATTCAAAGTATTACATTCAGCATAAAGCTCTTTGTAATCATCTTTGAGTTTCTCATACTCAGAATCAAGCTCTTGGAAAACCTTCATATTCTTCACATTTGTTTCTCTAAACTCATTCAATCTCACCTTTTTACGTTCATTTGAAGCTTTTAAGAGCTCATTCTCATTCTTCAACTCCTCTACTAACTTCTTCAAACGTTCAATCTCTTTATCTTTTTCCACTAGCACATCAATTGACACAACTTTTGGTGAAGACTCCATTGGTTGTTCAATTTGTGGAGTTGCAGGAGATGATGTTGTGGGAATATCTACTGGTTCAGAATGAGTGAAACCAGCATCAGTATCATCAACTGCCCGTGCCACAGTCTCCACGTTAGCCATCACTTCTTGTGCAATCTGAACAACATCAATATGTTCAGGCACACTGGCTTCTTCAAACACACTCGGCTCCTCCACAATCATAGGTTCAACCACAGTCTTAGATCGTCGTGATCTAGAATAATGGACTGTGATGTCCCTAGGAGCTTCAAGTATAACAGCCTCTTCTTCCTTTTCAACTTCATCAGATTCAGTTTCAGTCTCAATCTCTTTATCACTTGCAACCACATCATCATCAACATTACTATCATCATTCTATCCTTAGACACTTCTTCATCACTATTATTTCCCTCATCATCATTATCTTCATCACCTTTCGGATATCTATCCAAATACTCATCATCATCAAGTAGATTGTCTGGAATCTCATCCACAAGGTCTAACGGGTTCACTACTTCACCTTGAGAAATGTGATGATAAATTTCTCCAATATCTTCTTCATTATTTGCTATATCTCGCATATAGTCAAACATCTGGACATTTTCTACATTCCCAATACTCATCTTTCGGTAAGATAGAGCATTCATGTCTTCAGTATATAAGATTCCACCTTCAAGTCCTTCTTCTCTTATCACAGGATGTGCAATGTTGATCAACAAATGCAGAAATCTTGGATACATTAGAAACTTGAATCTTTTTCCTTTCACCAGATTGAAAATGAATCCCTTCATGATCCATTTTGACATATTGAATGGTATGTTCATCGCTATTGCAACTATTGGGGATGCAATATCCGATGGAAAGTTGTCAAAACCAGCAATTCTTCTTGACATGCACTGTTGAATAACATAGCATAGCAATTTCCATTGCTTTCCCAATCTGGCTCTCACAAACTGCTTCTTGGGAAATACAGGAAGATGTCCCATATTTATGAAGCATGCCTAACATTCAGCAGTTGTGTATTCATCCGGAGCACAACTTCTTCTTCATCTAACCTCAATGCAGTCCTGATGGACTCTTCAAACACAGTTATCTGTAACTGTCTGGTAATGTTTCCTCTCACAACCGATATACCATCCTCATTGGTCACAACTTCTGCAGTCCTCCAAAAACTCTTAATCAGTCTAGCATATACAATGGGTTTGGCACACATTGCATACACATACTTTGTCCTTCTCAAAAATCGGATCATATCTCTATACCCTTCTGCTTCAGGCATAGATTCACCCAAGACAGCCACAAGATTATGCTTAGGCTCAAACTTTAGATCATTCATCTGTTTGACAAGAACCAAGACACATGTGTTAGACATTTTCATTCAACAAAACAACAACATTTGCACAAGAATTAAGCATAAGAAACAATGTAACATATCACATAAGCATCAAACAACTAAGTTAATCAACAATTTGATAGAATCAGCTTGTTTAGCAAAAACTTGTATCAATGATCATGTAATTTTACACACTTAACTGCTTAAATTCTTAAGTACACTTTGTTATTTGCAAAATGAAGTTGTATAACATGTTTCAGTCCATATTTAACATCAGTTAGTCAATCAACTGCAGATGATTCATCATTTGACATCAAAAACATGAACAGTTCAATGGTTCATCAATGGCGGTTCGACAGAATTTGAACTTTTTCATTTGATTCAGTCGATTTCAGGTGATTTGGTTCAAATTAATGGATGAAAATTGGTGATTAACAGTTATTACACCTATTACAACACTCGATTTAAGTTTCAACACACATAATCAAAGTGTCGATTCAAAGTCCAATTACTGTTCATCATCAACATTTCGTTTTTAAGAGCAATCAGTGGGTTTAACATGGTCGAAACATGTAAAATATACCTTATTCAATCAATAAAACTTGTTACAGAATCAAGGATTGAATATGATATGAGTCGATTGTAGTACAAAGGATTTGCTTGAGAGTGGTTTGTGAAAAGTGATAAGTGTTTGAGAAAAGGCGGGTATTTATATGTTGATGAGCCGGCTCAAGAATTAGGTCAAACACAATGAGACGGGTCAACATATTGGACGGGTAAACAATCAGGCCCATAAAACATTGGACGGGTCAAGCACTGTTGAGACGCGTCAAGTACTGTTGGGACGGGTCACATCTTTGGGACGGGTCACAACCTTGGGACGCATCAACATTTAACATGTAAAACACTTAGACGGGTCACAAACTGTTGAGACGGGTCAGGTACTGTTGGGATGGGTCATGATATAGTCGTGTCATAGAGTTAGGAACGACTACACCTTTGTTTTGGTTTTACCCATCACCCGGCTGAACAGTAGACTTTTTTTTCATCACCCGGCACAGTGACTTCATGTTCATTAATCGGCTGCACAGTGACAGTTTCTTTCATCACCCGGCTGTACAGTTGCCATACTTACCCTGCTGCACAGTGTCTTCACTTACACGGCTGTATAGAACCTTCATTCTATTACCCGGCTGCATATTGTCAATCACTTCATCACCCGGCTATATAGTAACTTTACAACTTTTGTCACCCGACATCATTTCCTTCTTTCACCCGACTACTTTTCATTCAGTCACCCGGCTGAACAGTAAGTGATGCCTTCACCCGGCTTCAACACTTAACGAGTTTTTCTCACTTTCTTTGTCTGTTGACTTTTCAACTGTATTTATTGCACCTGCAAACATTCTCGACATATTAATTAGACAAGACATCCTTATTAGGGTTTGTTAAATTAAATAATCAAAAATAGAAGTTAGGGCATCAAATTCATCAAATTAATTCACATTAATTTTCCTTTTTCATTTTTCTTTGATTTTTCTCACATAAATGTTTTTGCACAACCAATATTTCTATATCCCGAAGCAATTTTCTTTAATAAAAAACAAATCACAAGACCTTAGGTTTGTTTTTAACACATTCAAAACATTTGCTTTCATTGACCACATGATCCTTACATTCAACACACTTATTTCAAATATTTTTGGCTTTTTGTAAATATTTTTCTTCTTCAATTATTCTCCCCCTAAACTTGAAATTTCTTGAAATTTTTAAGTTTAAAAAGGATGTCGATGTGTCAATAAAGACTCCATAAGCCTGAACACAAAAGCACACACATTAAGTTTTGAACAGACATTTGACTTATGTTAGATTGAGTGATGATATGATAACATACCAATTAGCTCGAATTGACACACTTACTTTTTCAGTATCATGATGAGATTAAGGTTCGATTGAAATGACTTATGTGACCCACATGTATACATATGTCAACATATTTCCTCATCAACCACAACTTGAATGCATATTGCACAAAATCCTGGTCACTTACAATCATAAACAGTGTGGAATATGGGTTCTATTTGGATTTGGTCCACTTTGGGACTTCTTTTGAATTCCATTTTGGAATTTTTCATTTCCTATTGTTCCCATTGGGAATCTTCTGAAATCCTTTTTGAAATTTGTTTGGTGATGGTCCACATTTGGGACTCTTTTTGTTCCATCTTTGGGAATCTTTTGCTGCACCTTGAAGCTTAAAAGAGACTTCATGTGAGACTTCAGGTCTGTGGATACCACAACAAAGAAGCTCACGATGCGGTTCATCACACTGAATCGATTGCATCGTTACCCGATTATGTACAACTATCATCACAAGCAGAGCATTAAAAGATATATATATATTTAGACATGTATAACAAATGAACTTAACACAAAGATCATTAAGTTTATATATTTGTCAACAATGAACTTACTTTTTCAGTCTAATTGTCTGAGCTGTCTCGCACATCAATTAACATTTATCAGTCTTTATTATTAAAATGATGAAACAGATAATGTCTAGTGTAACTATCATTTCTCACTTTTTGCAATATAGATTCTTATGACATGATTTTCTTTTCTTTTGCTTTTCTTTTTCTTTTTGTTTTTGGTTTTGCTTTTGCTTTTCTTTTTCATGCACACTCACAATGCAAAAATAAAAGATAAAGGAATCAATACTTGACATCGACTTATTATATTTTTGGCTTATATATTTTCTAATTTTGTATTGATTTTTGTAAAAATAGAATTAATCATGGTTGATTAACCCTATGGATTGAATTAAGAATCAAACCGTCCTGACAAGAATGGTTTTGTGAAAAGATCTGCCAGTTGTTTGTCGGTACGAACTTTAATCAAAATTATTAAACCTTTTTCAGAGTTGTCTCTGAGAAAATGATATCGAATTTCGATATGTTTGGTTTTTTAGTGTTGAACAGGATTAGCAGTAATGAACATAGCAGCAATATTGTCTATGTAAATAGGAGTTTTGAGAAAGTTAAACCCGTAGTCAAGCAATTGGTTTTGTAACCACAAAACTTGAGAACATCCTGCAGATGCAGCGATATACTCTGCTTCAGCTGTGGATACAAAAACGTTGGTCTGCTTTTTGCATTGCCATGAAACAAGTCTAGGACCCAGAAATTGACATCCACCCGTGGTCGATTTCCTGTCAAGAGCACACCCATCAAAGTCACTATCCGAATAACTATATAATTCAAAATTCCCTTCATAAGGATACCATAACCCGAGATTTGGCTTCCCTTTAAGGTATCTGAAGATACGTTTGACAGCAACCAGATGCAACTCTTTCGGATCAGACTGATATCTGGCACACACACATACAGCATACATGATGTCTGGTCTTGATGCAGTAAGATACATCAATGAACCAATCATTGATCTGTACAGTGTTTGATCAACGAATTTGCCTTTTGGATCCGGCCGTATCTTGCAGTTCACATCAGATGGAGTTCGAATATTCTGACAATCCTGCATCTTGAACTTTTTCAGCAACTTTTCAACGAACTTTGATTGGTTGATAAAAATTCCTTCAGTTGACTGTTTAACTTGCAATCCGAGAAAGAAATTAATCTCTTCCATCGAACTCATCTGAAATCTGGATTTCATAATCTCTTCAAACTCTTTGCACATGGATGGACTTGTTGATCCAAAGATGATATCATCCACATACACTTGAACACACAGAAGATCTTCATTTTCCCGCTTCATGAATAAAGTAGGATCAATCTGACCTCTTGTAAAACCATGTTCCAGCAAATGTTTAGATAACGTTTCGTACCAAATCCTTGGGGCTTGATGTAGACCATACAAAGCTTTGCACAATTTGTATACACGATGTGGATACTCAGGATCCTCGAAACCTGGAGGTTGTCTGACGTACACATCATCGGTAATTGGTCAATACAAAAATGCGCCTTTAACATCCATTTGAAACACTTTGAACTTCATGAAAGAGGCATATGCTAGAAAAACACCAATAGCTTCAAGTCGAGCGACCGGAGCAAACACTTCTTCATAGTCAATACCTTCTTCTTGAGTGTAACCTTGTGCAATAAGTCTGGCTTTATTTCGTACAACAATGCCACGTTCATCCGGCTTGTTTTTGTACAACCATCTTGTACCAATCGCATTTTCTCCTTCAGGTAAGTCCACCAATTTCCACACTTCTTGTTTTCTGAATTGAAGTAACTCCTCTTGCATAGCTTCAATCCAACTGTTGTCTTGTAACGCTTCTGAAATGTTCTTCGGAACCACTTGAGAAAGAAAACATGAATAAAGACAAAGGTTTGCATGTTCAGTCTGACTTCTCATAGTTCTCTGATTCAAAGGTCAGATAATCTGAGAGAGAGGATGATTCCTATGAACTCGGTGAGTTGGAATTGAATCACCTTGTACTTGAGTCTCCAGATTAGACTGATTCAGATTCGGTAGATCTTGTAGAATTGTAGAAGCATGCGGAGTGAAATTAGGAACTTGTTCTGGTGCATTGATGAAGTAATCAAATGTTTCTGGAACAACTACAACATTCGGATCTGATGATGGTTGATTTTGAACAGATCCACCATCATTAGGAGAGGTTTGCGAATTTCCATTATCACCAAAATTGTTTGATTCCTGATCTTCTTGAGAACCAGATGGACCCGGAGATTGGTTGGATACCACATTATCAGGATTATGAAATGACATGAACGGATACTCAGAATTGAGATTACTGTCCTCGTCATTATCTGAATCATCACTGAAACATCCCAAGTCTCCTGATTCTTTACTCGTTTTTCCTGAAAAATCAAATAAGTTAGAGTTGAAAGATTTTGATAACGAATCTAAATCAAATAACCATTCGGGACCATGTGCCACTGACGGAAACGAATTTTCTAAAAACTTTACGTTAATAGTTTCAATAACAACATTCGTTTTGCTATTAAAAACTCGATAAGCTTTTGAAACCGAAGAGTAACCAAGAAAAAATCCATCGTTAGATTTGGACTCAAATTTACCAAGATGATCACTTAAATTTAGAATCGACACAGGACAACCAAATGCTTTCAAATATGAAATATTCGGTTTTCTTCCAAACAATAACTCATATGATGTTTTATGTTTATCCTGAACCAATAATGTCCTGTTTTGTACAAAGCATGCAGTAGCAATAGCTTCGTCCCAGAATATGATAGGGATTTTGGCATCTGCGAGCATGGATCTTGCAGCTTCAATTAGCGTTCGATTTTTCCTTTCAGCGACTCCGTTTTGTTGTGGAGTTCTTGGAGCACTAAATTGACGCGCAATTCCTTTTTCTGCACAAAACAAATCGACATTAGAGTTTTTAAACTCGGTTCCATTGTCACTTCTCAAGATTTTTACTTTACAATCTAACTGATTTTCAACTTTGATAATGAATTCTTTTAACAACTCAGCAGTTTCAGATTTAACATGCAAGAAATAAAACCAAGAAAATCTAGTAAAATCATCAATGATGACAAAACAATAAGACTTCTTTCCAATGCTTTGAACATTTGTTGGTCCGAATAGATCCATGTGTAGCATCTGTAAGGTTTTTGAAATGGAGTTTTCTGGCTTGGACTTAAAAGACATTCGGTGCTGTTTTCCTTTCAAACATGCTGGACAGAGATCAGTTGTTGAGAATTTCTTTGACGGTATTCCCACAGCATGATTTCCAGTGGTCGGTTCATGTTTCTGAAGTTTGAATGGCCCAGCCGTCTATGCCAAAGCTGACTCTCATCATTTGATGCATGTGCAATGAGACACGTGGTTTCGGTTTCAGCATCAATCTGAGACATATCAAGCTTGTACACATCTCGATCTCTTGGAGCTTTAACCACCACCTATTCATTGTCAATCTTGAAACCTGGCTTAAGTATGTAACAAAAAGAATCATCAAACAATGTTGAATATGATTTATCACAAATTTGAGATACACTTAGCAAGTTAAAGTTCAACTGTGCACAGTAGTTGACTTTATCAAAGCTAATAATCCCATTTGACACAGTTCCTTCTCCAGTGATTTTTCCACCAGCATCTCCTCCAAATGCAACATGTGTACCATTCTTTAGCTTAAAATCTTGAAGCAAGGCATGGTTGCCTGTCATATGCCGGCTACACCCACTATCAACAAACCATGAGTTGATAGGTCTTCGAGGGCGTACCTGCATTTCAACATTTACTTAGTTAGTTTGGTCAACCCAGGCCCACATGGTCTTGGGTTTTCTGAATCTATCTGTAACAGTAACTTGTTGATAATGTAGATTTTGAAAATTTGATTCATTTGAGAGATTTGGTTGAAAACTATTTTTGCCATTGGCTTGATTTGTTTGCTTTCTTCTTAAAGTTGAAAACCTTTCCTCTAACTTAGGATCAAGGTTATTTTCAAATTTTTGATTTCTTACCATCAAAGCTCTTGGGTTAACCTGCACATTTCTGGATGAATATTCATTAAAACTAGAATTGATTCATTTGAAAGGTCTCAAATCAGGAGAATGACTTTGGTTAAGTTTTTGAAAACCAAAAGATTGATTTCTTTGAAATTAGGAAAAGGAGTCATTTCTCTTGATGAGGATTTCCGAAAGAAACAACCTGCAGTATCATGATTTCTCCTTTCACATATCTCACAAAACTTGTTATAAAAACATTCCTCTGAAGAATGTTTTCTTTTGTCACAGTAATCGCAGTACCTGTTAAAGAAACACTCAGCAGTAACATGATTATAAAGATCACAAATCTCACAATGTTTCTTGCTAATCTTAAAGAGCCGGTTGTTAACTCTAGATGTTGAACCCACTCGTGATTCATTCACAGATTTGTTCGATTTTAAGTTAACTTGGTTCTTTTGTGGAGATTTTGGTTTTGACTTTGATTGTTTGTTATCAAGTTTTGATTGTTTGGAAACTTGGTTCGATTTTGAAACATCTTGCGTAGTGTTAGGGCTTATTTCTGTTTAAGATTTACTTTGTACTTTGTTTTATACATTTTGTATACTTTAGGGTTAATTTTGTATTTTCCCTAATGTATTGTTGCATAAAGCATGTAGTAAGAGAATGTTAGTGAGAGAGTCAAGATCACAATTACACGTTAGAGAGAGAGTTAACTGTGTGTGATTTACATTTTCCTGCAATTTTGTACTACAATATTTGCTTTGATCATCAATACAAAGAGAATTATTAAGTAATGAATTGTGTTGCTGATTGAACTGTGTTTGTGTACTAATCATTCTGATCATTGAGCGATATCGATCCAATTGAACCTATCAATTGGTATAAGAGCTGTTGGTATTGTGTTCTTCGCTATTCATCAAGCAAAACACATCAATATTGCTCAAAATCATGATCTGAATGATCTGTTGCTGTTTTTAGTTGTGATTCATCATCGCAATCACTTCTAATTCACAACAATTGTGCAAATTCCATCAGATTATCATCAGATCTGAGGAATTAAGAAGAAATAGAAAGTTACTATTCGATCAAAATTTTGCTCAAATTCATCAAAATTTGATCATAATTTGGATTGATTGAGATTAGGGATTGATAATCGGACCATTTCACTGATTGGGTGTGATTTTTGAAGAAATTGGACAAGTTTTTGTTAAAATCAAAAAAAAAATTCACATGACGAAGATGATGAACAGGATGAACTGGTTGAAGATTAACTAGCCGGGTGACTAGTTTGACTTGGACAAATTCCTTTGGACTTAGAATTGTGAACAAATTAGGTCCTGTGCAGCCGGGTAAAGGATTTTAGTCTAAACGGGTGAAGAATTTGCTTGAAAAAGGTTGTATTGTTCAGTCGGGTGATTGATATTTCAGCCGGGTGATTGTACTGTTTAGCCGTGTGAAGAATCTTTCAGACGGGTAAAGACAACTGTTCAGCCGGGTGATCAACTATTCAGCCGGGTAAAGAACTTTGCTGCCGTGTGATCAACTACTGTTCAGCCGTGTAAACCTTGTTTGCCGTGTCAAGTTCTAGCCGGGTCAAGATTTCAGCCGTGTGAAGTTTAACTGTTCAGCCGGGTAACTGTTCTGCCGGGTGAAGATTACAAGCATTGAAAACTTACAACTGTTGAGCCGTGTGACTGTTTAGACGGGTGAAGACCATTCTCAGCCGGGTGAAGAAGAAAAGTTACTGTTCAGCCGAGTGAAGAAGAATTTTCACTTTTCAGCCGTGTGACTCAATTTTATTTGTTTCAAACCTTGTTATCTTATCTTGTCATTATTTACTTGTCTTTATTTTAGTATTTTAACTACTTTTCAAAAATCATTAAAAACACAAAAATATTTTCTTTAAAATTGTTAAAATGGCACCTAATGATGATTCTGATAACCGTGTTCCTAGATTGGTTAATCGTGCAGATTTTAAGAATTGGACGATCAGATTGAAGCATCATCTATGCTCTATTGACAATGATCTCTGGAAGTCAATTGACAAAGGTCCTCACATTCCAACTCAAACTGCTCCTGATAGTGCAAGTACTTACACCAAAGACTCTACTGAACCTTATCCAGAAGATAATTTGTCAGCTGAAGACTTACGAAAGGTCAAGAATGATAGTAAGGCTTATTCTTTGATGTCTAAGGGATTGCCACTTCAAGTATTATCAAGATTGGATGCTTATCAAACTGGCTACACGTTGTTCAAAGCATTGAAATCAATCTGTGAAGGAGAAGAACAGTTGAGAAGTCTCAAGAAGCAAAAACTGAAGAGACAATTGGAGTTATTTGAACATATTGCTGGAGAATATGTGCACCAGATGATGAATAGATTTGTTCATCTAACTACTGAGATGACAAATGTAGGTGCAAAGACAGATCTTCAAGACCTGAATGACAGATTACTATGTGCTCTTCCATCATCATGGAAACAGACTGTGACACTACTGAAACATACTGAAAAGTTTCCGATGGATTTGGATCTGCTCATTGCAAAGATAGAGGAAGTAGAGATTGATGAAAGTTCTAGAAATACTGATAGAACTGGTTCACATGCTCAGTACAAGTACATTGTGAATCCTGCTAACACTGTGGAGAATGCCTTTCTGGCTCAAGAATCTGCGAAGATTGATGATGAGGGTGATCTATTTGTTGGTGCAAGTTTTTATACTGATTCGTCATACATTCCAAACTCACCAACTTATTCTCAACCTTAATCTCCACCAAGAGCTCAAGTCAAAGTCAGAATGTGAAAAATCAATCAGAAAAACAGAGTAATACTGTGCAAGCCAATGTAAAAGATGTGATGAACATCTTGTTACAAGATGACGAGACCAAGACTGCATTTACTGCTTTCATGGCAAGCTTTCAAGCTTATCAAGGAAGTCATTTGTCTCAGATGGATGTCGTACTTCAAGATCTTTTTGAAATGGATCCTGATGACGTTGAGGAAATGGATTTAAACTGGCAAATGGTGATGGTTGCATATCGAACTAAGAAACATGCATATGTTAACCGAAGCTTCAAGCCACATGCAAACAAGACAGTTGGTTTTGACAAGTCAAAGGCCAGATGTTTCAACTGTAACTGCTATGGTCATTTTTCTAGGGAATGCAAAGCTCCTAAGAATCAGAACTATAACGATCAAGCAAGTTCAAACGGACAGAATCAAGGTCAAGGTCAAAGCTCGCAACAGTCTTCAAGCTATCAACATAGGAATCAACGTTTCTTACAGAAACCATATCAAAGTCTTCCAATGCCAAAACTGGAAGATGAAGGCAAGAAGCCAGAAGATCAGACAAAAGCACTGGTGGTTAGTGTGAAAGATGGATACGACTGGAGTGCTTATGCGGAACAGTTTACATCTGATCTCACTTCAAGTTTGGCGTTAGTTTGTGAAATTGAGGAAGATTGGTCTGAAGAAGGGGATGATAAACTGATTGATACTGTGAGGGAAGATTCTGAGGAATATGATTGGAGTGAAAAGTCAGATCCTGTTGAAGAATCTGAACCAGAAATCGCGCTGATGGCTACATCCAATGAGTCCTCATCATCTGCTGAACAGCCTAAGGTTAGTATCGATTTACCCCCTAATTATGTTCCTTTGCCTGATGATGTTAGAGGTAGGTTATGCTCTGAACAATGCATTCAACAAGTAGAACATTATCGTACTCATTCTTTTAAAATTGGTGATAAATTAAGCAAACATGAAAAAATTCTTGAACAACTTAAAATTGATCACAAAATTTCTGATGAGAAGATATTGTCACTTAAAGAATCATGGAACAAAACCTTAAAGGATCTGGAACTGGTAACAAAACAACTTGAAGAAACGACAAAGAACTTTGAACAAGAAAAAGTTGCTCATGCTGTCACACAAGTTGAATTAACAAAGGTGAAAAGTTGTAAAACTATGGTTAAACAGCTTATAAGTGAAAGAGGTAACAAAAACAAACTAGGATTGGGTTTCACTCATGAACCAATGCCTAAATCAATCACACAAAGTTTACCTGAAAATTTCAATGAATTTGATCACTCACCTGAAAATGAACGAAAATTCAAAGAAATCCAAAGAAGTAAATCCGAATCCGAAGGATCTGAAGTGTTGATTGAAAGTTTGAAAGAAGAAGAAGCCGTGACAGTTGAAGCTGATGATGAAGCTAGCAACAAATCAGAGCCTGTTCTGATTCAACTTGTTGAATATCCTGAACTGAATCCCAAGTAGGAAGAAAAAGTGAAGGATGAAGCTGAATTTTCAGGATACAATGATCCTGAATACATCAAGTGGAAGAATGAGCAAAAGGTGAAAGTTGCGGATCAACTGATCAAGAAGAAAGAAGTGAAACAGGCTGAAGTTTCAAAAGGGAAGGTGCAGAAATCGAAATTAACAATCAATCAATCTGAAACGAAACAGTCAAAAGGTAAAAGTGTCATAAAATCGAATGACAACACCAAAGTTCAAACTGTTAAAACTGACAATGTCAAACCTGTCAAGAAGAAAGTGTCAAAAGGTAAAACAATTCAGTTTGTCTCTGCAGGAACTTTCGATATGAACGGATCTTATGGTAAACCAATCAATTCTTCAATCAAATCTAACTCTGGTCTGAAAACAGGTTCAGGTCCTAAGTCTTCCGCTGTCAATGATAAAAGAATTGAACCAAAGAAGGTAACCAAACAAGATGGTTTAAAATCGAACCAAGTTCCCAAGCAAGCAAAATCACAATCAAAATCTCCACAAAAGAATCAAGTTAACTTAAAACCGAACAAAATTGATAATGAATCACGAGTGGGTTCAACATCAAAAGTTAACAATCGGCTCTTTAGGATTAGCAAGAAACATTGTGAGATTTGTGATCGTTATAATCATGTTACTGCTGAATGTTTCTTTAACAGGTACTGCAGTTACTGTGACAAAAGAAATCATTCTTCAGAAGAATGTTTTTATAACAAATTCTGTGATATTTGTGAAAGGAGAAACCATGACACAAAGGATTGTTTCTTTCGGAAAAACTCATCAAGAGAAATGACTCCGTTTCCAAATTTTCAAAGAAATCAATCTTTTGGTTTTAAAAAATTTAATCAAAGTCATTCTCCTGATTTGAGAACTTTCAAACGAAACAATTCTGTTTTTAATGAATTTCCATCAAGAAATGTGCAGGTTAACAGCTTTAAGCCAAGAGCTTTGATGGTGCAAAATCAGAAATTTGAAAATAACCTTGATCCTAAGTTAGAGGAAAGGTTCATTTCTTTGAGAAGAAAGCAATCAAATCAAGCCGTTGGGCGAAACAGTTTTCAACCAAATCTCTCAAATGAAACAAATTTTCAAAATCTTCATTATCAACAAGTTACTGTTACAGATAGATTCGGAAAACCCAAGACCTTATGGGCCTGGGTTGACCAAACTAACTAGGTAAATGTTGAAATGCAGGTACGCCCTCAAAGACCTATCAACTCATGGTTTGTTGATAGTGGGTGTAGCCGGCGTATGACAGGCAACCATGCCTTGCTTCAAGATTTTAAGCTAAAGAATGGTACTCATGTTGCATTTGGAGGAGATGCTGGTGGTAAAATCACTGGAGAAGGAACCGTGTCTAATGGGGTCATTAGCTTTGATAAAGTCAACTACTGTGCACAGTTGAACTTTAATTTGCTAAGTGTATCTCAAATTTGTGACAAATCTTATTCAAATTTATTTGATGATTCTTTCTGTTACATACTCAAACCAGGTTTCAAGATTGACAATGAGTGGGTGGTGGTTAAAGCTCCAAGAGATCGTGATGTATACAAGCTTGATATGTCGCAGATTGATGCTGAAACCGAAACTACTTGTCTCATTGCGCATGCTTCAAATGATGAGAGTCAGCTTTGGCATAGACGGCTGGGCCATTCAAACTTCAGAAACATGAACCGACTGGTGACTGGAAATCATGCTGTGGGAATACCGTCAAAGAAATTCTCAACAACTGATCTCTGTCCAGCATGTTTGAAAGGAAAACAGCACAGAATGTCTTTTAAGTCCAAGCAAGAACACTCCATTTCAAAACCCTTGCAGATGCTACATATGGATCTTTTCGGACCAACAAATGTTCAAAGCATCGGAAAGAAGTCTTATTGTTTTGTCATCATTGATGATTTTACTAGATTTTCTTGGGTTTATTTCTTGCATGTTAAATCTGAAACTGCTGAGTTGTTAAAAGAATTTATTGTCAAAGTTGAAAATCAGTTGGATTGTAAAGTAAAAATCTTGAGAAGTGATAATGGAACCGAGTTTAAAAACTCTAATGTTGATTTGTTTTGTGCAGAAAAAGGAATTGCGCGACAATTTAGTGCTCCAAGAACGCCTCAACAAAACGGGGTTGCGGAACGGAAAAATCGGACACTGATTGAAGCAGCAAGATCCATGCTCGCAGATGCCAAAATCCCTATCACATTCTGGGACGAAGCTATTGCTACTACGTGTTTTGTACAAAACAGGACATTATTGGTTCAGGATAAAAATAAAACATCTTATGAGTTATTGTTTGGAAGAAAACCGCATATTTCTTACTTGAAAGCATTTGGTTGTCCTGTATCGATTCTAAATTTAAGTGATCATCTCGGGAAATGTGAGTCAAAATCTGACGATGGATTTTTCCTTGGTTACTCGTCTGTTTCTAAAGCTTATTGGGTTTTTAATAGCAAAACAAATACTGTTATTGAAACTATTAACGTAAAGTTTTTAGAAAATTCATTTCCGTCAGTGGCTCATGGTCCCGAATGGTTGTTTGATTTAGATTCGTTATCAAAATCTTCCAATTCTAACTTGTTTGATTTTTCAGGAAAATCAAGAAAAGAATCAGGAGACTTAGGATGTTTCAGTGATGATTCTGATAATGACGATGATAGCAATCTCAACTCTGAGTATCCGTTTATGTCATTTCATAATCCTGATCATGGTGTATCCAGTCAAGCTCCGGGTCCATCTGGTTCTCAAGAAGATCAAGAATCAAATATTCTTGATGATGATGTGAATCCACAAAATTCTCCTAATGATGGTGGATCTGTTCAAAATCAACCATCATCAGATCCGAATGTTGAAGTTATTCCAGAATCATTTGATTATTTCATCAATTCACCAGAACAAGTTCCTAATTTCACTCCGCATGTGTCTACAATTCTGCAAGACTTACCGAATCTGAATCAATCTAATATGGAGAAGCAAGTTCAAGGAGATTCAATTCCGACTCATCGAGTACACAGGAATCATCCTTTATCTTTGATTATTGGGCCGTTGAATCAGAGAACTATGAGAAGTCAAACTGAACATGCAAACGCTTGTCTTTATTCACGTTTTCTTTATCAAGTGGTGCCGAAGAACATTTCAGAAGCTTTACAAGATAACAGTTTGATTGAAGCCATGCAAGAGGAGTTACTTCAATTTCGCAAACAAGAGGTTTGGAAATTAGTGGACTTACCTGAAGGAGAAAATGCGATTGGTACAAGATGGTTTTACAAGAACAAGCCAGATGAACATGGCATTGTTGTGAGAAATAAAGCCAGACTTATTGCACAAGGTTACACTCAGGAAGAAGGTATTGATTATGAAGAAGTGTTTGCTCCGGTTGCTCGACTTGAAGCTATTCGCGTTTTTCTAGCATATGCCTCTTTCATGAAGTTTAAAGTGTTTCAAATGGACGTTAAAGGTGCTTTTCTGTATGGACCAATTACCGATGATGTATATGTCAGACAACCTCCTGGTTTTGAAGATCCTGATTATCCACTCGTGTATACAAATTGAGCAAAGCTTTATATGGTCTACATCAAGCTCCAAGGATTTGGTACGAGACGTTATCTAAACATTTGCTAGAACTTGGGTTTACAAGAGGTCAGATTGATCCAACTTTATTCATGAAGCGGGAGAATGAAGATAAGTGTATGTGGATGATATCATCTTTGGATCAACAAGTGCGTCCATGTGCAAAGAGTTTGAAGAAATCATGAAGTCAAGATTTCAGATGAGTTCGATGGGGGAGATTAATTTCTTTCTCGGATTGCAAGTAAAACAGTCAGCAGACGGAATTTTTATCAACTAATCAAAGTTTGTTGAGAAGTTGCTGAAAAAGTTCAAGATGCAAGATTGTCAGACTATTCGAACGCCATCTGATGTGAATTGCAAGATACAACCGGATCCAAAAGGCAAATCCGTTGATCAAACACTGTACAGATCGATGATTGGTTCACTGATGTATCTTACTGCATCAAGGCCAGACATTATGTATGCTGTATGTGTGTGTGCAAGATATCAGTCTGATCCGAAAGAGTCGCACCTGGTTGCTGTTAAAAGTATTTTCAGATACCTTAAAGGGAAACCGAATCTCGGGTTATGGTATCCTTATGAAGGCAATTTTGAATTATATAGTTATTCTGATAGTGACGTTGGTGGGTGTGCTCTTGACAGGAAATCCACTACTGGTGGATGTCAATTTCTGGGTCGTAGACTTGTTTCTTGGCAATGCAAAAAGCAGACCAACGTTTCTGTATCCACAGCTGAAGCAGAGTATATCGCTGCATCTGCAGGGTGTTCTCAAGTTTTGTGGTTACAAAACCAATTGCTTGACTACTTTCTCAAAACTCCTATTTACATAGACAATACTGCTGCTATGTTCATTACTGCTAATCCTGTTCAACACTCAAAAACCAAACATATCGAAATTCGATATCACTTTCTCAGAGACAACTCTGAAAAAGGTTTAATAATTTTGATTAAAGTTCATACCGACAAACAACTGGCAGATCTTTTCACAAAATCTTTCTTGTCAGGACGGTTTGAATTCTTAATTCAATCCATAGGATTAATCAATCATGATTAATTCTAAATTTTTGAAAAATCAACAAAAATCAGAAAATCAAAAAATCAAAAATATAATAAGTCGATGTCAAGTATTGATTCCTTTGTCTTTTATTTTATTGTTCTGCATTGTGTGTGTGCATGAAAAAGAAAAGAAAACAAAAAGAATATAAAAGCAAAAAGAAAAGAAAATATCATGTCATAAGAATCTATATTGCAAAAAGTGAGAAATGATAGTACACTAGACATTATTTGTTTCATCAGTTTTAATAAAGACTGATGAATGTTAATTGATGTGCGAGACAGCTCAGGCAATTAGACTGAAAAAGTAAGTTCATTGTTGACAAATCTAAACTTAATGATCTTTGTGTTAAGTTCCATTGCTATACATGTCTAGATATATATCTTTTGATGCATTGCTTGTGATGATAGTTGTTCATGATCGGGTAACGATGCAGTCTATTTAGTGTGATGAACCGCATCGTGAGCTTCTCTGTTGTGGTACCCACAGACCTGAAGTCTCACACGAAGTCTCTTTTGAGCTTCAAGGTGCAGCAAAAGATTCCCAAAGTTGGAACAAAAAGACTCCCAAATGTGGACCATCACCAAACAAAGTTCCAAAAAGGAATTCAGAAGATTCCCAAGGGGAACGATAGGAAATTAAAATTCCAAAATGGAATCAAAAGAAGTCCCAAAGTGGACCAAATCCGAATAGAACACAGATTCCACACTGTTTATGATTGTAAGTGACCAGGTTCTTGTGCAATATGCATTCAGGTAGTGGTTGATAAGGAAATATGTTGACATATGTATACATGTGGGTCACATAAGTCATTTTAATCGAACCTTAATCTCATCATGATACTGAAAAAGTAAGTGTGTCAACTCGAGCTAATTGGTATGTTTTCATATCATCACTCAATCAAACATAAGTCAAATGTCTATTCAAAACTTGCAAAACATGTTCAGATAATGTGTGGTATGATCTCACTGCGATATTTTGATTCATTGCATTGCATATGTCTTTATTTTAATGTGTGTGCTTTGTGTGTGCAGGCATATGGAATCTTTATTGACACATCGACATCCTTGTTAAACTTAAAAATTTCAAGAAGTTTCAAGTTTAGGGGGAGAATAATTGAAGAAGAAAAATATTTACAAAAATCCATAAATATTTTTGAATAAGTGTGTTTTGAATGAACAAGATTATGTGGTATGAAAAGCAAATGTATTGGATGTGTTAAAAACAAACCCAATGTCTTGTGATGTGTTTTTAAGAAATTGCTTCGGGATATAGAAATATTGGTTGTGCAAAAACTTTTTTGTGAGAAAAATCAAAGAAATAGAAAAAGAATTTATGAGAATTAAATTTGTTGCATGTTTAATGTTGTTGATTATTAATGTGACAAACCCTAATAAGGATGTCTTGTCTAATTAATATGTCGAGAATGTTTGCAGGTGCAATAAATGCAGTTGAAAAGTCAACAGACAAGAAAATTGAAAAATTGACAAAGTGTTGTTGCCGGGTGAAGATATCAGAAACAACTGTTTAGCCGGGCAATGAAGACACTATTCAGCCGGGTAAAGTAGTGGTGTCTGATACAAGCCGGGTGATTGTGTGAAAGAAGGTAGCCGGGTGAAAGAACGAATGAAGCCGAGTGACAAGTTGTATATTACTATACAGCCGGATGAAGAAGTGTTGACACTGTACAGCCGGGTAAATGAATGAAGTTTTTATCTAGCCGTGTAAGTGAAGAACACTATGCAGCCGGGTAAGTATAACAACTGTGTTGCCGGGTGATGAAGAAAAGCAAGCCGGGTGATGAAGAAGATCACTATGCAGCCGGGTAATGAACAAAGGTCATTGTGCAATCCGGGTGATAAAGAAGACTACTATGCAGCCGGGTGATGGGTAAAACCAAAACAGGTAGTTGTTCCTAACCTTTACCCGTCTATACAGTGTCTTATCCGTCTCTACAGTGCTTTACCCGTCTCTACAGTGATTGACCCGTCCAAATGATTTTATGCTAAATGTTGACCCGTCCCAAAGTACTTGACCCGTCCCAACAGTGTTTGACGCGGCTCAACAGTGCATGACCCGTCCAGGCTTATTGGGCTTTAATGTTTACCCGTCTCAATTGTTTACCCGTCCCATTAAGTTTGACCTAATTTTTCAACCATATAAATACCCGCTTTATTCACAACACTTATCATTTTTCACCAAGTTTTTCAAGCAAAATCCCCTGTACCTTCAACTGTTGATTATCATATTCAATCGATAGTTCTATAACAAGTTATATTGATTGAATAAGGTATATTGAACATGATTCGACCTGCATAAACCTGCTGATTAATCGTTAAAACGAAAAGTGATGATGAACAGTGTTTAGACCAATGAATCGACACTTTGATTTTGCGTGTTAAAACTGAAATCGAATGTTGTAATAGGTGTATTTACTGTCGATTATCATCTTTCAATCATTAATTTGCATCAAAAAGATCAAAATCAACCTAATCAACTGAAAATTTCATAATACAGTCGAACCGCCATTGATGACATTTTGAATGTTCTTAACTTTTTGACATCAAACTGATAGAATGTCTGTTATTAAGTGACAAATCAAAGTTAAAACTGAGCTAAACATGTTAAACAACTTCATCATACAAATGTCAGATTTGTGTTCTTAAGTGTTAAACTGTTTAATTGTGAAATGTTGTATGATCATTAAATTCCAAAGTTTTTATTAAACAAAATGATGAAAATCAGATTGTTAGATCAACTTAGGTGTTAAAATGATTATGTGATTGTTTTACATTATAACTTTTTGTTTAAACACTTATGCAAATTTGTTATTTTTGTGTAAAACCCTAAATTTTGACGTAAGTATATGTCGATAATGGGTGGGTGTTCATGTAAATAGCACGTTGAATAAAAAGTCCTAATGTATAGAGATAAACCCTAGGGGTGATAGAGGACTTAAAATGAAGAACGTGGGAGAAAACGGAACTCAAATCGGAGTTATAACGAAGCGGGAAATGCGAAAACACCCGAGGAATGCCCGAAAACTTGTTTCGAGCATATCTTGACTTAGAAGAAGAGTTACGGAGCCCATAATATATGAATTCCACGTGTTTCGACGAGAGGAATCTGAAAATGTAGGTTACGCGGTCCGCGCATCAAAGGGTAGGGCCCTGCGCGTATCGCCTAGCATCAGTCGGGTGGAAAACAGCTGGCAGCCACTCACCATCTACGCGATACGCGCAGATGGTGCATGTTGTAACATCCTACATCGGTTGGGAGGGAGAACAAAGCTCGCCTTATAAGGGGGTGGAAACCTTCCCTACCATGACGCGTTTTAAAACCGTGAGGGGCGGCGCCTGAGGGTGTTCCGGCTGTCAAAGCGGACAATATCATGGTGCGGTTACACTGGGCTGTTACAGATTGGTATCAGAGCTAGGGACCGGACCGATGTGCCAGCGGGGACGCTGGCCTCCTTAAGGGGGGTGGAATGTAACATCCCACATCGGTTGGGAGGGAGAACAAAGCTCGCCTTATAAGGGGGTGGAAACCTTCCCTACCATGACGCGTTTTAAAACCGTGAGGGGCGGCGCCTGAGGGTGTTCCGGCTGTCAAAGCGGACAATATCATGGTGCGGTTACACTGGGCTGTTACACATGTGGACTGCGCGTATCGCCTGGAACAGCCCAGACATCCTATAAAAGGGGGTGCAACCCCCCTTCACTTGTGCTCAAACCTCTCTCTCTCTCTAGAACTTTTTAGAGAGAGAAACCGGTTAGTTTTGTTGCGGAATCGCGCCTCGAGTGCGGTACCCTGCGTCGTGACGTTCCTTCAAGTCTCGGGCGCGTGTAGATCGCTTGGCGTGCGTCGAGGTTCTGCCCGAGTGAAGAGCGGTGGTCATCGAGGTGGTGCGCAATTGAAGATCGGTGGTCGACAAGGTAAATGGTCCTTCATTCTCGATCTAGTTTAGGACGGGAATCGGGTTGGGAACTCGATGGGAATGCGGGGTGAAGATACCCGCATAGCACGAGGGACGTGCTAGGGGAAATAGTTGCGGGATTAAACACCCGCAACTAACGGGTAGATTACCCGGGGAGGGTGCGGATTGAATATCCGTACCCTAGGGGTATGATATCCGTTGTGAACGGGTAACATATCTCTGTAGGATTCGTTTAGATCCCCGAGGTGTGGGATTTGGTAGGCGTAGGTGGCAACGACTCGTGTCTAGTCGTACGCTTCGCTAGTAATGCCCTAGGACTCACATAGTCTTAGGAATCGTTATTTATAACGTTGTGATATCGCGTTATAGGTGGATTGTAGCTATTGAGATTGATTGTCGATATAGCTATTTGTGTGATCGTGAAGATATCCATTTGGATTGATTGTTGGGATTAGATCAAGGACCGAAGCTAGTTGTGAGCTGGTTGTGATCTTGTTGAGGTGAGTTCATACCCTTAAACTCTTTTGAAATGATTGTATGTTTTACAAAACTGGATGTGTTGCTTAAACCTGTTTTGGTTGGAAATGATTGTGAGTTTCTGTATAAACTCTTTTGGATTGGTTGTGTTCTTAAACTGTTGTTTTTGAACGGTTGGCTAGCATTCTACGGTAAATATCGGGCAATACCACTTCAGTTATAGGGTGACGCGGTAAACTCGGTGAAGGGTATATGCATATATTCTTCTCCAGCGCAGACGTGCCTGACGGAGTTGTTGAGGGGTTTATCGTATTGTTTGTGTATATTTATCTGATAATGCTAGTATGTTTATGAAATGCTTGTAAATGATGGAGTTAGTGGTAACTCTTTGATCAATGGAGCTTGGCAACTCGTTGATCAAGGTTTTTACAAGTATTTGGTTGAATGTTTGAAATGTTTTGTAAAATGTTTTATTATGAACTCACCAGCGTAAGCTGACCCTTTCTTTTAAAACTTTTTGGCACACATCCTAGGTGCCGAGTGATGCAGGAAAGCACTGTTGAGGCTAGAGCATGTAGAGGGCTTGCGGGCTTAGAAGATAGACGCTCTGGACCTAGAATAGTTGCTAGCTTTAGATTGTTAATGTTACGTAATCAACACTCAATTGTCGTTTTGTAATCATGTATTGTATATATGAAGTTTAATGAATGCACAACTTTAAGTTTTAAGCTGTGTGTATGTATGTTTGTTGATTCCGCTGCGTTGCTCCTGATATCCATTCGTCACACGCGATAACCCCCGGGCACCTTGGACCGCCCGCCGCGTTGGGGTTGTGACAGGCTTGGTATCAGAGCCGTAGTTTAAGCGAACTAGGTACAAGCTAAGTATCTAGACTTAAACTAAGATGAGATAAGATAGGATAAGTGCCCGCATAGGTGTATTGAAGTTGCCTTTTTGGAAAGGGAAATGGGTTTTGGTATGAACGTGGCGGAGAATGGCTAAGAACACGATCAGCGCGGTAACTAAATAATTGCAACTGGCCACTGTCATTATTTGTTTACAAGCACTATATTGTTCTTAATCATGGTCCATCATGTGAATGCTGACTCCCTGCTCTCTTTTGTAGGTACAATTATGGCTAGAAAGAAAGGTAGTGGTAGACGTCCTCCTCCGAGAAGAAGTTCTAGGATTAACACGAATGAAGAAACTGATAACACTGAGACTATCGAGAATCATGATAATGACGGAGAGGAAGTTATCATGACGGAAACCCAGTTTAATTCGGCGGTTGCTGATCAAGTCTCCAAGGTACTGGAAACCACGTTGCCTAGGATCATAGACTCTACACTGCAAAGAAGATCAAATGAAGAGAATCGTGGAGGCAATGGTGGCACGGGAAGTGGTGGCGATGCCAGAGGTGCTGGTGATACTGGTGGAAACGATGGTGGAAGAATCCCCAAGCGAGGTTGTTTGTATAAAGGTTTTAAGGATTGTACTCCTAAACCCTTCAGTGGAAAAGGTGGTGCCATAGCAACGTATAATTGGATTTCTGCGATGGAAGCTGTGATTAACATCAGTGAGTGCCGTGATGATCAAGCGGTCAAGTATGCTGCTCATTCGTTCGAGGAAGAAGCTATGCACTGGTGGAAGACGATAGTCCAAAGGAAAGGACAAGCCGCTATTGAAAGCATGATGTGGAATGACATGAAGGAGTTGGTGCTCCAATAGTTCTGTCCACAGAACGAGTTGGACAAGATGGAGATGGAGTTTCTTCGGCTTGAGGCTGGATCGATGACGCCTCGTGAGTACACCTCTAGATTCAACGAGATGGCTTTGTTGGTTCCTCACTTAGTTACTCCCGAGTCTAGAAGGTTGAGGTGTTATATCCAGGGGCTTCCACCAAAGGTCCGAACGCATGTAAAGGCAAAAGGGCCAACGACCTTTGATGAAGCAGTAGGACTGAGCGCAATCATCTACGATGAGGTGCAAAGTCAAGAAGTACATGAAGGAGAAAGGAAGAGGAAGTCGGAGGATAGGAAGAGTGGATCTGGCGGTAGATTCAAGTTTAAAAAGGGAGAAGGAGGTAGCAAGAATAAGGGGAAAGTTGGAGAAGAATATCAAGAGAGGAAGTGTTACCGATGCCAACAATCGGGACATCTCTCAAGATCGTGTCCGACGATCAAGTGTTATAATTGCCAGGAAACAGGGCATTATAAGAGTGATTGCCCTAAAATTAAGGGAGGAAAGAACCCAGCCAAAGCGCCGTGTTTGTTATGAAGAAGGGAGGTGATAAAGAAGTTAATGAGGATGTTGTGGCAGGTATGTTCCCTCTAAACAATGTTTATGCTAAGGTTTTATTTGACACGGGTGCAAATAAGAGTTTTGTGTCAACTTCCTTTGGTAAATACCTAGGAAAAGAACCTGTAGTACTAGATCTTGCATATGAGGTAGAAACCGCAAATGGAGGAAGTGATATGATAAAAGTAGTGTATAAGGATTGCTTGCTTAATTTAAATGGTGTCGAGTTTCCAGTTAATGTTATGCCTATGAACTTGTGTGGTTATGATGTAGTCATAGGAATGGACTGGTTAACTTTTAATCGAGCCCAAGTTGATTGTGAGAAAAAGTTGGTTAGGGTATGTAAGTCAGATGGTGAAACATTAATGGTTAAGGGAGATAGTATCGGAGGTAATATCCGGATGATATCTGCAATTAAGGCTAGTAAATGTTTGATGAAAGGTTGTGAGGCTTTTATAGCCTATGCTTTAGATGCTAAGCCCGAAAAGCAGATTTCGGATATCCCAGTCGTGTGTGATTACCCTGACGTGTTTCCTGATGACTTACCTGGACTCCCTCCCAACCGACAAATCGAATTTCGAATCGATTTAATACCTGAAGCAAGGCCGATTGCGAAGGCTCCTTATCGTTTGGCGCCCTCCGAATTGCAAGAACTGATGAAGCAAGTCCAGGAGTTGCTCGACTTAGGCTTCATTAGACCGAGTTCATCCCCTTAGGGTGCACCAGTTCTGTTTATGAAGAAGAAAGACGGCTCCATGCGGATGTGCATTGACTATCGTGAGCTGAACAAGTTAACAATTAAGAACAAGTATCCTTTGCCGAGAATAGACGATCTGTTTGATCAGCTGCAAGGAGCCAGCTATTTTTCCAAGATCGATCTTAGGTCTGGATACCATCAACTAAAGGTGCGGGAAGAAGATATTCCCAAGACGGCTTTTAGAACCCGGTATGGGCACTATGAGTTTTTGGTTATGTCCTTTGGACTAACCAATGCCCCTGCAGCATTCATGGATCTCATGAACAGAGTCTGCAAGCCGTACTTAGACAAATTCGTCATTGTCTTTATCGATGATATTTTGGTCTATTCGAGAGATCAAAATGATCATGCTGAACACTTGAAGAAGGTTTTGGAAACTCTCAGGCAGGAGAAGCTGTACGCTAAGTTCTTCAAGTGTGATTTTTGGAAGAGAGAAGTTCAATTTCTCGGGCATGTGATAAATGAAGCTGGTGTTCAGGTAGATCCAACTAAGATAGAGGCTATAATGAAATGGGAAGTCCCGAAGACTCCTACGGAAATTAGAAGCTTCTTAGGCTTAGCTGGGTACTACCGAAGATTTATCAAAGACTTCTCCAAGATTGCTACACCAATGACTGCATTAACGCGGAAGAAAGCTGAGTTCAAATGGGGACCCGAGCAAGAGGAAGCCTTTAGTGTCTTGAAGAAGAAGCTTTGTAGCGCTCCAATCCTTTCATTACCCGATGGTAATGAGGATTTTGTGTTATGTTGTGATGCCTCGCTTAATGGTCTTGGTTGCGTGTTGATGCAACGAGAGAAGGTCATTGCCTATGCATCACGACAATTGAGCGTTCATGAGAAACGTTACACCACACATGATTTGGAATTAGGTGCCATAGTGTTTGCCTTGAAGACGTGGCGACACTATCTTTATGGTACTAAATTCGTGATATATTCTGATCACAAAAGCCTCCAACACCTTTTTGATCAGAAGGAGCTAAATATGAGGCAACGTAGATGGATGGAATTGCTTAGCGATTATGATTGCGAGATCAAATACCACCCTGGCAAGGCCAATGTGGTAGCGGATGCCCTGAGTCGGAAGGAGAGAGTTAAACCCATTAGAGTAAGGGCTTTGCAGATCATTGTAACGATTGATTGGAAGGATCAGATCGTTGAAGCTCAGACAAATGCCTTGAAGGAAGAAAGCATCAGGAAGGAGCGAATGGTGGGAAAGGAAGGTTTGTTAACAAAGGGAAAGGATGAGATTTTAAGGTTTGGATCAAGAATTTGGATTCCAAAGGTTGGAGGAATTCAGGATAAGATTCTTGACGAAACCCACAAGTCGAAGTACTCGATTCATCCTGGAACGGATAAGATGTCCAAGAGCTTGAAAGAGCATTATTGGTGGCCCAATATGAAGAGATCAATAGCACAGTATGTGCAAAGGTGCTTAACTTGTTTGCAAGTTAAGATTGAGCATCAAAAACCAGCAGGTCTGTTACAACAGATAGAATTACCAGTTTGGAAGTGGGAAAGAATAACAATGGATTATGTTACGAAGCTCCCAAGAACTCGTGCAGGGCATAATGCCATATGGGTGATTGTGGATCGATTGACCAAGTCGTCCCATTTCATACCATATAACGAGAGCTACTCACCAGAGAAGATGGCGAAATTGTATATCAAGGAGATTGTGAGTAGACATGGCGTGCCACTTTCGATCATCTCTGATAGAGATAGTCGATTCACGTCAAGGTTTTGTTCGAGTTTGCAAAAAGATCTAGGAACTAGATTTAATTTGAGCACGGCATATCATCCTCAAACTGATGGGCAGAGTGAGCGTACGATCCAAACCCTTGAGGATATGCTGTGTGCGTGTGTGATTGACTTTAGTGGTAGTTGGGATGAATTCTTACCATTGGTCGAGTTTTCATACAACAATAGTTATCACACCAGCATAGGGATGGCACCATTTGAAGCACTTTATGGAAGAAAGTGCAGAACTCCTGTTTGTTGGATGGAAGTCGGGGAGGATCAGTTGTGTAGTACAGAGATGATGTTAGAAACAACTGATAAAATCCAACTGATTAAGCAAAGGCTGAAAGCTGCCCAGGATAGGCAGAAAAGTTATGCTGATGTTCGTAGAAGGCCCTTAGAATTCAAAGTTGGAGATTACGTGATGTTGAAAGTATCTCCATGGAAAGGAGTGGTGAGGTTTATCAAACGTGGAAAGTTAGCCCCGCGATACATTGGTCCATTTAAGATTGTTGCGAGAGTTGGGAAAGTTGCTTATAAGCTTGAGTTACCGGAAACCTTGAAAGGTGTACACGATACCTTTCATGTGTCAAATTTAAGGAAGTGTTTGGCGGATCCAAATCAAGCTGTACCTCTCGAGGATGTTCAAGTAAGCGAGAAGCTATCTTTTACAGAGAGGCCGGTAAAGATTCTTGATACTCAAGAAAGAAAGTTGAGAAAGAAAAGAATCCGGTTGGTGTTGGTCCAATGGGAAGGACAAAGAGGACCGGAGAAGACTTGGGAATTGGCTAGTGAGATGAAAGCCAAATACCCTCAGTTATTTTTGTAATATTCGAATTTCGAGGACGAAATTCTTTTAAGGAGGGGAGAAATGTAAAACCCTAAATTTTGACGTAAGTATATGTCGATAATGGGTGGGTGTTCATGTAAATAGCACGTTGAATAAAAAGTCCTAATGTATAGAGATAAACCCTAGGGGTGATAGAGGACTTAAAATGAAGAACGTGGGCGAAAACGGAACTCAAATCGGAGTTATAACGAAGCGGGAAATGCGAAAACACCCGAGGAATGCCCGAAAACTTGTTTCGAGCATATCTTGACTTAGAAGAAGAGTTACGGAGCCCGTAATATATGAATTCCACGTGTTTCGACGAGAGGAATCTGAAAATGTAGGTTACGCGGTCCGCGCATCAAAGGGTAGGGCCCTGCGCGTATCGCCTAGCATCAGTAGGGTGGAAAACAGCTGGCAGCCACTCACCATCTACGCGATACGCGCAGATGGTGCATGTGGACTGCGCGTATCGCCTGGAACAGCCCAGACAGCCTATAAAAGGGGGTGCAACCCCCCTTCACTTGTGCTCAAACCTCTCTCTCTCTCTAGAACTTTTTAGAGAGAGAAACCAGTTAGTTTTGTTGCGGAATCGCGCCTCGAGTGCGGTACCCTGCGTCGTGACGTTCCTTCAAGTCTCGGGCGCGTGTAGATCGCTTGGCGTGCGTCGAGGTTCTGCCCGAGTGAAGAGCGGTGGTCATCGAGGTGGTGCGCAATTGAAGATCGGTGGTCGACAAGGTAAATGGTCCTTCATTCTCGATCTAGTTTAGGACGGGAATCGGGTTGGGAACTCGATGGGAATGCGGGGTGAAGATACCCGCATAGCACGAGGGACGTGCTAGGGGAAATAGTTGCGGGATTAAACACCCGCAACTAACGGGTAGATTACCCGGGGAGGGTGCGGATTGAATATCCGTACCCTAGGGGTATGATATCCGTTGTGAACGGGTAACATATCTCTGTAGGATTCGTTTAGATCCCCGAGGTGTGGGATTTGGTAGGCGTAGGTGGCAACGACTCGTGTCTAGTCGTACGCTTCGCTAGTAATGCCCTAGGACTCACATAGTCTTAGGAATCGTTATTTATAACGTTGTGATATCGCGTTATAGGTGGATTGTAGCTATTGAGATTGATTGTCGATATAGCTATTTGTGTGATCGTGAAGATATCCATTTGGATTGATTGTTGGGATTAGATCAAGGACCGAAGCTAGTTGTGAGCTGGTTGTGATCTTGTTGAGGTGAGTTCATACCCTTAAACTCTTTTGAAATGATTGTATGTTTTATAAAACTGGATGTGTTGCTTAAACCTGTTTTTGTTGGAAATGATTGTGAGTTTCTGTATAAACTCTTTTGGATTGGTTGTGTTCTTAAACTGTTGTTTTTGAACGGTTGGCTAGCATTCTACGGTAAATATCGGGCAATACCACTTCAGTTATAGGGTGACGCGGTAAACTCGGTGAAGGGTATATGCATATATTCTTCTCCAGCGCAGACGTGCCTGACGGAGTTGTTGAGGGGTTTATCGTATTGTTTGTGTATATTTATCTGATAATGCTAGTATGTTTATGAAATGCTTGTAAATGATGGAGTTAGTGGTAACTCTTTGATCAATGGAGCTTGGCAACTCGTTGATCAAGGTTTTTACAAGTATTTGGTTGAATGTTTGAAATGTTTTGTAAAATGTTTTATTATGAACTCACCAGCGTAAGCTGACCCTTTCTTTTAAAACTTTTTGGCACACATCCTAGGTGCCGAGTGATGCAGGAAAGCACTGTTGAGGCTAGAGCATGTAGAGGGCTTGCGGGCTTAGAAGATAGACGCTCTGGACCTAGAATAGTTGCTAGCTTTAGATTGTTAATGTTACGTAATCAACACTCAATTGTCGTTTTGTAATCATGTATTGTATATATGAAGTTTAATGAATGCACAACTTTAAGTTTTAAGCTGTGTGTATGTATGTTTGTTGATTCCGCTGCGTTGCTCCTGATATCCATTCGTCACACGCGATAACCCCCGGGCACCTGGGACCGCCCGCCGCGTTGGGGTTGTGACATTTTGAATGAAAAATCTAACTCATATGTCTTGTTTTTGTCAAAACAGATGGAGAATCTCAAGTTTGAGCCTAAGCACAACTTGGTAGCATGTTTGGATGAAGCTATACCAGAAACAGAGGGGTATAGAGACATGATCAGATTTAGTAGAAGAACGAAGTATGTCTATGCTATGTGTGCAAAGCCTGTGATATATGCTAGACTCATCAAAAGTTTTTGGAGAACAGCTGAGGTTGTAACTGATGAGGCTGGAGTTTCTGTTGTTAGAGGAAACATCACAAGAGATTTACAGTTGACTGTATCTGAAGAATCTATCAGAACAGCATTGAGGATAGAAGATGATGAGGCTGGTGCAACTGATGAGCTGACAACTGCTGAGTGCCAAGCTTGTTTTATAAATATGGGTCATCCTCCCATATTTCCCAAGCAGTAGTTTGTTAGAGCTAGACTGGGGAAGAAGTGGAAATTGCTTTGTTATGTGATACAGCAATGCATGTCTAGAAGGAGTGTTGGGTTTGATAACTTCCCTTCTGACATCGCATCCCCAATTGTTGCTATTGCTGAAAACAAGCCTTTCAATATGTCAAAGTGGATTATGAAAGGGTTTGTATTCAATTTGGTGAAAGGCAAAAGGTTCAAGTTTCTTATGTATCCGAGATTCTTGCAACTGATGATTAATGTTGCTTATCCTATTATCAGAGAAGAAGGTTTTGCTGGAGGGATTTTATACACTGAGGATATGAACGATCTATCATATAGGAAGATGAGTATAGGAAATGTTGTAAATGTGGAAATGTTTGACTATATGCGGGATATAGCAAACAACGATGAGGATATTGAGATACTGTATCATCACATATCACACGGAGAGATTGTGAACCCTTAGGACCTAGTTGATGAGGTGCCTGACAATTTGTTAGATGTTGATGAGTATTTCGCTCGTCATCCAGAAGATGAAGAACATAATGAAGATGAAAGTAAAAGTGATAGTGATGAAGATGAGGAGGATAGTGAAAGTGGTGATGATAGTAATGATGATGGTGGTGATGATGGAAATGGTGATGATAGTGCTGATCAGTTTTTGAGGAGGCAGAGAATGTTGAGATTGATGAATCAAGTGTGTTTGAGACTGAAACCGTTGAGGTTGCAGAACCAATTGTGACTGATGAACCTGTTGAGGTTGTGAAAGATGTAGAAGAAATTGTTGTTGAAGTTCCTAAGGAGATCACAGTACAGTATGTTAGATCACGAAGATCAAAACCTGTGATTGATCCTATGATTGTGGAGGAACCGTGTGTAATTGAAGATGTTAATGTGCCTGAACAAGTGGATGTGGTTCAGATAGCTCAAGAAGTAATTGCTGAAGTGGAAACTGTTGCACAGGCAGTTGATGACACTGATGCTAGCATTACTGTTTCTGATCCTGTAGATATCCCCACCACATCATCTCCAGCAACTATACAGATCGAACAACCTTTGGAGTCTTCACCAAAAGTTGGTTCAAGTGTGAATGAAGATAAAGAGAAAATTGTTGAGTTAGAAAAGATGGTAGCCAATCTCTTAGATGCTAATGCGCAGTTGAAAGCATCTAATGAAAGGAAGAAGAAGAGATTAGAAGAGTTTTGGGTCATTCATGAACAGAATCTGAAAACTTTCAAGGAACTAGATGCTGATTATGAAAAATTGAAAGTTGATCATGAAAAGTTGAAGGATGATTACAAAGAGTTATCTGCTGAATGCAATACTCTGAATGTGGAAAAGGAGATGTTAGAAAAGTGGTTGGAAGAAGCCAAGCCGAAGAAATCAAGCTCTACATCTGATAAAGACTTTTCTGATGATGTGATGGAAGTTTCTGAGCCTTCCCAAGATGTTAAAGTTTATTATACTAGAGCTCGTGGAACAAAGAATGTGGGCGAAAGAATTGATACTGCAATTCCAATTCCCGATGAAGCTGTTGATACTGTTAATCTTGACAAAGCTGAGGGAAAACGTAAACTGGATGATGTGCCTGAAATGGTAAAAGAAGATGAAGTTTCTAAGAAGGCTAGAACAGAAGAAACAGTTCAGATTGAGCCGATTCAATCTGAATCTGTAATTGAAACTGAAGTATCTAAGGTAGCGAAGGTGACTGAGACTGTGAAGGAAATTGAAACTGATAACACAGTTCAGATTGAGCCGATTCAATCTGAATCTGTAGTGGCAAGTGAAGTGCCAGAGGTGGTTGAAGTTGCTGAGAATGTGCAAAGTGTTACCGAAGAAGCATTTCAGTTTGAGCCGGTTCAAACTGAAACTGCACCAATGATTGAAGCACTTGAAGATTTAGATGATATAGATTTCACTGATTCTGAGCCTGAAGCTAATCCTGACGATGAGATACCTGCTGATCTTCCAGAACGATTTGCTTATCTAGAAAAGATGAAGTATAATCCAGTTTACTTGAATGGACTTACTGTGAGTCAAATCAATGAAGAGTATGAGAAGTGTTTGAATGCACAAGATAAAGTGACTGCTGATGAAAAGGAATTTGTTGTAGAAATGGGTGAATGGACGCCTCTACAAGAGAGCCTGAATATTGATGATTTACCTCCTGAAGAACTTTATCATCAAGATCCAGAGGAGATGTCAACCCGGAATATGCGCGAATGGCTGAGTTCGAAGAACTATCCTTTCAAAACATTGAAGAGGCTGAAACGAGAATCGCTGAAAAAGATTGTGGTGAGTTTTATGAAGACGGAGAAGATGCACAATCGGATGCTTTTTTTTAGATTACAACAATCCGCAATATTATGAGCTGACCAAGAGATACAAAGTGCTCGAACCCAAAGAGATTACTGTGATGGCTTTACCAGAAGATGCACACAAGAAGAGAAAAGAGTTGATAGACATGTTTCCGAGTGAGATGAAAGCATATAACATTCCAGTGGATGTACGAGAATCATGGCACAAGTCTGCCATAGCAGGTGATGTTGTGAGATCACTGCTGAGTAAGGGTCAGTCAGTTGCTGAACTTCTTGATTCGATGATCGTGCCGGCCAAGTCCAAAAATGTGAAGATTATCGCTTGGAAATATGATGAAGTGTTTGATGCTTTTCTGATTAAGAGAGTTAATGGTTTGTGCGATGTTTATCATTATTACTCGAGCATTTTCAAACTACAAGTGCAAGATTTGAAGGAGCTGCATAAATTGAGATTGATTAATCACACGCATGCTGAGCGTGGTGACAAATGTGCAATGCTATTAGATGCTGGGATGAGTCGTTTGCCTAAGTTTTTGGAGTTCAGAGGACAACAAGAAGACAGTGAATATGTAAAGATGAAGAAATCGAAGAAAGTAAAGAAGTTGATTATGCGAGACATGTATTTGGAAGAGTTCTCAGACGAATACTTTGATAAAGTCACAGATCCGGGGTTGAAAGTGATTGAAGGTTCTCAAGCGACAAAGCCTATTTTGAAGGTGTTTTACAACCAAGAGACTTTTGAGCTGAAACTGGTGCGTAATTTGGATGACTGGGATCAGGACATGATCACTTTATTTAGTACGTTTGAACTCAAACTACTACATCCATCTTACATTGACTTTCTTCGAAACTACAAGATGGAAAAATTGAAAGATGTTGTAGCTGAAGAAGATCGAAGATTGTTTGTGATTATGATCGAAGTGATTGGGGCTGCTACTGAGAAAATCCGATTAAGGAAGGCATTGCTTAATGCTAACCTTGAGAAGATTGATATACCGGAGATCGAGTATATGAGAGTGACGTCCAAGGGTACATTAGAGGTGAAGGTCAAAGGAAGGACGAAACCGCATGTGTTTTATGCTAACATTGACTTTGCAGGTATTAACTTGGAGTCGCTGAAAAGAATGAAGGATTGTGACATTCTGACGAATGAATCAAAGCCAAGACAAGCCAAGATTGCTGAAAAGTTCAAGTCTTGCATTGAGGAGGCTTTAAAAGAACAAGAAGATTATAAAGGAAAGCAGTTGCTGGATGTTAAAGACGAACCAGAAGAATGGTGAGAGATGGATGCTGAAAGAGCAAGTGTTGAAAACTGAAGATTTTGTTGAAGTCCAAAGATAAATCTTAGGGGGAGTACTGTTAGGGCTTATTTCTGTTTAAGATTTACTTTGTACTTTGTTTTATACATTTTGTATAGTTTAGGGTTAATTTTGTATTTTCCCTAATGTATTGTTGCATAAAGCATGTAGTAAGAGAATGTTAGTGAGAGAGTCAAGATCACAATTACACATTAGAGAGAGAGTTAACTGTGTGTGATTTACATTCTCCTGCAATTTTGTACTACAATATTTGCTTTGATCATCAATACAAAGAGAATTATTAAGTAATGAATTGTGTTGCTGATTGAACTGTGTTTGTGTACTAATCATTCTGATCATTGAGCGATATCGATCCAATTGAACCTATCACGTAGTGACCTTCTTTGATTCAAATCTTTTATCATTGACAGCGGAAGTCTTAGAATTTAATTGGTTACCATGAGATGAGTTCATATCAAACGTTCCTGCTGACACAAACTTGATTGGTTTGATTTTAGATACTTTCTTTGTCTCAGGTTTGACATTTTCAGTTTTAACCACTTGAGCTTTGGTGTTGTCATTTGATGTTATGACACTTTTACCTTTTGACTGTGTTGTTTCAGATTGATTGTTTGACAATTTTGATTTCTGCATCTTTGCATTTGAAACTTCAGTCTTCTTCACTGTTTTCTTCTTAATCAGTTGATCAGCAACACTTGCTTTTTGTTCATTTTTCCACTTGATGTATTCTGGATCATTGTAACCTGAAAATTCTCCTTCGTCTTTCACCATTTCTGTTGGTTTAGGATTCAGTTCCGGATATTCAACAAGTTGCACCAGAATAGGATCAGATTTGTTGCTTGCTTCATCATCAGCTTCAACTGTCACACTATCATCTTCTTTCAAGCTTTCGAGTAACACTTCAGATCCTTTGGATTCAGATTTACTTCTTTGAATTTATTTGAATCTTTGTTCATTTTCAGGTGAATGATCAAATTCATTAAAGTTTTCTGGTAAGTGTTAGTGATTGATTTAGGCATTGGTTCATGTGTGAAACCCAACCCTGTTCTGTTTTCTTTCCTATCACTTATCAACTTTGCTAGAATTGCTTTTGAACTTTTCATCTTTGTCAATTCAACCTCAGTTGCTGCATGAGCAATTTTTTATGATTCAAAGTTTTTGGTCATTTCTTCCAATTGTTTATTTGACAGTTCTAGTTCCTTCAAGGTTTTGTTCCATGATTCTTTAAGTGACAATATCTTCTCATTAGCAATTTTGTGATCAATTTTAAGTTGTTCATGAAGTTGTTCATGTTTGCTTAATTTGTCACCAATTTTAAATGAATGAGTTTGATAATGTTCCACTTGTTTAATGCATTGTTCAGAACACAACCTACCTTTCACATCATCAGGTAAAGGAACATAGTTAGGGGGTAGTTCAATACTAACCTTTGGTTATTCAGCAGATGAAAAAGACTCCTCAGATGTAGCCATAAGAGCAATTTCTGGTTCAGATTCTGCAACAGGATCTGACTTTGCACTCCAGTCATACTCTTCAGAATCTTCACTTATAGCGTTAATCACTTGATCATCCCCTTCTTCAGAACAATCTTCTTCCTCAATTTCACACACCAGTGCCAAACTAGAAGTAAGATCAGATGTAAACTGTTCCGCATAAGCACTCCAGTCATATCCATCTTTCACACTGACCACAAGTGCTTTGTTCTGATCTTCAGGTTTTTTGCCTTCATCTTTCAGTTCTGGCATTGGAAGACTTTGATATGGCTTTTGCATGAAACGTTGATTCCTGTTTTGATAGCTTGAAGACTGTTGCGAGTTCTGACTTTGACCATGATTCTGTCCACTTGAACTAGCTTGATCATTATAATTCTGATTTTTAGGAGCTTTGCATTCCCTTGAAAAGTGACCATAGCAGTTGCAGTTGAAACATCTGGCTTTTGACTTGTCAAAACCAACTGTCTTGTTTGCATTTGGCTTGTAGCTTCGGTTCACATATGCATGTTTCTGAGTTTGATATGCAACCATAACCATTTGCCAATTTAAGTCCATTTCTTCAACATCATCAGGATCCATTTCAAACAGATCTTGCTGCACAACATCCTGCTGAGTCAAATGACTTCCTTGATAAGCTTGGAAGCTTGCCATAAATGCAGTAAAAGCATTCAAGACTTAAATTGGTTTTCTGCAGTAAATGTAGTAAAAGCATCATCTTGTAACAAGATATTCATGACATCTTTCACTTTAGCTTGAACTGTGGAACTTGAACTTTGGTTTTCTGCTTGAGATTTCACAGACTGGCTTTGAACTTGAGCTCTTGGTGGAGATTGAGGTTGAGAGTACATTGGTGAACTTGGTAGATATGATGAATCAGTGTAAAAGCTAGCACCAACAAACAAATCACTCTCATCATCAGTTTTAGTAGCATCTTGAGCAAGAAATGCATTCTCCACTGTGTTAGAAGGATTCACCACAAACTTATACTGAGCATGTGAACCTGATCTGTCAGAGTTTCTTGAACTTTCATCAATTTCCACTTCTTCAATCTTTGCAATAAGGAGATCTAAGTCCATTGGAAACTTTTCTGTATGCTTCAGTAGAGTCACTGTTTGTTTCCATGATGATGGAAGAGCACACAATAATCTGTCATTCAGGTCTTGAAGATCTGTCTTTGCACCAACATTTGTCATCTCAGTAGTTAGATGCACAAATCAGTCAAATCTGTTCATCATCTGGTGCACAGATTCTCCAGCAATATGCTCAAATAGTTCTAGTTGTCTCTTCAATTTCTGCTTCTTGAGACTTCTCAACTGTTCTCCTCCTTCACAGATTGATTTTAATGCTTTGAACAATGTGTAGCCAGTTTGATAAGCATCCAATCTTGACAGCACTTGAAGTGGCAGCCCTTTACACATCAAGGAATAAGCCTTACTATCATTCTTGACCTTTCTTAAGTCTTCTGGTTATAGATTATCTTCAGGATAAGGTTCAGTTGAATCTTTGGTGTAAGTGCTTGCACTATCAGGAGCAGTCTGAGTAGGAATATGAGGACCTTTATCAATGGACTTCCATAAATCATTGTCAATAGAGCATAGATGGTGTTTAAATCTGATTGTCCAGTTCTTGAAATCTGCACGATTAACCAATCTAGGAACACGATTATCAGAATCATCATTATGTGCCATTTTAAAAATTTTAAAGAAAATATTTTTTTGTTTTTGTTGATTTTTGAAAAGAAACAGTTAAAAATGTTAAACTAAATGCAACTAAACAGTAACAAATTAAGATAACAAGTTTAAAACAACTAAAAATACGTCACACGGCTGAACAGTGGAATTTTGTTCTTCACCCGGCTGAACAGTGCAATTTCTTCTTCACCCGGCTGAAAAACTTCTTCATCCGACTGAAAAACTTCTTCATCCGTCTGAACAGTGACACGGCTAAACAGTTGTAAAAACTTCACACTTGATATCTTCACCCGGCTAAACAATGTTACCTGGCTGAATAGTCACACGACTGAACAGATAACTTGACACGGCTGAAAGAATCAGTCACCCGGCTCAATAGTTATCAAATACTTTCACCCGGCTGTCCTTGATACGGCTGAAAATAGATAATGACCCGGCTGAACAGTAACAAGTTGATCTGGCTGTAATGTTGATCACCCGGCTAAACAGTTGCTTCACCCGTCTGTAAAGTAACTTCACACGGCTGCACAGTAACTTCACCCGGCACAACAGTACACAACTTTTACTTGTAAACCTTCACCCGTCTAGACAAATTTCCTTTACACGGCTGCACATGACCTAATTGTTCACAAAACTAAGTCCAAAAATATTGTCTAAGTCAAATTTTATCACCCGGCCAGTTAATCTTCAACCAGTTCATCATATTCATCATCTTCTTCAATCGAATTTTTCTGAATTTTAATAAAACTTGTCCAATTTGTCCAAAAATCTCACATAAGCAATGAATTATACCGATAATCAATCTTCTATATCAATCAATCCAAAACATGATCAATTTTTGATGATTTTGAGCAAAAATTTGATCGAACAGTAACTTTCAATTCCTTCTTAATTCCTCAGATCTGATGATAATCTGGTGGAATTTGCACAATTGTTGTGAATTAGAAATGATTCCGATGATGAATCAGATCCAAAAACAGCAACAGATCATTCAGATCATGATTTGAGCAATATTGATGTGTTTTTGCTTGATGAATAGCGAAGAACACACACAGTACCAACAGCTCTGATACCAATTGATAGGTTCAATTGGATCGATATTGCTGCAAATCAGAATGATCTAAGTACAAACACAACAATTTAATCAACAACACAATCCATTACTAAATATTTCTCTTGTATTGATGATCAAAGCAATAGTTGCAGTACAATGGTGCAGGAGAATACAATCACACACACAATTCTCTCTCTAACATGTAAATATGTGATCTAGATTCTCTCTCTAACATTCACTAGCAACATGCTTTATGCATCAACACTTTAGGGAAAATACAAAATTAACCCTAAGCTATACAAACTTGTATAAATAAAGTACAAAGTAAATCTTCTAAACAGAAACGAGCCCTAACACAGTGTCATGCATATGAGTTAAACATGTTTGCTTCTTTGGTCGTGATTCTGTTTAAGGCTTCTTTACATCTTAGCCTCCATGAGGTGTAAGCCATGTTTGTTTCTTTGTTCTCATGAGTCCTTGATGACAAGGAAAGAAACGTTTATGAATTTTTTTATGGCTTCTGAGCTTTGCTTCATGGGGAAGCTATCAGCTCGTTTGGAAGCTTCTTTACTTGTTAGAAGGATGCTTCTGTTGGAATATTTGACCGCTCGTCTTCTTCGAACAACGTTTTCGAAGTTGTGTATATTTATCCTTTCAGTGGTTATGTTGTAGGATAACCCTTTAACATTTCTATGACGCTTCAAAGGTCTTTTATACTCGTATCTTGACTTTCTTCTTATGTAGCGTCTTTTGAGTGAAGTTCGTTAAGAAGCTTATGCTTTGATTACCAAAGGATGTGTATTCGAACTAGATTTGTGTCGAGCACTTTAATGTGTGGCAATATTTGACACTGGTTCATTTCTTTTTTGCAACTGCTCTTATAAACATGTTCAAGTAGTCTTCCGAGTTATTATTTTCACTTGCTTCTGTTTGGAGGAAGTCCAGTGATGTTTTAAATTAAAAAAGATCCTTGGACAAAAATCTTGATTTTAATTTGTCACTCACATTTAGGGATATTTCCACCCTTCCTTGGACTTTTCCGAAGGATTTTATGTTGAGATTTGATTTAAGCGAAAAGTGGGAAGTGTCTTTAGACGGAGCCTTCCACATTCACTGGTGATGTGTATCTCATCGTTTTTTGACATATGGTTGTCATATGGAATATAAGGTTTGCTATCAGGTTAGGGAAGCTTGATAGAGTCCCTGGCTTGCACAAGTGATGTTACTTGTTTAAGTCTTAAGCACGACCTGCTTCTTTGGAGCGTTACTCATGTACATGGCTTTTATCAACCATCTTTGTTTCATCAAGAGGTTTCGTGTGCCATGTGTTGATATGAGTTGATTCATAGCTTAAGACTTGTGTCTCCTTTGTATAAATGTTCAAAAACAAATATAGCTTTGTCTGTGTAAAATAAGTATGTTTAGGATACTAGAGACATGTTGTTTGTAGTTGTTCTCTAAGTATGGCTTAGTTATACACTTCATGTCTTTTTAGGGCTGCTCGTTTGTCTGCTTTTAGCTAGTGTAACTCATACATTTACCTTCATTATGTAGGTTAAAATCACATATTGTAAGAGAGTTTTTCTTCTCTAGTAATCTCTTCAAAGGATCGACGTTGTGAGAATGTATGATGGTTTTCAGACCGTTACATATTTTGGACACTATAGCAAGATGCTTATGAGTTTATGAGTAGAAGCTAATATGTGTGGCTTCCGGGCTTCTCACCTTTTTTTATCGTTGCTATATGGATAATCTTATTTGCATGATTGCATTGGTACATCATAGATATTAATCCTTGTAACCTCCCGTTGAAAGAGGATTTTTATAACATTTTATTGATGGAGCTTCTCTGCTTTTCGGTTGTTGACAACCTGATTACCAAGTAGCTGGGAGTAAGAATTTGTCGGCTGGAAGCAAGGAGCTGTCAGCCGGAAGCAAGAAGCTGTCAGCTGGAAGCGAGAAGCTGTTAGCTGGAAGCAAGAAGCTGTCATCTGTATTTTGACATAGATAGAACACCTATATTACCGACCGTGTTTATCGTGCGTCTGATTGAAACTAAAGTCAGGTTGCTAAATTTTTCGCTTCTCGGCATGTAGGTCACCTATCAACGGTGTTATATTACATGCTTCACCGTATTCACAGATGTCGGTTGTGTTTGGTTCTTTCCTTTGTTATCTTGCTAGTCAGTTTATCCAGTTCACTTATACGTGTTGAAGATGTGTTAAGGCTACAATAAATAGGAAGCTTGTACATCTTTAAAGTTGTAGTGAACAGGAAGCTTATAAAGTTGTAACAAATATGAAGCATTTATAGCTGAATATGAAGCTTGTTTAGGTACAATTGAAAGTAAGTTTGTTTATTAAAAGTAAGCTTGTTTATCCATGCTAAAAAATTACAAGGCTAGAGTGAGCTGTAGGCTCGTTAATCCAGGCTGAATAGTTGTAAAGTTGTGGTGAACAATAAGCTCGTATACCCAGGTTGAGCAGTTGTAAAGCAGCTATGAACAGTAGTAAGCTTGTGCACCCAGGTTGAGCAGCTGTTAGGTTGTAGCTGTCATATTTCTTTTTTATGAAGACATACTTTTCTACTTTCAAAAATGTGTAGCAAAGTAACACAAAAGTGATGTCTTATTTTAAGTTTCTTGTTTTCCTTCAACAAAACTTCATGGATTTGTCAATAGCTAAAGTTTAAACAAATGAATCAAAATATTCACACTTTTGCTTGACTTTTATGTATGTAACTATCATGTAGATCTATATGGTATACTATGTTTAACAACTTGTACATAGTTGATCAAAGTTATAATTTCGTCATTCTAATGAGCACTGCATAATGTTTTGTACATATGTGGTAAAAATGTGACCACATGTAATAATAATAATGAAGAGTATATCTTTTATGTTATTATCATAAAATGAGTTTTGTTGAGGATATACGGTTTTATATGTATGTTTTTTGCAAGTAGTTAGCATGTACTACTGAAATAAAGATAATCGAGATATTTTACAAATAGTTGACATGCTCGAGTAAATATGAACTTTTTGTACAAAAAAACGTACCTAGTTAACGTAGAGTGTTAGAAGGCGTAGAAGGTTACCTGGCTTCTTGAAGACGTAAGTCTACCATGTCGATGAAAAATAACACATCTTTCTTTGATGAAGAACTTGTTGCCTTCGTAGGAGATGAAGATCTTAAAGATTGTAGATCTTGTAATAACGGTTCGACCAAAGGTCCGTCCGTTGCTGGAGCACTACAACCAACCCTTTCAGCCGATGTATGGCTAGAAATCCGACTAGAAACCGTCTTCCTCGACCATAAAAAAAGATTACTTAGGAACAAGGGCTGAAACTACCAGAAAATTTTTCTAAGTAGCGCAGCCCCACGGTGGGCACCACTTGTTGCTACAACAAGAATATGACGAGGATGATGGTGATGATGTTCTAAGGTCCATGGTATTGTTCTGTTATAGATCTAAGTGTTTAAGATTAGAGAATGTTAAGAGAAAAGATGAGTGGGGGGTGTGTGTGTTTTTAGAGTGGAGTGCAAGAGCCAATATGTGAATGAATGTGTCTTTGTATTCAGATCTGTTGCAATATATATACACAAGATATTGTGTATTGCCCAAGCAAATCTGAAATGTTCAGGAGCTCCTGGCTCGAGGCTGCCCCTCGACCAGCGCACCTTTCATTCTTGGCAGCCTGCAGCACCTCAGTGTTAAAAGTAGAATATGCTTTTATCCATTTTCGTGTAAGGCCTTTTCCTTTGCATTAATTGTCCTCAGTTTACTTTTCCCATGATATCTTTTGAAGATACGATGGGATATGTTTGAATGCTTGTTGTGGAAGCAAATGTCAGAGTACTGTAGCGTCACTGTTCACGTACCAGGCTCCGGGCTTCTGGCTTCAGGCTCCCTAACCATGTGGTCTATAACCTACGTCATCAGTGGCCTAAAGAGAAATAAAATCTAGAGACTTTTTTAAAAATAGATAGTTTATATTATCTGCCTAATTAAACACTATATTAGAGACTTTTTTTAAAATAGATAGTTTATTATGATCTGCCTAATTAAACACTATATTTTGGAACGAATTGAAAATAACAAGAAATTGAATTAAACATTAGAATATGTACATACTTTTGAGTTTTGACGTGGTAGGGTATTATTCGTTCAAAATTGAATAATACTTATCTATATAATTGATAGTCACTATGTATAGGTTGGACTCACCGGCTTGTCGGTGTTACTTTTGTATGTATTTGTATGACTTGTATTTGTAGTTGTTCTAGCGAACCTACGGGCGAATCTATAGATTCGCCCGCAGTTCATGTTATCTTTTGTATTAGGTGTCGACTGGGCGAACCTGTATGTGCCCAGCGAACCTGTGTTGGTTCGCTAGATAGATTCGCTACAGCAAATCTATCAGCGAACCTAACACTGCTATATATTGTAACCTTATCCTCATCTTAATACAACTTTTGCACATCTTTAAACAAAACTCTTATCCATTGATTGTGTTGTGTAATCGTTCATCTGAGGTGCTAGGAGCATATTCTACTTATCTTTGTAGCTTATATACCTCGGTTTTGTGTTATAATCTTGTTATTGGGTTTGTTTGGTTATTATACACTTTGTTGTTCAAGTCTTGGGTATTTTGTTGTTAAACAAGTCAATATAGCACTGAAATCACGATCTTTATGGACCAACAATATGGTATCAGAGCCTTAGTGCTCTTGATTGTTTGATTCTAGTGATTTTTGTGTTGATTTTGGAGTTTTTGGGTCGAAACACTATTTGATTCTGTTCTAAGCTTGTTTTGGTGTTTTGGAGTTGTATTTTGCTCAAGAATTGTGTTATTTGGTCATAGGAAGCTTTTAAAACAAACGTGTATGCAAATGGTCAAGTTTTGAAGGTTTTCGGGTTGCTTTCGTACTGTTACAGGCTGGTTCGTTATCCAGCGAATCTATCTGTTCATCCAGCGAAACTAGCTGTTCATCCAGCGAACCTAATTCAAATTTTTGTTCTGTTGGTTTGTGTTGTGGCCAGCGAATCTGACATATCATTGAACGAAAGTTCACTTGTTTGGCTGACTGTGCAAGCGAAACTGCTGCCAAAATCAGGCGAGCGAATCTACTGTGCTTGCTTGTCAGCGAATCTGTTTGCTTGTCTAGCGAATCTGTCATCAGCGAATCTACCAGCGAATCTGCTGTGTTCTTTGAGCGAATCTAGCCAGCGAATCTGTTTGTCTTCAGCGAATCTATAATCTGTTCAAAGTTATGACTTCATCAACACTGAATATGAATGATCTGGATAGCGTTCAACCTAACAGGCCACCGAGGCTTGTTAGTGGTGAAAACTTTGAAGATTGGAAAAGATGCTTGAAAGCATTTTTCTACTACACGGACTACAACCAATGGGAATCTATAGTAAATGGTCCGCACGTGCCAACAACAGTTGAAGGAACCGTCACTTCAATAAACACAGATTCAAGTACTTTTACTGAAACAGATATCAAGTTACTTGATCGTGACAAGAAGGCACTAGGGGCATTAATACTTTGCTTGCATCAGGACATCTTCAACAGGTTTGCTGAACACACAACTGCAAAAAGCCTGTATGATGCATTGTGTGAGTTTTATGATGGCAATGAGGATCTGAAACTGGATAGAAAAGCTCAAGCTGAAAAAGAATTCAACTCTTTCGTGGGGTACTCACAAGAGAACTTGACTGATATTACAAATCGGTTCCTATCTGTGTCAAGTAATCTGAAGAAGTATGATGATAAGCTGGGCAATCATGAACAAGTTGCAAAACTGTTAGATTCTCTTCCTCCTCAGTGGAGTCTTCAAATCAAGCTGTTGAAACAAGAAAGAAACTTTCCTGACTACAAACTGATGGACGTTATAAACAAGCTGAAGTCTTTCGACCTTGATGTGAAGAGAAGAGAATATAATCAGTCAATGATGGTTCCAAACATTCCTTCTTAAAATGCTGCACTTATTTCATCCGCTGCAAACTCATATATATACAGTGCTGCATCCAGAGGATCATCAAGTCATGTGTCTACTAAATCTGCTGGTGCACCTTCAAATGTTGGTTCAAGCTCAAATGCATCTGTCACCACTCAGATTCCATCTGACACCATGGCTTTATTTGGAATGTTTGTGCACAGTTATGAAGCTCTTGTTGCAGGTGAGTTAAAAGGGAAGGGTATGACTGTAGAAGATATGTATCAGGTGGATCCTGATGATCTGGAGGAAACAGACATCCAATGGCAGATGGCTATGCTCACTCTTCGTGCCAGACGATTCATGGAAAGAACCGGTAGAAGAAACTTTGGAAATCAGGGACAGAATAGTAAGCTGGGGTATGACAAGGGAAAGTTAAGATGCTATAACTGCAAACAATTGGGCCACTTCAAAAGGGAATGCCCTTTACCAATTGTCACTGAGCCAGTAAACTCTGCAAATCCAAGATCTGCTCCAAATCAAGAAAGGGTTGAGGAAGCAAAGTCAGAGAATGAAACTGCACTGCTCACCAACTTTGATTGGAGTGTAGAAATTGAAGAAACCAAGGAGGAGATTAATCATGCCCTTGTTGCTGAGATTGCTGAGATTGATGATAACGATATAAATTGCTTTGATCCATTCAAAGAATTTTATGGAAAAGATGAGGAAGAGAAAGTGGAGAATGCTGATAAAAATCAACCAGATGTTATCGTTCAAGGACATCTGAATCATTCAGGGTTGGTTCGTGAAGCTGCTGTTAATGAAGTGAAGCATGAGGATGAGACAAAGCTTAGCTTGGAAGAAATGATTGAGAAGGCAAGGCTAGATGCAGTTGATGAATTCAAAAGAAGCACTCCCTACTGCCAGTGTGATCGTGCTCTTGCTGCCGAAAAACTGGTAATTGGTCTTCCTTACGATGTTATTGAAGATATGTGTTCATCTGCTTGCAAAATTCGTTTAATTGGCATATACAAAGCTAATAAATTGTTAATGTCAAACGAAAACGAATTAAAAAGAACCATCAAAGAGCTTAAATTAAGTGAATCAAAATATTTTGTCAAGTTAAGAAAAGCTTTAAAAGAAAATGAACACTTAAAAGGAACTCTTTTGGAAAAGAACTGTGAAATAAACTACTTGACTGAGCAAGTTACACTTGCTGAATTTGAAGCAAGAAAACTTAAAAACAAATTGCAGCAGTGGACGATATCTGGTATGAAAAGGGAGGAACTCTGCAAGAAACAAAGGGGAGCCAGAGTTAAGACGGGTTTGGGTCTTAGTAACAATGAAACATATGCATATCCTCCACCTAGTACTTTCTGTTACTCTCCTACACCTATTCCTCATCCCTCAAATGAGTTAATTCAAGAGATTATACAGAATGATACTGACAGTTCAATTGCAGGTTTAAGTGAAGTAAATCTTAAGGAGGTTAGAGAGGATTACGCATATGGTGGGAGTGTTGGGCTCGGTTGTTCTGGCAGTAGTGATTGCAGTAGTTCTGATTCCAAGAAGTCTTTTGAAGACATTAGTTTAATTAATTCTGTTTGTAGTAATGTGTCATATTCAGACAATTCCATGTTTAATAGTAATTTAGGGTGCTCTACTTCAAACCCTAATGTGTTGAATGATGATTTGATTGAAAATGTGTGTGTGAATGACAAAGACAAACTTTCAGGTCATGTCTCTGAAAGTCAAACCAAAACAAACTGTTTTCAAAAGTTCTTTACTCATCAAATTCCATCTTTCACACCTGTGAGAATTTCAAAACCAAAAGACAAGGAATCATCTTTTTCATACATTCTTAAACCAAAACCTGAATCTGATAAAGTTAAAGTCACAACTGTTAAGTTAAAAGAACTCTATGACACTTACAGTGACTGCAACTCTCAACTGTCAGAATGTGATGAGGAAATTGAAATGGATAAAATTCCTGTTAACAGAGTTTCAAAAACTGGTTTGAAGTCTCATTGTTTTAAATGTGGGAATACTGGTCATATTGTTAAGCAATGCCCTAAGTTAATCCAAAACAGCACAAAGCAAAAATCTTTCGGAAAAAGATTAAACACATTTGTAAATAATTTCTTTTGTAATTCTTCATCTGCTCCACCACCCAAGTACACAAAGGCTTGGGTGCCAATTTCAAAGGTCTAACTTTTCATTTCTTTTAATAAATGTCAGGAACATTCAAATGCCGTTGTAAATAGTCATTGGCATATTGACAGCGGATGTTCCAGACATATGACAGGATTGAAGGACCTCCTGACTAACTATAGGATCATAAATGGCGGTTATGTTGCTTTTGCGGGAGACAAGAAAGGTGGCAAGATGATCGGTCAAGGAGAAGTCTCAAATAGCTCACTTACTTTGGAAGACGTCAACTATGTTCCTGAACTGGCATTCAACCTTCTTAGTGTATCACAAATCTGTGATAAGAATATTCCAGTGATGTTTCTTCCAAATGAATGCCTATTCTTGAAGCCAGAGTTTACTATTCCTGAAGATATGGTGATCATGCGAGCTCCGAGACGAAATGATACCTATATGCTGAATATGGGATCAAAAGAATCAAGCTCCACCGTGACATGTCTTCTGTCTAAAGCTTCATCTTTTGAATCATTTTTGTGGCATAAACGTTTAGGGCACATTAATTTTAAAATTCTGAATAAATTGGTTAAGAACAATTTGGTTAGGGGTTTACCACTCAAAGACTTTTCAGTGGTTGAGAAATGTATGGCTTGTGCTAAAGGAAAACAGCACAAAAAGCCACATAAACTTAAAATTACAAATACCATCTCAGAACCCCTCGAATTGTTACATACTGATTTATTTGGTCCAATAAGTGTCAAATCTATTGCTAAAAAGTCTTATTGCTTGGTTGTCACAGATAATTACTCTAGGTACACCTGGGTGAGATTCATGGCAAACAAGAGTGAGACTGCCGAAGAGTTGATGAAGCTGATTCCACTAATCGAGGTTCTTGGAAAGAAAAAGGTTCAAGCCATCAGAAGCGATAACGGAACTGAATTCAGAAACCATATCTTTAACTCTTTCTGTGAACAACGGGGTATTCTCAGACAGTTTAGCGCCGCCCGAACACCACAACAAAATGGTGTTGCTGAAAGGAAGAATCGAACCCTTGTGGAGGCCGCTAGAACTATGCTGATTGAGTCAAAACTTCCAATTATTTTCTGGGCTGAAGCAGTTAATTGTGCAGCTTATGTTCTTAACAGGGTACTGATTGTCAAGGAAAAGATGAAGACTTCATACCAACTGTTTCGAGGGATTAAGCCGCTGATTGATTTTCTACGCCCCTTTGGATGTTCTTGCACTCTTTTGAATACTCAAGATCAGAAGACGAAGTTTGGGGCTGTCTCTGATGAATGCTTCTTTGTGGGATACTCGAACACACAAAAGGCGTATCGTGTTTACAACAAGCGAACGCGGATTGTGCAAGAGTCCTACTATGTTGACTGGCAAGAGTCAAACACTACCAGTATTGGTAGTGAACCGGCATGGTTTTATGATTCCACCACCATTTTCAAATCATTTAATCTTCCTGACTCTGACGATGATGACATCATTCCACACACATCAGTTTCTATTTTCAATCATCCATCTACACCATCACAACCACAACCTTCGACATCAGCTATACAACTACCTCCCACTTCATTTGACATTCCATCACCTCCACCACCTCAAACTGTTCAAACTTCTCCATCAAATATTCCATCCACATCTACTACCATTCAATCCTCTGCCACTAATACAATTCCTACACCCTCACAACCATCTAATCAAACACCATCAACCGAACCAAATCCTTTACTCCTCAACACTGACTTCAAAACCTTGAAAAACCATCCTCACCATTATATCATTGGATCTATTACTGATGGTGTGCGAACTCGGAGTCAGAGTGGTTTGATTAATGAATGTCTTTATGCTGCCTTTCTATCTCAAGTTGTTCCAAAGAATTATAAACAAGCACTTGAAGATCCAAGTTGGGTGGATGCCATGCAAATGGAGCTGCAACAATTTAGGAAGCTTAAAGTTTGGGAACTGGTTGATCTTCCTCCTAATAAGTGTCCAATCGGCACTAAATGGGTTTTCCGAAACAAGCCAGATGATCGTGGTGTTGTAATAAGAAACAAGGCGAGACTGGTTGTTCAAGGATTTGCTCAAGAGGAGGAGATTGACTACACCGAAGTTTTTGCTCCAGTCGCTCGCCTGGAAGCCATCAGAATCTTTCTTGCTCATGCTGCGAACAAAAACTTTAAAGTTTATCAGATGGATGTGAAATGTGCATTTCTATATGGAGATATCGATGAGGAGATCTATGTATGTCAACCACCAGGTTTCGAGGATCCCGATTTCCCGTCAAAGGTTTACAAGCTTGATAAATCCTTGTATGGGTTGCATCAAGCTCCACGGATCTGGTATGACACTCTGACATAGTATCTTCTCAGCAAAGGTTTCTCTCGTGGGACTATAGATATGACATTGTTCAAGAAGGAGGTGAATGGCGAGATGCTGATCGTTCAAGTGTATGTTGATGATATCATTTTTGGTTCGACTAATGAAGGGTTGTGTGGAGAATTTGAGAAGGTGATGATGGATCGTTTTGAAATGACCATAATGGGGGAGATGTGTTTCTTCTTGGGGCTACAAGTAGAACAAAAGCCTGATGGCATTCTTATCCACCAAGAGAAATATATCAAAGAAATCCTCACGAAGTTTGGCATGGATGACTCTTCTCCTGAATTGATTCCTTTTACAGCTCAAACATGCCTTACTTCCGATGATAATGGGAATCCTGTGGATGCTCATCGGTACCGCTCGATGATCGAATCTCTCATGTATCTGACTGCAAGCCGTCCAGATATTACATTTGCCGTGTGTTACTGTGCTCGTTTCCAAGCCAATCCAAAAGAATCACATGAGAAAGCTGTTAAACGCATTTTTCGCTACCTTAAGGGTTCCTCTCGTTTGGGACTTTGGTACCCAAAAGGCGGGAACTTTGATTTACATGCTTTTTCTGATAGTGATCATGCTGGTTGCAGGATTAACAGAAAATCAGTCACTGGCGGATGTCAATACCTTGGAGAATGTCTTGTTTCCTGGCAAAGCAAGAAGCAAACAACCGTCTCTCTGTCCACAGGAGAAGCAGAATACATTGCTGCTTCAAGTTGCTGTTGCCAAGTGCTGTGGATTCAACATCAGATGATGGATTATGGCATCAACTTTCTTCATACGCCACTCTTTTGTGATAATGAAGCTGCTGTTGGAATTGCCAAGAATCCTATTCATCACACTCGCACCAAGCACATTGAAACAAGAATTCATGCAATCAGGGATGCACAGGAAAAGGGGTTTATTGATATTATTCCTATCGAAACTCGAAAGCAAAAAGCTGATCTTTTCACAAAAACTTTTGACAAACCACGTTTTTATGAACTGATCTCCATGCTGGGACTTATATCTTTTTGAAAACCTTTTTCTGTGAGAATCAATTTGTAAATATGTAAATAATCTTTTCTTCTTCTTCTTTGAAAAATCCGTGGGTCACTCGCTTCATCGCTCCGTTACTTTATTTTTTTTCCTTATTTTCTTTTATTTCTTTCTATCTTTCTTTTATTCTGTATATATATATATATATATTAAGAAAATCTGAAAAACAAAAAAATTTTCTTATTTGATAGCTACAATATAGAAATTTTGGGGGAGATTTAAAAGATTAACTATTTATAGTTTTTCAAATTTTGATATTTCAGGATCTCCATTTTGATTGATGTTGAAGGGACGTTGAAGGAGGTCAGAAGCATTGCGTTTGGGATATGTCAGATAGGCTCAGCCCGAAAACAAAGTAAACAGTGATTGTGCAGCCAAACATAACGTTCAAGATCTTGACAACAAGGATCATCTCCTTGACATGATCGGATTGCACAAAGATAAGGGTTCTGTCAAAAATGGGTTGAGAGCGTCAAATCTTTGCCTTGATTTCCCTAAACATCCCAAATCACCCTCGCCCTATCCCCGAATCGAGTTTCTAGTATGCAAAACAAATAAAAAATAAAAAGCTGCTAGTGATGCTCTTCGGAAAAGCCTCTGAGTGAGTTACTTGTTGACTCCTCAGAACGTATTGAGTCAAGTGCTTAACTCCTCTGCTATACGGAAGTATTGACCTGGAGTTGGTGGATCTTCTCTGCTATACGGAAGTATTGACCTGAAGATTCACCGAGCATGCTCAAATGTTTATCTCCTCTGTTATACGTCAGTATAGACCTGGAGCTCTGAACTATTTGAGTTTCCCAAATAATAAGTCGCATTGTGTTCAAAAGAATCAATTGCTGACAAGCTCCACTCACAAAGAAAAGATGCAAAAATTGCACAAGTGTCAAAAGAAGCTAATGCATCGGTCAACATTCAAAAGTTGATCATCGAAATTCAAGCAAAGTCAATCGTATTGCTCAGATATACCCTGATGACAGAACTTGTTCTTTTTACCTAGATGTCTGTGGGGACCGAGTTGTCTGAGCTTCTTCAATCAAACCATAAACATGATAAAAGAAGCTGCTGATCTCTTGTTGAAAGGACTAAGGCATGGGTTTAAATGGACAAACATATCTGCAATCCCGCCAATCAATGATTCTCCTGATTCTGCTCAAAACATCATGAAAAATATATATCCTTATTAGTGTTTAAAATTCTTTTTTATTATTTTATTTTATTTCATTTTATTTTTAACTCCTATCTTGTTAAGTTAAGTATTTTTAGGATTATATGTGTATATGTTTATTTTTGGGGCGTTGAATTCGTGGGACGGTTTCATGGACTTTCAAAGAATTTAAAAATTGAGAAAATCCAAAAAAATATTTTTTGTATGTGTGCTAGCGAACCTACAAGCGAACCTACAGGTTCGCCAGAACCTCAAAGTTCGCCCGGAATCTCTTTGATTCGCTGCAGTGGTTTCACTTGACTTTTGGTCTTCTGGCGAATCTAAAGTTCGCTGGTCTGTCTGCCAGCGAACCTGTGTTTGTATATATATACAGTGACAGCGAAATATCTCACACTTTCGCTGTCAACTGTACTGTAGCAGACTTTTCAAAATCCAAACCACAAACGTTCGATTCTCACTTCAACCGGCTTTTTTACACATTAAACAACACTATAGTGTCTGGTATGTAATCGATTTCATCTTAATCTCTGTTTAAACCCCTAATCGCACTCTAAACTTGCTTAAATCTGTCGACGTGTGATTGTATGTAAATGACATGACTGATTTGGTGATTGGATGTTAGGGATTTACTTCATAATAGCCTCGTTAAATGTTTATATTACTTGTTCGTTGCTTTGATTGCTTGATTTTGATGTTTTGTCTGTGATTCTGGCCGTTTTTCAAAAACTAGGGTTTCCAGCGAACCTATGTGTTCGTCTGGCGAAACTGAACGAAAGTTCAAAACTTCGAGCGAACCTATGTCGTTATGCTGTCCGCGCAACAACATAGATTCGCCCGACTGTTGCTAGCGAACCTATACATTCGCTCGACCAAAATGACTGATTTTTCATGTCAGCGAATTTATAGGTTCAGGTGCCAAAATCTCAGGTTCGCTATATCAACGAATCTCAATTCCAGCGAACCTATTAACTGTTTTTCAAATTTTCGTTTCTGATCAATCTCCGTTTATTTTTCAGGCACAATGTCGACATTATTCTTCGAAAGAAAGCACAACATGTGTGCTTTGCTTGATGAGAATCATGAAAAGGCCGGCAGCTATAGAGATTCTATCAAATGGCTGAAGTCGTCTCATATACATCATGCCATTTCTCACTCACCTACTATATATGAGCTGCATGTTCGGGATTTCTGGCGAACTGCGGTAATGAACGTGTCGGTACAGCCATCACGTATCTGTGCCAAAGTCGGTGGCTATGACTTGGAGTTCACAGAAGCTGATCTAGCTAGGATTTTAAGGCTAGAGGAGGATGTCGGGGAAGAGGTTAGTATGACGGCTGAAGAAGTATATGGGGCATTCCGGACAGCGGGGTATGAGGGTCCGATGCCCGGTGAGAAGAAAATGGAGTTTGTAAAGTCCTATTTGATCCAGGTATGGAGGTACATTGCACATGTGTTCATTATGTGCCTGGATCATAGGAAAGGGGGTACGGACGGGCTGAACTTAGACTGGGCACGGGCTATGATGCTGTTTTGCCGAGGACAAAAAGCCAATCTTGCGAAGCTGATCTTCAACTATCTACTCGAGAACATCCATGCCACCAAAGGGGCTAAATGGTTGATGTACCCCAGATTCATTCAGATGATTCTGAATGATAAACTGCCAAATCTGCCAGTGGAGGGTGCAGAACTAAAGATCTGGGAGATGCATTCAAGGATTTTCAAAGATTGTAAGTCGGTGAGATTGGATTGTGTCGGAAGGACTTCATATCTGTGGGAGAACATGTACCCAGCAGACAGATGGGTACAGATTCAGCGCTTAATGGAGTCAGAGCGAAAACGTGGTGGTGAGAATATTGAGGAGGTTGAGAAGAGAATAAAGAAGAGGAAGGCGTACGCAAAAGAGAAAGATTATTCGTTTGAGCGAGAGGTTGATGAGATCCAGGCAGAGATCGATGCTGGTAGGGAACAGCGAACGAAGAAAAAGTCTGATGCACATGCCGAAGGGTCAAAGAAAGCAAGGCACGATACCGGGGGTAAATCTGCTGTGTCTGGTAGTGAATTAAAGGGTCAGATTGAGAGTTTGAGGGGAGAACTGGTGGAGCTGAAAGGTAGGTATGAGGAACTGGAAAAACAGGATGCTGAGAAATCAACAGTTATATATGAGATGGGTAGAATGATGAAGGATCAGCAATGTTTAATGGTGAGGATTTTCAAGGAGTTAAACAGTTTGAAGGAAAAGGTAGGGACTGAACCTGCTATGACTGAAGCCGAACTGAACTCCTTAACGGATGCTGCAAAGTATCCGTTAATGGATGTTGATTTTGGAGATAAAGGAAAGGGCAAAGCAGTCGATGAAGAGTTTGACGAGGAAATGGGGATTGATCTGGATATTTTTGAAGGAGATGAAGTGGTTGGAGGATCTGGTGTGAACTACACATTGATAGATGAACCAGAATTGGACGTAGATGCAGAAAGTGAGGAAGATCTTGATGATGAGCCGGAAACATATAAGGTGGAAGAAAAGGGAGTGAGTTACCAGTTCGAGCACGTAGAACTAGACAAATCTGAATGGTTCCGAAAGGAAGAAGAAGTTGTACCCGAAGTGCCCATATTTCAACACCTAGATGAACCCAACACCAAACAGCTAGATAGGCAGGTCATAGCGTGGAAGTATAATTGTTTGGTGGATGCTTATATGGTCAAAAGAAGGGGCGGTGACATCAGTTACATCAAGAACAGGAAGCACTTTGCTACCTTACCAAGATGGGACTTGCGTAGGCTGGCAGAGCTACCATTGTTGGGGAAAGAAGAAAGCGCAAGGGCTTGTGCGTTCGAAGTTACAATCCAGGAGGCTGCAAAGACTAATTTTGTTGACTTTGGGTACCAAAAGCCTAGGAGGATGAGACAGAAGAAAGATAGGCATTGGATCTCGTGGAAGGGAAAGATTGTGTTGAAGATTGCTGCACCAAAGGTAATGACCAGGGTTAGGGTTCCTGACACTCAGCCACCCAGACTGCAGGATTTCTTTAAATGGTTTTATGATAACAGCACGGGTGAAGCTATTATCAGATTAAAGGGAGAAGATCGTCCTGAAATCAGATTGTTTGACCCAATGGAGATCTTTTCTTTCTGTGATGAGGATCTGAGAGTGTTGTGCGAGAACAGGATAAAGCACGGGGCTGGAGATGATACTGCTACTGAAGCGAACCTGTTTGTGAAGGTCGCAAACAAAGCCCGAGGAATCCGTGCAGAATTGAGACTGGTGAATGACAGATTGAGGAAAACTGATGATCAGCGAATGGAGATGGATGACCTATCAAGACAGCTGGATCAAACCATTGAAAGAAGGTTCGAGAAACCGGTGGAGGTTATTGATTTGGATGTTACGGGCCAGGAGCAAACTGTAGAAACTCAGGCGGAGACGACTGTTCAACATATGCCTGATACTGAGGTCGCAGATACAGAGTTTGTGGAATCGATGCTGAATTTGAGCGAAGATGAGGCCGGATCAGAAGATGTTACAAATCCTTTGGCCGGAATTGAAGACAGGGCAGGAGCGTACGTTGAATATCTTTGAAGCCAAGATCAAGACGGAGCTAAATTAGAAGACTTCCCCAGGTGAGGTCCAACCTAGGGGGAGTATTGATAGTCACTATGTATAGGTTGGACTCACCGGCTTGTCGGTGTTACTTTTGTATGTATTTGTATGACTTGTATTTGTAGTTGTTCTAGCGAACCTACGGGCGAATCTATAGATTCGCCCGCAGTTCATGTTATCTTTTGTATTAGGTGTCGACTGGGCGAACCTGTATGTGCCCAGCGAACCTGTGTTGGTTCGCTAGATAGATTCGCTACAGCGAATCTATCAGCGAACCTAACACTGCTATATATTGTAACCATATCCTCATCTTAATACAACTTTTGCACATCTTTAAACAAAACTCTTATCCACTGATTGTGTTGTGTAATCGTTCATCTGAGGTGCTAGGAGCATATTCTACTTATCTTTGTAGCTTATATACCTCGGTTTTGTGTTATAATCTTGTTATTGGGTTTGTTTGGTTATTATACACTTTGTTGTTCAAGTCTTGGGTATTTTGTTGTTAAACAAGTCAATATAGCACTGAAATCACGATCTTTATGGACCAACAATAATAAATCAAGGTTTTAGGGGGGTAATTTTTTACGGGAAAAATTAATTGTTCTATAATAGGAAGTTTATGAGGGAAGTTACGAAAACATTTTCACCACCATGCATGAGTTGATGAAACTAAATCTTTAAATACTAAATATTCACAAATCATTAAGCATAATGTTAATAATTTCTTTATAAATGTTGTTATTTAACTCGTGTGTAACACACATGTATCAAACCTAGTCAACAATGTAATAATATCAAAACCAATAAATAAAATGATAAAAAGGTAAAATTTATACCTTCTAATAAAAAAGAGTTATAATGTCACATGTCATGTTTTAGAGATAGTTTTGACTTCAATTTCCCGCCCAAAATTATTTCCCACAAAAGATCACACGCGGATCCCTTGATCCATTTAATACCATGACCCGATTTTGACTCAAACCTTAATCGTGATCATTATCTTATAAACCCTAATTACATCATCACTAATGATTGTGTTGCTACAACAAGATTATGAAGAGGATGATACTAACGATGTGTCTAAGTTCAGGGTATGATTCCGTTATGACTCTAAATGTTTAAGGTTAGAGAAAAGAGGAGATAAGAGGAGTGAGTGTGTGTGTGTGTGTTTTTAGAGTGGAGTGCAAGAGCCAATGTGAATGAATGTGTGTTTGTCTTCAGATTGCAGCAATATATATACACAAGATATTGTGTATTGCCCAAGCAAATCTAAATCAAATCTGAAGGGTTCAGGAGCTCCTGGCTCGAGGCTGCCCTTCGACCAGTGCACCTTCCATTCTTGGCAGCCTGCAGCACCTCAGGTTTGAATAACAGAATATGTTTTTAGCCATTTTCGTGTAAGGGCTTTTCCCTTGCATTAATTGTGTTCAGTTTTCTTTTCCCATGATATCTTTTGAAGATATTATGGGATATGTTTGAATGCTTGTTGTGGAAGCAAGTGTCAGACTACTATAGCGCTACTGTTCACGTACCAGGCTCCTGGCTCCTGGCTTCCGGCTGCCCAACCATGTGGTTATATGACCTACGTCATCAGCCCCCCAGTCATAAGCGCTTGTGATGTTTATCATAAGTGGTTGTGACTTAGAGTTTTGTTATGTCGTTTTTATTTTTCGTGAGCTTCCAGCTTCTGGCTGCCTGGTCCCTCATTATTACTCGGTAGGTGAAGTAATGTGTTCTGGCTGATGGGACGTGACAAGACCTTGTAGGTCTACTGCGCCTGATTGGATGGGCTTCTAGCTCCCATCTAACCGTCCGTTTTTACTTCCCCTTTTTTAGGGATTTGTGATAACCCCTTTTTACTTTCATAACTTCCCTTCATCTTCTTTTAATATCTTTTCTCTTTTACCTTCATCACCGATTTCTTCCAGACACCATTGCTACCTTCATTGTTGCTTCAACCATGGCTAAAAATGATATGAACTCTTAATTCTCTCGATTGTCACAAAAGAGGTCGACGAGTTTTGCACCTAGTTTGGCATTCTTTTGTCGCTTGATCCCACACTTCCTTCTCCCAGATCGCCGATCAGCAAAGTAGTTCCCGGGAAAGTGATGCTTTACACTCGTCACTTTGAACATTCTAACTTGAGGTACCCTTTTTCCAAGTTTTTTCTGAATGTCATCGAATATTATCGTTTATCTATCTGCCAATTGGCTTTGGTTGGGATTGCACGCATTATGCATTTCGAGATCACTTGTCGTGCCCTGGGTCATGAACCAGATCTGTTGGTTTTTCGTCGATTTTTCAACTGGCGCAAAAATGGTAATTGGTTTACCATCGAGAAGACACAAGTGGAAAATGCGTTGGTGTCGTCTCAAATCGGTCATTCAGCGTCTTGGAAGGATAGGTTTTTTCTTGTTTCAGACGAGATTGTTCCTTTTGTCATGCCACGGAGAAAAACTAAGGATCCCTTGAATGAGAAGGTTCCATCAGTTGGTGAAGTCAATAATGTCTTGTTAGGTAAACTTCGATCTTCTGCTTCTCGCCTAATGACTTTTCCAGAGGAGTTTTTGGTGAAACATGGTTTGAGCGATAGATGGTCTGATCCGCACACAGAACCGTCTATGTTTGTTGATGATGAAGGTATGTTTTTGTAGTTTTTTCTTTTGTTACTTGTTTTTTGCTTTGTTTTCCACTTATTTTGCCTTTTCTCGCATTCTTTGTAGTTGTTCGGGTGTTTGACTGTATGCTTTTGGAGAATTTTTCAGTTGTGAAGTTTAAGTCTTTGATTGTTCCACCCGACGTTAATGGTGTTGTTTTGCGTACAAAGGCGTATAGGCATTATTTGGGGGATGCTTATGAAAGTGTTCTTGGTGGGTCATCTTCGAAGACCGTGGTTAAGCCTAGTGTTTCGGTCCGTCGATCGAGTAGGAAACAGTTGACCCTTCCTTCCCCATCTGAAGAGACGCCACAAGCTTCTGGTCTTCAGGGCCTTTCATCTTCTGACCCTGTCGATGTTGATGACTATAACTTTGTGGCCTCTCTTATTGGCATTGATCCCTTGGTCAAGGTCGAGGGGGTTAAAGATGTGGACCTTACTGTTGAGATGGACCCTTTGCTTGAAATTTCAGGTTCTGTTGTTGAGGCTGCTGCTAAGGTTGGTGAGTTACCAAGCGTGAAGAAGGTCGGGACTGGTTCGTCCAAGAATCCTTTGGGCAATGGTAAGGGGAAGGATGTTGAAGATTCCTCCCCAGCCCCTGTTGACCAAGACCCTGATATGGATGAACTTTATGTTCCCGATTGGTAGGTTGGTATTCATGATACATTTTCCAAGGCTTCAGTTTGTCACGAAGCTATTCATGGTTTTGCCCCTCCTGCTGAGAGGGAACGAAATGATTGTTTGGAAAACGTTGAATTGTTGAAGAAGTTTTTTACCAACGGGGCACAGTTCATGGCTCTTGTGCCGGAGATAACTGACCGTTGGAGGGATACATACAAAGATTTCATCGACTTGTCAGCTGCCAAGGGGGAAGCGGATAAGGTTTCTAGTGAGAGGGCTGAATCTATCAGGAAGCTGACCCTGGAAAAGGAGGGTCTTACCTCTAAGCTTTCTGCTCTCCAATCCCAGATAGCTTCCTATCGTTAGGAGCTGGAAGCTGGGAGGAGGAAGTTGGAGGCTGGTAGGTCTAAGTTGGAGCTTCAGGTTGAGGAGCTAGAATTAGGGAAGGCTGTTGGAGCTGCAGTGGCTAGGGCAATGGAGGAGAATAGGCGTCTTGGGGAGACCAATAAATGGTTGCTTGAGGAGGGCTTCAAGCAAGTTGTGACTTACTTGATTAACAGTGTTGAGTTCAAGGGCCCACTTTCAATGATCTACATGAAAGCCGTTGCCTATGGTCGCCATCAAGGATTGCTTTCCGGGTACGTCAACTGTCTGAAAGGTGTCCCTAATTATAAGGAGGCATGCAAGGAGTACAAGCTGGATGCTGTGGGTGAATTTGCTAATTCTGTGAAAGTGCTGGAAACTACTTCTTACCCATTTTTGCAGGCGCTTTATGGATGTTCTGGCCAACCCTTGTCTTTTCTCCAAAGCCTTGAACCAAAAGGTTTGAGCAAGGAGGTGGCTGATATGGTTCTTAGCAAGAAGTGTCTGGCTCCTTCCTTACTATCTCAAGATCAGGCAGATCTCCCCACTGTTTCCCTGAAAAGGCTAAAGGTTGTAGAAAAGAATGTTGATGAGGTTTTGAAGGATCTTGGTACTCCATTGAATCCGGCTAGTGACCTGGCGTCTGAAGACCTTACCCCAGTTAAAAGCTCAAGTTAAGCCATTCCCTCCGATCTTGTAGATGACATAGATGCTGACTCTCCCAAAGACTTTGCTGCTCCTGGCTTCCCTGCTCCTGGTGAATCTCTCGACCCCTAGTGATTTCATGGTATGACGTTTTGCGGTTCTTAAAACAATGCTTTTTATTCGTATGTGGCCGTATGTTGGCCTTTAAACAATTTACATTTGGTTTGCTTGGTCGTGTGTTGACCTGAAGACAACAGGTTTCTTATCTTGATAGCCCTTCATGGCTATGTTTTATGTCGTCCTACTGGTTTGGTTGACGTTGTTATCTATGACTTTTGTGCTATGATTGTCGTGCGTATTGTTATTTTTGTTGGCTGTTTTCTTAATGTTGTGTTGAGACGTGATGCTGTAGACACCAAATCTTACATAAGCGAGAAAGAGTTTTAACCAACTTATCCTATCTGTTGGACGCCACAATATCTTTTTATGTTTGTGGACTTCGTTTTCATAAGTTATTCTTTTCTTTGTGTAATTATGGAGCCGTTTTGATGCAAGGGGCTCACCCTTTTTCATGGGTTGACCTTGTTAGAATAATTTCGAACCCATGGAATTTAATTGTTTTAGGAATTCACCCTTTATATAGGAAGGTATAGCGCCTTGTTTCCTGTTGAGAGATATGGCCTAGGAGCCCATCCCTTTTTCATGGAGAGGTGTAGTTCCGGACCCCATGGAGTTTTTATTATGAGGGACTCAACCTTTCATAGGATAATGTATAGAGAAAGTTTTTTGAAACAAAAGATTCATTTCGATTTCAACACACGGTTACATCAATCATAGCCTTTTACAATGTTTCATCACCTAAACGTAGAAGTGTTTCAAGTGTTTTTCATTCCAGTGACGATGGATCATCTTCCCTTCTTGATCTGTTAGCTTGTAGGACCCTCCCTTGTGGGCTTCTTTGACGATGTAGGGTCCTTCCCATTTAGGCCCAAGCTTCCTGAGGCCTTCTTGTTTGCTGGCTTCATTATTTCGAAGCACTAGATCTCCTGGTTTGAACCTTTCCTTCTTAACCCTTGAGTTGTAGTAAGCTTCTAGCTTCTGCTTGTACTTGGCTTCTCGGATCAGTGCATGGTCTCGAGCTTCTTCCAGGAGGTCTAGGTTTAATAGGATCTCCCTATCGTTGTCATCCCTGCTTCTTTTCCTGCTGCGTCTTGTGTTGACACCAATTTCGGCTGGGATGACAGCCTCAGAACCGTATACCAAGCTGTATGATGTTTTATGATGACTTGTTTTCTCGGTGGTTCTTATGGCCCATAAAACGCTTGGGAGCTCTTCCAGCCAATTTCTCACGTACCTTCCCAACCTGGCCTTGATACCTTCAACAATACTTCGGTTCATTCGTTCGACTTGGCCGTTTGATTGAGGGTAAGCTATGGAGCTGAACACTTGCTTGATTTCGAATTCCTTGCACCATGAGCTGAATGGTTTTCTGCAAATTGACAACCGTTATCCGTAACAATTTCCCCCGGTAGTCCAAATCTACAAATTATATTCTCCCAAACAAAGTTAATGACTTGTTACCGGTAATGGAAGCAAGTGGTTTGACTTCGGGCCATTTGGTGAAGTAATCGATGGCCACGAGCAAGAACTTGACCCTTCCAACAGCTTCTGGGAAGGGACCCACGATATCCATGCCCCATTTGAAGAATGGCCAGGCAGCCATGACCGGAACTAAATCATGCTTGGGGTTTGTTTTGACGGGAGCGTGCAGCTGGCAACCTTCACACTTGCTAATTTCTTCAGAGGCATCTTTGTGCATTGTGGGCCAATAATAACCCAAATTCATTAGCCTTGTCACGACTGAGCGAGGTCCAACGTGTGCACCGCATATCCCTTCATGAACTTCTCGAATAAGATAATTGCTCTGCTCTGGACCTACACACCTCAAAAGAGGGGAGAGGTACGATTTTTTGTATAGCACATTATCTTCTATGACATAATGTTCAGCCTTGGCCTGGAGCCTGGAGGCTTCTGCTTCATTGGGGGGAAGCTTCCATTCTTTGAGGAAATTGATAATGGGCGTCATCCATGTCTCTTCAACTTCATCAACTATGTCTTGCACTTCTATCTCGCTGATGGATGGGACCTTTTGGACCTCGACAAGCACCTTCTTAGTCAGGTGGGCGAAGGTCAAGGAGGCGAGTTTGCTTAAGGCATCAGCCTGTTTGTTTTTTGACCTTGAGACTTGTTGGAGTGTGCAGTTTTTGAATTCTTTCATCAAGTCTTTGACTTTGGCTTTGTATTTGATAATTGATGGTTCTTTTGTCGTGTACTCATCATTTACTTGATTAGCTACTAGTTGGGAGTCACCGAAAGCTTCCAGCTCTTCAACCTTCATGCTTCTAGCTATCCGTAGACCAGCTAGAAGCGCTTCGTATTCAGCCTCATTGTTTGTGCATGGGAACTCGAGATGAAGCGCATAAATGTATTCGGTTCCAAAGGGATCAATTATGATCAATCCAGCTCCGGAACCTTCTACACTAGACGCTCCGTCAGTGAACAGAGTCCATGTTGATTTTGACTTGAGCTTCGTATCTTCTTCAGCTGCCACTTCGTTTACTTCTTTGGTTTTTTCTGGGATCTCTGATAAGAAATCAGCCAAGATTTGAGGTTTGATGGCTTTCCTTGGGGAGTATTCAATGTTGGGTTCCCCTAGTCTCACTGCCCATTTGGCTAATCTTCCTGAATTTTCTGGCTTCTCAAGCACGGATTTGATAGGCTGGTTAGTCAGCACTCTGATGTGATGAGCCTGAAAGTACCTTCTCAATCGTTTTGAGGTATATACAAGGGCGAGTACTAACTTTTCCATGGGGGTGTAGTTGATCTCTTCATCCCTGAGAGCCCTGCTGATAAAATAGATTGGCATCTCTACCTTGGCTCGCTCCACTACAAGTACCGCGCTTATAGCCTCCATACCTGCATGAAAGTAAACGAGTGTAAGCTTGTAGCTTGTGACTTCTGACCTTAGCTTTTAACTTGTCAGTCTAAGTATCTGCTGAGAGGTAAACAGTGATAAGCTCTCCCGCCATAGGAGCGGTGATGGTTGGTAAGAAAGCTATTTGTTTTTTGAGATCTTGGAAGACAGTTTTTGAAGAAAGTTTTTGAAGACAGTTTTTGAAGACAGTTTTTAAACGAGTGGTTGGTAAGACAGTTTTTGAAGACAGTTTCTGCCTCTATTGTCCACTTGAAATATTTTTTGTCAACACAGTTTTTAAGAGTTTTGAAGAAAGGGAGTGATTTTTCAGCCGATTTTGGTAAAAAGCGTTTAAGTGCAGCAATTTTGCCTGTGAGACTTTGCACTTGTTTTTTGGTTTGTGGTGACTTCATGTCGAGCACAGCTTGTATTTGACTAGGGTTAGCTTTGATACACTGTTTATCTACAATGTGTCCAAGGAACTTACCTTCCTCGAAACCAAAAGAACATTTAGCCGGATTGAGCTTCATGTTGATTCTTCTTAGGTTCTTGAAGCTTTCTTCCATGTCGCCCACAAAATCATCAACATAGGCTTCCATGTTCTTCCCTATTTGCTCAGAAAAAGCTTGATCTATCAATCGTTGGTATGTTTCCTGCGCATTTTTCAGGCCAAAGGGCATCTTTGTGTAGCAAAAGATTCCTTTGTCCGTGGAAAATGCAGTTTTTTCTTCATCCTCCTTTTTCATATGCATTTGGTGATATCCCTTGTAAGCGTCCAGAAAACATCGGTATGAGAAGCTGGCAAGGGAGTCGACCTTTCTATCGATCTCATGAAGGGGGTAGCAATCCTTTAGGGAAGCTTTGTTGAGATCTTTAGAATCTATGCACATTCTCCATGATCCGTTGGGCTTTTTGACCAACACAGGGTTTGCTACCCAAGATTGATACTTGACATCTCTCAAGATACCTCCTCGCAAAGTCAATAACCATATATTATGGTATCAAAAGATATGTTAATTATTTTTCTAAAAGTGGGGAGGTGGAAGCTAGTAGCCGGGATGAGGAAGCTGGAAGCTAGAAGGTACCTCCTTGTACAAGCTTTTCTACCTCTTCATCAACAGCTGAGCTTCTTTCAGGTGCCAGACTTCTTTTCTTTTGAACAACCGGCTTGTGACCTGGGTAGATGTTCAGTGAGTGTTCAGAAGTGTTCCTGGGGACTCCTGTCATATCTTCCGGGCACCATGCAAAAACGTCTTGGCTTTCCTGCAACAACTTTATTATTTTTCTCAAATGTGACTAGAAAGGTTGTTGTTAACCTTGATTGTCTGTTCGGGATATGAAGCATTGAGGCTCACTTCTATGACTTGTTTTTGTTCAGAGTTTGAAGCTTCCTCAGCAGAGGCTATGAGAAGTCCTTCTGTTGTAGGCTTCAGGGTGGCGACCCCTCCTTCTGTTAAAAACTTCATCATCCATAGACTTGTCGAGACTTTGGCTTGGAAGGCACTTATACCCGGTCTCCCAATTATGATGTCATAATGAGAAGGGTGTTGTACCACAGCAAACGTCAGCTCTTCAACCCTGGAGAGGTCCCCGTCCCTAAGGCAAACTTCAAGAGTTATTTCACCTAAGGGGTGGATCCTCTCCCCTGCGAATCCAACCAATGGTGTCCCGGAGGGTTGTAGTCTTGCCTTTGTCTCTTCACTGAGCTGGAGAAAGCATCTTTCATACATGATTTCAGCTCTTGCCCCACAATCCATATAAACCCGATCTATCATGGAGCCATCAAGTTCAGCTTCTATGATGATCGGTGTGGTAATGAATGTTTCGGGGTCAGTTGTGGGGAAGCCAATGCTCTGTCGGGTCCAAGCTTCTGACCGGGGCCTTCTAAAGAGCATGGCTGCCGTATGTACCATATTGCATTCTGCCCCCTTCTTGCTTTCTTTTTTCTCTTTAAACTCTTTCACCAAGTGGGCCAGGTCCCCTAACTTAACAGCTTCTTCGATTCTCTTTTTTAACTGAAAGCAGTCGTTGGTGTGGTGACCAACGTCATTGTGAAAGACACAAAACTTTCCTGAATCTCTCTTACTGACCGGCTTGGTGAGAGGTCTAGGAGGTCTGAAGCTGTATCTAGCCTCCTCAGTTGTGAAGACTTCCAAAGGTGTTTTTGTTAGCACAGTAAACACATGTTTCTCTATGTCTTGACCTTTACTTGAGCGTGGGGATTCTCGCCTGTCATCCTTTCTTTTGTGGTCATAATGGCGGTGAGATCGCCGTTCCACAAAGGGTTGAAAGTGTGGCTTCTTGTTTGGGGATGAGTTTCCCCTCCAGGGTTATTGATCTCGCTTCCTGGTCTCCCTGTTATCAAGTGCCTCCTCACCCCGGAGGTAGGCTTCAGCACGCTCAAAGGTTTCTTTCATTGTTTGAGGGATGTTCTCATGGAGGTTTCTAAGGAGCTTCTTTGGCCTTATGGCGTTCATGAAGCCGGAAACACACATTTTTTTCTGTGGCGCAGTTGTAGCTCAGCCCTTCTTTTTTGTACCTTTCCATGAAGCTTCTCAAATCTTCATTGTCTCTTTGTTGGATCTGGTAAAGCACTGTTGCGTCTTTGGTGTACCTTCTTTGCTGTGTGAAGTTCATTAAGAAGCTTCTTTGCAAGTCATCAAAAGAGTGTATGCTCCCTTCTGGGAGGCTACTGAACCAAAGCCGCGCAGACCCAATAAGTGTTTTCATGAACAAGTGACAACATTCTGCGTTAGTCCATCGTTCTACGGAGGCTGCTCCGGTGAACACTTGGAGATGGTCCTCTGGATCTTCCGTCCCATTGTATGTTTTTACGTTTAATGGCATCTTTATCTTAGTTTGGAACTCAAAGTTAGCAATTTCTTCCGAAAAACAGGACAAGGAGCTCGACTTGTAAGGCTTCGAGGGCTCGCTTGGTGTTGTTTGTCCGGACGGTCCTGCCTCGTGCGTGACCACCTGATGTGATAATGGTTGAGTGGTCACAGGAGGGTTAGGAGTGGGTTGACCAGTGATGGGAATGTTTAGAGCCTGAGGAGCCGTTAGGGGGGAGCCTGTAGGCGGAAGCAGCCATGGGTAAGCCCCTCCCCACTGTGGAGCAGCCTAGGCCATCATGAAGGCTGCCATCTGTGGATACATGTAGTTAGGATATGCAAATCCTTGAGGTGTGAACGGTGAAGGACTTGAACAACTTGCCGGGACCGGTATGGGAGAGACCACACTTTGGAGCAAGGGTAGTGACCTCAAAGCCTCTTCAAAAGATGTGGATGTAGGAGGTGATACCGAAGGTTGGTGAAACAATTGATCCATGGTAAGTTCTAAGTTCCTTGGAGCTATTGTTGATGAAGTCTCTTGGTTTGCTCTTTCAATCGGTCTGTTGGGAGCTTCCCTTGGATTCCAACGAGTCGTAGAGGGAGAGGTTGTTAGATCAAAAGGCGGTGGTGATGGAGTGAGAGTTATTTCCGGCTCATCACCATATGCAAGTCTAACCCTTACCCCTTTTGCTCGTTCTTCACTAACGTATCCGTTCATCAACTCTCTAAGTTGCAAAAAATGTGTTGGTCCATCTAGATCGAGATTTCAGTGCTATAATGATTTGTAATACAATGAAACACACTTGATTCAACCAAACAAAGTCCAATATAACCCAAAACACAATAATAAGATCAAAACAATATAACCAGAGGAAATCAAGCTACAAATGTCACACCCCGACCGATGGCGGAATCATCGAGGCGGACGCAAGTGGATAGATTGCTCATAGCTCATGGTACTAAAATAGTTTAAGTATTATTAAAATACAATTATCCAAACAAATAATACAACCAAACAGAACAAGTGAAAAAGTCTACTTTAATTTGTTTAACTAGGTCCAAGTCCCTGGGCGTTTGGCATCCAAAGTTCCTAACTTGTTCTTCCTGAAATCATGTGAAAAATAACTGGTCAGCTAACGAATTAGCTGGTGAGTAAACATAGGTTTGAAATAAATATAGATATACTGATAGAGAAAAGTCAATTCATGTCGTTATGTCAGAACTTATAAATGCAAAACATGTACATACAAGATAACAACGCATAATCAAACCTTGAACAATGATAAGGGGGGGTCTACTTGATAATGATACTCAGTTATAATCACCCAAGAATCAGGGGGGTGGGTCCTTTCGACCAATAGATCTACCATTAGTAACTGTCGGTTTCTACAAATTAATGATTACACTTGCACAAAAATTGCTATCAGGCTATGAACACGTATTTTGCAAGTAAAGACATAACATGAATTGTTTAAATGAAATAACTAATCAAAATGAATAACTGAACAATGAAATCTGATAACTGAAATCTGAAATCTGATTTAAATACGTCACGTGATATCACCCCAAATTGAAAACCAGAAAAGGGGCTATGAATACTCACTTGATAACTGGTCGATGAAATGAATAAAAGTAAACTTGAAACAAAGGCATCGAGACTCCCCTTAAGGATCACCTAAGGAATGTCGGCCTATGTTAAAATGATAACTAAAATGAATCTAGGAAATCTAGGGTTCTAATCGGAATTTGGGTTTAAGTGAATTAAATGGTAATAATAAAAGAAAATAATAATGTAATTGTAATAAGTTTTATAATGATGATTTAATAAACAATATACTGATTAATTTATGTATATAGTTTAACACTTTACGAATTAGTGAAAATCAATAGGTCATTAAACGACCTGACCAATATGACTGTAAAATAATTTATTGATAAAAATTATTTTACAAAAACTAATCATAAATAATACAATTCCATAGTCAAACGTAGATAGTAGTAAGAAAATGATTAAACTGTGAACCTTGAGAATATTAGATACGATAGTGTATAAGTAAATTAGTTTACGTAGGTTTTATATTTTTATACCCAACTGTTATAAGATTTAACTTTTAAAAACTCAAGACTTTCAAATACCAAATTCCATGATTAAATTCGTATACCTAGACTTTTATGAAAATCCAAACGTATTTATGTGACTAACGCTTAAACTCAAGAACCCGTCACAAAAGAAATTTAAAATCTTGATTTTTTATATAAATACTTTCATATGTACTAATTTTTATATACCTAGTCTTTTTGTAAAGTATTTTATAAATAAAATAATTTAATGCTTTCTTAACAAAATGATTTAACGTTAGTTAGTAATCAAAATTTAATGAAAACTAAAAGAAAACAAATATGAAAAACACATACAAGGATCGAGCCTTTGACCATCTGCAACTTAGAAACATTAATAAACCACCAGGCCATCACAACTTTTGCTATTATGATCGAAAACGAAATCTGTTATCCATTATTGTTTACTTAAACCCACATTCTTATATAAACCCTACATCGAAATCTCCAGAACTGAATATGAGTCCACTTCTGAAATCGAAATCGAACACACCACGAATGATTTATGCATCACAGAAAATAAAGGGAACGATTTAATTACCTCAATAGATGATGAATTTAGGAGAAAAAGAAAATATAAACGCTGCTATTCTTGAATTGATCTGATTCAGTTGGTTGATATGGTGGAATTAATTAACTCAGGAACCTTCAACGTTGATCAAAGAATGAAAACCTTCACCCAATTTCTGATGAAAATGACTTGGACTTAGCAATCGAGTAATAAGCAACTTGATAACGAACGGAGGATCGATTGGTTTGTATTTGTGTTGATAAAGTGTAATTGATGTTGCAGGAGTAATTAGTGAAGTCGATCGAACGAATTTGTTGTTTTATATCAGTTCGAAGTTGAGTCAAAGGTTGTAAACGATTTCGAGTCATTTGCGGAGGTGAAATGGCATGGTTCAACTGTGGTTTCGTGATTTATTTTTGAAATTGAATTGATAATTAGATTCAAACATATTAAAAGGGGATTTGTTATTAGTATGATCTGGTTTACGTTGCAGATTGAAAGGAAATTTGAATTTTCAAGTTGCCGATTATAATGGAATGGGTTGGGTTGGATGAAGAACTGTCGAACCTGATTTTTACACTGGTTTCAGTTTCGAATCTGTTAGTTACATATGTAGAAAAGGTTAAACGGATTAAAAGGGATAAGTTTTGGTTGTTTTGGGCTTTACCGGAGTTAGCCGGAGTTTGCCGGAGCATTCGCCGGAAACGAGGGGTGGGCTGGGTTTTGAAACAGTTTTACAGTTTACACCCCTGTAATTTGGTTAAGTTGTTATTTTGTTAATAAAGGTTTTTGTTCAAGTTTCACTAATTACATAACCAACCCCTATACGTTAGTTTTTGTTATTTAACTAGTTAACTTGACTAATCCAACTAACTTAACTAACTTTATAAAACTCTAACTTTTATAAAATTAGTTTTCTTATGTTTGGTCTAATTACCTTTATAAATTTCTGCAATTTAGATGATAACCTTCGTAAAACTTTATTAATTATATAAAATTCGTTTTATACAATTACTTTAGTTTCTTTTGTTAAGTCACTTATTACTTCTATAATAATAAGTACATTAACTAATAATTTGTTGAAATAATTTATATTAACGTAATCAATAATGAGTCGTCTTTCTCCCCAATAATTTAGGGAAATATTTGGACTATCCAACCGAGTTCGGGTTTGGATACGAATCGGGGCAGATGTTACAACAAAGATAGTGAAAATATGCTCCTAGCACCTCCAGCCGTCACACACACAATTTAGGGTTTGGTAAAATATGCAGAAGTTGTATTGCAATGAGAAAACATTACAATATATAGTTCAGCCATAGATTCGCTGATAGATTCGCTGGCAGCGAATCTATCAAGCGAACCAAACAGCTTCGCCGGGCACAATACAGGTTCGCCCGGTCGTCAAAACTGAATAAACAAAACAAGCTATACTATGCCCGTAGGTTCGCTAAACATAAACTACAATCTATAAAACAAAAGTTATAACACCGACATGCCGGTGAGTCCGACCTATACATGACTATCAATACTCCCCCTAGGTTGGACCTCACCCGGGGAAGTCTTCTGCTTTAGCTCCATCTTTTTCGGCTTCAGATTTGCTCGATAAACGCTTCTGCCCTTGATTTAATCCCGGCCAACGGATTTGTCACATCTTCAGATCCGGCCTCTTCATCTTCACTAAAAACCAAAAACGACTCGACAAACTCAGCTTCAGCGACATCGGTATCAGGCACATCAAGATCAATAGTTTCCGCCTGAATATCTTCTGTATGCTCCTCACCCATCACATCCTCAACAACCTCAACAGGTTTCTCAAACCTTTTCTCTATCGATTTATCAAGCTGTTTGGACAAGTCATCCATATCCATTTGCTGTTCATCCGTCATTCTCAACCTTTCATTTACCCTTTTTAATTCAGCACGAACACCTCGGGCTTTGTTTGCAACCTTCACAAACAGATTTGCTTCAATCCTCGTGTCATCTCCAGCCCCGTGCTTAATTATGTTCTCACACAATATCTTCAGATCATCATCGCAGAAAGAGAAGATTTCCATAGGATCAAACAGGCGAATTTCCGGACGATCTTCTCCTTTAAGTCTAATAACCGCCTCACCCGTACCATTGTCATAAAACCATTTCAGAAATTCTTGTAGACGTGGAGGCTGAGTATCAGGAACCCTAACCCTTGTAGATAATCTTTGGAGCCTCAATCTTCAACACAACTTTTCCCTTCTAAGAAACCCAATGCCTATCCTTCTTCTGCCTCATTCTCTTTGGTTTCTGGTATCCGAAATCAACAAAATTATTCTCCGCAGCCCTTCTGATCGATACTTCGAAAGCACAGGCTCTACCACTATCCTCCTTGCCTAGCAGAGGGAGTTCAGCTAATCTACGCAAATCCCACCTTGGCAATGTGGCGAAATGCTTCCTGTTCTTAATGTAACAGATATCCCCACCCCTTCTTTTAATCATATACGCATCAAAAAGACTGTTATATTTCCATGCGATCACTTGCCTATCCAGTTGTGAAGTATTTGGCTCGTCAAGATGTTGAAAGATAGGCACTTCTGGAATGACCTCTTCATCCTTTCTAAACCACTCCGATTTATCTAAGTCAATGTGCTCAAACTGATAAGCCACACTCTTCTCTCCAACATTGTACTTTTCCGACTCATCTTCCAAATCCTCGATCCTCACTATCAATATTCACATCAACTTCCGGTTCGTCGATCAAACTAAAATTCACACTAGAACCTCCAACAACCTCAGTCCCTGTAAAAGCATCCAAATCAATACCCATGTCTTCATCAAACACCTCTTCAGCAGCTTTCCCTTTATCCTTATTCCCAAAAGCAGATTGCATTAACGGATACTTTGCAGCATCCGTTAAGCTTTTCAGTTCTAATTCAGACATCGCTGGATCCGACCCATCCTTCTCCTTCAAACTGTTCAGCTCCTTGAATATTCTAACGATCAAACACTGTTGGTCCCTCATCATTCGACCCATCTCAAAGATAACAGTTGATTTTTCTGCATCCTTCGTCTCCAAATCAGCATATCTACTTTTCAAATCCACTATCTCAGACTTCAGACTTGCTATTTCGCCCTTCAATTCACTAACAGATTCAGCAGACGTACCCGAAACATCGTGCTTAGTTTTCTTTGCAGCTTCAGTGGGTGCATCTAATTTTCTCTTCGTCCTTTTCTCCCTACCCGCATCAATCTCAGCCTGTACTTCGTCAATTTCACGATCTAAATCATAATCCTTGTCCTTCGCATACTGTTTTCGCTTCCTCAGCTTCTTCTCAATAACCTCAACGTTCTCACCACCCCTTTTTCTTTCAATCTCTATCAACCTTTGTATGTGTACCACCTATCAGCAGGATACATATTTTCCCATAAGTAAGATATCCTACCAACACAATCTGATCTCATTGATTTGCAGTCACCAAATATCCTAGAATGCATCGACCAGATATTCAGCACCTCACCAATGACAGGCAGATTTGGCAGCTTGTCATTCAGAGTCATCTGCACGAATCTAGGATACAACAACCACTTGTTCCCCTTCATAGCATGAATGTTCTCGAGCATGTAGTTGTAGATGAGCTTTGCTAGATTTGCCTTCTGCCCTCGACAAAACAAAACCATGGCGCTTGCCCAGTCCAGATTCAGCCCATTAGTACCACCCTTCCTATGATCAAGGCACATAATGAACACGTGTGCAATGTACCTCCATTCCTTGATCAAATAGGATTTGAAAAACTCCATTTTCTTCTCCCCCGACATAGGACCCTCATAACCCGCAGTCCTAAAAGCACCATATACTTCTTCTGCCGTCATCTTTACTTCATCACCAACATCATTCTCTAACCTCAAAACCCTTGCCACATCAGCTTCGGTAAACTCTACATCAAACCCATTAACTTGGGCACAAATTCTTGATGGTTGCACAGAAACATTCATCACCGCTGTTCTCCAGAAATCTCGAACATGTAGCTCGTATATAATGGGTAAATGAGAAATAGCGTGATGAATGTCAGAAGATTTCAGCCACCTGATACAGTCTTTATATCCAACAGTCTTCTCGTGATTCTCGTCCAGTAAAGAACACATATTGTGCTTTCTTTCAAAAAATAATGTAGACATCGTGCCTGAAAAATAAACGAAAATTGATCAGAAACGTGAAATTGTGAAACAGTGTTTAGATTTGCTGGATAAAACAGGTTCGCTGCACGGGCGAACCTGAGATTTGGCACCAAAACCTATAAATTCGCTGACATGAAAAGTCAGTCTTTTGGTCGAGCGAATGTATAGGTTCGCTAGAAACACTCGAGCGAATCTATGCTGATGCACGGGCGGCATAACAGCATAGGTTCGCTCGAAGTTTTGAACTTTCGTTCAGGTTCGCCAGACGAACACATAGGTTCGCTGAAACCCTAGTTTTTGAAAAACGGCCAAAATCCAGTCTAAAAACCATAATCAAACAATCAAACCAACAATCAAACAATATAAACATGAAACGAGCACATTTTGATAAATATTAAAGCACATAATCAGTTTTTTTAATCATTAACACAGAATCAAAATGGGTCGATTGAATTATCGGCGATTAAGAACAGATTAATGGATAAAAATGATGATTAATATGGAAGTAAAGCATACCAGAGATGATTAAAAAGACAGTTCAAAGGTAGTGAGTTGTGGTGAGTGAGAATCGAACGTGCGAAAAAAGTGTTTGAAAGTGATACGCCAACAGTAACCAGCGAACTTGTGAAAAAAAATTCAGACAAAACATATATATATGACCACAGGTTCGCTGGATGTGTGAACTAGCGAACTTCAGATTCGCTCGGGACTTATGGTCTAGATAAGACACGGCGACAAGAATAAGTTCCGGGCGAACCTGTAGATTCGCTAGTAGGTTCGCTGGGACACAAAACAAGAAAGATTAAAAAAGTATTTTTGGTTTTTCTCAAGTTTTAAATTCTTTGCAAATCCATGAAAACGCCCCACGATTTCAACGCTCCGAAAAATAAAAGCAATGCATAAAATGAAATATAAAGACATAAGAAAGGAAAAATAAAATAAAGTGAAAGAAAAAGCTAGAAATTTAAAACAAAAGAAGGATATATATATATATATATATATATATATATATATATATATTTGATGATGTTTTACGAGCAGAATCCGGAGAATCATAGATTGGCGGGATTGCAGATATGTTTGTCCATTTAAACCCATGCCTTAGTCCTTTCAACAAGAGATCGATCAGCAGCATCATTTATCATGTTTTGGTTTGATTAAAGAAGCTCAGGCAACTCGGTCCCCACAGACATCTAGGTAAAAAGAACAAGTTCTGTCATCATGATATATTTGAGCAATATGATTGACTTTGCTTGAATTTCTTGGATCAAATCTTGAATATTGATCGATGCATGAACTTCTTTTGACATTTGTGCAATTTTTTGCATCTTTTTGTGAGTGGAGCTTGTCAACAATGATTCTTTTGAACACATTGCGACTTATTATTTGGGAAACTCAAATGGTTTAGAGCTCCAGGTCTATACCGACGTATAATAGAGGAGATAAACATTTGAGCATGCTCGGTGAATCTTCAGGTCAATACTTCCGTATAGCAGAAAAGATCCACCAACTCCAGGTCAATACTTCCGTATAGCAGAGGAGTTAAGCACTTTTGACTCAATACATTCTGAGGAGCTAACAAGTAACTCACTCAGAGGTTTTTCTGAAGAGCAACACTAGCAGCTTTTTATTTTGTTTTGCTAACTAGTAACTCGATTCAGGGCTAGGGTGAGGGTGATTTGGGATATTTGGGGAAATCAAGGCAAAGATTTGACGCTCTCAACCCATTTTTGACAGAACTCGTATCTTTGTGCAATCCAATCATGTCAAGGGGATAATCCTTATTGTCGAGATCTTGAACGTTATGTTTGGCTGCACAATCACTGTTTACTTTGTTTTCGGGATGAGCCTATCTACCATATCCCAAACACAATACTTCTGACCTCCTTCAACGTCTCTTCAACATCATTTCAAAAACAGGGATCCTAAAATAGCAAAATTTGAAAAACTATAAGTAGTTAATCTTTAATATCTTCCCCAAAATTTCTATATAATAGCTATCTAATAAGAAATTTTTGTTTTTCGGATTTTCTTAATATATATATATACAGAAGAAATAAAATAAAAGTGAAGGAGCGAAGAAATGAGTGACCCACGGATTTTCAAGGAAGAAAATGAAAAAGTTATTTACATATTTACAAAGCCATTTTTCATAGATAAAGGTTTTCAAAATGATATCAGTCCCAGCATAGAGATCAGTTCATAAAAACGTGGTTTGTCAAAAGTTTTTGTGAAAAGATCAGCTTTTTGTTTTCGAGTTTCAATAGGAATAATATCAATGAACCCCTTTTCCTGTGCGTCCCTGATGGCGTGAATTCTTGTTTTGATGTGCTTGGTGCGTGTGTGATGAACTGGATTCTTGGCAATTCCAACAGCTGCTTCATTGTCACAAAAGAGTGGTGTATGAAGAAAGTTGATGCCGTAGTCCATCATCTGATGCTAGATCCAGAGCACTTGGCAACAGCAGCTTGAAGCAGAAATGTATTCGGCTTCTCCTGTGGACAGGGAGACGGTTGTTTGCTTCTTGCTTTGCCAGGAAACAAGACATTCGCCAAGATATTGACATCCGCCAGTGACTGATTTCCGGTTTATCCTGCAACCAGCATGATCACTATCAGAAAAAGCATGTAAATCAAAGTTCCCACCTTTTGGGTACCAAAGTCCCAAACGAGAGGAACCCTTAAGGTAACGAAAAATGCGTTTAACAGCTTTCTCGTGTGACTCCTTTGGATTGGCCTGGAAGCGAGCACAGTAGCACACAGCGAATGTAATATCAGGTCGGCTAGCTGTCAGATACATGAGAGATCCGATCATCGAGCGGTACCGATGAGCATCCACGGGATTCCCATTATCATCAGAAGTAAGGCATGTTTGAGCGGTGAAGGGAATCAGTTCCGGAGAAGAATCATCCATGCCAAACTTTGTGAGGATTTCTTTGATATATTTCTCTTGGTGGATAAGAATTCCATCAGGCTTTTGTTCAACTTGCAGCCCCAAAAAGAAACACATCTCCCCCATAATTGTCATTTCAAAACGATCCATCATCACTTTTTCAAACTCTCTACACAGCCCCTCATTTGTCGAACCGAAGATTATATCATCAACATACACTTGAACAATCAGCAGCTCACCATTCACCTCCTTCTTGAACAATGTCATATCTATAGTCCCACGAGAGAAACCTTTGCTGAGAAGATATTGTGTTAGAGTTTCATACCAGATACGTGGAGCTTGATGCAACCCATACAAGGATTTATCAAGCTTGTACACCTTTGAAGGAAAATCTGGATCCTCGAAACCCGGTGGTTGACATACGTAGATCTCCTCATCGATATCTCCATATAGAAATGCACATTTCACGTCCATCTGATAGACTTTAAAGTCTTTGTTAGCAGCATGAGCAAGAAAGATTCTAATGGCTTCAAGGCGAGCGACTGGAGCAAAAACTTCAGTGTAGTCAATCCCCTCCTCTTGAGCAAATCCTTGGACAACCAATCTCGCCTTGTTTCTGATAACAACACCGCGATCATCTGGCTTGTTTCGGAAGACCCACTTAGTGCCGATGGGGCACTTATTAGGAGGAAGATCAACAAGTTCCCAAACTTTAAGCTTCCTAAATTGTTGCAATTCCATTTGCATGGCATCAACCCAACTAGGATCTTCAAGTGCTTGTTTGTAATTCTTCGGAACAACTTGAGATAAGAAAGCAGCATAGAGACACTCATTAATCAAACCACACTGACTCCGAGTTTGCACACCATCAGTAATTGATCCTATGATATAATCATGAGGATGATCTTTCAAAGTTTTGAAGTTTGTGTTGAGAAGCAAAGGGTTGGTCTGAGTTGAGGATGTTTGGGTAGATGGTTGTGAAGGTATATTTGATGTTGGAGGAATTGTATTAGTGGATGAGGTTGGGATGGTAGTGGATGATGAAGGGATATCAAATGAAGGATTTGGAATGGTTTGAGGTGGTGGAGGTGGAGGAATGTCAAATGAAGTGGGAGGTAATTGTGTAGTCGAAGGTTGTGGTTGTGGTTGTGGTTGTGGAGTGGATGGTTAATAATAGTAACTGATGTGTGTGGAATGATGTCATCATCGTCAGAGTTAGGAAGATTGAATGATTTGAAAACAGTGGTGGAATCGTAAAACCATGCAGGTTCACAGCCAATGCTTGTAGAGTTTGACTCTTGCCAATCAACATAATAGGACTCTTGCACAATCCGCGTTCGCTTGTTGTAAACACGATACGCTTTTTGTGTGTTCGAGTATCCTACAAAGAAGCATTCATCTGAAACAGCACCAAACTTCGTTTTCTGATCTTGAGTATTCAACAAAGTACGAGAACATCCAAAGGGGCGCAGAAAATCGATCAACGGCTTAATTCCACGAAACAGCTGGTATGATGTCTTCATCTTGTCTTTGACAATCAGTACCCGATTCAGAACATAAGCTGCACAATTTACTGCCTCAGCCCAGAAGATAATAGGAAGCTTTGACTCAATCAGCATAGTTCTAGCAGCCTCCACAAGGGTTCGATTCTTCCTTTCAGCAAGACCATTTTGTTGTGGCGTTCGTGCGGCGCTAAACTGTCTGAGAATACCCCGTTGTTCACAGAAAGAATTGAAGATATGGTTTCTGAATTCAGTTCCATTATCGCTTCTGATGGCTTGAACCTTTCTCTTTCCAAGAACCTCGATTTGAGGGATCAGCTTCATTAGCTCTTCAGCAGTCTCACTCTTGTTTGCCAGGAATCTCACCCAGGTGTACCTAGAGTAATCATCTGTGACAACCAAGCAATAAGATTTCTTAGCAATAGATTTGACACTTATTGGACCAAATAAATCGGTATGTAACAATTCGAGGGGTTGTGAGATAGAATTTTCAATTTTAAGTTTATGTGGCTTTTTGTGCTGTTTTCCTTTAGCACAAGCCATGCATTTCTCAACCACAGAAAAATCTTTAAGTGGTAAACCCCTGACCAAATTGTTCTTAACCAATTTATTTAGTATTTTAAAATTAATGTGCCCTAAACGTCTATGCCATTGAAAAGATTCAAAAGATGAAGCTTTAGATAGGAGACAGGTCACGGTGGAAGTTGATTCTTTTGATCCCATATTCAGCATATATGTATCATTTCGTCTTGGAGCTCGCATTATCACCAATTCTTCAGGAATAGAAAACTATGGCTTCAAGAACATACATTCATTTGGAAGAAACAACACAGGGATATTCTTATCACAGATTTGTGATACACAGAGAAGATTGAATGCCAATTCCGGAACATAGTTAACATCTTCCAAGGTTAGTGAACCATTCGAGACTTCTCCTTGACCAATCATCTTACCAGTCATATGTCCTTCAACGGCACTTGAATGTTCCTGACATATTTTTAAAGATAGAAGTTAGACTTTTGAAATTGGTACCCAAGCCTTTGTGTACTTGGGTCGCGGAACAGAAGAATAATTACAAAAGAAATTATTTACAAACGTGTTTAATCTTTTTCCAAAAGATTTTTGCTTCGAACTGTTTTTAACAAACTCGGGGCATTGCTTAACAGTATGATCAACGTTTCCACATTTAAAGCACTAAAGATTTCAAACCCACTTTTGAAACATTATCAACAAGAATTTTATCCATTTCAATTTCTTCATCACATTCAGACAATTGAGAATTGCAATCACTGTAAGAGTCATAAGGCTCTTTTGATTTACCTGTTGTGACTTTTACCTTTTCAGATTCAGATTTAGATTTATCAATGTGATTCATGGATGAGAAAGATGATTCCCTTTCTTTAGGTTTTGAAATCCTCACAGGTGTGAAAGATGGAATTTAATGAGAAAAGAACTTTTGAAAACAATTTGTTTTGGTTTGACTTTCAGAGACATGACCTGAAAGTTCATCTTTGTCATTCATACAAACATTTTCAATCACATCATCATTCAACATATTAAAGTTTGAAGTAGAGCACCCTAAATTACTATTACAAATAAAGTTGTCTGAATGTAACACATTACTAGAAACAAAATTAATTAATCTAACGTCTTCAACAGACTTCTTTGAATCAGAATTAGAACAATCAGAACTGCTAGAACAACCAAGCCCAGTACTCCCACCATAAGCATAATCCTCTCTAACCTCTTTAAGATTTACTCCACTTAAACCTGCAATAGAGCTGTTAGTATCATTCTGTATAATCTCTTGTATCAACTCATTCGAAGGATAAGGAATTGGTGTGGGAGAATAACAGAAGGTACTAGGTGGGGGATATGCATATGCTTCATTGTTATAACCCAAACCTGTCTTAACTCTGGCCCCCCGTTGTTTCTTGCAAAGTTCCTCCCTTTTCATGGCAGAAATAGTCCATTGTTCCAATTTATTCTTGACTTTTCTTGTCTCAAACTCAGCAAGAGTAACTTGCTCAGTTAAATAGTTTATTTCACAATTCTTTTCCAAAAGAGATCTTTTCAAATGTTCGTTTTCTTTCAAAGCCTCTCTTAGTTTAACAAAAAATTTTGATTCATTCTCTTTAAGCTCTTTGTTAATTTTCTTTAATTCGTTTTCATTCGTCATTAACAATTTATTAGCCTTATAAATACCAATTAAACGAATTTTGCATGCGGATGAGCACATATCCTCAATAACATCGTAAGGAAGACCAATTACCAGTTTTTCGGCAGCAAGAGCACGATCACACTGGCAATATGGAGTGCTCCTTTTGAACTCATCCACAGCATCAAGTCTTGCCTTCTCGATCATGGCTTCCAAATTTAGCTTTGACTCTTCATCATTCTTCATCTCATTCACCGCAGCTTCACAAACTAACCCCGAATGATTCAGATGCCCTTGAACAATAGCATCTGACTGATCTTTGTCAACTTTCTCCGCTTTCCATTCTTCATCTTTCTCTTCATCAACCTCACACTTTAATTCAGCAGCTTTATCATAATTCTCACCATTTTCACTATAAAATTCTTTGAAAGGATCAAAGCAATTTATATAGTTATCCTCATCCTCAACAATCTCAGCAACCAAGGCGTGATTGATTTCTTCCTTTGTTTCTTCAATTTCTGCACTCCAATCAAAATTGGTGAGCAGTGCAGTTTCATTTCTCGGTTTCACTTCCTCAAGCCTTTCTTGAATTGGAACAGTTCTCGAATTATCAGTAACAATTGGTAAAGGGCATTCCCTTTTGAAATGACCCAATTGTTTGCAGTTGTAACATCTCAGCTTTCCTTTGTCATACCCGAGCTTATTGTTCTGTCCCTGATTCCCAAAATTTTTTCGACTCGTTCTTTCCATAAACCGTCTAGCACGAAGAGTAAGCATTGCCATTTGCCATTGAATATCGGTTTCTTTAAGATCATCAAGATCCACCTGATACATATCCTCAACAGTCATACCCTTTCCCTTTAATTCACCAGCAACAAGAGCTTCATAGCTATGAACAAACATTCCAAACAAAGCCATAGTGTCAGATGGAATCTGAGTGGTGACAGATGCATTCGAACCAGAACCAACACTTGTAGATGCACCAACAGATTTAACAGACCCAAGACTTGATGATCCTCCAGATGCTACACAAAAGATATGAGAGTTTGCAGCGGATGTAATAAGTGCAGCATTCTGAGGAGGAATATTTGGAACCATCATAGACTAATTGTATTCTCTTCTCTTCACATCAAGATCAAAAGACTTCAGCTTGTTTATAACATACATCAGTTTAAAATCATGAAAGTTTCTCTCTTGCTTCAACAGTTTGATCTGAAGACTCCACTGGGGAGGAAGTGAATCTAACAGCTTTGTGACTTGCTCATAATTTCCCAGCTTCTCATCATATTTTTTTTAGGTTGCTTGATACAGACAGAAAGCGGTTGGTAATATCAGTCAGACTTTCTTGCGAATACCCCACGAATGAATTGAATTCTTTCTCAGCTTGAGCTTTTCTGTCCAACTTCAAATCCTCATTACCATCATAGAACTCGCACAATGCATCATACAAGCTTTTGGCAGTTGTGTGTTCAGCAAACCTATTGTAAATATCTTGATGTCTCCTTCAGTAAAAGTACTCAGATCAGTGTTTATTGAAGTAACGGTTCCTTCAACTTTCTTTGGCACATGCGGACCATTTACAATTGACTCCCATTGATTATAGTACGTGTAGTAGAAAAACGCCTTCAAACATCGCTTCCAATCTTCAAAATTTTCACCACTAACAAGCCTCGGTGGCCTGTATGGTTGAACACTATCCAGATAATTCATGTTCAAAGTTGATTGAGTCATAAATTCAAACAGATTGTAGTTTCGCCCAAAACAAGCAGATTTGCTGGTTTAGATTCGCCCAAAGAACAGACAGATTCGCTCGGCAGATTCGCTCAACAGACAAACAGATTCGCTCGACAGCAGACACAGTTTCGCCCAACTGATTTTGGCGGCAAGTTCGCTAGCACAATGAGCCAAATAAGTGAACTTTCGTTCAGTAAAATGTCAGATTCGCTAAACAGAAACACTAAATCTCAGAATACATGACTGTCTTAGGTTCGCTGGATGAACACGCAGATTCGCTGGATGAACAACTAGGTTCGCTGGCTTACGAGCAAAACAGTTTCAGTCCAAAATCAACCAGAACAGCCTCAAAACACAACCAATTGAAGATCCGTTTGTTTCTATAGTTTCCTACCACAAAATATGACAAACCCCAAGCAAATTCCAACTCAGAAACACACAAACCAGTTCAGAAATGAATCAAACAGTGTTTTGACACAAAAACCCCAAAAACTTCACAAAAATCTCTAAGATCAAACAATCAAGAGCACTAAGGCTCTGATACCATATTGTTGGTCCATCTAGATCGAGATTTCAGTGCTATAATGATTTGTAATACAATGAAACACACTTGATTCAACCAAACAAAGTCCAATATAACCCAAAACACAATAATAAGATCAAAACAATATAACCAGAGGAAATCAAGCTACAAAGATAGTGAAAATATGCTCCTAGCACCTCCAGCCGTCACACACACAATTTAGGGTTTGGTAAAATATGCAGAAGTTGTATTGCAATGAGAAAACATTACAATATATAGTTCAGCCATAGATTCGCTGATAGATTCGCTGGCAGCGAATCTATCAAGCGAACCAAACAGCTTCGCCGGGCACAATACAGGTTCGCCCGGTCGTCAAAACTGAATAAACAAAACAAACTATACTATGCTACGGGCGAATCTATAGATTCGCCCGTAGGTTGGCTAAACATAAACTACAATCTATAAAACAAAAGTTATAACACCGACATGCCGGTGAGTCCGACCTATACATGACTATCAAAATGTCTCCTTACTCCTTCAGGGGTTAGATCTACCTTTTCCACAGGAAAAAACAAATCATCTCTTGGTGATGACAAACCCACTCGTGAAGGAGATGGAGCGTGAAAAGATTGCAAATTCTGGAGTGACGGTTCGACCTGAGGTCCGTCCGTTGTCAGAGTGGTTTGTCCAGCCATTTCAGAAGATGTATGGCTGGAAGCTGACACATTAAACGTCGGAGATGATCTGAACTCAGGAGGATCGTTTTCCTCAGCCATAAAGAAAAAATACTTAAGAACAGCGTCGAGATCTAGCGGAGATCTGTTCTAAGCAGCGCTGCCCCACGTTGGGAGCCACTTGTTGCTACAACAAAGATTATGGAGAGGATGATACTAACGATGTGTCTAAGTTCAGGGTATGATTCGGTTATGACTCTAAATGTTTAAGGTTAGAGAAATGTTAAGAGAAAAGAGGAGATAAGAGGAGTGAGTGTGTGTGTGTGTTTTTAGAGTGGAGTGCAAGAGCCAATGTGAATGAATGTGTGTTTGTCTTCATATTGCAGCAATATATATACACAAGATATTGTGTATTGCCCAAGCAAATCTGAATCAAATCTGAAGGGTTCAGGAGCTCCTGGCTTGAGGCTACCCCTCGACCAGTGCACCTTCCATTCTTGGCAGTCTACAGCACTTCAGGTTTGAATAGTAGAATATGTTTTTAGCCATTTTCATGTAAGGGCTTTTCCCTTGCATTAATTGTGTTCAGTTTGCTTTTCCCATGATATCTTTTGAAGATATAATATCTTTTGAAGATATTATGGGATATGTTGGAATGTTTGTTGTAGAAGCAAGTGTCAGACTACTGTAGGGCTACTGTTCACGTACCAAGCTCCTGGCTCCTGGCTTCCGGCTGCCCAACCATGTGGTTATATGACCTACGTCATCAGACTGCTCCGTTCGTTCATAACGATGTAACTAGAATTATTTCGATTATGATGTTGACTTTTGTCTTAGGGATCATCTAACTTTATTTTGATCTGGATTCTTATATGAGCATCTCCTCATCGATTTTGATATTTGTGATTTCATCAAGTGGCTTATTATGATTGTCAAATTGATTGAGTTTGGGTAATTTCAAGGTAAGACCTTATATAGTTTTTTTTGTGATTTTTGAATTTATCAGTAGTTGAATATTTAAGTTAGAAAATTTTGATTTAACCATGGTTTTGTTTTAATGTTGTTATGTCTAAGTATGTGATTCGAGGACTATTCATATTAATATACTCCTACTCAAGAATTTGAATTTGTTGAACAAATAATGGTACCGACAAATGGTTTATTGATCTTCTGGTTATTGTTGTTGATCTGCTTATTGTTGGTTAAGATGAATTAATATTAATATATATTAGCACTTGATTATTGTTATTAATATATATTATTCGTCCAGATCTTTTACAACTGATTACAATATATAAATCACAGTTTAACATTATTACAATTTTTTACAGATTTAGGGATGCTAGAATGATGGGTGCCAATCCAACTCATGTTATTTGTGTTTACCATACTATTATCGTTAATACAAGTACACACACTGTTGCTACAACAAGATTTATGACAAGAATGATAGTAACGATATGTCTAAGTTCAGGGTATTGTTTGGTTATTAGTCTAAGTGTTTAAGATTCGAGAATGTTAAGAGAAGAGAGGAGTGAGGGTGTGTGTGTGTTTTTAGAGTGGAGTGCAAGAGCCAATGTGAGAATGAATGTGTGTGTATCTTCAGATTTGTTACAACATATATACACAAGATATTGCGTGTTGCCCACTCAAATCTGAAGCAAATCTGAAATGTTCAGGAGCTCCTGGCTCGAGGCTGCCCCTCGACCAGCGCACCTTCCATTCTTGGCAGCTTGAAGCACCTCAGTGTTGTATAGTGAAATATGTTTTTAGCCATTTTCATGTAAGGCCTTTTCCTTTGTATTAATTGGGCTCAGTTTACTTTTCCCATGATATATTTTGAAGATATTATGGGATATGTTTGAATGCTTGTTGAGGAAACAAATGTCAGAGTACTGTAGCGTCACTGTTCACGTACCAGGCTTCTGGCTTCGGGCTTCTGGCTTCTCAACCATGTGGTCATATGACCTATGTCATCATCCCCCAGTCATAAGCGCTTGTGATGTTTATCATAAGTGGTTGTGACTTAGAATTATTTTCCGGTTGTATTTAATTCTTGTGAGCTCCCAGCTTCTGGCTGCCTTGTCCCCCGTTATTGTTCAGTAGATGAAGGGATGTGGCATGTTTGATGGGATGTGACAAGACCTTCTAGGTCTGCTGTACTTGATGGGATGGGCTTCTAGCTCCCATCTGACCGTTGGTTTCTACTTCCCCTTTTCTAGGGATATGATATAACTTCCTTTTTTATATTATAACTCCTCAACTGCTTTTCTTTTTCATCGTTTTCCATCAATTTCTTCTCCCAAATCACCATTGCTATCTTTATTGCTTTTTCAATCATGGCCAAGAACGACATGAGTTCTTAATTCTCTCGCTTATCATAAAATAGTTCCTGGGAAAGTGATGTTATACACTCGTCATTTTGAACACTCCAATCTGAGGTACCCTTTTTCGAAGTTTTTCCTGAATGTCATTGAATATTATTGTTTGTCTATTTGCCAATTGGTATCGCAGGTATCATGCACTTCGAAATAACGTGTCGCGCTTTGGGTCATGAACCAGACTTGTTGGTTTTTCGTCGATTCTTTCAGCTTGCCAAGAATGGCAATTGGTTTACCATCGAAAAGACGCAGGTGGAAAATGTGTTGCTCAGCGACTTGGAAAGACAGGTTTTTTCTGGTTTCGGAAGAGATTGTGCCCTTTGTCATGCCATTGAGAAAAGCCAACGATCCATTGAATGAGAAGGTTCCGACAGTTGGTGAAGTCAACGATGTTTTGTTGGGTAAACTCCGCTCCTCCGCTTCTCGTCTGAGAACTTTTCCGGAGGAGTTTTTAGTGAAATTGGGACTGAGTGAGAGGTGGTCAGATCTACACACAGAGCCATCGATGTTTGTCGAGAATGAAGGTACGTTTTTGTAGGTTTTTCTCTTATTGCTTGTTCTTTTTATTTCGCTCCCTACTTATTTTGCCTTTTTGTTTATTCTTTGTAGTTGTTCAGGTGTTTGATTGTATGTTGTTGGAAGATTTTTCAGTTGTGAAGTTTAACGCTTCGGTTGTTCCACCCGGTGTTAATGGAATTGTTTTGCGTACCAAGGCAGATAAGCATCATGTGGGAGCTGTTTATGAAAGTGTTCTTGAGGGGCCGTCATTGAAAATTGTGGTTAAACCAAGCGTTTCTGTTTTAGGTCGAATAGAAAGCAGTCGGTCCTGCCAGCTTCTCATCTTGGTCATGAGGGGATGTAGATTGTTGAGAAGGTGACACCACCATCTGATCTTCGAGGTCTTACATCTTCTGACCCCGTTGATGTTGACGATTTCAATTTTGTGGCCTCTCTTATCGGTACAGATGTTGCCATTGAGATGGACCCATTGTGTCACACCCCGATTTCCGGGTCACGTCATGATGATTGGATTTACACTAGTACATAGCCGTTTTAAGTATTACAGCGGAAGTCTTACGGTCCAGAATTTTCATTTAGACTTACATTTGTATTCTACGGCTACATACTAAATTTTGTTCATGCCAATGTAATTGCTTTGCCAAATAGCCAGCCAATGCCTTCAAACTTGCCGCACAACTTACTTGAGATATCTGTTTTCTTTCCTAAAATGCATACTAAAACAAGTCAGCTAACGCTGGTGAGTTCTAAGTTTATTTAGTAAGGGCAAAACTATTTCAAAAGACCTGTTATTAAGTTCATAAAAAAAATAATCAAACTTTTATGAAAAACAGTCCTTTTATAATATCATCTCCACGAGATATAAAACATTGGCTTATTAGGCACGCTTGTTCAAAAACACTTGTGCACATGGAAAATTCTTGTAAAACACACTAGCACATCCCATGCTATGTTAATAATTTAAGCCACATGTAATAAATTAGTTTTGCCATGCCATACGATATGATGTACTCGAGATAATGATATAACGATCATAGACTAGCTAGGTACTATGATAAACTTCGATCATAAGTCCATAATCAAACCAAGAAACACGTTGTTGCCCCCACAACAGTCCAAACATATAAACTCCCTCGCTAAAATCCTGATAAGAGCGACTGATCGCGAAAGCGGGCCCTTCTAACCCGATAGATCTACTAATATAGTATGTGGCCTCCCCGAGGTTAATGATTATGGGGGGATTTAGGGGCTCAACAATATATACACATACTGCTGACCCAACTTATACCGTCATAACACTATACATGATCCCGATTACCCATCATATCACCATATCATGTTTTTCCCCCAAAACAGTTAAATAAAACATTTATTTAAAACGGGGTGAAGAGCTCACATATGTTAAAACAGATTAACATAAAATTCATTACGAGTATGCATTCTAGCCCAAAACGTATTTAAAACTATTTAAAGGAAGGGCTTCAAAGAACTCGCATAAGTTAAAACAGTTTAACACAAAATTATTACGAGTATGCATTCCAGCCCAAAATGTCTTAAAAATTGTTGGTCCATTAGATCTTCAAATCGTGTTATATATGATATAGATCAGATCAAAACCCTTTGTTACCACTAGATCTAGTAACAAAATGATTAAGAATTGGATCAAATAAGTAAACAACCCATAAAACCCATTAAGAATTAGATTAAGAAGATGAGGATTAGATGAAGTAGAATAGAATGGAAGCAACAAAGATATAAATCAGTCAATTCCTTGGTATCAATAACCAGATTCGAACTCACAAACAGAAGGTGTAATTGTATTCAATAAGATCCAAAAGAGTTGTGTACAAAATACCCTAAAACAACTATTTATACAGTAGCTAGTGTCGCAGGCAGTGTCGCATAGGCGACACTGCCTGCTCGCCAAGCTAAGACAAGTTGCATGCGACACTTCGCATGAACAAGCACAAGACATAACCAAAAGTAAACTAGCCTAACTATTACAACGGAAACAAAGTATGACTAGTCTATTACAAAGTAAACGAAATGCAAATAACGACATGGTGAAGTACCACCCTACATGTGGTCATCAATACTCCCCCTAGGGAGGTACTTCACCTGTCGGATCTTCTTCTTCAGCTCCAGCCTTTGCTCCTTCCAGCAGATCCGTCAGTTCTCGAAAATCTTCACGCAAATCCACCTGTGTTTGCACGCTCTCAGCGAGCTGCTTCACCTCCGATCTAATGCCTCGAGCCCTGTTCGCTACCCTCTCAAACAGTGCAGCTTCCTTCTTCGTCTCTTCTCCGGCTCCAACTCTGATTGGGTTTTCGCACAGAATTTTCAAGTCATCAACCGAAAACCCGAAGACCTCCATCGGGTCAAACAATCTCCATTCCGTTCCATCTTTGACACGTACGACTGCCTCTCCCGTCTGGTTATCGTAAAACCATTTCTCAAACTCTTGTAATCTCGACAGGCTAGGGTCCAGAACTCTCTATCTCAGTACTGTTTTAATTGGTTTCAGCGTTAGCACGATCTTCCCCTTTCATGTCACCCAATCCAAATCTTTCTTCGATCGTTTACGTTCCAGTTTATTATATCTGAAACTTTTAAAGTTATCCTTCAACCCTGCTTGAATATTCTCCTCTAATAGTTTTGCACGATCGTTCAGACCTGCGTTAATCAATGGGAGAGCCGCCAAACGCCTCAAGTCCCATTTAGGGAATGTTTTGAAGTGTTTGCGGTTGCTAACGTATCTGATCCCTCCCCATCTCCTTTTTATCATAAATTTATGTAGCTCCAGACTGTATTTCCAACTAAAGATCTTGTTATCTGTATCTTTAGTGGTCGGGGCATCCAAGTTCTGGAACAGAGGCCTGACGGTTTCTGGTTCCTCCACCTTCCGGAACCAGTCAGTTTTATCTAACTCAAACACGGCACCCTCTATACCACTCCTCTGAGCAACATATACCATCTCTTTCTCATCAACTTCATAAAATTCAGGCTCAGAGTCGTAGTCCACCAATTGTTCATCTTCAACTTCTTCGTCTATCAATTTCATTTCGGCACCCTTCTCCTTCTCAGCAACAACTTCCTCTCCACCCAAATCAGTATCAATATCGAGACAGAAGTCATCAGTAACTTCTGTCTCTTTCTCAGTTCCGCTCCCACCTGCACCGCTAAAACCACCAAAATCTTTCCGACTTCTGCCTGTTTGCACCATCTCCTTCAGTGTAGGATACTTCGCAATGCTCACCATCTCGTTAATTTCAGTTTTTGTCTCCGTCACACCAACTTTTACTTCTTTCTTTACATCATTCAGCTCTAGCAAGAGATTTTTTATTAAAACATGTTGATCCAGCACAATCTTCCTTAGATCCTCCATTTCCGAATCTCTGTGCCTCTCGCGCTCCTCCACATTCATCAACTTGGTCTTGACCATACATAATTCATTCGCGAGCGACGTATTCAACCCACGTATAACGTCCTCATCCAACCCAGCACCTCCTCTCTTCTCAGTTTTCCTTTTAGCGGTCTCAGGCATACTTTCGGAGGTTGCTGGTTGTTTCCCTTTTGCCTTCTTGATTCTGACGTCAGTATCAGAATCATTTTGTGATTTATCAGCCGCTTTCCGTTTTTAACCTTTAGATTTGAAAATTTCTGCCTCGATCTCATCTATATCCTCCTCAAACGGTATCGGCTTTGGTCCCACATACTTCTTCCGCTTCCGTATATCCTCCTTGAACTTTTCACGTAGTTCCCCATACCATTTCTCTTCAGAGGCTTTCAACTTCTCGATATACTCCCACCTTTCATTAGTATACATATTTCGGAAAAGATAGGTTATCTTTCCCGAAATGTCGTGTCGAGGTGCGGAGCAATCAGCAAAAATCCTCACATTCATCCGCGTCCATTTCAAAGCATCACCCAATTTCTGCAAGTCTGGCTTCAGTTCGTCAATGAAAATCTGTATAAATCGTGGGTATAACAGCCATTTATCCTTCTTGGCAGAGGAGATGTTCTCAATCATATAACCGAATATCATCTGCGGAATATTCGCCTTATCTCCCCTACACAGTTTAGCATCGCCCGAGCCCATTCGAAGTTTAGCCCATCCGTTCCACCATTGCGATGATCTAAACATATAATAATGACGTGGGCTATAAATCTCCACTCCTTTGACAAGAACGATTTCTTGATATCCCGATGATACAAGAAATCTGTTCCTTCATATCCCATCTCCAGAAAACCTTCATAAACGTCAGTCAAACTCAGCAGTACCGGTAATCCAACATCGCACTCCATCCTCAACATCTGGGCAATAGAATCAACGGTAAGTACAATCTGATCCCCCATCACAGTAGCCCTGATCTCCCCCGGATCTGCATTCAAAATTGTATGTCGCTGATTCCCAGAAATCTCGGATATGTTGCTGATCTATCACCAGATCCTTCGTGAACACATAAAATATTGGAGACGCCTTCATCCATGATATCACATCTCTAAATCCAACAGACTTCGGGTCCTTATCGTTTAGATAAGCGACCACGTTCGACCGCTTGTCGAACCTCATCGGCGGAGGACGCTTCGGATCCATATAATAAACCTGAAACGTAAACCGAAAGTTGATTAGTATCAAAAATAAAGTAAAACAATAATAATAATAATAATAATAATAATAATGAAAAGTATATAAAAAAAGATTAAAAAAAATTAAAAAAATTGTAGTGTCGCAGACATGCGACATAGTAGTGTCGCAACAGTGCGACACAGCAGTGTCACATATTCATCGACACTGCTGTTTCGCAACAGCATGGCGTGTGCCACGACACTACACTGTCGCAGCACCACAGGCCTCTGACACTACCAACATTGGTAGTGTCGCAAACATAGTTTGAACTTTCGTTCAGTGTCGGAGAAAGAATAGGTAGTGTCGCAAAACGCGAAAAACCAACAGTCAAGAAAATCAAAACCATATCAGATCAACACCAAAACAAAATTCATTACAGACGAAGGTTCGTAACACATTAAATCACAATTCTTACCGGTTGGAATCGAGTAAAAACACGCAAAGATCAAGGATTGAAGTTTATTGTGTGTTAGGGTTTAGTGTCGGGTGTAAGGTCGGGTTTTGTGAAAAAAGAAGTTATGACTCAAACGACCCACATCAGATGAAGATAATGCATGACACAGTTTCGCAAACCCGACACTATAGTGTCGCATAGGCCATAGTGTCGCAGACCCGACCCTATAGTGTCGCAAAGATCCAAAATTTAAAAAATTAGTTTTTTGAAAATATAATAAAAGTCAAATCTAGTTAAGTTACAAATATTTTAAAATAGTGTCAAGCCAATCTAATGAGTAAGATCCAAGACAACGACCCATTTTAACCACGAATGTTTAAAAGGAATAAATTGGTATAACAGAATGGATCACGAGGATTTTAGAAACGCGTTTCGGGCAAACATCCGGAGGAACAAAGATTTGGAAAGATTGTCAGTATGTTTGTCCATTTAAACCCATGCCTTGTTCCTTCCGACACACAACCTGTGATAATATTATCATGTTTTGGTTCGATTTGAAAAAACTCTGGCAATTCGGTTTCCACAGACATTCAGCAAAGTAACTTGTTTTGACCTCAGGGCTTATTGAGTTTAGATGTTTCAGCAAGATTTTTTTTAATTTGATTGGACATAGACCCAGATCAAGTGATCAAGGTGAATGAATTTTGGATATGAAATGGAGTTTGGTTTAATGAATGACACATCAAATAATGAGCGTGATGCATAAAATTTTGAGCTTCGCTTTATATGGGTTTTACAGATGATCAGCGCTCCAGGTCTATACTGGCGTATAACAGAGGAGATGATTATCTGTACGTGCTGATGAGAGCTTCAGGTCTATATTTACATATAACAGAGAAGATCATCACTCCAGGTCAATGCGTCCGCATAGCAGAGGAGATTAACACAAGAACAAAAAATTCTGAAGAGCTAACGAGAAGCGTCATTCAGGGTTGCGGCTAAGGGTTATTTAGGAAAAATCAAGCACGAAACAAATACTCTCAGTCCATTTTTGTCAAAACTTATCACTTTGTGCAGGCCAAATGTCTGTGAAAATGCTCCTCATTACCGAGTTCTTTGTGAATTTAGTTTGATCACAGATTTGATGTCTAATAGTATTCGAGCTGAGCCTACTGACACATCAGTATACAAATCTCTTTCCTCCTTCTGACGCCGTCAACCCATATCTGAATCCTGCAAGAAACAAACAGTATTTAACATGAGATGAAGCACAATTATAAAGTTTGTAGTATTTACTCCCCCAAAACTTTTAGTTTTTCAAACTGATTTTTTTTTACAAATTTAAGAACATTTCAGATCAAACACAAAAGAAAGGCCGACATTATTAGAAAATTTAAGTAAGAAAAACATATTTTTCTTTTACATTTCTCCCCCCTTTTTTTATTTTTTTATTTTTTTATATATTTTTATATTTTTTAATATAAACTAGAAAGCAGAACGAAAGTACAGAACATCCGCAACCAATCAGCCCAAGAAGGATGGATAGGCTCTCACCGAATAAACTATAACAAACAAAGGATAATCAATTAGAAACAGGAACCGACTTAACAAACCTAGGCTTTTGAAAGAAGGAATTAGTGCAAAAATGATTATTTACAAACTGTTTAATTCTATGTCCAAAATATTTATTATTTGTGCTGCTTCGACCAAGATCAGGACATTGTTTTACCATATGATCTGTTTTACCACATCTGAAACAGTGTGATTTTAAACAAATCCTTTTGATCTTGAAGGTAGGCACATGATCCATACAGATTTCTTCATCGCAGCTAGACATGTGAGAGTCTGAAGCAGTTGATTTACAATGATGAGACTTTAAAAACTTTGACTTGGGTTGTTGACGATTGTTGTGCCTTTCCTCGATTCTTTTGGGATTTTGAGTAATGAAAGACTGAGCTGGATATTTCCCTTTTTGTGATTTGAAAGAATGATCAGGGAATGGAACTGGAATTCTTCTTGTTGGTTCAAATTTTGAAAACTTTTGAACGTTGACGGTTGTAGATCAAATCTTTGTCTGAGTCCTCTGGTTCTCTCTTTTTCTTTGGTTCTTCTTCAGAACTTGTATATGTTTCAGAAATAGTTCCTAATCCATGTGAACCTTGATTGTCCTGACTTGATTGATGTGATGTGGACGAACTTTGAGCATATTCTCTTTCCCTGGTGATTGGCTCGAAGATCGGAATATCACCAGTTTTGAACTTTTCATGCAGATTGGTGAAGTTTGATGGTATGGATTTCGGCGTAGCGGAAGCATGACATTCATTGTCTTAATTACCATCAGGTGTTTTGCTATATCCAATACCGATTGAAGATTCGTATTCATTACTCACCTCTGAAATACTGACTCCCTCCACTCTAATATTTTGTTCAAACAAATCATTCTTTGGATACGGTTTGGGCAAAGGAGAGTAACACAAAGTTGATGGTGGCAGAAAAACTGTTTGAACATCAGGGTTGTATCCTACCCCATCTTTTATCCGAGCCCCCCTTTGGTTGACAAGAAGCTCATTTAGTTTCATTTGGGATACTGTCCACTTATCAAGTTTGCTTTGTAGTTTCGTGGATTCATATTGAGCTAGCAGATTTATCTCTACATTCCTTTCATAAAGATTTCTCTTCAGCAATCCAACTTTGGTCAAGGCTTCATTAAGTTTTACAGAATAACAGACTTCATTTTTCTTGAGTTCATTGATGTGATTTAAAATATACATATTTTATATAGATATTCCTTATACTTCTAAGTTACTTTTGGTCGATTTTTACTCTTAAACGGGTCATATTTAAATTTTAAGATCTTAAAAGACCTTGAGCTAATCTAATATATATTTTTTTATTAAATAGGCTATTTTGTTATGTTATTATATTTCCATGCGAACCGTTAAGGGAGGGGATTAAAAGAGTCTAAATGTGGGTGATTAAAGAAAATAATGGACCATGGATTGGGTATTGTGTTAATTTATATGCATGTTCTTTAAAATATGAATTCAGGAGGCTTAAGTGAATTGAAAGTGCAAAGTTCTAAAGTTGGAAAATTCAATTGGACTTCTAAGCCTTGTCTAAGGAAAAATAAAGCAAAGCCCACATTTATAATAAATTGTTATTGGTCTCATTTGGATGAACGTGGACAATAAGCCAAGGTCACCTAAACCTATTTTTTGAATATAAAAAGAGATATCAATTGGATGTTGGTGACGGCAAACTTGAAAAAGGAAAAAAAAGTTTTGTTTGGACGACAACTATTCGTAGGAGGAGGATTTAGACTGCAGAAAAGAGGAACATATTACGAACGAGAATTTCTTTTAAGTGAGGCATTTGGGAGAAATAATTTTGAAGGTTGAATCGGAAGCGGTTGACATAAAAGGAGAAGGTTTGAAGGTTTTTGACGATCAAGAGTTCAAGTTAGACGCGTGGATTACACTTTTGGTTTGCATTCTTGGTTTTAGTTTATAACTTTTTCATAATGTTTGCTACTTATATTATTAGTTTTGATTCGTTCTTGACCGTTATGAGTAGCTAAAATATTAAAACTACCTAGGTTTGATGATTATTGATTAGTTTTGTTATCTTTTGGGTTTTAATAAATTGTATGACTTGAATATTATTGAAAGTGTTTATTTTTTTTCCGGTTTATGATGTTTATGCATGTTAAGTTGTGATTGGTATTTAATTCCATATTCCTCTTGTGATTCTAATTATTTATCTTTGTGTTTTATTCATTAGAATTGCATGTTTAGGTTGAAAACTTGGTGTTTGAGATCTAATTGTGGTTAAGCTAGAGATAGTTAATCATAGGAATAAGTTTTAAATGTTGGTTTAACTTAGTGTTCTACTAGTCTAGAGACCGAGAGGTGATAGGCTATTGGCTTTATCTTTTATCTTAACTCGATAGGAATAGAGTTATACGAGAGTAAGCTTTACCTTGTCGGTTTTGGTTCTTGTAATTCCAAGTCATAAGGTTAGATAAGTTTACCTCTTTACATATAGGGTTGTCGGGGACAGTCTTACGTGTATTGTGATTGTTGAGACCGAGAGGAGATACATCATTAGGGTACCTTAGTATTCCGGTTTGGAGAAACCTAAAGTTGATTCATTCCGTCATCCCGTGAGCCTCATAAGACCTTAGAAACTCTAGAGTATGTTTATAAGACCTATAGCAGGCTTAGCATAGTTTAGTTTGTCTATTGGTCATAATTTTTAGATCCGGAGTCATACAGTTTATTAATCCCAAGGATAGTGAAACTCGTCAATGGGATTCTTACCTAGATGGTTTGCTTTCTCCATATTTGCTAGTCTCAAGTTCTTAGTCGTTTTTAGTATTTCTTGGTTCACTAGTATTTAATTAATTTTTAGATAAGTTTTAATTATTATTTCGTCATTATTTTCTTAGTTTAAATAGTAAAAATAAACAAAGTTTCATCTGTTAGGAGTCGATAACGATTTATTATTGAGGGCCGCCAAACAAGTCTCTTGGGTACGATACTCGGACTTACTTAGCTTGACTCCACACGACCGGTACACTTGCCGCTTGTGTGAGTTTTGTTGGGTTTTCCATTTTAATATAAAACGTGAGTTTGTGATCTGCATTTATTAAATATATATAATTTCACACATCATTCATTGCCATGATCTCACTTTGGTTTTGCAAGATTAGCCTGTTTGCTTTATAAACACCAAATAATCGTTGTTTACACTCAGGAAAACACAAATCCTGAACAGTCTCATAGGGTAGGTCCATGATGATCCTTTCAGCTGCTAAAGCCTTCTCACAGTTGCACACTCTTGTGTCTCCTTTATGTTTCACTTCCCTGTCTTCCAACACCTCTTCTTTTCCTGTATCATTTTGTTCTTCCTCATCTTCCACTGCTTTGTCTTTATTAAGTATCTCACTGTCAGATTCTCTTTCATTATCATATCTCAATTCCTCACAAGTTTCACCAATATTCTCTGAGGTTTCAACAATTTTCTCTGAATCAGATACTATCACCTTGAACATGTCATTCAGTTTGATATTGTAATCGAGTACGCTTGACACAGATGAGATTAGATCAACGTTTAAAGTGTTGGTTTGTTGTGGTAGTACTTCTTGGAAGAACTCTTTCCTTTTCATTTCCAGCTCAGAACTTTTCAACTTGTCAACTATATCCATGAGTTTGTAGTCCGAGAAACTCCTTTCTTTCTTCAGAACTTTAAAATAATCGTTCCACTCAATTGGAAGTGAATCGAGAAGTCGATGAATCTGATCATAGTTGGTAAGATAGGGATCATATTTCTTTAGATTTTCAGTCACATTCAGAAAGCGGTTGATCAAATCCGACAATTTTTCCTTTTTATTACTGACAAAAGCAATAAAATCCTTTTCAGCAAGCACTCCTTTGTCCGTCTCCCATTTTTCACATTCATCATGAAATCTACACAAAGCATTATACAAAGATTTTGCATTAGTGTGTTCTGCGAATTTTCTACGACTTTCCCTAGATAAGCACAAATTCAGAATATCAAAAGCTCTATTATCACGATCCATCAACCTGTTATCTCTATCGGTATATGAACTTGGGTCGGTGTTTCGAATTGTAGCGTCTCCTATGACTCTAATTGGTATATGCGGACCCAAAACAATTGAATCCCACTTAGTATGATCTGTAATCAAGTAAAAATCCTTCAGTCTCTTCTTCCACTCATCAAAGTTATCATCGTCTATCAGTTTTGGTGGACTAATTGTTGCAACGTTTTTCATATCAGCAAGGGTAAGTAAAGTTGACATTGTTAAGATTTAAATTTTAGATTTTGGTCACAGTGTCGCAGATAGTGTCGCAGAAAATTCTTTAGTGTCGCAAGGTAGTGTCGCAGACAAGATCGCAAACACTTTTGCAGAAGCAACTTTGAACTGTCGTTCAAGGGTAATGTCGGATGTAGTGTCGAGAAGCAAGCAACCAGATAATGTCGGCAAGAATGTCGGCTATAGTATCGAGTATAAGTCACAAGCAATTAGTTTCGTAAGACCAGTCACTCAAATGAACTTTCGTTCAAGCAATGTCGCAGACCAGCCACAAGAAATGATCAACAGCAATAAAATGGTAGTGTCGCAAACAACGCTAGTGTCGCAAGATGAACACTAGTGTCGCAAGATGAACCTGAGAAAACTCCTTCAACACAAAAAAGCACAAAATCATCACAGAAAACACCAAACAGATCCAATTGATGATCTGATGATTGCGATTGATTCACAATACAAAATAGAGCAATCCCAATCCAAACTCAGTCCATAACAACAACAAATAAGATCCAATTTGATTGAAAAAGTCTTTTGTCCAAAACCTCTGAAAATATACTAAAATCACTCCAAAATCTCATATATATATATGACGATGATAGATCTGAAGATGTAGACTGATTCTAAAACTAAAACCACACAATTCTCAATCCAATTCCATACTAATTCACAACAGATCAGATCCAGAATTGATGAAAGGTGAATATTGTCTAAAAACCCTCAAAAACCACAAATCATGAGCACAATGGCTCTGATACCATATTGTTGGTCCAATAGATCTTCAAATCGTGCTATATATGATATAGATTAGATCAAAACCCTTTGTTACCACTAGATCTAGTAACAAAATGATTAAGAATTGGATCAAATAAGTAAACAACCCATAAAATCCATTAAGAATTAGATTAAGAAGATGATGATTAGATGAAGTAGAATAGACCGGAAGCAACAAAGATATAAATCAGTCAATTACTTGCTATCAATAACCAGATTCGAACTCACAAACAAAAGGTGTAATTGTATTCAATAAGATCCAAAAGAGTTGTGTGCAAAATACCCTAAAACAACTATTTATACAGTAGCTAGTGTCGTAGGCAGTGTCACATCGGCGACACTGCCTGCTCGCCAAGCTAAGACAAGCTGCATGCGAGACTTATAGTGTCGCATGCAGTGTCGCATGAACAAGCACAAGACATAACCAAAAGTAAACTAGCCTAACTATTACAACGAAAACAAAGTACGACTAGTCTATTACAAAGTAAACGAAATACAAATAACGACATGGTGAAGTACCACCCTACATGTGGTCATCAATACTCCCCGTTATTTTATTTTTTTATTTTTTTGTGGAGTATTGATGACCACATGTAGGGTGGTACTTCACCATGTCGTTATTTGTATTTCGTTTACTTTGTAATAGACTAGTCGTACTTTGTTTCCGTTGTAATAGTTAGGCTAGTTTACTTTGTATAGTGTCGCATGCAGCTTGTCTTAGCTTGGCGAGCAGGCAGTGTCGCCTATGCGACACTGCCTGCGACACTAGCTACTGTATAAATAGTTGTTTTAGGGTATTTTTGTACACAACTCTTTTGGATCTTATTGAATACAATTACACCTTTTGTTTGTGAGTTCGAATCTGGTTATTGATAGCAATTAATTGACTGATTTATATCTTTGTTGCTTCCATTCTATTCTACTTCATCTAATCCTCATCTTCTTAATCTAACTCTTAATGGGTTTTATGGGTTGTTTACTTATTTGATCCAATTCTTAATCATTTTGTTACTAGATCTAGTGGTAACAAAGGGTTTTGATCTGATCTATCTCATATATAGCACGATTTGAAGATCTACTGGACCAACAAAAACATATTAAAGAAGGGGCTTCAGAGAACTCACCTTAGCCATGTACTTAGATTTATCCTATTTGAATTCAGATGGTTTCTCGTGGAATCTATCCAATTCATCAGTCTAAAGTCCCTGATTGATAATCAAGTACATACTAAGATTAAAAAGAGGGTCCAACTATGATCCTATGCGACTATTTAGGCGTCTAAAGCGTCGTCTCACACGTTATGGTCTTATTCGAGATTTATTATTCACGTATCATACTTTTAGATTGTTGACGAATACTATTACTTATAAAATATATATCAGCTACACTTAAGTTGTGTATATAATTATCAGTGTTTGATAATTAATATTTCTGGAAACAATATAGATGTATTCTTTTTACTAATAACTAATTTATATCTATGTCTCTAATAAATTTTTATGATGTTTTATTTAATAAATCATTTTTTTCTAAATATACTTTGAAATCATTCTCATAATTTTAAAATGTTTCACTCATGTATTTTTACAAAATACCCGACTTATCCATATATACATAAGTCACCTATTACTTTTCAAAACATAACAATTTCGGGTTTTTAGTTATTCATAAATCAAGATTGACTTTTACAAAAATTATACATATTATTTATTAGAGAATCCGTCAATTTTATATAAACATGCTTATATATATGAAAATATTTTGTTTCGTCACTTCATATTTTTATTAAAGTCTAAGAATTGGCTTTTGTATTATAAAAATATTTTGTTGGTTGGTCGGGTGGGAAACACGCTTGTGTGGACCTTACGGGAGTGTCTCCCTTGGTTGCGCTTAAGGACAATGGATTTGTTGCACGACAGGCAGCGTCAAAGGCGGAATCATGTAAGATCGCCAAACACGAGAAAGCCTGCCTGGCCAATCAACATGTTTTTATTCCATTAGCTTTTGACACATTTGGCTTCCTAGCCACTGAGGCAGTGAACTTCTTGACTAGGGTTCAGCGGGTCATTCATAGCAATGTTTCGACACCTAAGGGCCAAGGTTACGTCTTCAGTAGGCTAGGTTTTGCTATTCAAAAGGGGGTGGCGGCGCAACTTGTTGCCCGTTTACCTGTCACTTTATTGTAAATTCTTTGAAAGATATTAATGGATATATGATTATTTCTTAATTAAAAAAAAAATATATATATATATATATATAAATACATGTCTTTATTTAAAGATCCGATTTTATCAATTTGATTATTTTTATGTAATAACTATCTTATTTATCGATCTCATTGATACAAAATCGAAGTGTTGGTCTACTTTATATACAACTACATTTCGAATGTTCATTATTTGTATATCGTTAGTTACATTACCAATTTATCAAGTTTTTGTCAAATATAACTACATATTTATATTTCGTCTCGTTTGGTTTATATAAGTTTTATAATGATATTAATAATAACTTTTTACTTGTATAATTCGAACTTGTCTCACTCGTCTAGCACAATACAAAACGATAGCAAAACGTTCGGTTTATACCTTTCGCGTCCGATTCGCGTTAACGAATCTCTTTGAAAGCGACATGCAACGAGACCCGATTACATCATTGTGTTTCTTTTTCCATTACAAATGTTTCTCCGGCATCGGATCGTCCACGCAACCTTATTTGAGCCACCATGCAATACCAGCAAGTTTCCTGATTTCATTCAAGAAATTGTTACAAACTGATCAGTATAAAAACTGGGCTTTCGGTTATCTGTTCGTAATTTCCTCCGGTGGATATGTTCACGTGCATATAAGGAACAAGCAGTCCAACCTTTGTCAGTAACCAACGGTCGGATCTCCGGGAAAGTGACGATATTTGGGACTGGGTTTTCAGTGACGGAAATTACGAACTGTTCCATTTTTGGACATAAAAACCGTACCTCTGGGTAAGATATGCAAAAACGGAACGGTAGATGTTAACTTCCATATTTTTGGCACAATCCGACCAAATTTCAGACGTATCCAACGGTTACATCGTCCGGAATCTGTCCTATAAAATCACTGCGTTTTTTGAAACACAACATGCAACCATAGTTATAATGTTTCTCACGAATTTAAACGGTTTTAAAGAAGGATTCAGGCTAAAAGAATCTTACCATCGCGTTCAGAACGTCGAGAAATGGTTCAGGGAGGAAAACGACATCTCTGGCCGTAGGCGGACCACCGCGGACCGCCGCCGGACCTTTGTCGGCCGCCACCGACCACCGCCGTAATTTCTCCAGCCACCACCAGTTCTCCCCCTCTCTCTCTCTACTCTCTCACACCTTTTTGTATGTTTATTGTGGAGGAATGAAGAAAAATAAAGAAAAACTTCTTTATATAGTGCTTCAGTAATTAGCATGTTCCTTCGTGCCAGCTCGTACCGCGTACAAATCTGATCAACATCTCGTTTTTATTTATTTTTGTTTCTCAATATTAGTTACTAATAGATATAATAAATTCTCTCGAAATATTTATTTCATCAAATATGACGTGGATGACGATAACGGCTCGGAACGCGTTAATATCGCATATTTTGCACGCTTAACTGTTTTAAGCGTCTTCTCGCACCGAGTGTCAATATTATATTTTCACCACTTATGTTGGATCATAATAAGTGTATGATAATATTTTTCACGTCATTTTAGGCATCGAAACTACTTCAACAAATAACGTAAACGTATGCACGTTTAGCACGGTTTTATCGGTTCTGCACGCGTAATTTGCATTCTGACATCCGAATTGAGTTTCCGAATGATTACAAATGAGAATAATGATATTCATAATCATGACACCCGACATGTCACGTTTCTGATGGATACCGGTTATCCACCGCTTTATCCATTTATTAATATGAATATTCATTTGAGAGACTTAATAATCATTGTTGTGACTTTTTGAGCAAGTCAAACTATTTATTGGACTGGAGATTACAATTTGGGCTTCAAATGAACCTAAACTATTTAATGGGCCTTACTGGGCCATGTGTGTCCATTTCGTTGGGCCACACTTTAAGTACCGAATTTTGACGGGTGTCACACATTGCTTGAGCTATCTGGTTCTGTTGTTGAGGCTGTTGTGAAGGATGGTAGGTCATCAAATGTGAAAAAGGGCGGGACATGTTCATCCAAAAAGCCTTTGGGCAAAGGCAAGGGGAAGGAGGTTGAAGGTCCCGCCCCAGGCCCTGTTGACCAAGATCCTGATTTGGATCAACTCTATGTTCCTGATTGGCAGGTTGGCATTCATGATACTTTCTCCAAGGCTTCGGTTTGTCGTGAAGCTGTTCATGGTTTTGCCCCTCCTGCTGAGAGGGGACGAAATGATTGCTTGGAGAATGCTAATATGTTAAAGAAGTTTTTTACCTATGGGGCACGGTTCATGGCTCTTGTGCCGGAGATTACTGATTGTTGGACGGACGCATACAAATTTCACCGATTTATCATCAGCCAAGGGGGAAGTAGATAAGGTCTGAAACTATCAGGAAGCTGACCCTGGAAAAGGAGGATCTTACCTCTAAGTTTTCTGCTCTCCAATCCCAGATGGCTTCCGACCGTGAGGATCTGGAAGCTGGGAGGAGGGAGCTGGAAGCTGGCAGGTCCAAGTTGGAGCTTCAGATTAAGCAGCTGGAGTTGGGGAAGGCTGTTGTTGGCAAGGTGATGGAGGAGAATGAGCGTCTTGGGGAGGCCAAAAAATGGTTGATTGAGGAGGGCTTCAAGCAGGCTGTGACTTACCTGCTTAATAGTGTCGAGTTCAAGGGACCGCTTTCCATGATCTATATGAAAGCCCTTGCTTATGGTCGCCATCAGGGACTGCTTTCCGGGTATGCTAATTGTCTGAAAGGTGTCCCCGAGGAAGCATGTAAGGAGTATAAGCCAGATTCTGCGGGTGAGTTTGCTAGTTCTGTCAAGGTACTGGAAACTACTTCTTACGCTTTTGTGCAGGCACTTTCTGAATGTCATGGCCAACCCCTCTTGTTTCTTCAAAGCCTTGAACCCGAAGGGTTAAGCAAGGAAGTGGCTGACAAGGTCCTTGGTAAGAAGTGCTCAGCTCCCTCCTCATCAACCCAAGATCAGGTAGATCCTCCTGCTATTTCCTTGAAGAGGTTGAAGATCGCGGAAAAGGACGTTGATGAGGCGTTAAAAGATCTGGATACTCCTTCGAATCTGGTTGGTGACTTGGCCCCTGAAGACCTTACTCCGGGCAAAATTTCAAGCGAAGTTACTCCATCCGACCTTGCAGGTGACACCGATGCTAATTCCCTCGAAGATAATGTTGCTCCTGGCTTCCCAGCTCCTGGTGAATCTCCTGACCCCAGTGATTTGATGGTATTATTCTCTTTTTCATGATGTTTCGTGGTTCTTCCAAAACAATATTTATATTTGTATGCGGCCGTGTGTTGGCTTTTAAACAATTTATGCTTAGTTTGTGTGGTCGTATGTTGACCCGAAGAGAATATGCTTCTTAGGTCCTTCCTGGGCTAATATGTTTTGTGCCATACCGCTGGTTTGGTTGGCATTAATATCGATGACTTTATACTATGATTATCGTGTGTAATGTTATTTTTGTTGATTGTCTTCTTAATGTTATGTTGAGACGTGATGATGTAGACACCAAATCCTACATAAGCGAGAAAGAGTTTTAACCAACTTATCATATCTATCAATTGCCACAATAGCTTTCATGTTTGTGGACTTCGTTTTCATAAGTTAATCTTTTTATTTGTACTTATGGAGCCGTTTTGGTGTAAGGGGCTCACCCTTTTTCATGGACTGACCATGTTACAATAGTTTCAGATCCATGGAATTTAATTGTTTTAGGAATTCACCCTTTATACAGGAAGGTATAGCGCCTTGTTTCCTGTTGAGCGATGTGGCCTAGGAGCTCAACCCTTTTTCATGGGGAGGTGTAGTTCCGGACCCCATGGAGTTTTTATTATGAGGGACTCAACCTTTGATAGGATAATATAGAAAAAACTTTTTAAAAGATTCATTTTAATTTCATCATACTGTTACATCAACCATAGCCTGTTTAATGTTTCATCACTTAAATGTAGAAACGTTTTAAGTGTTTTCCATTCCAATGACGAGGGATCATCTTCCCTTCTTGGTCTGTTAGTTTGTAGGACCCTCCCTTGTGGACTTCTTTGATGATGTAGGGTCCTTCCCATTTAGGCACGAGCTTCCCGATGCCTTCTTGTTTGCTGGCTTCATTATTTCGAAGCACTAGATCTCCTGGTTTGAACCTTTCCTTCTTGACCCTTGAGTTGTAGTAAGCTTCTAGCTTCCGCTTGTACCTAGCTTCACACAAATACTTATAAAATTAACCGTGAAATTGAAAACGGTTTTGAAAAATAAATTAAAAACTTGGAGCGGGTCAGACCACCAATATTTAAACTTACCTGGAAAGAACCGGATGCATGACAAATATCGTGAAGATTGGTCGTTCTTGCACTTCAAGGGTTTCTTCATCCTTGTAAACCATCTTCTAATTTGCAACAGCGCGCGCTCCCTCGGTTCTTTCCTTGCTTTAAACCGAGGTGTTGAGGGATCTTCATTATGTACCTCTTCCTCATGCTCACTCGGTTCTTGACTCATCCCCACACTTGGCGTTTGATTGTATACTAAGTCTTCGAGAATCTTCAAATCACCAAGTGGGTCGAATTCCACTTCTTCACAAATAGGCAGGTCCACCAGTTCATCAGCAAACTCATCCTCCCAGGATGGAACTGGTACCTCCTTCATATCTCCCTCCTGCTCAGATTCAACATTTAATACCTGCACACCATCATCCTCAACAGGCAAACATGAAAAATTTAATGAACCCGATGACTCAAGTTCATCCTCAATTAAGTCAAATGATTCAGGAATATCAAAATCAGAATGATCGAATTGAAGTTCAGAACACTTACCTGGTTCAGGATCGTGATGCAAATCTTCACAACTAAAGTCCCATTCGTCTTCATCATCGCTAGAAGAATCATCTTGGACGGAAAAATCATAGATACCGGCAGGTGGTAAATCCTCATTACCTTTGACCACATACCTCTCCATGATTTCTGGCTCTTTAGTTGCTTCTGGTTGGATTCTCTTATATTTCTCAAGTTCCTCCGAAATTAATCCGTGAACCTCCAGAAGTTTTCGCTTATCGTCATTAGTAAACTCATCCCAGCGATACATCATCATATCCTGCACTACCTTCAACTGATCCCTTAATTTCTCTTCATCCTCCCTCCTCCTTTCTTCTATGTACTCTGCACCATCTTGGGATGTTTGACATTCCTGTGAATAATATGGTTGCGCATGCATAGAGGCGTTAGTAACACAAGGTGATGCAGAGGACCCCGTATATTCTGGACATAAACAGGTAAAGTGAGGTCCTCCACAGATTTCACACATGATTGATATTACAGAAAGACTCAATGGGGAGAGAAACAGAGAAACTAATAACTAATCCTACGACTCAAACAAAACTAAAACAAATAGCACAAATATAATCAATTAAGTAAAATCAAAGTAGTTAACGCAATCGCCAAGAGTCCCCGGCAACGGCGCCAAAAACTTGATGTGTGCAAATATATATATAAAAATAAACAAATAAAAACACCTAAGTTTTAATATTTATAGACTAGGTCTCTCTAAACTAACCTAAACACACAACCGGCAGTGTACCGATCGAGTGTAGAATAGCCTAAGTTAGTCCGAGATCGAACCCACAGACTCTGTATAACTACGTTTAACTGACTAGATCTAACTTAATTAATTACACTAATTGTTTATTGTTTGAGGGGGGTTTTGTCTAATTAACCTAACTGTCACTATAGATTAACTAAAAACAATGACACAACTTAGATTGAATGAGAAACTAGATTAAATGAAGATTTACTACCTAGGCTAGAATCCGGCTTATAACTTCATGACATCAATTGGACTTGCGGTTTACTCCTTTGGCTTCCGGGATTTAAATTGTTAACTAGAGAACTACCTAGAGGGCCCTCGACCCTTCTCGAGAAGAAACCTATTGGCAATTTAATAGTTATGTTAATCCACCGGTAAATCAGATAACCTCACGGTTCACCTAATATTGTTTAAACTCTCTCCTTAAAGACTATCTACCTTACAACACAATAATCCAACACCCTAAAGTGATAAGGAGGAACTCTCAATTGAATACCAGACTTAGGAATGCTAAAAAACACCTAAAAGAACTAAGTTGACTAGCTAGACCCTTCTCCTGCAATAGACAACTCAAATCCTAGAAAGGGCTGAGACACAACTACTAACCCGCACTTCACAGATATTAGGTTAAATAGACCAATTATACCTAAATTAATCCAAATCAATGCTCCTACAGTTGTTTTGGCCAAATTACCTGTAAAGGTTGAAAACCGCAAAGTTTACGACCTAATTAATATTCATACATGACATAGACCATCACAAGAACATCAATGAAGCAATAATTTAGTTTAATAAAGCTATAATTAGTCATACGCAATCTGACATTCAAATAAGATATAAGTTCAAAACAAATCCAAAATCATTGAAAACCACAACTATGTCCAAAATCAACCAATCAATCAATAAACGTTCATCTAATCCTAGATAGTAAATAAAGTTTAGTCAACCAACATAATAACAAAACCAAAACCAAAGTAAAAGTTATGAAACATGATGAAAAGAACAAAATAAATAAAGGAATCGAAGAACCCGAGATTGCAAACCGACGAGCCTTGATCCTTAGCTTTTCTTCTCTTCTCTTGACGTCAACTCCGCTCCAAAATACCCTTTTTCAGCCTCTAATTCGTCCCCTAGGGTTTTCTAGGAGGCTAGGGTTTCATAAGGAGTGTTTATATAGCGAACCGGGCCAAGAAAAGCCCAAACTTTCTTCGTTTTCGCGTACCGGCTCGCTCGTAACTCCGTTTCGCGCCCCGTTTTCGCCTACGGATTCGATTTTTCACGATCTTTCCGTTTCTTTATCAACATGGGACCTACGAAACATAAAAACGTTAGATGTGTCAAAAATGATATAAAAACGTTACCGAAACGACACAAAACGTAAATAAATGTAACACGGGGTTTATGTATATTTTATACTCTATCAATTTTTCAGCCGATTTTGGTAAAAAAGCTTTTAAGTGCAGCAATTTTGCCAGTGAGACTTTGCACTTGTTTTTTGGTTTGTGGTGACTTCATGTCGAGCACAGCTTGTATTTGACTAGGGTTAGCTTTGATACCCTGTTTATCTACAATGTGTCCAAGGAACTTACCTTCCTCGAAACCAAAAAAACATTTAGCCGGATTGAGCTTCATGTTGATTCTTCTTAGGTTCTTGAAGGTTTCTTCCATGTCGTCCACAATATCATCTTTAGTTTGGCTTTTAATCACCAAGTCATCGACATAGGCTTCCATGTTCTTCCCTATTTGCTCTGAAAATGCCTGATCTATCAATCTTTGCTATGTTTCCCCCGCATTTTTTAGGCCAAAGGGCATCTTTGGCTAGCAAAAGATTCCTTTGTCCGTGTAAAATGCAGTCTTCATCCTCCTTTTTCATCTTAATTTGGTGATATCCCTTGTAAGCATCCAGAAAACACCGGTATGGGAAGTTGGCAAGGATGTCGACCTTTCTATCGATCTCGGGGAGGGGGTAGCAATCCTTTGGGGAAGCTTTATTGAGGTTTTTAAAATCTATGCACATTCTTCATGTTCCGTTGGGCTTTTTGACCAACACAGGGTTTGCTACCCAAGAGTGATACTTAACTTCTCTCAAAATACATGTTTGCAAAGTCAATAACCATATATTATGTTATCAAAAGATATGTTAATTATTTTTCTAAAAGTGAGGAGGTGGAAGCTAGCAGCCGGGAGGTGGAAGCTAGAAGCTATAAGGTACCTGCTTGTACAAGCTTCTCTACCTCCTCATTTACAACTAGGCTTCTTTCAGGAGCCAGACTTCTTTTCTTTTGAACAACCGGCTTGTGACCGGGGTAGTTGTTCAGTGAGTGTTCAGAAGTGTTCCTGGGGACTCCTGTCATATCTTCCGGGCACCATGCAAAAACGTCATGGCTTTCCTGCAACAACTTTATTACTTTTCTCAAAACGTGACTAGAAAGGTTATTGTTAACCTTGATTGTCTGTTCGGGATATGAAGCATTGAGGCTCACTTCTATGACTTGTTTTTGTTCAGAGTTTGAAGCTTCCTCAGCAGAGGCTATGAGAAGAGCTTCTGCTGTAGGCTTCAGGGTGGCGACTCCTCCTTCTGTTAAAAACTTCATCATCCCGTGACTTGTCGAGACTATGGCTTGGAAGGCACTTATACCCGGTCTCCCAATTATGATGTTATAATGAGAAGGGTGTCGTACCACAGCGAACGTCAGCTCTTCAACCCTGGAGAGGTCCCCATCCCTAAGGCAGACTTCAAGAGTTATTTCACCTAAGGGATGGACCCTCTCCCCTGCAAATCCAACCAATGGTGTCCCGGATGGTTGTAGTCTCGCCTTTGTCTCTTCACTGAGCTGGAGAAAGCATCTTTCATACATGATTTCAGCTCCTACGATGATCAAGTTTAGCTTCTACGATAATCGGTGTGGTAATGAATGTTTCGGGATCAGTTGGGGGGAAAGCCAATGCTCTGTCGGGTCCAGGATTCTGAGCTGGGCCTCCTAAAGAGCCTGGCTGCCGCATGTACCATATTGCATTCTGCCCCCTTCTTACTTTCTTTTTTCTCTTTGAACTCCTTCACCAAGTGGGCCAAGTCTCCTGACTTAATAGCTTCTTCGATTCTCTTTTTTAACTGAAAGCAGTCGTTGATGTGGTGACCAACGTCGTTATGAAAGACACAAAACTTTCCCGAATCTCGCTTGCTGACCGGCTTGGTGAGAGGTCTAGGAGGTCTGAAGCTGTACCTAGCCTCCTCAGTTGTAAAGACCTCCAAAGGTGTTTTGGTTAGCACAGTAAACACATGTTTCTCTTTGTCTTGACCCTTACTTGAGCGCGGGGATTCTCGCATGTCATCCCTTCTTTTGTGGTCGTAATGGCGGTGAGATCGTCGTTCCATGAAGGGTTGAAAGTGTGGCTTCTTGTTTGGAGATGAGTTTCCCCTCCAGGGCTGTCGATCCCGCTTCCTGGTCTCCCTATTATCAAGTGCCTCCTCACCCCGGAGGTAGGCTTCAGCACACTCAAAGGTTTCTTTCATCGTTTGAGGAATGTTTTCATGGAGGTTTCTAAGGAGCTTTTTTGGCCTTATGGCATTCATGAAGCCGGAAACACGCATTTTTTCTGTGGCTCCGTTATAGCTCAGCTCTTCTTTTTTGTACCTCTGCATGAAGCTTCTTAAATCTTCGTTGTCTCTTTATTGGATCTGGTAAAGCACTGCTGCGTCTTTGGTGTACCTTCTTTGCTGTGTGAAGTTCGTTAAGAAGCTTCTGCGCAAGTCATCAAAAGAGTGTATGCTCCCTCCTAGGAGGCTACTGAACCAAAGTCGTGCAGATCCAACAAGTGTTTGGATGAACATGTGACAACTCTGCATTAGTCCATCGTTCTACGGAGGCTGCTCCGGTGAACACTTGGAGATGGTCCTCTGGATCTTCCGTCCCATCGTATGTTTTCACGTTTGATGGCATCTTGATCTTAGTCTGGAACTCAAAGTTAGCTATTTCTTCCGAAAAACAGGACAACGAGCTCGACCTATAAGGCTTCGAGGGCTCGCTTGGTGTCGTTTGTCTAGAAGGTCCTGCCTCGTGTGTTGCCACATGATGTGATACATGCTGAGTGGTCACAGGAGGGTTAGGAGTGGGTTGGCTAGTGATGGGAATATTTGGAGCCTAAGGAGCCGTTAAGCGGAGCCCGAGGGCGGAAGCAGCCATGGGTAAGCCCCTCCCCACTGTTGAGCAGCCTGGGCCATCATGAAGGCTGTCATTTGTGGATGCATGTAGTTAGGATATGTGAATCCTTGAGGTGTGAACGGTAAAGGACCTGAACAACTTGCCGGGACTGGTATAGGAGAGACCACACTTTGGAGCAAGGTAGTGACCTCAAAGCCTCTTCAAAAGATGTGGTTGTGGGAGGTGATACCGAAGGTTGGTGAAACATTTGATCCATGGTAAGCTCTAAGTTTCTTGGAGCTATTGTTGGTGAAGTCTCTTGGTTTACTCTTTCAACCGGTCTGTTGAGAGTTTCTCTTGGAGTCCAACGAGACGTAGAGGGGGAGGTTGTTGAATTAAAAGGTGGTGGTGATGGAGTGAGAGTTATTTCCGACTCATCACCATATGCAAGTCTAACGCTTACCCCTTTTGCTCGTTCTTCACTAACGTATCCGTTCATCAACTCTCTAAGTTGCAAGAAATGTCTTCTCACTCCTTCAGGGGTTAAATCTACCTTTTCCACATGAAAGAACAAATCATCTCTCGGTGATGACAAACCCACTCGTGAAGGAGATGGAGTGTGAAAAGATTGCAAATCTTGGAGTGACGGTTCGACCTGAGGTCCGTCCGTCGTCTGAGTGGTTTGTCCAGCCTTTTCGGAAGATGTATGGCTGGACGCTGACACATTAAACGTCGGAGATGACCCGAACTCTGGAGGATCATTTTCCTCAGCCATAAAGAAAAAATACTTAGAAACAGCGTCGAGATCTACCGGAGATCTGTTCTAAGCAGCACTGCCCCACGGTGGGCGCCACTTGTTGCTACAACAAGATTTATGATAAGGATGATAGTAACGATATGTCTAAGTTCAGGGTATTGCTTGGTTATTAATCTAAGTGTTTAAGATTAGAGAATGTTAATAGAAGAGAGGAGTGAGGGTGTGTGTGTGTTTTTAGAGTGGAGTGCAAGAGCCAATGTGAGAATGAATGTGTGTGTATCTTCAGATTTGTTGCAACATATATACACAAGATATTGTGTGTTGCCCACTCAAATCTGAAGCAAATCTGAAATGTTCAGGAGCTCCTGGCTCGAGGCTGCCCCTCGACCAGCGCACCTTCCATTCTTGGCAGCCTGCAGCACCTCAGTGTTGTATAGTGAACTATGTTTTTAGCCATTTTCGTGTAAGGCCTTTTCCTTTGCATTAATTGGGCTCAGTTTACTTTTCCCATGATATCTTTTGAAGATATTATGAGATATGTTTGAATGCTTGTTAAGGAAGCAAATGTTAGAGTACTGTAGCGCCACTGTTCACATACCAGGCTTCTGACTCCGGACTTCTGGCTTCTCAACCATGTGATCATATGACCTACGTCATCACACACCAATACATAATAATGTTTACAAGTTTTGGTTTATTGCAACAAGTTTAAGTTATCCATATATACTATAGCTTATAAAGCTCTTACCTTTGGCATCAATAGGAATTATTTTATATTATTTTTTTATTTACTTATCTTCTTTCATTGCTGATGAATTGGATAAGTTATATGGAGATGAGAAGTTATCTTTGATTTTTTTTTCTTAAAAACTACAAATACTACACTTCTGATTTTTTTGAATAAGTGATGATGCATATTAAGACGTTCATGTTCAACTTGAAGGTGCATACACAAGTCCTTCATGAATAGCTTTATACATAAGTAGTTTCTACCAATTTATTTTTTTTTCTTTTATAGCATTAATGTGTATTTCATGTAGATTTAAATGATATTTTTTCTAGGAAAAAAAAGATTGTTGACAAGCCTAATCTTTGTGTTCTTAAGTTTACATATTTTTATTTTAATGGCATATTGGTTTTCATTGGTCCCAACGATTACCTTTTGTCTTCTACTGGTCCCAACTATTGAATTGGTTGTTAACGGTCTCAACTTTTATCACTTTGGTAACCACCGGTCCGTCATTAAATTTTTTTAACGCCGTTAAGTTTTTTTCAAATTCAATACCGATATTTTAATCCTTTTGATCGGAAGGATAACCAAGTTGATTGATGGAAAAGTTACCTCAAAACGGTGCTCCGAACAACGTAATAGTGCTTCAATCGGGTGTTTAAACCTATAGGTGCTTCAATCGGATGTAAAAATTTTATCATTCAAAGAGCTTTTTCGAGAAAACTTTTACATCAATCGACTCGTATTATCCTTCCAATCAAAAGGCCTAAAACATCGGTCTTAAATTTAAAAAAAACTTAACGACGTTAAAATAAATTGGTATATTGGTTTTCACTGTTCCCAACTATCACATGTTGTCTTCTACCGGTCCCAACTATTGAATTGGTTGTCAACGGTCCCAACTTTTATCACTTTGGTAACCACTGGTCCCGTCGTTAAATTTTTTTAACGCCGTTAAGTTTTTTTCCAAATTCAATACCGATGTTATAAGCATTTTGATCGGAACGATAATATAAGTCGATTGATGGAAAAGTTACCTCGAAACGGCGCTCCGAACAACAAAATAGTACTTCGATCGGGTGTTTAAACCTAACGGTGCATCAATCAAATGTAAAAATTTTATCGTTCAGAGAGCCTTTTCGAGAAAACCTTTACATCAATCGACAAGTATTATCCTTCCGACCAAAAGGTCTAAAACATCGGTCTTGAATTTGAAAAAAACTTAACGGCGTTAAAAAAATTTAACGACGGGACCAGTGGTTACCAAAGTGATAAAAGTTGGGACCGTTGACTACCAATTTAATAGTTGGGACCAGTAGAAGACAAAAGGTAATAGTTGGGACCAGTGAAAACCAATATAAAATAAATTTAACGACGGACCATCGGTTGCCAAAGTGATAATAGTTGGGACCGTTGACAGCCAATTCAATAGTTGAGACCAGTAAAAGATAAAATAAAATAGTTAGGACCAGTGAAAACCAATATACCTATTTTAATACTCTATATATTTTTCCTTTAGGTGGCTTTTACCATTCATATATACATACACCGCAATGTATGATGCTACAATTTAGTTCAAGAAAGGCACAATTCCTGTAATTGTTCAATGTTACCAACATGACAAGCATATGTACTTTTATTTAGTCATGAAAAGTTGTTATATTTTTATAATCTTTATCATAATTATCGTTCAGTCCTTGTACTACACGGATCTTAACCTAGTATGATAATAAAATAACAAAACATATGTAGAAATGATGTTATCTGATCAAATATTGAGAAGGACACATATCAACAACGTAATAAATGTAATACCAAGAGGTAATATAAAAATAAAATAAATAAATAACTTGTATATAAAAAAGTGTAAAATTCATTAATCTCTTAGTACGGTGGTTCAAGGTGAATGTGTCCCTCTTGAGATCTTGGGTTGTAGTTAAGGCACTTAGATTTAATTACAAATTTTGTGCAAGTAATTTTAAATTTTAAGATGTTAAAAAAAATATAAAAGTAAAATATAAAAACACTTCAAAAATTTGAAAACAGAAAAATGTAAATTAATACTCCGTAAAGAAATAAGAAGACAAGTAAAATTTAAAAAGTAAGTGTGCATACGGATGTAAATGAGTCCAGCCGGCTCGCGAAATACTCGAGATCGACTCGGTAAAAAGCCCGAACGAGTCGAGCCTTAACGAGCTCGAGCCCGATTTCGAGCTTGAAATATTGTTCGTTTTATTATCGAGCTCGAGCTCGAGCTTTCATTTCAAAACTCGCGAGCCTTATCTCAGCCTAATAGAGTTTTATTAAGTTTTAAATTTTTATTTTAATATAAAGTAAATATCTCCTGAACCTAAATACTTACAATTTACAAACCAAGTAACCAACCCTAGTGAAAAATTAAAACCCTAACAACTCATACTTCACAACTCGACACTCCCCTGCTAACAATCGCCTGAGTCGCCTCCCCCTGCCGTCGCCTCCTCCCCCTGCCGTCGCCTGAGTCCCTTGCCGTCGCCGGAGTTCCCTGAGTCGCTCCTCTCTGCCGTCGCCGGAGTCCCCTGCCATCGCTGGAGTGTCTGGAAAAGAGTAAGCTTCTTTGCTTTAATTGTTTGTAAGCCGATTGTAAGTATCTATAATAATAGTGATATGAGTTGGTTATTGAAGTTCAAAGTTTGTGTTAAAAAGCCAAATCTACAAGGTGAAATGAATGATAACATAAATTGGGCAGGTAAAAGAGCTCAAACTGGATGGTAAATTTCGAGCCCATCTCGAGCCCATCTCGAGCTTTGTTAACAGATCACGAGCCGAGCTCGAGCCACCATACAAAGGATCGAATCGAGTCGAGCTCGATCCCGAGCTTCAAGGAAATTTCAGCTAATCGAGCTCGAACACTGTAAAGCTCGGGCTCGACTCGGCTCGTTTACACCCCTAAGTGTGCATGTTTGGTGTTCTTACACATGCACAAAATACCCAGTCTATCCGAACCGGAATCGGAACCGGTTGTATCCTAACCGTTGGGTAAACATGGGTTCCGGTTCCTCCAAGAAAGTGGAACTGTACCCGGAACCGAACCGGAACCACCGTAACCGGTTCCACCTCAACTCGGTAAAACGCGGATCCGACCCTACCCGAAACCGAAAAAAACTCGGTTAAACCGGTCAAAACCCGGTCAAATACCTGGAAACGGACACGACCCTACCCGGTTCTTAATTTTGTTGACCAAAACCGGACCCGATTCCTATCCAGAATCAATTCCTAAAAAAACCCGGTTTATGCATGGCTAGGTGTTCTCAAGCAAATGCTAATTTATATCAACATTATATGTATACATGACTTTTAAAATGATGGCTTAATAATATTTTGTGGCCTCAAGCGGCTGTTTATTTTTTTATAGCATCAAACCGGCCCGAGCTTTGGATTGAATATTTAATGCAAAATAGTCATATTTTTATTCGAGTAACCTGCAGTTTGGTCTTTATGTTTTGATGTTATTAATAGTCTTAGTCTCATCTTAACAGTTTTGATCCCTGTATTTTTATTTTCTAACAGAAATGGTCTCGAACACTAACTCCATCCAACTTTTCGTTAAGTCTCTCTCATATGCGGAGTAAAAATGTTATTTCTCAAACTCTTTTTTGACATGTAACTGAATAAAAATGTTAACATACATGATGACCGAGAAAAAAGAAGGGGAAAATGACATTTTTAACTCTTAGATACGGGGTGTGTGTGAGAGACTTAACGGAAAATTGGATGTAGTTAGTGTTCGGGACTATTTCTGTTAAAAAATAAAAACATAGGGACCAAAACTGTTACGTTAGGACTGAAACTGTTAACGGTATCAAAACACAGGGACCAAAACTGCAATTTACTCTTTTTTTTGGTTAAAAATTTCGGATAGTTGATAACTATCTGAACCCGTATCCGGATTTTCGGATACAGGTATCCGAAAATATGGATATTCAACTTTGAACACCCCTTCTGAAGGCATGCTACTTATATGAAGTTGAAGTGAACAAGTAATCAAGCACGACACTCACATGCATTGTTCATAAAGCCGAGAAGGCAAAGAAAGTCCTGAACTAAAAGGTGATGTACTAGAGATGATAAACATGTGGACTAAATGGAGACATGAGATAAAACAAGCACGGAATCATTGGTCGAAAGGTACCTCTCAAGTATCAGCGCGCTGAAGAGGAATGAACTTAGATATAGATAATAAATTCAAATTCTCAATGTATTTTTCATTTTATTTTCATGCATTCGAGTTCATTATTCTACACATTTTGTATTTTTGTATGAACTATACATGTTTTTAGTTCATACGTTGTCTTTATTGTATTTCCTACAACACTTAGGGGGAGATTGTTAGAACTCAATTCCAGAAGTGTTGACGAAATACAAGAACATCAAGTGAAGAAGACGTAAGAATATCAAAGGAAGCATTTGAACCATTTAACTTTTAACATCTCGAATGTACAAAATGTCGTAATTTAAGTTTTTAAAGTTTTGACTTACCACCAAACTTTGTAAAAGTGTCATTTGACACTGAACAATTAGATTTATAAAATATTAGGTTTAATACCCGTGTGTTAAACACGGGTTAAATAGTAATTAATATTTATAAAGAAATTATAACCATTATATTTTATGATTTGTAAAAATATATCATTTAAAGAGTTGGCTCCATCAACTTGCATGGTGAAAATTTAACTAAATTTTACCTCCCAAACTTCCTATTATAGAAAAAAAATTTCTCTCCAAAACATTGTCCCCTAAAACCTAGATTTATTAGATAGATTAAAACTTACCGCTTAACTTTTTAGGTACTATAATTCTTAAACTTTGTAAATTTGCTTTTGATGTCATTCTTTTTACCTAACCACGTTAACTTCTGTGTCGTATACAAAAGGTGTGATGTTGTACTTTGATTTCTTTGTTGTATACGAATGTTGCTCCATCGCAACACGCGGGGTCAACTTTACTGGTTATTGTTATTTTGTTAATTCACAAAATAATAATTATTATTATTATTATTTTTTTTGTCACCGAATTATTCCAAACACATGGATCATGTGTTAAATTTATCATTCATGCATCCTAATTTTTCTTCGTCAGTAGCAGTCGCTTCCGTGAACTTACCTTTACTTAACTACCTTGTCCTTATACTAAAAATATATTGAATATTCTATACTATAGTAGGAATCATAATTTCCATATTTTTAAATTTATGCAACTTTTTGGTTCGTTTCGTGTATCTGTATAATTAAAACTATAACTGAAAAAAACTAGAAAATCATAGCAAAATGGTTTAAGAGTCTCTACCAGTAAAAGTGTAAAAGTCCAAAGCAAAAAGTAGCCCAAATTTTGTAGCAAAAACAACGCACAAAATCTATCTTTATTAAAGTGGGAAGGTACCACGGTAGGATTTTTGTAACAAAAAACTATAATAGTTACACCTACACGACAATATTGGGGAAACACCATCCATTTACTGCTAAAGTGATCACAACTCCGTCGTAAAAATTGGTAGCACGCCCTTGAAATTGTCGTTGTTGTTTGGTCGCACGGTGGAATAATAGGAAAATTGGGTTGGAGACTTGAAGGGGTTGAGTTGGCACTACAAAAACTTTGACGACGGCTTTCAGAGATGACACCAGCGGCCATCAAAACTTGGCATCCTATTCATTTTGGCGACAACATCTGTGGGACCCACCTTCTGGGGAAAAAAAGGAAAAAGAAATTCAAAAAAATTTCCATGATGACACATGTCGTCGCCAAAAAACATTTTTTTATTAAACTTTATATTTTTAATTAAAGTAATATTATTTTAATCATGTCGTCGCCAAGAAGCATATTTTTTTTATTAAAACTTTTTTTATTTAATATAATAATATTTTAATCACTTTGTCGCCAAAAGTTGTCACATATGACTTTTAGGAACGGCAAACAGCAGTAAATATTTTACGGCATGAAGGAATGAATATGTGTATGTATGTATGTATGTATGTATGTATGTATGTATGTATGTATGTATGTATGTATGTATGTATGTATGTATGTATGTATGTATGTATGTATGTATGTATGTATGTATGTATGTATGTATGTATGTATGTATGTATGTATGTATGTATGTATGTATGTATGTATGTATGTATGTATGTATGTATGTATGTATGTATGTATGTATGTATGTATGTATGTATGTATGTATGTATGTATGTATGTATGTATGTATGTATGTATGTATGTATGTATGTATGTATGTATGTATGTATGTATGTATGTATGTATGTATGTATGTATGTATGTATGTATGTATGTATGTATGTATGTATGTATGTATGTATGTATGTATGTATGTATGTATGTATGTATGTATGTATGTATGTATGTATGTATGTATGTATGTATGTATGTATGTATGTATGTATGTATGTATGTATGTATGTATGTATGTATGTATGTATGTATGTATGTATGTATGTATGTATGTATGTATGTATGTATGTATGTATGTATGTATGTATGTATGTATGTATGTATGTATGTATGTATGTATGTATGTATGTATGTATGTATGTATGTATGTATGTATGTATGTATGTATGTATGTATGTATGTATGTATGTATGTATGTATGTATGTATGTATGTATGTATGTATGTATGTATGTATGTATGTATGTATGTATGTATGTATGTATGTATGTATGTATGTATGTATGTATGTATGTATGTATGTATGTATGTATGTATGTATGTATGTATGTATGTATGTATGTATGTATGTATGTATGTATGTATGTATGTATGTATGTATGTATGTATGTATGTATGTATGTATGTATGTATGTATGTATGTATGTATGTATGTATGTATGTATGTATGTATGTATGTATGTATGTATGTATGTATGTATGTATGTATGTATGTATGTATGTATGTATGTATGTATGTATGTATGTATGTATGTATGTATGTATGTATGTATGTATGTATGTATGTATGTATGTATGTATGTATGTATGTATGTATGTATGTATGTATGTATGTATGTATGTATGTATGTATGTATGTATGTATGTATGTATGTATGTATGTATGTATGTATGTATGTATGTATGTATGTATGTATGTATGTATGTATGTATGTATGTATGTATGTATGTATGTATGTATGTATGTATGTATGTATGTATGTATGTATGTATGTATGTATGTATGTATGTATGTATGTATGTATGTATGTATGTATGTATGTATGTATGTATGTATGTATGTATGTATGTATGTATGTATGTATGTATGTATGTATGTATGTATGTATGTATGTATGTATGTATGTATGTATGTATGTATGTATGTATGTATGTATGTATGTATGTATGTATGTATGTATGTATGTATGTATGTATGTATGTATGTATGTATGTATGTATGTATGTATGTATGTATGTATGTATGTATGTATGTATGTATGTATGTATGTATGTATGTATGTATGTATGTATGTATGTATGTATGTATGTATGTATGTATGTATGTATGTATGTATGTATGTATGTATGTATGTATGTATGTATGTATGTATGTATGTATGTATGTATGTATGTATGTATGTATGTATGTATGTATGTATGTATGTATGTATGTATGTATGTATGTATGTATGTATGTATGTATGTATGTATGTATGTATGTATGTATGTATGTATGTATGTATGTATGTATGTATGTATGTATGTATGTATGTATGTATGTATGTATGTATGTATGTATGTATGTATGTATGTATGTATGTATGTATGTATGTATGTATGTATGTATGTATGTATGTATGTATGTATGTATGTATGTATGTATGTATGTATGTATGTATGTATGTATGTATGTATGTATGTATGTATGTATGTATGTATGTATGTATGTATGTATGTATGTATGTATGTATGTATGTATGTATGTATGTATGTATGTATGTATGTATGTATGTATGTATGTATGTATGTATGTATGTATGTATGTATGTATGTATGTATGTATGTATGTATGTATGTATGTATGTATGTATGTATGTATGTATGTATGTATGTATGTATGTATGTATGTATGTATGTATGTATGTATGTATGTATGTATGTATGTATGTATGTATGTATGTATGTATGTATGTATGTATGTATGTATGTATGTATGTATGTATGTATGTATGTATGTATGTATGTATGTATGTATGTATGTATGTATGTATGTATGTATGTATGTATGTATGTATGTATGTATGTATGTATGTATGTATGTATGTATGTATGTATGTATGTATGTATGTATGTATGTATGTATGTATGTATGTATGTATGTATGTATGTATGTATGTATGTATGTATGTATGTATGTATGTATGTATGTATGTATGTATGTATGTATGTATGTATGTATGTATGTATGTATGTATGTATGTATGTATGTATGTATGTATGTAAGTATGTATGTATGTATGTATGTATGTATGTATGTATGTATGTATGTATGTAAGTACGTATGTATGTACGTACGTACGTACGTACGTACGTACGTACGTACGTACGTACGTACGTACGTACGTATGTATGTATGTATGTATGTATGTATGTATGTTTGTTATAGATAAGCAGCTAACATAAATTGTTATAGATAAGCATTATGTTATACAAACCTCTTTTTCATATTTTCTCATGAAAGATACCACGCCGATTCCGCACCTTAAGATTCTTCTTCTACCTTCTCTATAAACGATCAACATGTAATAAAATTTAGCAAACAAACTTAACACGAATCATAACAGCCCGCAGTAGAAATTATAAACGCCTAAAAATGAATACATAAAATCACCACTTCGCTTTCGACTCTACATATTGGCTTGAGTCGGAGAATCTGCAGAGGAATCTCCCTCTGTTTAACTCTCATTTCTCTCTGAGTGTTAGTCTTGATTCTAAGCCAATGTCAGTTTTTATAAGATACTTTTCAACCTAAAAACAAAGCAAGTAATGACTACTTCAAAAGCAATAACAATATTTTCGATAATATTATAGAACAACATATTACGATGTTGCCTCGGCCGACGACCGATGATTTTATTGGTCGGATGATCTTGTAAACTTCATCGTCGAGACTTATCTATACGTTGTGGATATTAGTATTACCTTGCATAAAAATCCATCACTGTCAACCGGACTGTTTTAGAAATGACAATAACACAGTTTCAGATACATTCCCGCTTAACCAACGTTATGCTCATATCTAATTCAATTTGGGTGTTGATAGTAGTTTCATATCAGATAAGGTTGTAGAATATTAAGAATTAACTCCTACTCCTTTAAGCGATAAATATTCTTTAGAGATTGTCAATGGTAAGCGGATCGAGGCTAAGCAAATCTTAGAAGGATGTAACCTAGATCTCTTGGGGCACAAATTTCTCATAACTCTCATGCCAATCTCTTTGGGTAGTTTCGATTTACTTGTTTGTATGGACTGGCTTGCTCAAAACCCTACAGAAATCTTTTGTAAAGAAAAGCTTGTTCGTCTTCCGCTCCCTAGTGGAGATCTTCTTTTTGTTCAAGGCGAAACAGTAGTTTTGTTGTTTGAGTTATCTCGTGCATGAAAGCCAAGATGTGTTTGAAAAGGCCCATGCGGCGTTTCTAGCAATGGTCACTCAGAAGTCATCGGGCGAGAAACGAATCGAAAGTATTCCAGTTATACGTAACTTTTCTGAAGTATTTCATGAGGATTTACATGGTCTACCTCCACATAGACTAGTTGAATTTCAAATCGATCTTATGCTTGGAGCGGCTTCTATACCTCGGGCACCTTACAGACTCACTCCAACCAAACTCCAAGAGTTGCTAGACAAAGGTTTCGTTCAACTTAGTTCATCACCCTGTGGAGCTCCAGATCTCTTTGTCAAAAAAGGAAGGAACTTTCCGTATGTGCATTGAGTATAGCGAGCTGAACAAAGTTACTGTTAAAAATCATTATCCATCCTCGCATTGATGATTTTTTGACCAACTTCAAGGGTTAAGCTTCTATTCGAAATTGATTTAAGATTAGGTTATCATCAACTTCGTGTTCGTGATGAAGAGATCACCAAAAATACTTTCGTACTCAATATGTTCATTTTGAATTCGTTGATATGTCATTCGGGTTATCTAATGCACATGTCATGTTTATGGATTTAATGAATTTTGTGAGTAAACCCTATCAAGACAAATTCATCATTGTCTTCATTGATATATTTTAATCTACTCTAAGAATGAAGGAAATCATGCATAACATCTTCGTCTCACACTCGAACTCTTGGAAATGGAACATCTATATGCTAAACTTTCTAAATGTGAATTGTGGATTCATGAAGTTCACTTCCTTGGGCATGTGACTAATCAAAAAGAGATACATGTTAATCCATAAAAAATCAAGTCTATTTAGAACTAGCCAACACCAAAAACTCCATCTGAGTTCCGTTAATTCTGGGATTAACGGGTTATTACCGTCGATTCATTGAAGGATTTTCAAAGATTGATCAGCCGTTGACTACCCTCACCCATAAAGGAACGGTTATAAATGGGGCGATAGCCAAGAAAAAGTTTTTGGAATTTTAAAGGAGAAACTTTGTAGTGCTCCTATCCTATCTCTTCCTGAAGGCATCGAAGACTATGTTGTTTATTGTGATGCTTCTATTCAAATTATCATATGTGTGCTGATGTAATGAGACAAAGTCATTGCTTATGCTTCTCGCCAACTGTTGACTATTTGTTTTGTGACAACATCTTGTAATAGTTTAGTTGTTTTGTTTAATTATCATTGTAAACGTTTTACTTTGTCGTTTGAGGTTGTGACACACTGATGTGTGAAAGTGTACCTATTAAATTCTAACCAAGTTTTAAATAGGAAAAACCTACAAAGCCACACACTAACGGTAAGTGCACCGGTCGCGGTGTAGCTAAGTAAATAAGTCCGGATTATCGAACCTTGGACACAGATCTAACGACTCTTGAAAATAAATTGATTTGATGAGAAATGGTTCTTAAATTAATTACAAATAAATAAATAAATAACTAGAACAGACGGAAAACTCGAAAACTAGAGAGTAAACTGAGACTCAAGTATGGATTAAAGTAGGTTATCTAGGCAAGAATCCCTAGACTCATTAATGAAATCCTAATTTCTAGAATTGAATGAGGACCCTGTCTGACTCGATAAACCCCCGAATGATAGACAAATTCTGACAGTAAGACAAGTGAAGAAGTGCTAAAATGGATTGACTCGAGTTATCGACCACCAAATCCCACAACTATCAGGTAAAAGATAATTTAAATACTAAAACCCTCAAGTTACGAAGCTGAATAAACTTAGAAAACTGAAACCCCAGGAAACTCTAGACGTGAGTAAACAGGTGAACCCGAGATATCGGCTACCCAAACTATCAAATAACGCCTATTTAATAACCTAGCAATTCTAAATTAGATTTCTCACTTTTAAGAAATGATTGCACGTCTTGATTGATTGATTTTAATAATTATTACACTTGAATTAGATTTCTCACTTTCAAGGTCTAAACCGAAAACTAAAAGTTGACAACCTAGACTTATTCCCGAATCTAGAGTATATTTCTAAGTATCTAGATCAATGGAATCAACAAATATATTATTAAACCAACCAATTCCAACACACAAATAATAAGAATCGGATTCAAAGTCTAAACATATAAATCAACACATTCATTCAAAACCAATAATTATTCATTTAAATAAAAAGTCTACTTCATCAAACCTAAGCAACCATGAAAAGTTTAGCTACTCATAATGTTCAAAACATAAACAAAAACCGAAAAGCAAAACAAGTTATCATTCATTGAAAAAGTATAAAATAAATCAGCTATCTGCTTGCTTGCTTAAATTAATTGAGGTGCCTGCCTGCTTAAATAAATAGTTTGACTTTTTTCACGTGCTAGCATGCTTCTGTTTTGATTTCTTTTTTCTTCGAACCACACGGCAGAACTTCAATCAGATTCGTTTTCTTTTTCTTCGACGGTTGCCCTCCTTTCTTCTTTTTTCTTTTCATCCCCTCCAATATATATTATACCGTTTAGGTTTATTCTCTTTTCCGTCTCTCTTGTTTTGGCTCGTTTGTACACATAACCCTACAATTTAAATTAAAACAAACAAACTAAATAAATTAGCTCCAATATATAATTTTAGCTCATGGTCTCTTAAATTATTAAAACACTAAATATAAACCAAATTCTAGTAAAATTTAACCAAAAGTGACCAAAAAATATACGGAATATTTATAGGAAATATGTAAATATAGACCACATCACACACCTAGGTGTTGCATACAAGGTGTCATACGACACTTTTTTTGTGAAACTTAAGTGTCGCACGACACCTTGGTGTGAAACCTAGGTGTCGCTCGACACCTAGAGGCGACACCTAGGTGTCTCATGGTGTGTCAAAAGCCTATAAATATAGGTGGATGTTAACCATTTTGGTTAATCATCCATCAGAGAGTGTGTGAGAGTTTTTATCAAGGTGTGTTCGTGTTATTTCTCTCAAGGTGTTTCTCAACGTATTCCACGAATCCGGAAGCATTCGCATCGTCTGGAATATCGATCCACGTGAAGAACTACGAGTCTACGACCTACAAGTGGTATCAGAGCATTCGTGCTCGTCACGGCTTGGTGTTTCAGGCGATCTTGAGAGTTATTGGGTTGTCTTCATCTCGGTTTCGCTTCGTTTCTAGTCAATTTTGGGTAGAAGATTGAAGTTTTTCGTCCTACAAAGGTTGAGGGCTGAGAAGATTAGGTTTGTAGTGAAAAATTTCGAGAAAGTCTTCCGAAAGGTTTCGTGAGACACGTACACAAGGTTTGGTGCGAAACCTCCATGTTGGTGCGACACTTCCTGACAAATCGTCACTAATTTGCAATTTCCCGACAACTGAACCGTTGGATTGGATCGTTCCCATATTTTAACTGAATCTTTCCAACTCATTGGTGACCATTTTGACCGTTGGGATTGAGCTAATAGGCCTTGGAGATACGTTTCCGAGAGCCAAGAACGTAATAGTTCGAAGTTTCATATTGAACGATTTAACCTTTCTCGGAGATCGGACCGTTGGATTTTCTTGAAATTTGAACTAAAGCGTCCTAACACATATATGATCAAATCCAACGGTGGAAATTTTATTTAGAGGCCTGAAAGTTCAGGTTCTACTCATACGAAACGTCCATCCGAAACCTTGTGCGAAACCTCTTGTGCAAAATCTCTAGATCTGAAACCTTGGACCTGACACCTGTGTGTGCGACACCTTTAGACGTTACACTTGTGTTTGCGACACCTTTGGACCCGACACCTCCATCTGAAACCTCGAGATTCGATACCTCCCTCCACCCAACACCTTTCGCACGACACCTACGTACCATTCAAGCGACACATTTGCTTACCCGACACTTCAATTTTGGGCGAAACCTTGTTCAAGAAACTCTTCGTCAGTCAACAATCGGGTTATCTCTCTTGCTTCTAAGATTTATACAATACTTATCTCTTGTTTCTTGTGATCGATTTACAGATGACTAACTCTAACATGAATAGCTTATGAACGTGATCTTCCTGATGAGTTAAATGGAGTACACAGTGTGTTCCACGTCTCAAACATGAAAAAATGCTTAACCGATGAATCACTAGTTGTTCCCTTAGAGGAACTACATGATGACGAGCAATTACGTTTCATTGAAGAACCAATGAAGATTATGGACCGCGAGGTCAAGAATCTCAAGCACGATAAAATTCGTATTGCTCGTGTCAAATAGAACTCTAAGCCTGGACCAGAATACACCTGGGAACGCGATGATTAAATCATGAGGAAATATCCTCATCTATAAAAAAAATTCCACATCTATTCCAAATGTATGATTTAAATTTTCGGGACGAAAGTTCTTTTACCAAAAGGATGATGTGATAACCTGGAAATTTTTCTTTCTATCTTTTCACTTTCGTTATAGACAACCGGTGACCTAACTTTCGGGACAAAATTTCTTTTAACAAAGGGATGATATGACAACCCGTAATTTCATGTTAACACCCTTAGCTTATTCTCCTTTATTTCTGTTAAACTAGTATTTGTGTCCGCGCTTGGCGGTGGGACATTTATATAGAACCATTTAATGACAAGTCGACCAAAGATTACAGAAACATGTATATCGACCCCTAAATCTGGGCTTCAGAATTAACAAAACCATGTGCATCGACCCCAAACACAATAAATCATGTATCACCGGCCAGATTTCAACAACAATCCATCAGATCTAATGAAGAACTTGGCGGATATTGCCGCCATCACAATCATTGTCCCTATTTTCACTCAGACCGGCCACCAGCTCCACCATTATCACCATCCACCACCAATTAAGACACAAAGTCAGACAGCACTGTCACAATCCACCAAAAAGCAGACAGAATCGATGAAGACGAAGACAGCCCACGCTACCAAAACAACCCACGATGGGGAGTCGGAAACAGTGGTGAAGCTAGGTTCTCCATCGTCAGTCAATTCGCCTTACTATCTTTGATTAGGGCTCGTAGTTTTTGCTAACGACGGTGGTGACCTTTGATTTACCCATGCTGGTCAACAGTGAGTATGATGTTGAATTTGAAAAGAGAAAGAAGATGAAGATGGTTTTATCATAAATGAAACAGTGGCATTGAATGTGGTAGTGGCAGTCAAATAATCAATATAACCATGTTGTTAGTGGCAGCCAATTTCTCCTTTCTGATGATTGTGTGTCATTGCATTAGAGGATAAAAGAAAATTGAATGCGACACATATGAAATCAGAAGGTGAGTGAGGAAAGGGAAGTGGGGCACGTGTGGCTTCAATAGCCCATGTGGATTACATGCATTACGGGATAGTAAAATAATGTGTTGTATCTTGTGGATATAGAGTTTTAACTTGTGGCTTCAAAAGTACATCTGGATTACATTAAGAAATGTTGCAATAATATATTGTATCTTGTGCATACAAAACAACTAAGCATCAAAATAGAATACCCAATGCAACACAAATTGTAAAGCATTCAACACAATTTGTACCCTATGCAACAAAAGTTGTAAAGCACTATTAACATCATTTCAAAATATATATATTCAAATTCTCATGAATATTTACTCGTTTGTTTTCGTGAATTAAATTGTTAACTATAGAAAGTTAAGGGTTCGTTTTTTAATCATTAAAAGTTAAGTTTATTAACTTTTGAAACAAGTTAACACATGATTAAACTCTTATTTACATTTTAAACCCCAAGGTTTGGTTTTATGTCAGAAACTAAATGTTTTGTTAAAACGATTAAGTCAGCGAACTGTAACTAATGGTTGAGATCCTGGAAGTCACACGTCTAACAGATACCTCGTTTGTGAGAAATTGAGGGTGTGACAAAAGTGACGCCACCTAAAACTACACTATATTACTATGTTATATGCGAGTTAATAGAGTCATTCATTTCATCTATCACATAATTTTTATATTTTTCTCCTATGTTATATATATGTGACTTATGCACTTTCGAGTATCCCTAACATAGTCGGCATCTCCATTATGCTGTTAAAGGACCACCCTTAAACCTATGCAACAATCAAATCAAACACAAATAACTCACATACCATCATCTCGTTGTTGGGTCGCGAGTTGGGTCTAGCTTTCATATTTAAGGTTGTAGAATTCGTTCTTCCCCATATCATCCCCATCTCATCCTTAGATCTTCCTCTTTGATGAGAGAGAAAAAGAGAAACAAGTTTGTGTTGATCTATAAGTGAAAGAAAAAAGTTCCACTTATACCATGTGTTTAAGATGTTGTAACCTTAAGCAAGATGATTTGTATGTACCATAAGGACTTGAACCCAATGGATAAAGAGTAGTAGCGTATGTTACTATTGGTTTCGATGCTCTTTCAATACATAAGATAATGACAGCTGTAATATCATATAATTGTAATGTAATGTAATATAAAATTAGTGCTGTTAAAGGAACACCATATAGAGAGATAGAGAGAGGGTGTCCTAATAACCATTTTGGGTGTTTCAATAACCAAGCTAAATACAATATAGCGTAACGTAATATAATATAATTTATGAAAGGAGTATTGGATTATAACAGTCTCAGCAACTTACTATTAGCCACTACCGGTCTCAACTATTGAAATATTTGCTGGAGGTCTCAGCTTTTAATTTATTTTACCAACAATGGACCGCTGTTAAAAAGATTTAACGACAATAAGTTTTTTAGAATTCCAAAACGACATTTAAGGCTTTTGATCGGAAAAAAGAATATGAGTCGGTTGATATAAAAATTGTTTTGAAACAATGCTCCAAACGACGAAACGGTGCTTCAACTAGGTGTTTAAACCTAAGAATGCTTCAATCATATGTAAAAAATCGTCGTTTGGAGTACCGTTTCGAGGTAAATTTTACATCAATCAACTCGTATTCTTCTTCTAATTAAAACCCTAAAATTGTCTGGAATCCATAAAAAAAACTTAAAGCCGTTAAATTCTTTTATATGACAGTAAATTGGTAACAATAACGATAAAGTTTTAAGGTTAACCTGTAGGTTTTCTCATATAAAGAAAAGAAAATAATTGGATTAGTAAGTAACCCTTAAACAATTCAAATTACTATTTCGCTTCTTATAAAATCATCTTAACTCATTTAAAATAGATCAAATTCCTAAACAATTAGACACCGGGTCAATTTAAATAAAATTACTTACGAATAATTGGACCAAGTAGGCCCAATAAAAAAAAGCAAAAAGAGATGGAGCGTGTGTGTATATGCATTCGAACTCAATCACTCTAATCCAAAATCCCGCCTGCGTTGTGTTGTGTTGTGTTAAATCTTCCCGCTGTTTCACCACCCTTTTTTTGTTTCAACTGCCGTCGTTTCCCTCCTCCAATCAAACACTTCACATCTCTGGTGTTGTTATTGTTGAACATGTCAATGTCAGTTGCTGCTGCATCATCTGATGATGTTAATTTGTCACTTCAAAACCCTTTACCTACAATAATGCACACGCCTCAACAGATTAGTTTATCCCATCCTAATCAAAATCTCCCCCTTTTCTTGTTTCCAGTGAGTTTATTCATCTTTTTGGTTGATTTTGATTATCAGTTACTGTTTAACATTGATTGTTTTAGAACTTGGTTACTGTTCAATATCTTAGGGTTATTATTTTTTTGTTTATATGTTGGTTTTGTGTTTAACATTGCTTTATGTTTTCAATGCATGATTTGGGTTATATTGTTTATGAATTTGTTGTCAAGACTTTTGTGTGTTTGTTTTTCAGTTTCGAAGACGAAGAATGGTATTAATGGTTATATGTAAAATCCTGACTGTGAAAAAAGATTTTTTTTAGTTATGGGAATTAGTTTAGCTACTGATTTAGGGGTTTTGTAGTTTTGTGTCATATTATGTGACAGGGTTTTTGTTAGTAGTTATAGTCAGACCCTTTTGACCTTTTTGAGCTTAATTGATAACTGCTCGTGTAATTTCAAAAGTCAATGATTTTTTAGTTCCAACCGTGATTTTACTTCTTTCTATACGTTAAGATGTAAACACGCCTCTTTGTTTTGTTCTTAATGATTTAGACTTGTATGAATATGAATTGATCAGTTTGTAAGTCAGTTTTAAAGATCTATCTAAATGTAAGATAATGTATATCAGTTTTATGTTTTATAGTCAAAAGCCAGCACAATTGTTATATCATATTGGATTTAAAAAAGGTAACCAGTTTGATGCACAAACTCAAATATGGTGCTGTTTTAAGTACTATTGCTCAACAATCATCATAGTCTATGCTTTTATTGTTATCGTTCGTTATCAACTACTGCTGCAGCTCCATATGTTAATTTCAGTGTTCCTACCTTTTGAAACAGACGAAACAAACTGTCATAAATCCAAATCCTATTCTCCAAGGAAGCATCAAAACGGAAGTAGTAAACGATCCTTCATTTCGATCATCATTTTGTGGTGTTGGCAAAAGAAACAGGAAATCAAAGACCATTAAACAGTCTAAATCTGGAAAGCAAGAACCGAAACCAGGTGACTACCATTTGGGTCTCATTGTTTGCATTTACGTATATTCATTTGCTGAAGTTTTAGTTGAAAAATTTTGTTGCTAATTTTCTTTTATTGCAGACCCTGTTGATCTTAATCTGCCTGGTGCGTGTCGCTATGATAGTTCTCTTGGTGAGCTCACATGAATTAATACTTCTAATCAGCTAGTTATAGCTCGTGATGATGTGCAACTGTAACATCGGTTGGGTTACTAACGATAAACTTTTTTTATTGTTTACAGGACTCCTCACTAAGAAGTTTGTTAGTTTGATACAGGCGGACAAAGAGGGCATTCTTGATCTAAACAAGACTGCGGTTATTTTAGAAGTATGACCCGCTACACTTTGTGACTCATAAATAATTTAGCAGCATCAAATATAATTATGTTTTTGAAGAAAGGAACTTAAGGGAAATTATTAACGTCATTAGTATTGCTTATCTTTTACCTTTTTTTGCAGGTTCAAAAGAGGAGAATTTATGATATTACTAATGTTCTTGAAGGAATAGGACTAGTAGAAAAGGCGACAAAGAATCACATACGGTGGAAGTAAGTTTTTTATCCTTCTATTCAATACGTTTGTGCTTATATTCATTTATTAATGCATTGACTTCTCTTTAACAGGGGAAATAAAAGTTTATCATCACGAAGCCTGATTAATAGTTCAAAAACGTTAAAGGAATGCATAAAATGCTACAATTAACACATTTTTTTACATGTGTGCTTTTTTAAAGTTGTTGGATAAATAAGTTGAACTGATTAGACAAGTCCAATGAGGTTTGTGAACTCTAAAGTTTAAACATTCAAACGCTAAGTTTTGACCTTGTTTTTATGACAGGATAGCTTGAACAATTATATGCCGAAGAATCCAGGCTTGATGAGTGCATAAGGTTTAGTTGGCTTCAAATATAAGTGAAAACATGGGCAGGTCGGGTGGGCTGGGTCAAAATGGGTTGGATCGGGTTGATCTGCTAGCATTTTTTCACTCTCCTTTATTCTTTTTGAGTTTTCCAAATCATTAAGATACTATATTTGGTTATAAAAACTATTATTTTACGATAATGATTAACTAGCTTAGAAGGTTATCCGCATTTGATTATGCCATGGCCTGCTTTCAAGTTTCACTAGCGTAACTGTTTGACTATTAGCATTAACATAGAGACCAAATCATAACATCTGATTCTTTATCCAGGGAATCACAAGAGCGCCTAAACTCCATGGAATCAAATCATAATCATCAAAAGTATGTCTAACTATTTCTTTATGCTCTTCTTCACATATAACAATTTGTATGCTACAATATGATTTAGATTTTAGAGTCGTACGGTATATTATTTTTGGAATTATTGTGTTTGGTTGTTTGTTACAAAAACACCATTGTTCTTGCAATAATGCAAAAGAATAAGCACTTTGGAATTATTATATTTGGCTGTTGTTAAAACAGTTGAAATGGAAACAGGTTGTACATTTGGAAAGTCTCCCAAAATGTATTCAAATTGCTTAAAATCTCCTAGACGGTTTTATTTCAAGGATCAGATTAGAGTTGTAACATTATAATTTTTTGCATACTCAAATTATTAATAAATATTCAAGAAAAGAAACGACGAAATAGTGTTTGCGGGTCAAGATAACCTTAATCTAGGCAAGTTTATCACCTGATATGATCCTCATCGACATTTTGATTGGTTTCTTTCAGGCTCCTTTACTTAACTGGAGAAGACTTTAGTAATATTCCATGTTTCAAGGTTTAATGAATGGTCCAGTGATTTCAGACTAAATTTTTTTTAAACTCATTATAAAGTTACATTTATCTGTTGAATGCAGAATCAGACTCTAATTGCAATAAGAGCACCACATGGTAGTTCTATTGAAGTTCCGGACCCTGATCAGGTGAGCGTGGTTCAGATGAAACTTTGATTTAGTTTTCTATTACTTTTGCAATGATTTCATCTTGATCAGCAAATATTGACTTTGCAGGATAATGGTTTCTCTCAGAAACAATATAGACTTATAGTTAGAAGCCATACAGGCCCAATTGACATGTATCTTATAAGGTATTGTTTTTCATATTACATCATGACTATTTGTCTGGCTTATATATTTTTATACAATCTCACATTACTTGTGCTGTGGTGCAAAAGTGTTACTAGGGGAGTGTTTGGATTTGCATTTGATACTTGATCATTAATATCTAATGTTTGGATGAACAAATTATGCGTTAGTTGGAAAATCACTTCGGGATAATCCAACAATAATCATATATCTAACTTGTAATTAAGCAAACATTAAATATTCTTAAACTTACTAGAATATTTCTGTTTCTTTTTTTTACTTCTGTTTCTCATGCTTGTCACATGTGCATTTTTATTTTTTTTACTATAGCGAATCCGAGGAGCAGACAAAATCTTTAAATGAAACGGCTCAAGAAGGTGTCAACTCATCACACCAACATACAAATATTGATTCACTCAACTTAGTTGACTCCAAAGAAAATGGGATTAAGAAGATAATCCCTTCACAGAACGATGTAAGTTCCAGCTTATAGTTTCACTCTACATCATTTAGTCGTTTATTAGAACAATAATATTACAACAATAATCATAATTGAATAAAACAGTTTAGAGGCTGATATTAAATCATTCCACCTTTAGCTACTTTTTATTTGACCCGTTTGAGATATAACACAACCTAAATCGATAACTATATGGTTTATAGTTGCAGATTGCTGATGACTACTGGTTTGGGTCAAACTCAGAGGTCAGCGCCACTGAATTATGGGATATGGAGTTACCATAAAATACTGAATTTTTTTTCGTCTCGAATTTTTAGAACTAGTTTTATAGCAGAGGATTAATTGGATGATGAGAAAGGAAATAAGGCAAGAAGATGAATTTACTACATTTAGAAATAAGGGTTGTTTAAAAACAGACTTGAGCAGTAAAGAAAGGCTTTTGCTGTTTGACAACCATGTGTTTTAACCTTTGTTCAATGATGATTATGTGGATGATAATGATGATTTTGATGATATATATATAATACAAATTGAGTTCAAGTTATAAAGCTTGATATGTTTTTTTAACGGCCAACAAATAGAGAATTTCTCAGGTAATTTGTACAGGGTGTCAGGGTGACTCAATAGTAAAAGGCTACCGCCAGCTGGTCTAACCTAGCCATACAGAGTCTTTAAGCGTCCCAAGTTATCTCCAGTTTAGGGTAAACGTCACCTACCAAAGACTCAATCGGTGGTGAAACCTAGTCTCCCTCAAGATTGAATTGGAGATTATAAAGTTTCTGGTCTTCCTTCATTGAGCCTCATTGCCGCATAACAAATGAGTAGAGAGGGATTAAAACCTGTATCCTAAGGATCTCATGTCTCACCCCAACCATTTCGCCAACCAAATGCTCGTTAGCCAAAAAACTTGATTTTATGAGTTCATCTTTTCAACAAATCTAAAAAAACCCAAAGTAGATAAATTACCAATCATGATTAGGCTTGCATTTTCTTTACCAGTTATTATGACATTTTAATAAAGTTGAAACAAAAAATATGTAACTAAAATGATTTTGAAGTACTAATAATGTAGAAATTGTTAGTTTTGACTTTTGTACAAGGTTTGGTAAAAAAAACACTTGAATTTGTTCAATGAGGTGTATTCATTTCATATATGTGATAAAAAGTGGAACATTATGATTGTTTTTTTAAACTTATTAAAAGTTCAAGCGTTATTGCAATAGTTAAAAACAAGTCATTAAATCCTATACTTATCATTGTTACTTCAACACTATTGTTACTTGTTAGGTCGCTTTTAACTTAATCCATTTACTTTATTTTTTAACAGCAACTCCTCGATTTAATCCATTTACTAACAAGAAATAATAAGCTAAAAAAGAACGCAAGAACTACATATACACAAACATGTTACATTAATCAAACCAACATCCTATACAAACATCCTAAAAAAGATTGCTTTTTGTGCGCTCAAAATAGCAGCTGAAGAAGATGGTGTTGGTGGCAATAGTGGGTGGCACTCAGTATCAGCAGCGGCTCGCTGGTGAGGGGCTGAATCAGATGATGATGAGGCAGGATCAGGAGACGATGGCTCCTTGGCCTCTTGTTCCGTGGCAGGTCCATGACTGTTTGGTGCAGGCGGTCTAGCTCTACCAGTTTGAGGCGGCTGTAGTTTCAAGTCGTTTAATTAGTATCATAACCAAGTATATTACAAAAGAAAAGTATTCAAGAAATTAATCATCTAAAAAGAGTTGAAACTTCAATTTTAAACTTAATAAGGATGACGGCTATACAGGGCAAACAAGTCATTTGGGTCATGTTGCATCTTTCACAGGTCAAATGTGTAGAAAAAGTATACGAAATGTATTCAAACGCAAAAAAACCTCCTAAACACTTTGTTTAAACAAACCTTGAGTATTATGTGATAAAATAGTTCTTATTTCTTAATATTTCTTTAGAACCATGAATGAGCAGTTGAGTAACAATTAGGAAAAATAATACAGTACATAATATTTATGAGCATGTCGAATCATCTAATATAACTATTGAATTGCAAGTTTGCTTTAGTATAAACAGGGCCTTAGAGTTATTGTTTTGTGTGCGTCAAGTTGTAGAATACAAGGAAAAGAATTGATCCTCGTTAAGGCCAATTTCGTGTTTGTCTGTTCAATTTTAGGCCTGATTTCCAAAAAAAAGCTCATACGAAGATGGAAGTGTTGTTTCATGAAGGGCATGCAAACTAGTAATTTCTGATTATAACAAAACAATCAAGAGCTGATACCTGAGGTGGGTGAGGTTTGGGGATTGATTGTGAAGCAATGTATTGGAGAATATTGTATATTCTTATTTGACCATAACTTGCAGCTCTTTGCCAGTTCAAAACAAACATATCTCCAATCCTCGTCCTTATTTCCATCAAGTTACGATCAATGTCGGTTTCATGTTTTGAAATGTAAGGTCTGAAGAAGGAATCGTAAACATAAGTTGTTCCCTAAATAGATTGAAACCAAAAGAGCAAAAGATAAACATAATAAGAATCTTAACTTACAAATTTCATTAAGATCTCGGAAAATAATATATTACCTTTGTTTTAAAGTATATGTAGATCGAATGCTAACTTTGCTTCACTGTACATCGGGAAAATCAAAAGTAGAATAAACAATATCTCAAGTGTAAAAAACAAAAGAACCTAACAATATATGGCCTGCGCGCTAAGGAACGGGATAATCAGGTTGGGTTGGCCAGAAACAGTTTTTGTCCAAACCATTTTCATAGATATTTAGGGTACGTGTCAAATATAATGAAAATTTAAAATACCAACTCTTTAAATTACATTCAAGGTTATGTGTTGAGTCAATTTATTTTTAAAGTATTTTGGATTAATTATTTGTGTTGAGTTTATTTCTTTATCCAGATGATATTATTTTGGACGTGGGTAGTAATACAAGCTTACGTACATGAGAGGTAACTAGCACTAGAACGCAAAGGTTTAAGGATGAGTTGTTCTAACAAATAGTACATGCATTGTAATCCTAGTGGTGCTATCTATGAGGTGGGTACACCAATCAGTATTCAAGGACTTGTGCTGCAAACAACCAAGTTCAAATACTCAGGGTCGTTTGTACGGAGTGACGATGGTCGAGGACATCAATATTGATGTATCTCACTGAATACATGCATGTTGGTGCAGGTGGAGAACAGTATAATAGTATTGTACGACAAGAGGTTCCCAACAAGATAAAAGAGAAAATTCTATACAGTAACTGATTGTTGGGTCATTAAGAAGTCGTAAGCGTGAAATCCAGACGTGGCAAAGATCCTCATGGTGAGGTGGACGTGTGCATACAAAAGGATGGACCGAATAAAGAATGACGCTTTCCGGGAGAAGTTAGGGGCGACATGTATCAGAGAGAAATACATTGAAAGGCGATTAAGATGGTTTGACAACGTGAAAAGGATACATACGACAACAACCCAAGTTTGAATTGTATAAAGTTATAAACACTGACCTAAACTGACTTGAGATGAGCAGATTAAGAATGATTTGTCCCTCTCCGATGACTTGATTTGGGATAATAGTTCATGGAGATATAAGATTAAGATTATAGAGTTTTAGGATTAAGGAGGGGTGGTATAGATTCGTTTATGACATTAATTTGTTTCGAAATTTTTTGTGTGTCCATACCTTTAACTTGACTAGTGCCTACATCATTGTTTACTATACCATTGCCTACATCACTATATGTGACCCCTATATATGTTATCATATTGCTTGATTATTTTATTTTATGCTATATCCAAGGGTGCATTTATACGAGGGTTGGGATGACCGTCGACCCTTGCATGTTTTTTCGTCAGAAGTATCAATTTTTACTCGATATCTTAATTTTTTATACATATATCCCGTGTAAGAAATTACATGTATTATATATACTAAGCTTACCACCATAAATAATAATCACCCTGTTAATAATAAACACGATTATTATCGTTAATTGTTAGTTGGTATGGATTTTTCCTTTTTCTGCCCCTCATTTCAAAACTCTACTCTCTATGTGTGTTTGTATAATTGGTCTCTTTTTTCTTGACCACTAGTTCTACTTATTTTAGATATAATGGTGTTAAGTTGGAGATTTGACTACTCATGGTCGTGCATGTAGTTTCGAAAAAAGTTATTATAAATTAATATTTGATAGAATTTGAAATTATAAGTCTTTTATTATGATAGTAGCATCCTGATTTCAAATTTTCGGTCCCCTCTAATTTACATCTAATAAACCTTTTACAATCTACATCATAAAATTTAACTCTTTTAACCCTTGATTAATATAGAACTAATAGTATTTATTTCATTAGTTATAGTTAATAAAACACACACACATTTAAACGGAGCTTGGAGACGAGCTACAAAACTCGTCAAATATCTCGTGAGTTGAACTTGCAAGACTTAGGCCGCAAAACTCACGAGCTCGTGCATCTTATGAAGTGTGTGATAGTAAATACTAAATCATTTTCCCTCATTTTTTTTTATAGAAGTTAAAAGTTTTAAATCAAGAAGACATGAATCTTTGTTACCATTTTATGACTTTTTATAATTTACTTAAGTTGAGCCATAGTGAAACATCGTTATTATTTACTGAACTAGATGTATTCGGTAGTCTCGCGCGTTGCGCGAGACCTTTATTTCGCATTTTACTTATTTCAGATTATAATCAACTTGAAGATTCAATAAATAAAAAAAATCTTTGAAAAAGTAAACCGACACTAAGTCTAAAACTTGATACCAAATAAAAAACAATTAGGCTCAGAGGGTGTCAAACAATGGCTGCAATGAATGCCACGCCTTAGAGTGTTTAGACCCCGTTATCATCATAGCCTTCAACGACAAAAACCAACAGCTAAAATAATTTTGTCCCAGCAAAAGCAACACTGTTACAATCTCAGATGGACAATTGTAAACCACATCAAATAAACCACAACATTAACCGGGTCTAACACGGTCACTATCATCACAAACAACCCCCAATTTTTGAAACCTGATTTATATCATAACCAAATTGTCTTGCCATTGTTTATGAACTTGGTAAAACAATATCAAATCCATCCAGAAAAATACATCAACAATGGTTGATGTCATACCCAAAGCCACATATATAGATCCAAAGATCTACAGTGACTTGCAAACTCAAACACCATCAACAATAATGGTTGTCGTTGAACCTAACGCCACTTAGATCCAAAGATCAACAGCCACCAACAATCTCAAACACTATGAACAACCAGATGCAACAACATCTCAGATCCAAGGACCGGCAACCATCGTCGGGAAAACCCTAGGCCACACAAATCCAAGGTGAGTAATCATCATCAACAACGGTATCATAAAAAAGCGTAACGAAACTATTGGATCACAGATCTGCAAGGATCGCCGACATGCACAGCCGGTGACGATCCATAGTCAAACAACGCCAATATCTAGCTGCGCGCCAACTCATTCGCCATACAGGCAAACGATTGCGCAACATGGGTATGGCGGAGGCAGCGTAAGCAACGAAGGCGGCGAAGCCAAGACGTCGGAGATAAGCCATATGCAGAGAGGTTTTCAACCAGAGAGAAAACCAAATATATGAAACAATAATGTTAGGGTTATAACCATTATCTACACCAACAACAAAATGACAAAACTAACCTTTTTTACATGCTTAATCACAACAATGCCATTGCAACTGTTCATGAAGTTTGTAAATTATACAATGTATAATTTGTTTCTCACTGTATGTTGACCTCTAGAAGGAAGGTTCAAGATAATTGAAAAAAAAGTTAATCACTAAATAATAACCAATATTCATACATATTTTATTTGTTTAACTCAATAATTTATAAAAATTAAAACACCTATCAAAGTTAAATAAAAAACCTTAGACTTTAATAAAACATTTAAAATACTTAATTACTATCAAGTAAAGTTTTTCTTTATATTTTGTCACGCGTCATGAAATTTTCACTTTTAAGACAAGTCTTTTAAGTAATTCAAGAACACTATTGTCCAAACATGTCTATCAAGTTCTTGTTAGGTTATGTACAATGTCTACAAAATTAAGTTTGTTTATAAGGCATCAATCGTATATATTAGGGGTGTTCATGGTTCGGTTTAAAACCGTGAAACCGTCTAAACCGGCCATCGGTTTGGCTTCATGGTCGGTTTTATTTTAAATTTTCGGTCGGTCGGCTTCAAAAAATTTAAACCGTAATGAACGGTTTGGCTTCTGGTTTTTACCAAAAACCGGTCGGATAAAACCGGACCGGACCGTAGGATTTAAGTATTTCAAAATTATATATTTTTTATATTAGATATATAATTATTTATAATATTTTATACTATATATTAGTAAATGTTTTTTTTTAGTTTTAGCATAGCCCATTAGCCCGAGCAAACTAACGTTTAGATAACTGAAGCCCAAAATGATTATCCTATATACTTTAGTATAGCCCATTAGCCCGAGCAAACTATGTTTTGACCTGGTTTGTTTTGAACACCTAATTACTTTAAGCTTCTTTGTGTATTTTGGCAGCTTATTCTAAGCTTTTATTAGAATTATTTGTACTTATTACGTGTTTATTTGGTGTTGATTTTTTTGACATCTTATATTAGCACAAAGATGAACATATATAGCATACAAGCCCAATATAGGCCCAAACCGTGAAACCAAACCGGAGTCAAACCGTTAGTAACGGTTTGGTTTGGTTTGGTTTGTGTTTTCAATGGTTCGGCTTCGGTTTTCGATATGCAAAAACCGTACTAACGGTTTGGCTTACGGTTTGATAAAAAAACCGTCAAAACCAAACCGCGAACACCCCTAGTATATATATCACAACTAAGCCTAATGATTTCACGTGCCATGACTAAAGGCATCTGTTTGGTTTTTTTATGAAACAGTTGGTTAATTAGTTTCGATTCCGATCAATTTGCCACGTGAGAAGGGTTGTGGTGAGCCTCCGCTACGTTTGCAGTAATGGGTGAACGGTGAACCCCAATGCCAGATAAAAACATCTATTAGTGGTAGAGACGGAGTCTTGATCTCGTCCTTACACTTCTGAGTGCATCGGTCATCGGCCGTTACACCAACCGCTGTTTTAAAAAATAAAAAAATAAATCACACATCTTATCTGTAAGTTCAGAACTTTAATAATTTAAACACAAATGTATTATCAATGTTATATTATATATCGACGCTTAAATATTTTTAAAAACTTAGGGTGTGTTTGTTTACCTCTTAACCACCTCTGAATCTGTATTTCAGAGGTTGGTTTGGTTAAGAGTGTTTAGCTTGAACAGCAGGTCTGACCAAATCAGACCTCGCATCTGAGCGACGGTCTGAGCGATTCAGACTATGGATAAGGTCTGAACGAGCTGAATGGGATCTGAATGAAGTCTGTGACGAGGTGGTGATGAATCTGTGACGAAGGCAATGGTGGTTGGCGATGAAGTTTGTTGGTGAGCGATGAAGAATATGAAGAGTTGTTGAAGATGAAGAAGATTGTTGGTGGAGGCGGCGATGTGAAGGAGTGAAAAAAATAGGGTTAGGATTTATATTAGTCCAAAACTAGTTAAAAAACAAAAAAACATTTTTTTTACAAATCTCATTTAGATGTCTAATCAAACAAAACCTCTTAAATATTCAGCACTTAACTTTTCAGACATCTTAACCATTAAGACCTCTTAACCATTCAGCACTTAGGGGGCTGCTTGGCAACATCTGAATCATTAAGTGCTGAATGGTTAAGAGGTCTGAACCATTAAGATGCTCTATCAATGGGAGGGATATTGATCTAAAATTTCAGATGATTGTAAGTTTGATATATGTTCCATTCAGTTTCATTCAGCATCTTTTAATCTCTTAACCATTCAACACTTAACTGAACCATTCAGATGCTATTTTTTTATGAAACAAACGCTCTGAATGCTGAATCTGAATGATTAAGCACTGAACTGAACCATTAAAATGTGAAACAAACAGCCCTAAATCATTCAGTTAACTATTCAATACTTAACTGAACCATTCAGACCTCTTAACCATTCAGCACTTAACTATTCAATTTTACCAAACAACCCGGATTTTAAATTTTGTTACCGAGCCCTTAAAAAAACTACCCAAAAATCATAAAACCAACCAAACGTGTAGGTTAGGGCTCCAACAACTCGCAAACAAAGTTCTTCTTCGTCGTCATCGGACCGTCTCTCGCCGCCGCTGTCGCCGGTCACCGATTAACTCCTCCTCCATCTCGTTTCTAGGTCTGTAACTCGCAACTCTTAGAAGTAATTCAAATTCCTCCCTTTTAACTTTTTTACTGTCGTCGTTTTTGTTACTTATTCATTCTAGTTTCAAACTCTATCATGTATCTATCCGATGCTCATGTATCTAGGCGAAATCATGTTTAAGCGATTTTATTTTTAGTTAGGGTTTGATTGTTTATGAGTTATGACACTGATGATGAATCACATCCCGTTGGTTTGTTATAAGTTATAACAAACTATTAACTTAGAAAAATCACACATGTAGCCGAGCTATTGGTACGGTCTACAAACACAGCTCATAAAGATATAAGCTGCATTGCTATAGGCCCTCTTTAATCAAGTGCTGTTCATAAAGAAAAACTTGAGATATTGATACTTTTAAGTTAACCTACTTTAGTTACTTGTGAGTTTATATAGTATACGTTTGGATGCTCGTTGGTTTTACAGATGAGGTTGAAAAAGCAGAAGCGTCATCGGAGAAGTGTTAGATTTTTCACAACATGCTATGGTTTCAGATCACCGTTTAAGATATTGTGTGATGGGACGTTTATACACCATCTTCTTGTGAATCGCATTACACCAGCTGATACCTCTATTTCTAACATTCTAGGCGCTCCAGTCAAAATGTTCACCACCAAGTTCGATTCTTTACCATGTTTTCACCTTTTTACAACTCTAGTTATGTTCAAAAACTGTTAGACTTATGTGTATTTTCACTCCGTTGATAATTATTCTTTAGATGTGTTCTTGCGGAGTTGAAAAGCCTTGGTGAAACCTACTCTGATTCTCTTAATGTGGCTCGTGATCTTGCACCTGCAAGGTCAGTATCGTTTCTTCACTTTTTGATTATGGTTTTATATTGAACATTAACACTGAAGAGATAATTTTAGGTGTGATCATGAGAAGAGGAAGAGTGCTGTAGCTTGTCTAGCAGAAGTTATCGGCGAAAACAATTCAGAGCATTTTTTTGTTGCTAGTCAAGATGTTGAGTTGCGCAGGAAGTTTCAAGAGGTTTATACATTTTCATTTTCTCAGTTACTATGAATGTTTAAAGCTGTATATGTGTGTCGTTCACTTTCGTAACTTGTATGTTTTATCGATATAGATTCCCGCTGTGCCTGTAATGTTTGCACTTAGGAATGCTTTATTTCTTGAGCCTCCGTCTCAAGCTCAACTACAATTTGCCAAATTAGCGGAAGAAGAACGCTTGCGCGCGAATGAGTCGGAGCTTAAATTGCTAACTAATAAGAAAAAGAGAAGTTTAGATACAGACGAGCAAGCTGATGATGTTCTTCCAAATGAAGCCGTTGATGATTTAAACAAAAATGCTTCAAAAAGGAAAACTGATGTTAAGGATAAAGTACAATTTAAGAGAAAACGGGCAAAGGTTTTGTTCTTCACCTTGTTTACTTGATTATGTTTTCGACTTTTTGCTACGTTTTTACTCTTGTCATGATCATTGAGTTTTGGTAATCAAGTTGCTCATTTTACGGGTCTTTTTAGGGTCCAAATCCACTTTCTTGTAAGAAGAAGAAAAAGGAGAACCAAAAACCTGTTGCCAAAAAAGTAAGCTCAACCTTTTTTTTTTTTTGTGTGTATGAGAAGCCTACTGTTTTATTCGTTGGTGTTAATGTGCTTCTGTTTATATGATTGTAGGACGTTAATGAGAATGTTGAAACTGTAAGGAGCAGGAGTAAGAAAAGGAAAAGGTCTCGTAAGCAAAAAACTAATCCCACTAATGCAACCGAGTAAACAATATATGATCGGTGAGTATTTGTTTTATAAACTTAAACAATGTAAACATTAGAATCTTCAGATGCTATTTGGCTCTCTCTATTTGCATTTTATCTTCCATGTTTTGTTTTCTATAGCTGTTGTAAAATAATGGTTGGAATAACGCTGTTGATGTTTGCGAGATTTTCAGGTCTTGGCATGCTGGAATCTTGAAGATTCATTGAAAACTTCAGAATATGATGAGCTTTTTTAAGTGGACGGGATAAAGTTAGAGAGAACTGCATTTGAAAACGAGTCCGTTGAGCTTGCATTCAAATTTTGTGGTAATATTTATAGCTCTTGATATAGATTGGTAGTTTTTTTAGACTGTAAGCTTGTGATTCTTTTGTTAATGAACTTCTATAGCAGCAGGCAGCAGCCACTTTTCAGATTTTGTTTTTATTTACCTCATTTTGTTACCAATTTATAGTTCAAATTTTTCATCAAAGCCACCCTGGTATTACTGTGTAACTGTAGAGGCTATGTATTGGATTTGTTACTTCTAGTTCGTAAAATGATAATAAGGCATCAATATAAACAGAACTAAATCGAAACTTGGGTGCCCTGTAGTTCTGTAAAGCTTTAATGTTTGGTGAAAATAACCGTGAACCACACCCCCAATCCATCACACCGGCCACCACCTCAGCCTTGTTGTATCACATCGGTTATTTGATCACTGATAAAAAAAGTCGAACCTAGAAGCCCATCTTATCATTTTGTTTTCTTGTTAAAAGAAAAACTAGGAATATTCAAGATGTCATGCATTGCGTGATAGTTAAGCGGTTTATTATCTTTTGCATGCCATACCAACAGCTCACAAACAACAATTTAACACAACAAACAAATGCACACATGATATCAATCAATAGGAACACAATACTTCAAACCATCAACTAATAATAGCAACACGTACAACACCTCAAGGCACAAACAAAACATAATTTTATGACATTAACTAGTAGCAACACAACACTTCAAACCATCAACCAATAACAACACAAACACTATTCATGAAGTTTGTGTTTCAATATTGTTAAATATGTAGGTCATGCGTGATAGGTGGTCTTTGGAAATATCGATTTGTTTTCTGGCTTTTTTTTCTATTAAAATGGCTTTTGCGGGACATAGTAATGTTGTCTATCTATGTTTGAATTACATAAATGATTTGCAACTTCGTATGCTTTGATTTTCATAACCTTATCTAATCGACTTTTATACCCTTCACTTGAAGTACCTAATCACAATGATTCCCTGTTATAATCAGGTTCAGTGTATACAAAGGATATCTCGTCGCAACACATGGACACCTTAGCTCGTTTTTTGTCAACTTTAAACATATAGCCTATAAGTAATTCTTTTCTAAAAATGTCTAGAGAAAAAGTACAATTAAAACAAAAATACTAACTGTTTTTTGAACAGCAAAACAAAAGGATAAATGGATAATTGACATATAGTAGGTTTTTAGTTTTTATGTTATTACTTATTCATAACAAAAAAGAAATGTGGGCTTTTTACTAAACCAAGGCCCAAAACTAGTTATGAAAAGCAACGCTTTGAGATTTCAAAAAAGAATAAAAAAATAATAAACGCCGTTGCCGGGGATCGAACCCGGGTCACCCGCGTGACAGGCGGGAATACTTACCACTATACTACAACGACACAATTTGATTTGTTTGCAAACAACTCGGTTTTTAACTTATTTTCACTTTCTAAAACTGTACATTTGTTGCAGCAAAATCACATTAATAAAACACAAAATAGGATAAAACTAGAAGATTATAAGACTAGGATGTACATTGTCTGGTTGGTTAATTTTGTTAAGATCGACAATTGCATTAGCTTTGTGCATTTAAAAAGAAAAAAGGTTATAATATTCGACGTCGACATCGTGTTTGTGATTTCATTACACGTGTTACAAAGGTGACAATAACGTCAAATGTTTGTGCGCAACACTATGATTTTGTTACTTCATTACACAGAACGTGGTTTAACATACATAAAAAGCGTATATCACCAAACATGTTACGGTACTCATGTGAAACTTTGTTATACGCGTTATGTTAGTAACATTAACATGTCACCCCGGTGAAAAACAAAACTCATTAAAGTTGTGTAGCAAAATTATTAAAAAACACAAATTTTATTTAGTTCTGCATTGTATTCTTTGTAGCTTTTGTTTCTTAATAAAATGTTGTCGTTCAAAAAAAGAACAATCTCTAATATAATATGGCAAAACTAAATTTGCTTATGTGGCATCCGTTGAGAGCAACTTTGTTTATGTGGCATTATTTGAGAGTTTTTATCACAATAACGATTTTTTATATAAAAATGTATATAAAATATATTATAATAACATTAATTACATATTAGTCGTCTAATATTTAAGAAAATTTTGAAATTTAATATTAGATACATTTTAAACCCTCTACTACTAGGGTGTACGTGAGTCGGTTTGTATTTTATATGGTTTAAAATTGAAACTTATGGATAAAGTGATAATAATATACAATTAATGACTTCCGTATTTTTCAAGCACACATAATTTTTTATAAGAAATTTTTATTTTTTAAACTACACCATAAACCAAGCATTTAGTTATCTTTAATTTGAGTATAATATTGCTATATAAAAAATATTTTTTAAAATAATTATAAGCATTTAATTATCTTTAATTTTAGTATAATATTGCTATACAAAATTATTTTTTTTTAAAATAATTATGTTCCGGTTATACCACGGTTTTCTCTCAAAATTGATTGGAATCGTTCTTGCCCCTCATGAAAATCCTTAAAAGCACCATTTGAATGTTATGTTCCCAAACGTAGCGCAGACACTAAACTAGTATATTAAATCATAAGATGCTATGCTACTTCTAAACGTTTAAAATTTGAATTATAGTTTTAGAGGGGGGGGGGGGGGGAGGAGTGGTTTCACGAGCAGCCCACGAGGAAGCTTCTAGCCATCACCTCGTCCCACCAGGTATGGAGCTCGCCACCTTCCTTGTCCCTCCTCCATCTCGTCCCTCACATCCACTCTCTCAGCAAGCTCCCCAGCGAGGTCCTATGCTCGTCCACGAGCATGCCCGCCGGTTCCTCGCTCGTCTTCGACCACTCCCTTCTCCCTTAGAATTGTAAGATATAATAAAGAATATAATATAATGGATTAATGGCTAAGCCTGGTTACTTATTTTTCAAAATCGTTTAATTGAAAACCATTTTTGATTAAACTGTACACGAATATGAATGGAAAATTTTGTCGTGATCCCTAAAGAATATTATTTTTCAAAAGAATATCCCCATGATCGTTCATTTTATTTTGCCTTTCATGCCAATGATTGAAATCGATAGAGAGAGTTTATTCCATGTAATACGAAAAGTCTGAATTAAATGAGCTACTCTTATATTAACAGTCATGTACATTCTATTCAGCTTCTAAAATCATAGCACATACACGTTGTCCCCTTGAAGACACTTAATAAAGTATAAATGAAAATAATAACAAAAATACATTTTTTATCAATTATATATGAGACTTAAATCCGTAAGCCTTAACCTTATAGGAAGATACACGTTACGTACTAAAGAATACAAGCAGACGCTAATGAAAACAAACACGAGTTTTATTAATATTTGTTTGCTTGTATCTTGTAAACTAAAACTTCATCTAAAATACGTAATCATTGAGTTGTCGTGTTCATTTAGCCATTAGAAAAAAGTGGCTATTCATAAAATTTCAAATAATTAAAAGGCCCCTTAATCTTAATAAACCGGGGAGAACATTTCATGAGTCGATCCATAAATACCAATAAACCAACCCAGATCAACTGAAACACATGGTCTCATTTTCGTTACAGCCTCCTTCGAGTCGTTCAGTTCCACGTTTATCGGATACCTTTCACAAGATTAGTCTATAAGCTTATAAATGTTTGTTAGTCAGCAATTATTACGACAACTTATTAAATATTTGTGATTTTTAAAAAGTTTATACTCCGTATTTTATAGTGTGCATTGTATGAAATGCATTTTAGTTCATATTATTTATTGAATTATTAGAGAATAATTAGGCTGAAAGATGCTTTTTCGGACAATCTGACGTTTCAATCACTAGCTTCAACGCTGAAAGTGTCGGTGAATTGTATCATTTTATAATTCTTAATTGCTTTGCTCAAAACAAATTAATATTAAAAGAGCTCTTAGACGTACATCATTGATCATAACGCGTTATATAAAAAAACAAATATACTGGACTCGTTAATCGGCCTGTGACACTCACGTCACAAAAACAAGACACAGAAAGCAATCAGCTCATAGGTCACCCATAATAAAGGGAGCGAGAATTAACACACCGTTCGCATATATAACACTCAAACATTGGTGTTGTCTCTCCATTCATTACTAGTAACTGACCACCGCAAGATTAACCTAATCTCTCCCCTTAATGTCTCTAATGAGACTAGAATTTAAGTCACTTTATACATCAAACTCTTACACCAACTCATATTATCAGTTTATCACTAAACAAACTTATAATGGTTATAACACATTATCTATACATTCATTTCTCTCTCTCTATACATATATAAAGAGATAAAAAGAGGATGATGTACGTAAACATTTTATGTTGCTTATATAAACTCTCTTTTTTATAATTATGTTAAAATATTTGTATCATTTTTGTAGAACATCTTTTAATAACTCTTATTATTAGAACCTTATATAACACCTTACCAACATTATATCCTGGACATATATAATTACTATGTTAGATACTCGTGTAACAAATGAGTTATGAAATATGTTGGTGCTAACTTTTCAAACATATAAATTTGGAGTTAGAGATAAAAATCAAAACATGACTCCATTATACTATAATTAAATACTTAGAAATAAAAACCAAAACTTTATTTTAAAAAAAAAACTAAGGTGTATAAATATATAGTTTTTCAAATTTAAAATAAATTTTAAGTTTAATAAAATGCAATAAAAGTTAAATTTACTAATATGATGACGAAATTACAAAAATTTTCATTAAATCAATCAATTTTGATTGTCAAAAGTTAAAAATCTTTTAAGGTGATTTAAAACAGGTAAATGATACAGTGAAACTTACTAAATTGAGTTATAGTGACTCAAGTGTTGATTCATAAGCCGTTAAAAAGTGTATTAGATTCATAAAATTTAGGCTCAAAATTGGGCGGGTTGCACATGCGTGGAGGCTTTTTAGCAAGATTTAGGCTACTTTGTCAAATTTGTTGATTTGAATGTAGTTATTGGAACTTGTAAACGAGTGTTTTAGGGATCTTTGTATAGATAATTTGTATAGGGGCAATGAAGGGAGACTTGTAATTATAGCAATACAAGTTTGATCTCTGAGTCAAACGGGTTTTACCGCTAGTTTGTTGTCGTGTCTACGGGCACCGGGTTAGTGGGTTCCCCCCGAATTGAAGTCGGGTTTTTCCCGCAATAGGTGTGCTTGGGCTACCTAACGATGTCTGTGTTTGCAGAGCGTATGAAGTCGCCTTTCGTCATTGGCCGGGTAACCCAGGATAGCCGGGCTTTATTCGTTTCGTTGTCAAAAAAAATTAATATATTGTGAGACGTTAAGTTTTATCTTATTTTTAAGTTAAAAACAAAAGTAAAATGGGATAGTTACAATGATGCAAATTTCAATTTTAAGTTTTTTATATTTATAGCACCTTGCTAGAATAATAAAATGATCCTTGGCTATAAAAAAATTGGGCGAGGGAAAAATCCAGATGGGATTGCATATTTGCATATGATAATTCCTTGAGTAAATAGTCATTTTGGCGTATATACTTTTACCATTTCGACAAGTTTGCCACTTTAATAAATTTCTTGTTATTTTAATGTTCGGTCTTGTAGAAATTAACAAATTTATTCATTTGATCAACAACAATAATACTAATAGTTGTTATTATTATTATTGTTATTATTATTATTATTAATAGAACAAAGTGTAATTTGTGTACCTGAGCTATAATCCAACTTGCACTATGAGTATCTACGTTCTACTTTTAGCCACTTGAGTACCAATCTTTCTGATTTTTGCAATTCAAGTACTTGGGACTAACAAATGTTAGATAATTGTTAACTCAAAGGGCTCTTGTGGTCATTTTCTATGTAATGTTAAGGTTAAATTAGTTGTTTTAGTTTTTAAAGTCTCACTAATAATAAACAAATAGAGTAATGTTTTTTAAACCCTAAAATATATGTTACGCATGCTTCAAAAATCAGATAGAAGTTGATTTTATTCGAAGCTTCTGTTAAGTATTGATGTCACAACTTAAACACATTTACACATCAATGTATAATGGTTCAAATTAATATATGTTAACAAATCTACCTTATGTCTCCTCTTTTGGCTTTGTATCAAGTATTGCTTTTCCACTAAATGTCCCTTTAAACAATAGAGATCACTATGAACATGCATCTCTCTTATAGGACGAGATCACCATTAATGTATCCACATTTCCCTTTTAGCTAGGGTAGTGATCATCACGACATCTAAGATTTGTGATTTTTCTAATAAGATCGATTGAAGATCTTGCCACTAGCTATGTGATTCCTTTTATTTAACAAGTGTTTGCAAATGTACATAGTGAAATGAATCAATTTACTCCTATAAAGAAACTAGCTAACAAGCTAGCTTGTGATATGTTGTAAATTAATCTCTCTCATTCTTATTGTGGATGCATGTTAGGTGTAGTGGTAAGGCACGTACTCGCCTGTTTTTTTTTTTTCAAAAGACACAAGTTCAAACGTTCTCGTCATAAACATCTTTGGCCATCAAAAATTCATAAATACTGTTAAATTTAGGCCAACATTGTGTTTGTGGGTTTTGTATTTTGGCTACGAAAGCCTAACTATACCAATTTTTTGTAACCAAAGTACAACATATTTTGAATGTATAACCGGTAAGTTGTTAGCATAGCCAGTATATTTTGTATGTATGGCAAAAAAAGTAGCCAATAGTCAAAAAAATATGTATCCGACTACAACTAATCTTTTGTAATGCAAAAAAGTAAAATTATAGATGTTACGAGCCGTCATAAGTCATAACATTTATTGTTTAATGTGTGAGACATGGTATAAATCGTAGGTAAGTTTATTTGCAAACTCACTAGTAAGTTGTAACTCATGTTATGTTCAATGCCATGTCATAACACTTGTAAAAAGGTCCCTACATTTCATTTCTAAATTTCACTTCTAAGTAGGTTGAGTTGGCAATACATATGCACTATTCGATCCTTATCTGACTTCACTATTACAAAGTACTAGATAATATAAACTTCTAATAGTATATTTTGTTTTCTTCACATAAACTAAAAGGTTTAATGTTTTTATAGTACAAAAATCACACATTGTCCATAATTGTTTAGTTCGTGAATGATGAGTTTAAAACGTGATTGATGACTTTACATTTGAACAAAAAAAAGGATATTTGGATAACGTACATACGATAATCACGAGAGCAAATTGTTTTCTTTTTATTTATTACACACGTTTTTATTACTTTCACTTGATTTTTGTGTTTCTAAGACGTAAATAAAATTAAATAAATATCAAAGTATAAACTTTATTGTAGCTGTGAATAATTGTAATTTGAGTTGGTAATAATATTGCAATGTATCTCTCTTAATTTAAATGCGTGCATTGAAGATGTGTATAAGTGAGTAATTTGTTCTTACGTGATAACAACTCGATTATTTGCACAGTCAATAGTTTGATCACGCATAACATGTTTATTAAAAAAACTAGGTTATTATCCGTGTATTGCACGAGTATAAAACTTGACATGTTATATAATAAGAAATGATAATATGATATTTTAAAAATATTCGATTTGTTTTAAAGTTTGATTGATCCATGTTGTACTAATATCAAAGAGTAACAATGTTTTTTAAACTATATTATAAAATAATTGTTTTAATTTTATTATTCGGAAAGAATAAAAGAAAAAAATTTAAAAATCTAATTCAATTCATTATTTAGTTGAAGTTAAAAAGACATTATTATGATTCATTATGTACATAAATATTTTATAATTTATGGAGCTTATGCAGATATAGCCTACTTGAATGCAAGTGACGAATTAGTAATTCATTATTATTATTATAGGGAGATTGTATGAGTATTTTACGGTTCTTATTCATTTTGAAAATATACAATAAAAAAAGATAAATGTGTCAACACCATACTTAGTAAGTCATATATATCTACTTATACGAATAAATGAATAAACTATTATCACATTTCATTCTCTCATGAATATCACCTTACTGTAACCAGATTTTTCCACTTGTCAACCAGTGAAACATATCGAATTATTTATTTACTAGGTTAACACCCGTGAGTACTCACGGTTTGAACGGTAAAAATAAATTACATAATTTTATATAGAAATGAATAATGGAAAAGTTAACAAATGTAAATGATATAATATGAATTTATTTGAGTGATTGTGGTGTTACAAGTGACACAGTGTGGTGTCATTAGTCATTAGTTAGCAATTTATTATAAGAGAAGATGTCCATAGAACTCAATGATTGAAATTATCAACTATTTAATTAATTTAAAGTTTCAAAAACTCTTTATATTTTTATTTATATAAAAACTGTTTTAGTAGTAACATTCCTTAAATAGCTTCATCCTCAAGCATCGTCCGAACCATGTCGGGCATGATCCATTCCGAGGGTAATACCCTCCCAGCCTCATGCACACGCCTAGATGTCTTACTCCATAATTTTGAGGGAAGTAGAGAACAATAGCCTGACAAGGGTTCGGTCTGATTTTGGTGTCTTTCTCGCTATGAGTGTTGTTCCTACTAGTAATTATAGTCTAATAGAAAACTAACACTATGAATGTTTTACGAACGGTATCCATAATGTATAAAAATTTGATTAGTAATAACAATATTCCTTAAATAGTTTTGACTTTACCCACATAAAAGTTATCATACATACATTTTCGTATGATCGCACGCTGCGATACCTATCACCTTAAATCAATAACTTAAAATCATCAATAATTTCCTCTTCCAAAGTTTCAATCTAACTTATTTAAATCCATGAAATCACTGTAAAAATGAAAAACATTCAACTTAACAAATAACTCATCGCAATTTAAGACCTAGACACATGCATTCCGACCCATACGCTTGATGTGATACATTCGAGTGTCACCGTGAATTTTACCGGATATCTATCATCTGAATTATTTGTATGTCTGTTTTTCTTAACCTTTTTTTTATTTTAATTGGTAGGATTTATAAGGCACACATTTTAAAATCATCGATATCTAATCTACCTATTCTAATAATTGAGTAACACATTCACATGTCATCATTTTAACTACTCCACTCCACATAGGATTTTGCTTAGGTGTCATGTTCTAATTAATTTGATGGAGAATTTTTAGACGGGTCATGGTATGCTCCATATTCGAAATAACCCAATATGTTTAAATTAAAAATTCACAAATTATCATCAATTATCTCCTAACCCGATATGTTCAAATACAAAATTTACCAATTATCATGATCTATATATTAACCCGATATGTACCAAGTATCATGAATTATCTCCTAACCTGATATGTTCAAATAAAAAACTTATCAACTATTAAGATTTATCCTAACCCGATATGTTCAAATTAAAGTTTTACCAATTATCATTAATTATCTCATAACTCGATATGTTCAAATAAAAAAAATTTACAATTATCATGAATTATCTCCTAACCCAATATGTTCCAATAAAAATTATCCAACTATTGTAAATCATATCCTTTATTGTAACACTAGTTTAGTGCCCGCGCTACGCTCGGGAACACAACATTCAAGTGATGCTTTTAAGGATATTCATGAACGTTCTAATAAGTTTTGAAACAAAACCGTGGTAAACCAGAACACGAAATATATTTTTAAAAATTAAAATTTTAGTATAGCAATATTATACTCAAATTAAAGAGAATAAAATGCTTAGTTTTATGGTGTAGTTTATTTTTTTTAAAAAATCCATATAAAAAAGTTATGTATATTTATAAAACACTGAGGTCTTTAATTGTATATTATTATTAATTTTATTCTTAAGTTTCATTTTCACACCCTATCAAATATAAACCGACTCATGTACACCCCTTGTAGTAGAGGGTTAAAAGTATAAATACTTTTAAATTTTTCAGAATTCTCCAAAATATTAGGGGACCAAAAATGTAATTAGTTTTATTATAATATATTTTATATATATATTTTAAATAAAAAATTATTATTATGAGATAAACTCTTAAATGATGCCACATAAGCCAGAATCTTTAAAATGGTGCCACATAAGCTTTTTTGGTTTTGCTATATTATATAAAGATATGATTTTTTATATGAATATATTTGTAAATTTCCAAATCGATTTAATAAGAGATATGTTAAAAATAAATTTGATATGTAAATTGAGTTAAAACCTATAAAACTAAAATCCGTGTAGTACACGGGTACTAATCTAGTTTGGTACTAATAGTGTATTTTAAGTTTAAATCTATTTGTTCAAGGCTCATATTAGAGTTTGAATGCAATTTGCGTTTTTATTTTCATATAACTTCATGTAATGTGTAGTTTATTTTTAAATGCTATTTATGTTTCCGTAAAGTTTACAATTGTATTTTTTTTATTTTTCCATCCGTGTAACACACGGGTATATCTGTTAAAAAAAATATAATATACGATTGAATGATTGATCTCATCCTTTGGACGATGATGATCAAGCCCCTACAAATCCGGAGAATTAACGGCTATCATTGTTCAAACAATTTACACCTTAATCTTTCACTATAAAACAGCTATCGTTCTCCAACGTATCAAGCTCGTGATACACACAAACCTCGTGTCTGCAATTTGTCATCATCATCAACAAATCAACAATGGCCCTTAAACAAACCCTAATTCACCGTATCTTTAACACCTGCAACAACACCACCAACAAATTCTCCAACCAAACCTTACGTAACTGCCGTATATCTCCTTCCTCATCCTCCCATGTTTCACTCCCACCTATCCCCGATCCCGCCGCACCAGATCCCGGAGACGACACCGTTTTCCGGCGCTTTTTACACCGAAGTTCGATTCTGCCGGATATTGTTGTACCTGGAAATGAGAGTATGTTGAAGAGGTTGAAGGAGATGGATATAACGAGAGGCCGGATACGTCTCGATGTATTGTCACCACCTCCGGTGGTGGATAGATCGCCGGAGACGGTGGATTTCACGGTGGCGGATGCGAAGAAGGTGCTTAGGGTTTCGCAAATCGAGAAGGTGAAATTGAAATTGAGTAGCAGTTGTAAAACTCACGTTTCGTATGATGAGTTTATTCAGATCTGTGTTGATGGATGTTTGAATAGAGATCAAGGATTAGATCTGGCTAAAGCGCTTGATGATGCTGGCTCTGTTATTGTTTTAGGAAACGTTGTTTTCATCAAACCTGATCAGGTAATTAATTAATTTCATCCTAATTTTATTAATTTCAGATACTAATGTGTAGACATTAGTTACTTTGTAAGAGTTTGGGGGTTTTAGGTTTGGATAGAATAAAGATTAGATTTTTTGATTGAAATTTGGATCTGATGAGTTGTTTTTGTATTATTGTGTGATGTTTTGTCACAGGGATGAATTGAATCAGTTGGAGACTGTGACTTAGAGACTTCATCTTCCTCAGAAAAAAAAAACACATTTTTTTGTCAGATCAAACCTGCAACTGCTCAAAGTTGATTATTTGTGAAAAAAATTAATTTTTAGATTGAAAAAGATTGCTTGAGTAAAGTTTTTTCCCTTTTAACAAATTGACAAGATCCTGACACAAATGTACAGCTTGCAATTTCACAATTTGTGAATAATTTTCAATCATTGGGTGGGTTTGATTAGTTGTCAATAATTGGGTGTGGTCAAAATTGGGATCAAGAAAGAACAAGTTTGATTTGCAAGTATGAGTTTGTAGGCATGTTCAAGTTGTATTATTTTTTGTCTTTTTTTTAAATTTTGGATTTTTGGGTGGTTTATTTTATTAGGTTAGGGTAAAGAGAGTAAAAAAAGACGAGTTGTAGGGTCGGGTAGAGTCAGGTGAGTCGTGTTTCACCAACAATTTTGTATTACAGGTGGTGAAAGCCATATATGGCTTGCTGCCTACAAATTTGCAGGCGATCCACGGCCCACTTGTGAAAGAATTAGAGGAGATGGAAAGGTGGAAGTCCGCCATTGACACCAAGGCGAAAAAGATAGTTCAACGTGAGCTATGGGGCGGTCTGGCATGCCTGATGGTCCAGACTGCCGGGTTCATAAGGCTCACATTTTGGGAGCTTTCATGGGACGTGATGGAGCCCATTTGCTTCTATGTCACGTCTTTGTATTTCATGGGTGGATACACGTTTTTCTTGAGGACCGCAAAAGAGCCTTCTTTCCAAGGGTTCTTTCAGAGCAGGTTTAGTTCAAAACAAAAGAAGTTGATGAAACGTGAAGGATTTGATTTGGACAAGTATAACAAGTTGAGGGAAGCTTGTTACACACGTCAAGAAACTTCGCCAAGTGAAAATTTTATTTTAGATGAAAGGGCTAAAATGCCAATTCTTGAGCATAAAATGAAATTGTAGAAGTAATAGAATTTTTATTCTAAGCCCCCTGAAAAAGTCTCTATTTATATCTTGAGCCCTTATCGAAAAGTGGCATTTTGTAAACTTGACATGGATAGCCAAGTTTGTTTGTTATCAACCTTTTTTCTTTTTCTTTTTTTTTTTTGTGAAAGTTTCATCAAGTAAATACATAAAGGAAATGGAAGGGTGGCGTTTTTTTATTATACCTCGAATGGTTTTATAAAACCACTATGGGATTGGGACAGTTATGACATATGTGAACATGCCATATATTTTTTAGAAATATAAAAAATGACATGTTATTTACTATCTTATGCTTTCATCTGTTTTCCTCCACTTTTACAAGTGTATGGATAATTGATTACAAAGAATATGCAAGTAAACTGAAAAGTATATTCAAGAAACATGATAACAAAGAAGACATACAAGAAAAACAACATTTGCAGGTTTTAACGCGCTATAACTGGACTGATCATACGAGCATCTTCAGTTTCTAATCCTGAAGAAGTCCAAGATCTTTCGTACATTTCTGAAGACGATTGCGTAAGAACACATAAATTAAACACAATTTCCGTCATTCCTGGTCTATCTGCAGATTTGTCTGATGTGCAGGCTCTAGCTAATGCTGCCATACTCAAAGCAGCATCAATCGCGTAACAACCACCAAGATTTGGATCCATCCATAACCTTAAATTCTCCTCCTTTTTATCTTCATCTTTTATTATCATTCTTATTTCCTTCCATGACATACACATTTGACCATCATCTTTGGTTTCCATGCCTTTTTTACCTGAAAGTAATTCCAAAAGAATAACCCCGAATGCGAAAACATCAACTTGTAACATGATTGAGCTTATTGCAGGTCTTGCAGCAGAGAAGTTTCCGATTTTGGCCTTGAATTTTGAGTCTAGAAGTATATTACTTGTTCTGAGGTCCCTATGTGCGATACTTGGTTGAGTATGTTCATGCAGGTATTGAAGACCTATAGCTATATCTAACGCTAGATTTAACCTTTGAGACCATGAGAGATTAATGTTAACAGATGAACCTGAAGTCGAAGAAGAAGATAAAGGTTTTGGAAACAGCCATTTATCAAGTGACCCGTTTTCAGCATACTCATAAACCAGAAAACAACTCCCATTAAAATCAGATGAAATTCCCATTAATTTCACTAGATTTGTGTGGTTTACTCTCTGCAGAATCTTGAGTTCTTCTGTTGCATCTCGGGTTTTTTTCACAGCCAGAGCCTGATCATGGATCGTGGCCTTGTAAACCGACCCGCCAATTCTGTAGCGTTCACTGAGGTTCATGGTTGCTTCCATGATCTCTTTTCTGTCATACATGATTGGTTTGCTTAAGTAGCCTGAGACACCTGCAAGCAGTTTATCTTGATTGTTCTTCGTGGGCACAATCGGTTCTTGTTTTGAAGCTTTTTTCATGTAAAGAAAATCTGTGAACTCAAACGACGAGTCCTTTCGTGCCAAGATTATTTTGGATTTACGCGAACGGTATTTGTGAAACAGAAACCATGACAAAACCAAAAGAAACAACAACCCGAAAGTTCCTAATCCGATAACGATAATATGAACCTTTTTACTTCTGGAAGCAGAGAGACGATGAGGTGGTGGGAAGATCGGTAATTTAGAAACTGGCACAAGCACCGGAAGACACACCGCAGCGGTGAAATTGCGATAGTTATTCTCGTTAGCAATATTGTAAGAACTTGTATTAAACATAGAGCTGACATGCAATATTTCATCTTCTGGTTGCCATACATAAGTAATAAGATACTGATCTTGCTTCTGTAACTGTGCAGGACACTTACACAGCAAAGGGAAAACCGCTTGTTCACCAACTGTTAAATTGATCGGGTTTAGAGTCGGATTCATATCTTCAACCGCTTGATAATTGGTCAGATTCTGAAACACAGAAGTTGCAACAACGTAAAAGCTATCTCCTTTTTTGATCGAATACGTGACATTAGAGAAAAAAAACTTCTCATTGCAGCTACATGTAACCGGTATCAACAAAAGCTGGTCATGCACTAACTTCACATCTTCTGAAGGGAGGCTGTTAGCTTTCGCTATACTCAAACGACTGATACCAAACAGATCAGATATGTTCCCAAGATTCATGTATGGTGACCTGGCACGATACGTGAGGTAGGTTTGACAGGAAGGTGGTGAGCCAGCAGAGCACGTGAAGTTCGTGTCTGCTGCAGCTGTTGCAGAGATGATATTTGGAGAAACATTTAACACATAAAGAGCTAGCAATGGCAGAAATGAAACCGCCATACGAATGTGCTTCATTGAGTTCATTAACAGGTGAATTATTCTAATCTGATCTAACTTGTTTAATATGTGCCAATATTACTAGTAATCTGTAGCTTTCAATCCTAGATTATTATATTGGATCCATATAAAATTAGTTCATGAAATTTGACTTTTGGATTGATTAGTTAAGATGATTACAATAGTTGTATAATTTATTCATGTAATCAAATAATTAACCCAAGTTGAGCCGGCAGGATATGATGTCGTATGCTGCAACATATTAGGCAAAGGTTGTCTAGTTAGAAGTTTTCAAATCTGTTAATCAACTTATCAACATTAAATCCAGAAGAAAGAAGACAACTTTGGAATAATAATTGCATTATTGTTCATGTATAAGATAATACATATATATTTCTTGATCTTTTCTGTACTCAATTTAATTAACTAACATAAGAAGTTAAGTTAAATATGTTCAAGAGTGCTTCCAAGACTGCGCTTGAGCACGCTTGCATAACTTTTCAACTTCACATTAGTTTAATAACTTTTTTGCAGCGTGTAATGATTTAAGGGCTCGTCAACATGTATCTACAACAGTTCAAGAAGGATTTTAGTGGTAGTGAAGTTCCATGAGGATTTGTATTGCAAGCTTGAATGCTCGTGTAAGTATCTGTATAATTCTACCTATACGTACATTTGCACCTTTATGATCTTCGAGTTTTCTTAACATTTATCTGTTATAAGTTCATGTTAGAATTGATTAGTGTTGCATAACATATCTCCAATAAAGCAAGGTTTTTGAAGTTGTTTCTTTATGATATCTATGTTTGGTTGTTATACCATGAAAAATGCTTGTAGCATGGCTAGTTATGATAAATTTCTTGTGCTGATAATACTGGTGTTGGTTTTTAAGGGGTTATATTATGATCTTACATTGACAATAAGGTTTTCGGATAGGTTAGTCAGAAAGATTCGTTTTTTTTTGTCGGTGGGGGCCAAAAGCGGACTGGTTAAAATGGTTAAATATGACGAAATGCATCATCCCTAAATGGGTCGAACATACCAAAACGGATCTATCTAAACGGGTTTATAACTTATTTGGCTAAGTATTGGTATCATCAATGTTACACAAAGAGTTCCAATATTTTGGGTTGGCGGAAAGAAAGGGTGGAACATTTCCCTTTTTAGCCGTCATAGTCGTGATGTACTAAGTTTCCATGGTAGTTTCGGAATCAGTTTTTTCTTTGAGTGGTATCTACTAGGAGAACGCGACTTACGCTGGAGGCGATGGATTATGAATTTTTCTAAAGGACTAGGACATGGTGAAGCATACACAAGAAATTTCAAAGCTTGAAGGCGAAATCGAAGTGGAAGAATACTATACAATTATGAAGTACAAATGGACGAGCTCAACCAGTATCCGACGACGAACTCGCGCATGGTGAATCGGTACACTCGAGTAGTCCGACTAGGAGTGTTTGATATTAAACAGCACAACAACGAAGACCATCCAAAGATGAAGACGAGCTAATTTTTTTTAGATGTTTAATGTTATGGACGTGCAACGAGCCAACGAAGACCATCCAAAGATGAAGATGAACTAGTTTTATTTTTAGATGTTTAATGTAAATATGTAATGGACGTGTTTTTAAGTTTGGACCTTTAAAGTAACGGTCGTTTTTATGTTTTTAAGTTTGCTAGTTAAAAATTTAATGGAAATGTCGACGTCTTTTAGTTTTTTTAAAGTTTTTGTATAAAATTCAATGTGTTAAGAAAAATAACCGGTTCAGTGGTTTTTTAACCCATAGGTAATGACCGGGTAGGTTTTTTCGGCTTTATTAAACAATCCAAAAATAGCCGGTAATAAACGGTTTGATTATTTAGCGTTTTAGCCGGTTAAACAAAAGGTTTGTGCACTTCTAAATTCACATTTACACGTATAGCCTATGAAGAGGTAACCCTTAAACTGGGCTAACCCACTCATGCGATGGGCCTAACAACACAAGCTGGGTGGGTCATGTATTTTTTCATTGCAACAAGACCAAACAGATTTGGGTAGTTTGTTTTAAGAACAATGTTCATCACCACTTATTTCATCTCATGTCTCAATTGAGATTTGAGAGTTGAGACTTGAATCCACATTTATTTAACTATATTGAAAGATAAATATTATGAATTGTTTTGTGTGTTGGGTTATTGGTTGGTGGTTTGAGATTTTGTGTTCTTTTAGTTAATGATTTGATGTGTTGTGTTGCTATTGGTTGATGTCATGAAATAGTGTTTTGTGTGTGTGGCTTGCGGTGTTGTGCTGCTATTGGTTGATGGTTTGAGGTGTTATGTTGCTATTAGTTGATGTCATGAGTGCGCTTGATTGTTGGTTGTTTTTTTTGTGTTTTGTATTTATTTTTTTGTTACATTTTTGTTTATGGGTTGTTAATAGAGTTGGCAAGAAGTAATAACTCGCTTACAACTGTTGCGCAACGCACGACAACGTGACTATACATAGTTTTGATTAAAAGACATACATCCTTGCCTATACTAGGCAAGTGGTTGTATCATATATAGGTAGTGGGTTGGCATCAGTGGCGGATCCTGAACGTTTGTAGCATGTAGACGGAAAATCACACGACTCATAAAATTGAATTTTACACGAGGGCGAAATCAATATATATATATATATATCCTTATATAATATAGGAAAATAGTTTTTACTTAGTTGGCATCATTAGAGGTGATCTTTGCTTACTTGGCATCATAAGAGATTGTATCTCACAATAATATTTTTACATTTGAAATATATATGTATAATATTATATTATAATACCTTTAATTATTTTTAGTCCTCTAATATTTAGGAGAATCTTAAAAAATTTAAGAGTATTTACCTTTTAAACCCTCTTCTATTAGGGGTGTACACGAGTCATATTTTATATTTGATAGGGTATATTATTGAAACTTTGTGATAAAGTTGTTAATAACATAAAATTACATAGCTAGCTGAATATTTTTTAAGCACACATAAAGTTTTTTATACAACATTATTTAAAAAAAATACACCATAAAATCGATATTTTAAAACTCTTTAAATGACAATATTGTTATACTAAAAAACAAATTTTTAAATAAAATTTTGTGGTTTTTAAAAATTTAAGAGCATTTTCATGTTAAACTCTTTCCTACTAAGGGTTTACACGGGTCAGCTTATATTTGATATCTTATAAAAACAAAACTTAAGAATAAAGTTGCCAATAACCTATAAAATTATTGATATTAGAGTAAATTACACAAAAGTTTTAAGTATGTACGAATTTGAATATTTCATCCTTTAACTTTACTAATTAGGTTTGCTCTCACCACTAATTATTATCTAAAACATAGGTTATATTTAATAGGGTATACAAATAAAACATAGTTGTTACACATATTTACCAAAGAAATAAAATTACAACATGACAAGTTTTATGTAATATGCAATATGTAACTTTTTTTTAAATAATATTCTTATAAAAATATTAAATTTTATGTATATAAATGAATTTACCCGTGTAACACTTCTGTCGTAAAAACATGCGTAAAAACGACACTTCTGTCGAACATATTATTCTGTCGTAAAAATATTTATATATATATATATATATATATATAAAAACATGCGTAAAAATATTTATATATATATATATAAATTGAAGGTATCGAGGTAAAAATCGACACTTCTGTCGTAAAAACATGCGGGGGCTAGCGCCCGTTCCAAGCCTCATAAGGATCCGCCATTGGTTGGCATAATGGCATTAGTTGATGGTGCGGATGAGATTTATCAAATGCTACATGCCTCGCTAAGTAGTATTTTAATTTGGTACGTGACCGCATGCTTTGTACTAATTGGGTGGTTTGTACTTTTGTTGTGAAAAAAAAAAATATATGAATATGTTTTTAAGATTCATAACCTTCTAAAAGACCACCACCTCCTTAATCTGAATAAGGCTTTTGAAACATTGATATATTTGTGTTGTTTATTTAACTCACCACGAACATATAGTCGAACATATTATTCGTGTTCATGTTTGTTCATTAAGAATATGCAAATATTTATGTTCATATTCATTCGTTAAAAAATTAAACAAACATTTTATGAACGTAAATGAATACAAACATACACAAATGAACAAAAGTAAACGAATGTAAGCAAACATTATTGAAGACAAATGAACAACTCTAATACATCAAATCATCCAAAAATATACCAAAAAGCCCATAACTATTCAATAAGGCGTTGTTTGTTTTTCTAGAAAATGTTTGCGCATACAGATATTGTTATTTGCAGACTGTTTGTTTTATCGAAGACGTTTCACTAAAAAAGTCTACGTGAGCTCTTCTTGGTGCAGACTTGGACCAATCATTTCTAAGATTTTCTAAGGTCTGCTGAGAGTTAATTAAACACCATCACCCAGTACCACCACCCACTGACCATCACCATCACCACCACCCACCGTCCCCCACCACCCACTGAACACCACCGTCCACCACCACCCACTATCTACCACCACCTCCAGTACTACCACAACTGTCCACCACCATCATTGCCCCCCACCAGTTTATTTCAACAGACTGTATAAGTTAAAAAACAAACAGTCTTTTTCCTGCAGACTACAGATGTTTGGTCCTTCTCTTCTTCCGCAGATGTCTACAGATGTCGTCCACAGACTGCAGATATTTTCCTGCAAAAAAACAAACAACACCCTGGATATATATTAAGACTGATTGTAATGGGATTGATGCCCACCCCATAACCCCAAAAAACCTCGCACACCACTATGCAGGTGCGTTATCGTCAAAAAATGGGCTTGGACGTTTTCTTGAAAACGCCTCCTCTCCTCTCTCTTCCCTACTTCTTTTACACTCTATCTCCGATTTCTCTTTTGGTAATGACTGAGGGCATTATCCTATTACGCCAATTTTTAGTATAATGTGTCATTTGCCTAGTCACCGTCCACATGACGTAAAGTGACCATTAAGAGCGTTAACCATTACATAAAGTCTAACAAAGGACTAAAAAAACAACTACAGGGATGCTATAAATGATCCAAATGGGATCAAAATACAAATCGAATAAGATTTATTATGAAATTTTGTTTTAATATTTAAAGGTATATTGGTTTTCACTGGTCCCAACTATCACATGTTGTCTTCTACCGGTCCCAACTATTTAATTGGTTGTCAACGGTCCCAACTTTTATCACTTTGGTAACCACTGGTCCCGTCGTTAAATTTTTTTAATGCCGTTAAGTTTTTTTCCAAATTTAATACCGATGTTATAAGCATTTTGATCGGAACGATAATATAAGTCGATTGATGGAAAAGTTACCTCGAAACGGCGCTCCGAACAACAAAATAGTGCTTCGATCGGGTGTTTAAACCTAACAGTGCATCAATCAAATGTAAAAATTTTATCGTTCAGAGAGCCTTTTCGAGAAAACTTTTACATCAATCGACAAGTATTATCCTTCCGATCAAAATGTCTAAAACATCAGTCTTGAATTTGGAAAAAACTTAACGGCGTTAAAAAAATTTAACGACGGGACCAGTGGTTACCAAAGTGATAAAAGTTGGGACCGTTGACAACCAATTAAATAGTTGGGACCAGTAGAAGACAAAAGGTAATAGTTGGGACCAATGAAAACCAATATACCATATTTAAATGAATGGACATATATTAAACGAACAAAACATAAATAAAACGATCACAAATAACGAACATAGACAAGCGCTCAAGAATGTACATGAATGAACAACATGTCAACACGTTTTCATGTTCGTTTGTTCGTTCGTTTAAATAAACGAACACATTTTATGTTTAGTTAATTTGTAATAGTATTTACAGTAGGTTCTTTATCATCATTTCAATAATTATATTAAAAATCATTACTGTATCGTGCGTGAATCACAAATTAATCTAATATATTCTGGTTAAAATTAATATGATTTTATTGGTGCATAAAAGGTTATATTTCTTATACAATATAATGACTGGAATTGAAATTTATACGTCGTCAAAAGATGGGTTCTCTCCAACATTGAACGAAGAGTAACTAGGGAGCTTCACTGCTCTAGCAAATACCATAACAAGTGCTATCCGATCAGGGAATGAAGACCATTGGGAATGGATCGTGGATCCATCAAGCTCATTCTCAACCAAATCTGTGAGAAAGCTTATTGACAACAGTAGATTATCACATGGTTCAGACAAATTTGATTGAGATAAAACCTTCCCTATTAAAGTAAACTTCTTTTGCTGGAGAGCGTCGTTGCTGAATCGGCTTCCTACAAGGGAGACTATCCTTGCAAAATGCATCCCTTTAGAGTCCTCGATTTGCCCATTTTGCACCCACCGATTGAACCAATCCACCACATCCTACTAATATGCTCTATCTCGGATCTAGTATGGACCTCCATCATCCAATGTGTACATCTCATCCTTCAATGTGAACACTATTCAAGAACTTTTAAACCACGTCAAATCTATCTCTACCAATTCCAATGTAAAGAGGAATATTAAGGCAATCTTTTTTACCACTTTATGGGTTATCTGAAATGCAAGAAATGATGTAATTTTCAACAACACCTAAATTCCAATGGAACATATCTCGTATGGTTGAAAAAATTAAAACATGAAGTTCTATTTGGATAAATAATCGCACAACGAAGACAGAATCATTATGGAGATCATGACAAACTTTCTTATCTAACTCATTCTAATTACTTTGTAATCGAATTTTCGTCTTCTGTTGGTTGTTTCTAGCCATTACTAGTTTCTTCTTGGCTGCACTTTTTTTTATGTGAATAATATCTATATATTTGGTGTCATTCAAAAAAAGAAAATAAAAAAATAATTTACTCAAACGATCAAATGAAATCAAAATCCTAGCAGTACAAAAGATCTTTAAAAAAACTAATATATTCATGATTTATTCAACTTGAAAGTACCATGATGAAAATAAAGATATTATACCTATACATACATACTTTTTGTAAGAGGCACATTCAATGGAGCAACTCAAAGGAAGTGTTGTGTACTGTCAAATTCATTTTTTAGTGATGTTTTTTTGTCGATCTTCCCCTTTTTAACGTATTATTTGGTTCTTATCGGTTTAGTTATCTTATATATTTAGATTATTTTTTTAAACGTACGTTGATATAAGCTACAAACATTACATAAAAAACTGAAATATAAGTCTATGTAAAAAGAAAAAAGGTTCGATTAATTATTAGTATATAAAAAACAGAAATATATATATATATATATATATATATATGTCTATAAGGGGGGAGGGGGGGGGGTTGAGGTTAGTGGTAAAGAGGGGAGACCTACAACCAAAAGGTTATGGGTTCAAACTTCAAACCTCACCGACAACACAAAAATAATAAATTTACCGTTAAAAAAAATATATGTCTATAAAAAAACTGAAATATATGTCTATAATTTTTTTAAAAAATATTAGTGTCTTTCACTATACCGTTTAATTTACTCATCTATCTAATATTTCAAGGTTTTAGGGGGCAAATTTTTGAGGGGAAATTCTTTTTGTTCTATAATAGGAAGTTTGGAGGTCAAAACGTGTGTAACACACGAGTATTAAACCTAGTCTTCTTATATTTTTAACCTAAACACTCTAATATAGACGGCATGATAATATTAAATATTGTGGAGCAAGTAGACATAAAAATAAAAACAAATTACAATATCAAGTTACCGGCAGAATATAAATATAAAAAATTAACTAGTTGACGACTTGACGCAACTAATATCGAGTTTACTCTTTCAATTAATGAAGCGATGCTGATCATTTAGTTCACTGACATCTATCGGTGGCTAAAGAGTTTTGCTGGTCTAAATGATTTATCGTTGAGATCCCGTCTGAGATACGTACATACCTAGGCTATGAAATTGCATGCGTTTGAGCCCGGATTGTCATCGTCATTAAAAAAAACTTTCATAATTGAATAAAAAAAATGAAATCTCAAGGCTTGTCCGTAGCCTTGTACAGTCGTACGTCAATTTATTCTAGAAACGCCATATATATGACCTACACCGTCAAAACACTAGACTCGATCCAGCTTCGTATATTAACTTTTTTCATCACCTTTAAATCAAATCCAACGAGTGTTTAATTCGTCCTCTTATCTTATCTCACACATGATTTAGTTTAATTTAGGATCAAATTAAACAGGTTAACAAGACGACTAACAAGTGAGCTGACTTTGGCTCACGGGAGCTTTTGATCAGTTGTATCCCGATCTCACGGAACACGATCAATGTATTTCCAAGCGACATTAGCCGTGTATACATCATACCGGCCCCATCCATATCTCGATCAATTACCACTGAAATGATTCAACCCCCCTTCCTAAACGTAAAATTTTATTCTATATGTTTGTTTATGATATCCTATAGAAAATTAAACTAAACATTAGATCTTGTTTTATTTTGATTTTAGGTTATATAAACGTGACAGGATGCATCTCATATTTGGTTAGTGTTTGCATATATATATGTTTTGTTTTGTTATGTTTAACTAAAACAAGAAAGCATGAACATATTAATTACCGGTCTGTTTTATTGATTTAGTACAATCTACCTATAATGAATTTTGGCAATTATAATTTTTTAAATCAATCAAAATATTTTTAAAATCAACCTTCCAAATACATCAATTAAAATATTACCAACATCAATCTTTTAAATTTATAATTTTGTTTCAGTCATTCATTTACCTTATGGGCATTGCCTTTTAGTTGGGTCCCGTCGTGGGTTTTATCCCTGACAAGGTGATACTTGATGTAATTTAATTTGGTGTGATGTAATGTAATACTAGATATAGTTTACCGTTAAAAATAAATACTTTTAAATAAGAAAAATCTCAAATTACTCAAAATAATGTTTTGATCGGACTATTTAATGTTTACATATTATGTGACTCTTTATTTATTGTGATTTATATAAATATGATAATTTGAAGTATTCAAAGTGTATAACACACGGGTTATATTCTAGTATGTTCTGTATAATTACATTAATCGTTTGATTGTCATAAAATGCACACGTGAATACGTGATGGGATCGTTATTGATGTATGAATGCACCAACCCGGCCATGATGATCCAAAATCAGAACCAGCTGTGCGATGTTACACGTATGGGTAGATCTCAATAAGCAGCTACATGGTCCCCTAGCTCGCACAACAACCCATCATCATCAAAATACACCTAAAAGACACACTCATCCACTTGTTGCTTATTAGACCATATGGACCACGAGGTGTACGTGCATGCTAGCTGGGGATATATATATGTTTTATTATATATAACCCCTTAATTGGTGTTCACACACACTAAACAATATTAACTTAGTAATTAGTATAGTTGGTTATGGATTTAGTTAATAGTTGATGATTATTATTGATAGCTAGATAATTTTTTTAACGGTTTATAATTATTTACATCAATATCTGAACTAGAACCTAAAACTTTCAAAACAAGCAAATCATATTACATTCCTCTTAACCACTAGCCTACTAATACAAATCTAAAGCCTAACATACATATAAAGAAAATGTTATAAAAACATAATCAAAATTTGATTGTATTCAAATTAAGTCACTCAAATTTTATTTTATTTCAATTAAGTAATTTATCATTAAGTTTTGTTCCAATTAAGTAAGTCAAACTTTGTTTTGTTTCAATAAAATTCAAATATATAGGATTGAAACATTAAAGTGACTTAGGTTATCTAACTGAAACAAAACAAAGTTTAAGTGACTTAAATGGAATAAACTTAAAGATAAGTTACCTAATTGAAACAAAACAAAGTTTGAGTGACTCAATTGAAACAAAACATAAAGATAAGTTACATAATTGAAACAAAACCAAGTTTTAATGAATTGGAATATAAGTGAAACTTGGTTATGTTTATACAAGGTTACCCCATAAATATAAACATCGCCGGCTATAAGGGGGTGCACCGTGTGCGACCGCACAGGGCACCCGCTCGACGGGGGCACCAAATTTTTAAAAATTTTTTATATATATAAATTTCTTTTATTAAACTTATGTGTAGGCTAGAGAATTTGTTACAAAAGCCCATTTTTTACTTTCAAAAGCCCACTAGTTTCACTAAAAGCCCAGATGACCATAAGTCCACAACAAGTCCACAAAACTCTTATTTTTTTTTTGTTCGATGTTGAAAAAATACGACAGCAACGGCCACCAGAAAAAAAGTTCAATTTTTTTTGCAGCGACTAGGAATTGAGGAGTAGTGACGATTTGGATCTTTGGAGACAAGAATTCAAGAAACTAGAGTAAAAAACTAAAAATAATTGGTTTATATAACTTAGTGTGATGGTGCTCGGGGAAGGGGGCCCTTTTTTCATGACCCGCACATGACACCAAAATCCTCATGACCGGCCCTGAATATAAATAATAAATATACTAATATATGTATCAAATAACTTTCCACCGTAGTTTGAGAGGTAGTAGGACGGACGGTCAACTGGATCTAAACAACTCAAAAAGATGGCATAGTAAACCATTGGTAAGGAAGAAGCTAGGAATGTGCAAAACTTGAATATTCTGTCCAATTGATGAATCAACCAATGGTGAGAGATCACTAAACTAAGAATGAGCCGAATAGTAACTAGTAATGGCTTGGATAAAGGTTTCATGAAAGTTGATTCCCAGTCTTTGAGACTTGTCATCAACAACTAGTCTCGCTTTATATCGTCAAGTGTTCCATTGACTTTAAACTTGTAGCGAAAAAGCCACATACAACGAATATAATGACTATGCTATCAGAAACTATGGGTAGGTAAATCTATCTAATAAATCAAACTTTTAAGGGGCAATTTTTGGAGGGATTTTTTTTCTATAATAAGAAGTTTGGGAGGTAAAATTTAGCTAAATTTTTCACCATGCAAGTTGATGGAGCCAACTCCTTAAATGTTATATATTTACAAATTGTTAAATATAATTGTTATAATTTCTTTATAAATATTACTATTTAACCCGTGTGTAACACACGGGTATTAAACCTAGTCACTATATAAACCAAGGGAAAATAAATGAAACCAAAATATATTGTTTACATATTTGATTGGTCACCTTACTTAGCTAGATTATGTACTATATACATAACTTACCTATAAACTACCTAGTACCAACTACCAACGAAAGTTCTTGTCGTAATTACTCTATACCGAGCAAAATTTTCACTAGGCATTCGTAAAGACTAATAATTTGACGGATCATTTTGGAACGACACCAACAGTAGTTCCTCATGAACAAGAACAACCCTTACTCGCCAAAGAGGACACTGGGGTGTCTCTTTAACCAAGCTAAAGCGTGAGTATCAGTATATGCTAGATTGGGTCATTGAATAAGCAAGATGTAAAACGTATTGAATGTTCATTAAGTGTATCAATAGAGTAAATTAGAGCATTTAGTGATGCACTAAATGGAGAAGATTAATGCAAGCAATGTTGTATTATATGCGCGATCCACTTCTTGATAAGAGAAGTCTCTCTTAAATACTTGTAGCTTAAATCCATCATCATGGCTCAATCGAATGTTTGTCTCTTGATCAAAGAATTTTCTTTTGGTCTATTGTATTGACCAAGAGTTGTTGGGATAATCTTCTAGATTGAGGATTATGATGACTGTTGATGAGAATCCCCCTAGATTTGGGTGGATTTCCAAGATCGATTATGATATCAACAAAGCGTGTTCTAATCCATCAGGTGTGAAATCCCTGATCGATAAGTTGTTTGAGTTTTGATGGAAAGACGATGAAATGCACAAGAATAATTTTCAATCACTTTTGTATTGATTGCAATAAATATTTTTGGCAAGTTACTTGCTTTAGAGTTACAAGAATGATATCATGACCTTTGTGTTTATAGGCCGGTATCTAGGTTTATATTTATGACGTAACCTGAATATTCTACCATTTGTAAGAATATTTATACCGTACATTATTTACAGAATAAATTTTCTAACATTTCTATATCAGTCGATGTTATCGACTGATGCATGGGCAGAGTTGTTCTTAAGGTCTTATTCTTGTATTTGATCTAAGACTTTTGTTTTTGATCTTCTATTTTGATATGATTATGAAGATGATGATATAGTGTTAGTTGTTGCTACAGTGGCTTGTCTTCTTGAGCATATGCTATAATTAGTCGGTGTCATTGGCTAAGCTCTTACACGTGGTCTTTTTCTCCTTGTTTTTTAGTCGATTTCAGCAGCTATGTGTTAACACTTAGAATATTTTCAAATTGTAATTTCTTGTCTTTCACATATGTAGTCTTCTGTTGGCTCTGACCAACTTTGACTGACGTTGAGAACCAAAGTCATCTATACCAAAGTCATCTTACCTTATACAAGAACCGATCAAAATGGTTCACTTGGTTTCTTTTCAATTTTTTGTTTCTCAGATGAAAGAACCCATATTCATATCCTTTAATTGTTGGGATACATGTTAAGTTGTTAACGAATGAGGTTCAACTACCAAGTTAAAATTTTGTAGAAACGTTAAGAAGCCATGTCATGTTGACAAGTGGCACTTCCTTAGAAATAGAAGGAAAAAGTAATATTGGCAATGTTTTCATATTTCAAATTCCACCATGGACGTTTATAGCTTTTACATATGACGTTATTTTTTTAAATTGCACCATAAAAGCGATCAATTTTTATCTTTTTGAAATAATGAGACACCCCGCCCGGCGGCGGAAACACCGGGCTGTCATTGGAATTGGATATCAATAGTAACCAAAGCACATGGTAATTATTTATTAGGCCAAATAATGATTAATACATTTGGAACATGAGTCTTAAATAGAAACGACAAAAGTAATAAAACAGAAACAATAATTGCAATCGTCTTTATTATTTAACTAGGTCCAAGGCAATCCTATGTCTTGGCAAAAGCAGCAAAACAATATCAAAGCATCACCTGAAATATGTGAAAATAAAATTAGCTATTTAAAGCTAGTGAGTAAACCACAATTGATAGATAATAGTATAGAAAATCCGAGATCATCATAATATGCTGCGCAATCTTACATGCATAGCAATTTCGTTATATTACTCAACCATGACCATAGAAACAAGAACCATATACCCCGCATGGTAACTTTTAGAAACAAGCCATGAGAACCACTCATGTTACAATTAATGATAACTGTCGTCTAACCGTCATACAACCGTCTTTTAACCGTCAATTAACCGTCCCGATATGTAAGTTATCAATAATTGTTTTAGCATCTAGAAGGCATAGCAACATAGCAACAAGTATCATAGGATAGTATCTAGTAACCAACACATAGAATCAACAACAAGAATCGCCGGGTTCGAATCACCTAAAGTGCCATAAAGTGTAGGTGGGTTTGTCAGACCGCTAACATCGTACCGGTGGAAATTACATAATAATACAACTACTTTAAACTACCACATAAGGATTGCATCTTGTCGCGAGTCAAGACTAACACATTTTATGATATCTTTTGGAAAACATGTATAGTAACTAGAAACATACTCCAGCCCCAAAACGTAATAATAAAAAGGGGAGTGAATTTACTCACCTTGAAACTCGGGCTCGAAACAAATAGCAAATGGATTAAATTGAACCGAGGATTTCCCAAATACTAGAATCACCTAATTAGTTGGGAAAGCCTAATTTAGAAACGAAACAAATAGCATAGCAACAAGAATCAAAACTAGAGATTCTAGGGTTTCGAATTTGGAAATTAGGGTTTCAAATTCCAATTTGGGAATTAAGGTTTCAAACTCCAATTTGGGGATTAGGGTTTCAAAATACTTTGCAATACATGATAAACGACATCATTTCAAATAATATATATATATATATGCCAAAAACATGTTACTTTGCAATACATGATAAACGACATCATATATATATATATTAACAATTTATATTATGCCAAAAACATGTTACGTTTATTGGAAATGCTTTGAAACGTTTATATAATCTATAAAATATAATAAACCAAACTCATTCTTGCCAAGTGTCACTTTCTTAGCAAATCTAGCCTCTAATTGCTTACTTGACATAGTATTAGTAAAGTTTTGTTGACTTGTCATGCTATGATTAATGTTTACAATGTTAGAAATTTTTTGTTATTAGAAATTTTTTGTTTAATCCATTTGTACTAGAAATTTTTTGTTTAATCCATTTGTATTCTTCATAAGTTTTTTTTTTCTATCTTATCAACAAATATGATATTTTTAATTATTTTTATTCTTACCAAATCCCGTGTTAAACACGGGTCTCTAACCTAGTTTTAAAATATATAAAATTCCATACCAAAACCCTTTTTGTATAATCTATTATTTATAAGTATTTATACACATTTTTATAGTATTTTTAAAGTATATTTATAATAAATAGATTTATAAACTAAATTTGTAAAATCATGGTTTTGGCAATATTTTATAAGATTTTAGTATTTTGTAATATATATGGTTTAGTATTTGCATTAGGTTTAAGATAATGATGAAAATGATTAGTAATATGTTTAAATAAAAAGAAAAAAATATAGGTTGCGTGCAAGATTCGAAGGGACCTTTGCTTTAGACAACCACAGACAAACCAATGAACCAGATTCAATTTTTGTTAACAAAATCGGTTTTTAAGTTTTTTATATACTTAAAACAGGAAACCCCAAATTGACATATAAACCCTAGAACACAAAATCTCAATATTGATCACGATATAGATAGAGATGCAACAATTAAACATAGAGCTTTTAATCTACTTAGAATCAAGATCATTTTTATATATAATACTTACCTGATTGGTTACGAATTGGAGCGGAGATGGTGATGAACACGAGATGAACCCTAGAATTTGGTTTTATGATTTTGAGTAACCAAAATGGAATTGGTTGAGGAGAGAGTGAGAGAGATGCCGAGGGATTGTTTTGCACAGCAAATTAATCTGAAATTTCTGTTACAATGGTACAATCAAGTTCAACTTCTGCCCTTTTGATTCAATAAGATTAACTGGTGGCATTTACGATAATTAAAGTTGAATTGAAGGTGTAATTGCACTCGCGATCACTACTGGAACGATTTTATTAATTCAATTGTATTAATTTCGCATTAAATAGTCGATTGATTAGATGGTCTTAAGAGCGACGGTTTTAGAATCGATTTTGACGAGTGATTTGCTAGTTATTCGATGATTAAGAAGTTATTACCGGTTCGAAACTCACTTGGCCCCATTCTAACACCTTTTGATTTGACTAAAACGTGGCAGAATTGGATAAAAGGATGTGGCCGGAGCTATGCCGGAATCCGGCAAGGTGGCCGGATGTTTACTCGCCGGAAACACGGGATGGGGCTAGGGGTTGGATGATTTAATGCAATATTTACAAAATGGCCCTTCAAGTTTCAATTGGTTATTATTATTAATTTAAAACTTTAAGTTAAGTCTCAAAGTTTACATAAATGGCCCAAAGTTAATTAATATATGTTTTAACTAACCAACTTAACCACGTTATCTTGTATCTACTATATAATTGACGTTTTCATGTTTTTACTTCGCTCTTGACGTTAAATGGTTATTTTGCGACATTATTAATATTTATCTTTAATACTTTTAATAAAATGTCTTTTATAAAATACAACATGTATACATATTAATTTGAGATTTATATATTTTCAATAGAAATTATATACTTAGAAATTATTTCGTCGTTTTATTAAAGTCGATATAATATAGAACGGACATATTTATTCATATTAATTATAAAGTGTTAAAATTTCGAGATATTAAATACGAATACAAATGAAAGATATGTAGACGGATTTGGGTTCGAGTTGGGCATTCGGGTTCGAGTCGGGCATTCGGGTTCGATTTTGGGGCAGATGTCACAAATATAAAAAACAAATTTTTTTTCACGTTTTTCAGTTCATTGTATTATTTCGTCATATCATTGTGTTATTTAATCAGTTTTTTATGCTATTTTCTATATGCGTTTTGAAGATAAAAAAGGTTGGGTTTTCTATAGATCAACACAATAAGCGTTTTCAAGATAAAAACTCTCGCTTTTTGGTGTAATTTTTATTAAAAATAATATCATATGTACAAGTTATAACCGTTTAAATAAGACGGTGAAACTTGAAAAGAGAGCAAAGACTAAAATACCACTGACCTACTATTTAAAATTCTTACTAATTACTATTATGTGATCTTTTTTTGCTTTCTAGGAAATTTAGTTTTTTTATTATAGAGTTAATTATATAAATGGTGCCTATGGTTTATCTAAAGTAACAAGTTTGGGTACTAAGTTTTTTTGTTACAAGATTGGGTATTGGTCTTTTAATTTGTAACAAGTTTGGGTATTAACACTAACAAATGTTAGTTTTATGTTAACTTCAAGGTCATTTAATCTTTTCACATTAGAAAGGTTATTTATGAAATTTATGATTCTTGATGAACTTGTTTTGTAACTTATATTAAATATTATACGATAAAGAATTAAAAACAAAACACTCATTTTTTTGCACTGATTTCTTTCACGAACCATTAGTTAGCACCACCAACATATTCATAAGTTATCGGTTAGCACCATCTTAGTCTTTTTCACAAGTTCTTTGACATAAGTAACTTAATTAGGTGATGAGCAATTTGGAGTCATATTATTTAGAGACCATTCACAAGTTTTTTTTTTTACTTTATTTAACACTTTATATTTACAAATGATCATGATCAATACTCAAACCTTTAAGGACAATTTCTAACAATAATATGTGAAACCTAATTAAAGTTTTACTTGCGATCTCAAGTTTAATTTAAAATACACCATTTTAGTTCATAATCTTTTCATATCATTAAAAAGCAAACCAATTACGAGTAAAATCCAATAAAAGTAACCTAAAACTATCAAAAGGGTAGGAAATATTTATATATTTTATACATAATCTAGACCACAATAGTGATGCTAACTAGTGGATAGTGAAAGTAAACATGGTAAGTTTTTTTTTTCATTTTTTTACGTTATAATATTTTATGTAAATTACAAAACGGGTTCATTAAGAAAAATAAATTTCATAAATAGTCCTTCTAACATGAAAATATTAAAAACCCTTGAAGTTAACAGAAAAACTAACATTTGTTAGTGTTAGTACCTAAACTCGTTACAATTTGAAAGATCAAAACCCAAACTTGCAATAAAAAAACCTTAGTACCCAAACTTGTTACTTTGGGTAAACCATAGGCCCCATTTATGTAATTAACTCTTTATTATAATTCCACTCATATCTCTAAAATAATAAAGTAAAATCAAATTTGCTTATGTGTCAACCTTTGAGAACTTATTCGTTATGTGACATCATTTGAGAGATTCTTTACCATTAATGAATTATAAAATATATTATAATAACTTACCACTAATTAAATTTTGAACTCTAATGTTTCGAAGAATTTTAAAAAATGTTAGAGTTATTACATTTTCAACACCTCCTACTAAGGGTGGACACTGTATTTGATAAGGTATAAAAACAAAACTTATGAATAAAGTTGGTATTAACATGCAATTAAAGACGTCGGTATTTTTCAAGCATATACCTTTTTTATTCGATTTTTTAAAGAAAAGTACACAATAAACCGAACATTTAATTATCTCTAATTTGCGTATGATATTGTTATACTAAAAATAATTTTTAAAAAAAATCTTGTGTTTCAGCTTTATAATATATTTTTCTCAAAACTGATTGAAATCGTTTGTGCTCTTATGATATATATACTTAAAATCACCACTTGAGTGTTGTGTTTATAAATATAACGCGGACATTAAACTATTGTTATAATAATTAATATGGTATAAAAGTTTACAATGTGAAATTGACAAGTAAAAAAAGTTCAATATATTATAATAAAGATTATTTTAAGTTTGTTAAAATAAATCTATTTTTTAATTGACATATAAGGCTCAACATAAATTATTGTATATCCGATCCCTTTTCCTCTCTGCTTCCCTTAATTTTCATGTCATCGTCTTCCCGTCACATTCCTCCTCTCATTTGTCAACAATTGTTAAATTTTTTTAATGATTTTTTAACGGCCAACAATTGTTTGTTTAAACACTATAATGTTGACTACATGATACATATGGATACCGTCTCTTCTTTTTTAATATAGTTAACCCAAAAACAACGATATTATTTTGACAGTTAATTCAGCAAACAACACACGCATTGTATTAAAATATACAACCGAAAATGACATTAAAAAGTTCTTAATTGGTGTATGAATCTATGGGAAGTAATGACTCTTTTAGCACTAGGCGGCCGGAGTTAGAGTTAGGGGTAGCTTCAGGGCCGGGCACACGGCCCTACTCACTTAGGGGCCAAAGATCATCTATTGATACCTCGAAATTGTTTTTTATAGTAACAACTAATTATGCGTATGGTTATAGCATACAGTTTTTAGTGTGGAAGAAATATGAGTTTCATTAAATTTCGGGTGGGTGAAAGACTCACTTCTCTCTTTATGAAGTATGAACGTCATGATTTGAAGTTTTGATTTTTTATTTTTTCTAGTCTTGGAATTTCCTTTGTTTTATGTAATTATCGACGTTTGAAGACCGAATCAACTCGAAACAATTGATTTTTTATATGTATGAAGATATATAATGTATGTATGTAAAATGCATGATCATCAACCTAGGAAGGGTGAAACTAGGGAGGGTAAGAGAATCTATATATTATTGAATTAATGATTCTCCGTCATAAGAATTTTTGTCGATTTTCATACGTAAAAGGTCAAACATATATATAAGGTTTAAAGTTTAAACTCTTTAATTGTACTTGAACACTTTTGTACATGGTCACAACTTTTGCAACCAGTTTGTGACCAGTTTTTCCAATTGACTTGCGACCGCCTGCGTTACTAAAAAACTGAATTTTCACGGACGGGCCATTATGTCAGTGATAGCCATTACCGATTTACAGAGGCAAAATGCTAGTGGGTAATGGCATTGCGTTTGAAAGCTTTTGACGATCACAACAAACCACTTTACCAACAGATTCCGTGAAAAGTTAGAAAGGATTGTTTTTTAATTATTGTATGATCTACTGAAAAATTAGGATATAACATGTGTACTACACGAACGGAACAATAAATATCATAAAATTGTAATTTATCTCTATTATTATATGTATTAATGAAAAATAAAAAAAAGAATAGACAGTTCTTTATTAGAACTATATATAACCGTCATGTTTAAATACAAGCTATTAAAGTTTAGTAGTAGATTTTGGTAAAAGGAATATTAATAAAATAATCAACAAATTGGTTATATTTCTTTGAGATTGAATGTAATTATAACAACTCAACAAAATTTTATGTAGATAGAATAAAAATATAACAAATGACATGAAATTTACGTTTTTATTAGTTTAAGTAGATATGAAAAAATAAAAATATATACATTATTTTCCCAACAGATTTTCTAAATGATACAAAAGAAAACACAAAGTTTTTAAAGTGCAAGAAATTGTATCATTAGATCTTAGATATAAGAACTATTAAAATTTGATGATCTAAATTTAAATAGTTTAAAGAGTTAAGTGCAGAATCCACTCCTGTAGTTTACACCCAATAGCATTTTGCAATCCCGCTTGAATATTTAGACCTTTTGCAACCTTAAGCTTTTTAAAGTGCATCCCCAGTTAGTTTGATTGTTAGTTGGTCGTTATTTGTAACGGTAAAATAGAATATGTATATAAAAAGAAACAAATTAATAATTTATAAGATCTAAAAAATATATACTTTTGAGAGAAATGCATTAAAAATATAAAAAATCATACCCAGAAACGATAAAAAAACATAATCATAACAACACACTGTCGGACGACCATCGTCACCGATGACGTATCCACTTCCTTAAATATTTTTTAGATCTCATAAGTTATAAATATGCTTGTTTTTTAGGTAAATGTCTATTTTACGTTACAAATAACGATCAACTAACAATCAAACTAACCGGTGGATGCAAATGACTCACTTTAGAAAGCTTAGGGTTGCAAAAGGTCTAAATAATCAAGCGGGGTTGCAAAGTGCTATTGGGTGTAAACTACAGTGGTGCATTGCGCACTTAACTCTAGTTTAAATTTTAATTGATAGACCAATGCTATTTTAGTTTTAGTTACTGTAGTTTACTTTCTTTTTCCACATACAAAACATATATTAATTCTCTACTTTTTTAAACGTTCATAATTTTTATATACGATGTTACTTTTAAAAAACTACATCATAAAACTAACGTTTTAGTATTATTAAAATGAGTAGCATTGTCATTATATAAAATTATTTTTTTACGCAATTCAGCTCGTCGTTGGTCTTTAATTTGTTCGTCATTGTGACTTTTGTTCGGTGTTGTGTCTTTCTTCTCGTTATTATATCTTTTGTGACATCAATGTGATTTAGTCATTATGTATTACATTCACTATCGTTGTTTACATTCATTGTTATTATATTAATTGTTTTTTGTTCGGTTTATTGACATATCATATTTACTTAATTTGAGAAAAAGTATTACGATCATTGTTTATTACTCTCAGGTTATTGTTTAATATGTATTCACTATTATATTTTACATTTCAAGTCATTGTATAATATGTATCTGGCATTGTATTTATGTTTCAACTCATTTTGTAATAAGTGTTCATTATTGTGTTTTATGTATTAGATAAACTTGTTTCTATTTTATCGTCATATTTAGATATTATGAGTATACAAAGTGTCATCACTTTCAGATATCAAGTCCCTATAACCAATTGGGCTGGTGTAGGAAGAATCTTCAACAACAAAGACTACAAACGACATTGCTTTCCACTAGAGGTGTGTATGGGTTGGTTTTTGAATTAAACCGAACTCAAACCCAAAACTTTGGTTTTTGTGTTTTTAAAACCATGGGTTTTGGGTTTTTAGGTTTTGGGTCGACTTCGGACTGGGTTTGGGTTCAGTTTTTCAACTTGAGCTTTAAATTTATTATTTTTTAGTACTAATTACATGCTAAAAATACAACTCTTGATGATTCAAGAACATGTTATAATACTAAAGGTTAAATTATGTTTACATAAATTTTAAACATTAAAAACCAACCACATATCTATAGAAAATTTGCTTAAAAAACAATAACCAAAAACAAAGTTTTAAATGTTCTAGCGTTTCAATAAAAAAACTACCAATAAATCATAGATAAATTAATTACAATATGAGTCATATAATAATGTATTACAATATTTTTTTTATAACATGAGTCATGGGCCTTACATATATGATATTTAGCATACACATACATTATTGAGTCGGTTCGGTTTTTACGGACCAGTTTTTTACAAAACCCAAAAGTTCGGTTATTGTAAATTAGATCCAAAACCCACGGTTTTTGGGTTTGATTTTTCATGTTTTTTTTTGTATAAGTTTTTTTCAATTTCATGTACACCCCTACTTTCCACCATGTGTGCATTTAATTAGGTGTTTATGACCAGACGCGCTGGTGCTTTCTCACCTTCTCCACGTCTAGGTCATAAAACCTTTAATTGCTAGATGTGACATATACAAGTGTCACTCTAGGTTTTGTTCCCACCAATTCCCTTCCGATATGGGATATGGTATGCGCACACCGAACTAGTCGCACGTGACAAAGTATTTAATTTCTAGATCACCAATTGCATCACATCACTAACAACAGTACTCAATTCATTGACGTGTCCTCAGGAGCTAAGTACATATGCCGCACAAACAATAATTATCTGTACATATATAACGGCATATATATCTTTATAGTAACTTTTCACCGATGTGTGTTTGTTATTCTTATAAACATTATGATGTTGGCGTACATTGAAAACCATCATGACGAATTTTTAATGGATATCAGCCGCATGTACGTCAGAAAATTGCATTCGACGAATTAAGAATCATTTTCCAAAAATGTGTTTTAATGGGAAACCGACTTTTTTTAGGAAGTCCATGCATGTTTGCGGTGGATTTTCATCGGAAACTGTAACCGTAAAATCATTACGAATAAAACTTGAAGCTACTATAATTTTTAGAACAGTAGTTACCGACGATATTTTAGCCATCCGTGGTAACAGATAGAGCTGGTGCTGAGAATTTGGGTGACTGGTACGAGTCAAAAGAAAGCACCAATTGGAGGTAAGGTTTACATTAAGTGACTCGTATCCTCCTCCCGATCAAAATCCATAAAATAGCGGTTTGAAATTCGAAACAAAAAGTTAACCGATGTTAAGTGAGTTAACGGCGGAGCACTGGAGGCAAACAAAGTTGGATTTCGAACCACTAGAGGGAATAAACTGAGTTGAGATTATTTTCGACCGATGGATGTTAGTTTAGATTATTTTAGGTCAATTTACCTTTAATTAACAAAGACCACAATTTTATCTTGTATAATGAAAACGAGCCAAATCTATACCTTCTAATAAAAGAGGGTTTTTGATGCCACATATCATACAATAGTGCTATTGTTGACATCATTTTCCCGCTCATTTGTATATTACATATTTATACCTTCTACTATTGCATAATGTACAACTCCCAAACTAACATATTTCCATATCAATATATTACAAAAATAATTACCATATTCTTAGTAACATATTATTTACCAAAATATATATCCCAAAAATAATTACTATATTTTTAGTAAACGTCCCATTTACAAAAATACATCGATATATTTCGGTCCAAAAATATGTCAATTAAGTGATTAAAAGTTGAGAAATTTTAAAAACTTATTTGGATAAGGTTTTTCAGCAAATTAATCGCATAAATTTAATGAAAATATTTTTAGCAGCATAGTTTAGGTTGAGTTTTTTTGGCATAATTGTTGAACTTTTGTTAAACTAACATTTGTTGAGAAGACAATAAAATAACAAATCATTGTCAATAAAATAAAGGTAATAAGTTACAACTATACATGTAACATGCTTTTTAATTTTTCCTATGTGGGTTTTCACTCTTTGTTGGTATTAGAAAACGTAATAAAGATGGTAATGATTTATAGTATAATGCTTACTTGTCATATGATTCTTTGTTTACTATGCTTGATGATCATTATATGTTTTTAGTTATTCAACTCGTGTAACACACGGGGTATAATCTAGTTTATCTAATATTTTAAGGTTTTAAGAGACTTTTTTGAGGGGGAAATTTTTTTGTTCTATAATAGGAAGTTTTGAAGGTAAAAAATTAAGTGGATTTTACACCATGCATGAGTTGATGGAGCCAAATTTTTAAGTATTAAGTAATTATAAATTTTTAACATATATAATAGTTATGATTTCTTTATAAATATTATTATTTAACACGTGTGTATCACACGGACAGTAAACCTAGTAGTTAATAAAGTTTAAATAATAGGCTTTTAATTACCGAATGCACCATAAGTCTAATTTTATTTATGTAATGAAAATAAACGCAAATAGCCTTAATTATTTATTTTAAACACAATTAGATTAGCTATTTTATATAATAATTTTTTAAAAACTTGGTGTTAAAGGATGAGTGTTCGGTGCGGACACAATATTGCACCAAGCCTAGGCCAGCTGTTCTGTGATAACATATTACCTTACCACATATTACAGACCGTATTTTTACCATGTAAATTTGTGACGTATTACCAACAAGGCAACCAGGGACGGACATATGTAATGGGGAGGGGTAGCGGTCGCTACCCCTCAACTTTTTCGGCGAAGTGTAAAACTAGTGTAAAATTTTAATTTTTCTCTCGGTTTTATGTATCAGTATACCTTTAAGTCTAAAAAATCATTTTTCCGCTACCCCTAAACTTTTTTTCTAGATCCGCCACTGAAGGCAACAAGTCTATAAAAGAAAATTAATATAAAAGTTGATTTGTTAGTCAAAACTCAAAAAGTTTCGAACATCATTCGTCTGAGATATGGCGTCAGTGTTAGTATTTTTTTTCTTTTTTTGCCGTCAAAAAGTTAACTTATGGAAGTTTTTATTTCTGTTCTTATTATTCTTTTTCTCATCTCATGCAACCCATTTAAGTTGTGACCGAAACGATTGCAAAATTTTGGGACCGTTTACGTTCCATCCGTATTAATTAATTCTTTTTTCTTAATTAAAATTTATGCTCTCGTTCACTACGTACCAATTAATAAGTGAGTAACAACTAATAAATTAACATGAAAGTAATTTACGAAGATAAATAAAGTAATTTATAAATCTTTAAAATGAAGATTTATTTTCCAGGTTAACTAAAAAACTAAAAAAATCACCCTAAATTTCCTTCTACTTTCAACACATAATTAAACTACAAAAACCATACTCTATTTACTACCGTATCATTTTTTTTATATCCGACAGGTAAACAGACAACAAGTAAACAGACAACAAGACGTATATCTATTTACTCTGGTATAACACTCAGCATGCCAGTCGAGTTCCGTCTCCTTCTACCACCACCACCATCCTCCCTCCCACTTCCACCATCCGAAACCCCGGAACAAATGGTGTGACTAAAGACACTTGAACTTTGTTCACGCGTAGTAAAATACGCGTTTTTCTTCCCACAACCACATTTACTCAATGCAGAACTAGCTTTGACAGCCAATGCAGCCATCTCCTCAGGTTGAATTTTGCGCTTCAACCGACTCAACGGGAGTGCAAAATAAAGCTGTCCGGGCTGAAGAACGTCTTCATCCCGGACAGCAGACACAACGTCGTCAAACGCCATCTCGTCCGAATTGCAAATGAAAGTTGAGGGATGTTTTTGTAAAACGTATGATACTTTGACGGGATATGGATACTCTTGTAGGGTACCATCGTGTAAGATGAGTTTAGCGGTGACAATTGCGGTTGAGTTGCATGAACTACAAATTCCCATTTTGAGAGAGAGAAATAAGAGTTTGAGGAGATCGATGAATAAAATGGTGTATTGGAAGTGGGTGTATATATAGAAGGAAATTATTATATGTTAAAAAATGGAAATTGTTTTTAATATTTTTTTGTACTTGTTAAATAATGGGGTTTTGAGAGTGTGATTATAGAAAGTGGGACAGGGTGATAGTGGGTGACAGCCTGTAAGAATCAAGAAATAGTAAATTTATGATTTGTTGATAAATTACATATATGACTGGTGTGGAGTTATTGATAAGGGCTGATGTTAGTAGATAGGTAGATGTGTTTTTTTTACCATTACGTTTAGTTTAATATTCAGAAGTTAATATCATCACCTTTAATATATTAACAAAGTATTGAGATTGTTTATTTAACTCTGGTATATAGGTTTTTAACGTTTATAGCTATCACATTTTGTTTCTACAGTTTCCAACTATTAAATTGGCTGATAATGATCTTAATTTTTATCAATTTCCAACTAACAGGCCGTCTGAAAAAAAAAATTAACGGCTTTAAGTTTTTTTCGAATTTAAGTCCAATTAATGTTTTAGGGGAATTCGTCCAAAGTTTTAGAGTTTTGACTGGAAAGAGAATGGGAGTCGGTCGATTGATGTAAAAGTTATCTCGAAACAGTGTTTTAATCGGGTGTTTAAATTAACCTAACGGTTCTTCAACCAGATGTAAAAGTTTATCGTTCGGAGCGCCATTTCAAGATAAATTTTAAATTAATCGAATCGTATTCTATTTCCGATCAAAAGCCCTAAAACATTTGGCTAGAATTCGGAAAAATACTTAACGTTGTTAACAAAAATTTAATAACGACTTGTTGGTTGCCAGAGTGATAAAGGTTTGAACCGTTACCAACCAATTCGATAGTTGAACCAGTAGAAACAAAAATGTGATAGTTAAGATCGTTTAAAAACCAATATACTTTTAACTTTAAAAGTTGATTTGTTATAAACTTATGATCTTTTTAGAAAGAGAGAAAGTGTTTTGTTTAACTTTTATGATTAGAAAATTTAATATTCATGTAATATAACCAAAAAGGACATTCTTATAGAACGTTACTTAGGTTACCTATGACGATAGATGGTAATTTATGTTTTAAAAGTCACAATATTTGTTTTAACCTTTTTAAAATACTAAAATAAAAAGTATTTTACAATTGCCATACACTTTTTTGGGTTATTGGTACTCGAGACCTTTTACGAGAATTAAAGCATCTTACCATCTCACTAGTGTTAATACTGATATTATAGAACTCGCTACATGGTGATCGGACAGTAAAATACCTTGTAGCTAGTAATTAAGATTAATCGTAATTATTTGGTTTTGTGTTTTTATATTTAATTTTCATTTTTATATACACACATATAATACTTTAATATTAATGGGTTTTAAATTTTTATATGTATATTTCAGTTATATATACACACACACACACTGATGCGAACGTAATACTTCAAAATACATCAAAAACTTTTGTTTTTATTGTGAAAAGTGAAATTAACGCCTAAGGTTAAAGATTTAAGGACTAAAACCCATGGGTTGTGGATCGGGTAGATAAACTAAAGGTTTAAAACCCATTAAAATGATTTGACTTTCGTTGACTAATTACTACGATTAGGACCGCCTAAAACTGCCTACCATTTAATGGACCGATTTTAAAAAATCCACAAGATAACTCACCGATTGCCAATTAATCGTCAAGTAATCAACCGCCTATAATGAGTTTTACAACACCGGTTAATACATTGTGTTAAATAACGACTTTTAAATTAAATTAAACAAATAAGCAAACCAAGAACACCAAAAAGGAGAAAACACTAAACAACAAACACGTAATCAAAGAAATCAAATGAAACAAACATAAAAAAAAACATGAAATCACTGAAAACAAACATAGAAGATTAAGAGTATACCAGAGAAAAAAAATGATGAAAATCAAAAGAGTAATGAAGATAAAACAAACAAAAGAGGAAAACCCAGATTATACACTAAAGTCAGCACAAGCCGTTCAGGGGAGTAGGCACCGACTTTGTCTATTATTAATAAGGGTTAATGGGTTAAACTGCTTTTTTAGGGTAGTATGGATTTAAGTCTGGGTAAAATGGATATTATGTGACGTCTAAGTGTAGTAAGACATGAAACTGTACCTGTTAAGACACGAAACTGTTAAGATACAGACACGAAACCTGTTATCTGTACACGACACGACAACTAATCGTGTAAATGTTTTCCATACATGTATCTGTTTATAACATGTATACACGATAAGACACGATAAGACTTGTGGAAATTAGGGTTTACAAATTAGAATTTAGGGAACTATGGCACAAAGGGTAATTTTTTTTAAACAGCAACATCTTGATTTTCAAGGAGAAATACACCACCACCTGTGATTAACAGAACTAGAACATCTGACCTAGTGCTCCTAACACAGTTGTGTTACCAATGGGCCACTAACCCCATTGGCAGCACAAAGTGTAAATAATGTTATATTATATTATATTTTTTATATTAAATAAATTATATCAGATACTAACATATTGATATATGTACTAACACTTAATCACAAATAAAACATATAATAACATGTAACTAGGTAAATGCAGTTTAAAATATGAAAATTAACAGTTAGATTCGTGTCTATCTATTTAGTACATGTTACATATTAAAAGCTTACCTGTTACCTATTAAATTATATATGTTCGTGTTATGTATTTGTGTTCGTGTACAAAATTGTTATTAGTATCAGAAGCCATGACTAATGTTCTCTTAAACCTTAAATTTTATCTTTATTTTTATTTGTTTTTTCCTTCGTTTAAAGTTCGAAAATTGAGATTGTTAGTATAAGTGATAGATATATTCCTGAAAGGACGCATATTAAATATGGTTTGTCGGAAGGAAAAAGAATAAAGCAAAAAAGTATGCTTTTAATTTGTGTGGCATATTTTTTAAACAAATTAATTAAATACGGCAATTTTTTATTCTTAAATATAAAAAGGTGGGATGTGATAGAAAGATATATAAAGTTTATTAAGGTATGATAACCTATCGATTCTTTGAGAATGTATCAAGTTTACATTTTAGTATGGCCCAAAAGAATTTAACTGTGAATATAACAACAATAAAGATCATTTTGCAATATAGAGAGAAATATATTTTAGGATTATGTTTTTGGAGAATAAGATGCTAAATTTACCGTATGCTACAAATACTTTTCAAAATACGCACGAAACAAACTCACAAATATATTCCCGTCTTATTAAAAGTAGTCATATTAACAAGTGTATCATGTGCCAAATGTATACACAACTTTATGACTATTTTTTTACATAATTATTTATTATAAGTATATTTGTTTTAAACGATCACAACTATCACTTTTGGGTCTCTGTCGGTCTTAAATAACGAATTGTCTGGTAATAGTCCATACTTTTATCACTTTGACAACTAACACACCGTCATTAAAAAAAATTAACGACTTTAAGTTTTTTTTTTAAATTCCAGAGCGACGTTTTAGGACTTTTGATCGGAAGGAGAATACGAGTCGATTGATGTAGCGACGAAATTGTGCTTCAATCGAGTGTTTAAACCTAACGGGGATTCAAACGGATGCAAATTTTTTGTCGTTCGGAACGTTATCTCGAGGTAACTTTTACATCAATTAACTCGTATTGTCATACCACAAGGAGACACCCTCGTCCACAAGTTCTCCCACCTCACCAGTCACCACGTCGATCACCTCCTCAGCTCTAAGGATGGAAAGTTTTTACATCGTGTGTGATATCCAATCATTTTTAGATTATTTTTTGGTGATATGGTGACAAGTTAAAGGAGTAGTTAAATCTTAAAATCTGGAAACTTAGTCCATGTTGATCAGAAAGTCTAAGCCAACTCTTTATTTGGACTTTCACTTGAAAAGTGATTTGACTGATTTCACTTATTTAGTCCTCGACTTTTAATAATTGATATTTTAGCCTCTAATGAGTTTTCGACTTTGTTTTCTTATTCTACCGTGACATATAATACTACTTCAATATTCCGAATATGATTGAGTTATCATTTTGACTTTTAATTTTCATATTTCATTGCTTTTTAATATGTGACATATTACGACATTGTGTTGTGACGTACGGGATCTTATACTTTTTCTTATCAACGCATTGACAAGTCACATACGCAAGACCCGAACGCGTGACTTGACCGCTCCAATGCAAACTAAGTAGCTAGTTTTTACACATATAACTCATAACTTAAATAAAACGTTATATTTACAAGTAAAGCTATATACCATTTAGAAGAGAAAAACTAACCGAATAAACTCCTCCAAGGAAGCAACCAAGAAATTCTACAAAAATTAAAACATCATTAAAAGAATGTTAAATGAACAATAAGTGCGAATTAATAATGTTAATCAAATGACAAAGGTGGGGTTCAAAAACCCGCTCCTTATCATATGTCCGACGTGTTTTATTGGGTCGTTCTAGTTATACTTCAGTTTATCCTCTCTAGTCAGTTGATCTATTGTTTTCATAAAATCTTTTCGTCTCAAAAAATAATTAACATAATATCGATCTAGTTCTAGTTTTATTATAGTGATTGATAAAGTCTATATATTGTAGATAAGTTTCTTGATGATTATAATTTTGAACTTGATGGATGCAATGCACTAAAGAAGTTTCTTCAAGTCCACTTCACTGCACTATAGGTACCTTCATCTATCCTTCCTCATACTATCAAGTAAAGATTGATACAAAATAGGAAGGCGATTTTGTAGGCCACCTCGTCTAGCAATGATCAACATTATTGAATTAACGTTTTCTGATTCTTTATTTATTTACTATATATATAGAGGAGGAATTTTCTACAAAGGTCAAAAACTCTAAAAAGGCTAAGAAGAAATCTGGGGCGTCGGATTATGGTGTTTACGGCCCAGATGGACGCGGTGGCATTTTTGTAATTATTTTGATGTTTTGCTGACGCGCGCGATGGAACTTGGGGTAGATTTGTCATTGCGTTTTTCCAACACCATGTATATAAAAAACACCATGCTTAAAACTGACTCTGTAAAAATAACACCACGCATATGAAAATATTAATTAATAAAAAACGCCATAACTTACCTGTTACAAAGTAACACCGGAATCAAATTGAAAACGTCATAACAATGATTAACACTATCATCACTGTAGAATGAAAAAAAACGCCATAACTTATCTGCAACAAAGTAACACCGGAGTCGATATGAAAACATCATAACAATTAACAGATCGAATGATTATAGATAACAGATCGACGCCCCAGATTTTTTCTTAGCCGTTTTAGATCGAATCAATAATTAACAGATCGAATCAATGATCGACGCCCCAGTTCGAATGATGAATGATTATGGATAACAGATCGAGAGTGTCGATCAAATATTCGTAAAACATCCAACTTTCAAACGAAAACGTCAAAACCCAACAAAAACATCTTCGCTTCCAAAACAACACCATACGTTAAAAGGACGAATATGCCCCTCCGCCTGCTTTTACCCACATGGATGCGTGTATGATGGTGATTACTTCCTACACTTCTTAGAGTTTTAAGCCTTTTTAAAAAATTCTCAATCTATATATACATGAGAAAACATTAATATTAAATTTAATAATATACGGCTGTAAAGAAGGTAGCCTACAAAAATATGAAAAATGAAGTTATTCAATGACTAATAAAGGATAATTTTCACATCATGAATGACATATGTCATGTATAAAAAGGAACTTATTCCATGATAACTTACACTTCTTGTTACTTCACCAAATACCAAACAAGAAATACTAGGAGTCATATGAAATTTTTCTAACTAAAACCAAACGAAACTATCAGAAGGGCCCTGAAGCAAGACACAAATCAAGGATCGAAGTGAGCATATAAGAAAAAAATGCTTAAAACTAAGTAAAAGGGCGATCACCTTCAACATAAATTACGTTCTGGAAGCAGGCTATGCCACCACACCTCCCTTGTGAAAGAGGGCTACACAGCTGATTCGGTTTGACGATCGACCATATGTTTTCTTTATTGATTATTTGGTAAAACTCTACACATGTTGTAAACATTTGATATTACCTGGTTGAATACATAGCGTGTTGCGGCGGCTCAATCTTGGATATCAGAATGTAAATTAAAAAACTTAGTCCCGATGATTTCTTTGAAAATCACGAAAAGTTAGGTTGGTGTGAAATGCAACATTAATAATTACCAAGGCGGATATATAAAATCAGTTAACAAAAAATCCGTATAAAATCGTCCACTACCCAAATAAGTTGGATATCTATATATATATCAATATATATTAATTAGGGTTAATTGCATATCTTCCCTTGTAAGCACCCATCAATTAATTGCATGTCCCCTGGCCCGTGCATGGCAAAACGAACAATGTGGACCATGTAACGATTAGTGTAATTACGGGTGCACACGGAATTACAATAGTTTGTGCATGGAAATCATTGTAAACCTTGTCCTATGCTTTCGAGCAACACGACAAATGTAGTGTGATAGGGGCATGGTGGATACGCTGCTGGTACATCCTATATATAAGTGCACTTATCACACCGTCAAATGAAGTGTTGCCTATGTCCAGTGAAGTTTGTGTAACTTCTGGACTTTGACCCATTGCTATTTAATCTTAACACAGTTTCTTTTGCATCTTTCATTGATCATTATTCAATTTTAACATCTAGCGTCCACGTTGGTGATTCAACTTCTCGGAGCTGATGTATTCTTGTTCAACTCGAGGGAACTATATAACGTTACCACATTTATGATGGAAAACATATTATCATGGACAACTTTAAGAGTTGTGCCATATTTATTTATTTATTTATTTATTATTTATTTTTTTCATGTTTATTTGGTTATTCGTTCAATTTACTAATTGCATTTAGTCACTTTATTCATTTATTGATTTTATCAACCCTATTCATGCCTTATTCATTTCATCAATTTATTCTTAAATCACATGTTCAACTCAAATAATATCTATCGATCTTAAGTAGCAATCAATCATTACTCGAACCTTATTTTACTAAGCTCGTCCGAACACCCTATAACTCAAAAAATATTGAGCAAAAGACGTTCTATGATTTCAAACGAGCGGAACAAAACTAATCTATAGCAAATTACCTTAAATCCTAAGGCATCATACAAGTCCAGATTTTACCTCTCGGACACAATCTGGGTACATCTATTTTGAGACACATAAGTCCTTTTATCGAATTTAACATTAATTAAATTTCGGGACGAAATTTCTCAAAGGAGGGGTGACTGTAACATTTGCCCGACTTGTTTTAGCAAACCCGAACTCATCGGGTGTTCATATAAATACTTCAATTTTCAACAAGTTAAAAATTTCTTTTATTTAAATAATTATTTATGACTATTTAATCATTAACGAACGAAATCATAATTTATGAAACAATTTTTAGGTATTTGATAAGTAATTATGTAAAACAAAAAGTTTTATATAAATAATTGTTCTTTTCATGAGATCGATTTAGTTAGGATAGTTTATCTAACTTAAAAGGGTGAGTTTTATAATTAATGAAACTTGTAACTAAATATTTGGGATGAAAAATAAATAAAGTCTCAAAATTGAAGGACTAATTTGTAAATATCATATAAAATCCAAATTTGCATCTTCCATTAACGTTTTTCCGGCAATAAGCTCGGGAAATCCGGCGAAATCGCCGGTAACATCTAAAACACCAGAATTCATTGTTTTTATCTTAATTAAAAGGTTTCTAGTCATCCATCCACAAGATTCGAACCCTATAACATCTATAATTTCAAAATTTACTTGCGGTTCTTATCCCCTAAACTCACGGTTCAATCTATGGAAACAACAATCAAATCTCGACTAAATCTCCACAAAAAAATCGAACTAATTTGACTAATATCATACAAATCTCGAATACGTATTCATTATATCATTCTGTAAATCGAATCTTCCAAACATACACACACCTTCATCGTTGTTCATCATCTTCTTCATGGTTATATGCGCTAGTTGACAACGATCTTCTGACAACTATTACCTTAAATTAACCAAGGGTTTCTTCTGCTATTGAATCAACAAAGCTCGTCGACATCTTAAACTCATTATATCATCAACTGTTGATCGATTTTTCCTCAATCTCAGCCGCAAGTTCTTTTTCTCCTTTCTTACTCAATTTGATTTCAATCAAGGTAAACCTTATACTCACTGATCTCATTTTTCTTCAAAGATTATTAACCCTATGTTTGATTTCGTTTCCATATTGGTTTTATGTTCAATTGTAATGGATTAGGACCTAGGGTTCTTATGAGGATTTGGGTATTGGTGCTAACAATACATTTTTATTAAATTATATTTCCAAATGAAATCAACAAATGCTTTCTGGTTCGTTGGTATGTATTGGGTTGTGAACACGGAGACCCGTGTTCGAGTCCATGCTTCAATATATTTTTTTAACAGCTTATTTTATTATCCTAACGCATTATAACCTAATAGTTAGTGATATTACAAATTAAGTCAATCTTATGGTACAAGGTTTATAAATGTGATTTTAAATGTTTTGAAACCTTATAAAAGTTATAAACTTAACACTTTAAATACATTGGTTTTATAAATGTGATTTTAAATTTTTGTGATATATATAGAATTTATAAAACTAATTCATAGTTATATTTAATGCTACTTTCAAAAGTTTTAAATAAAAGTCATAGTATAAAGAAAAAAAAAAGTTTGCTTAATAAGTTATATCGTATAACTTTTTGATTATTTTTTTATGCTAAAATAATTTTATTAAACCATCTAATTAATCAACTTATTAGTAGTTATTATGATGTATTAGTTTAACACATCTCTTTGCTATTGTTTTCAACTAATTATTATCAAACTAATTTACTCTATAACTATTATATTTCAATTCTATTATGGTATTTATTGGTAGAATCAACACTTATTCTAATTAACTATGACTTGATCAAGTATTATATCATCACTAAAACAATAATATTGAAATCCCAATTTGAAACCTTAGTTTCCGAATTCATCTTAGAACTCTAGTTCTAGTGTTCATTGATCTAAGACGCCTTACATCCTTAGGTTATTACTTGAGGAATTTCTCGGTGCCCTATTTCAAGATTTAGGTTCACTAATCTACTTTTGCCTACAAATGTGAGTATTCATAGCCCCTTTTTTTCAGTTTTATGTTTTGGGGTGAAATCATGTTACCTATTATATCATTATTCATTATCATTTATTTTTATTCATTTGATTCATTTTATTCAATTCAATTCATGTGTGTTATTACTTGCAATTATGTGTTTCATAGGTTGATAAACATTTATTCTAGCACAATCATTAATTTATTCAAACCAACGGTTATCAATAATAGATCTATTTGGCCTGACAAGCCCACCCCATTTACATACACGCGTGGTGATTGTAACCGACATATGCTTTTGCTCATTACGGCTTAATCTGTGTGATTAAGTGGCTGCAGTCATTTAGGTTTGATTGTGTACTCGATTTATCTAATGTGATGCACTTTTTGCATAATAGTTAGTAACATGACATGGAATTGAATCACTTTGATCATTTTAACTATTTTAATCATTATACATATGTATATGTATGCAAACCTGTGTTTACTCACCAGCTAATTCGTTAGCTGACAAATACTATTTTTTTATATGATTTCAGGTGTTACAGCTTAGTAGATTACCTCAAGATGCTTCACACATAGGATTCATGGACCTAGTTTAATAAAAAGTTATTTATCATGTTTTATTTAATGTTCTGTTTGATTCATGTATTTGTTAACTGAATATTGGATTTAATACTATTTAATCATTTTAGTACCATGAGCTACGGGCAATCTATTCACTAGCATCCGCCCCGACGTTTCCGCCATCGGTCGGGGTGTGACAGATTGGTATCAGAGCCATGGTTATAGGGAATTAGGTTATTAGAAATAGAATGACCTAGTCTATAACTAAGCACCCAAATCATGAGTCATCTCATGTCATTACTTGTTAATTTATGCTATTTGATTACATGTTTACTTGTTTACACACATGTTATGTTTACTTGTTTACACACATGCCATTAAATTTTTTCGAATTTCTGACCGATGTTTTAGGGTTTTTGATCGGAAGGACAATACGAGTCTATTGATATAAAACTTACCTTGAGTTGATGTAAAACACCTTCTCCAATAAATGACACGTGTCATCCAAAAATTTTTTATTAGACGGTATAGATGTAAATATACTAGTTTTCGCCCGTGTGTAATTACACGGGTATGGACATAGAAAACAGATAAAATTAACAAAGTTTCATTTTTGTTTTTTAATTAAGTCACTCAAACTTTGTTTGTTTCAATTAGATAACTTAACTTTAATAACGTGTTTCAATCTTAGGTAATTAACTTGTATAATAGGTAAACATTAACTTCCCGAGGGACGAGGGACAACTTAAAGAACAATTGCTTCTAATTTCCAACCACTAACTGTCAAGCCTTGTAACATTCAATTTAAATAAAATATAATAAATATTTCCAAAAAAATTAAAAATTAAAAAAAACTACAAAATTTTTCATAAATTTGTAAAAGAGTAAAAAAAAGTGTCATTTTCTTTAGAAATTGCAAAAACTTTAAAAACTTGTGAATTTTTTATACAAAAATGATGACAGAAAGAACAGGTCCCAAATTCACAAAACAGGTCCAAAAAATTTGATGGCAAAAAAACATGTAAAAAAATTGTAAAATATAGTTGATAGCAGAAAAAACACAAAACGTGTCCCAAATTCACCTAAAAATCAGTGTTTACCTATTATAAAGTTAATTATCTAGGAGTAAAACACATTTTAAACTGAAGTTATCTAATTGAAACAAAACAAAGTTTAACTGACCTAATTGAACAAAATATAAAGTTTTTTTTTCCTTTAGAAAAAAGAAACATTTAAAAATAAGTTGCATATTATCACGTTAAATAAGGTTTGTTAAAGCTAAAAACATGAACTACGTACAACAATAAAAAAAATCATCTTATGTGAACAATATACATGCTTATATTTGGCAACGATCTCATCAAGACTATAGCTTAGCAATATAGACGCATTGATTAAAAACATTACACTTTGTAATATTGGATACTAGGTTTAATACCCGTGTGTTACACACGGGTTAAATAGTAATATTTATAAAGAAATTATAACCATTATATTTTACAATTTGTAAATATATAACATTTAAGGAGTTGGCTCCATCAACTTACATGGTGAAAAATTTAGCTAAATTTTACCTCCCAAACTTCCTATTATACAAAAAAAATCTCTCCAAAAATTGTCCCCTAAAAATTTGATTTATTAGATAGATTTTTGGAACAACTGAATGCAATTTGTTCGATTTTAATTAACATTATGAAAAAAAACAATGATTAAGGACGCAAATGAATTGATAGGTAATATAAATTTTATATTTCCAAAACAAATCAATTCATAGCGTAACATACTTATGGAAAGGAAATCTTCATCTAATAAAAATATTATAAAAAATTTTAGCGGGAAATCTATTTTTTAAGTGTCTCTAATTGATGACAAGTGTCCTTCAAAACCCTCTTTTATTAGAATACTAGCTTTAACACCCGTGTGATACACACGGGTTAAGTAATACTCACTCCGTCCCAATTTAAATGTCATTGGACCCACAACACAAAGTTTAAGAAAAAATGAATTATTATATTATTTAAACCTATAAAATGACAATAATGCCATTAAAATATTTTGTCTTTTAGTCAAAAAGTAGATTTTATGTTAAATAATTAGGGGTAAAATTGGAAATTATATTGTTATATTTGAAATGGACATTTAAATTGGGACAACCAAAAAATGAAATATGGACATTTAAAATGGGACGGAGGGAGTAATATTTATACAAAAATTATAACTAGAGTAAATTACAAAAAAGGTCCTTTAAGTATATAGCAACTTGCATATTCCATCCTTTATCTTTAATAACTACAATAAACATCCTTTATGTTAAGGGTTTGTAACATATTAGGTCCTTTTAAGCTAACAGTGTTAAATATTCTGTTAATTTTTTTAAAATTACCCAAAATACCCTTAACATCAAAAATAAAAATAATAACTTCAACTTCATCACTATTAATAATCAGATCTTAATCCCCAATTCATCATCTTCCACCCCACCCTCACCGCACTATTGAATATGATTTGCAAGGTTTATATACTTTAAAAATCTCAATTTTACTTATATCAATTGTTTTATGTTCTTTATCAATTATACATCAATTCGAAATCCTTTGACAGTGAATTCAGAGAATGATATACAGTGTAATAGTCTAGTGGAACTAGAGGAGAAGGAGCGAACCTTGAAAGTAGGGCCAAAATCCCCCATGAATGAGTCTACTTTTGAAATTGTTTGTCTCCTAAATTAGATTGAATATCTTTTGTTCTTGAGATACAACAATCTTTTCCATATCTTTTGATTTACCTTCTTATCACCAATTTCAAACCCAGAGAACATGTCAATTTAATTGAAAAAGTTATGGTAGGAACAAGAAAATTTGCGAAGTTTAATCCAGATCGTAAAGCACAAAAAGAAACTAACAATTTTGGATAATTAATTCATCATAATAAGAACGATAATTAAAGTCTTCTCAAGTATCACAAAGAAGAACTCAAATGGAAATGATCCATCTGAGCTTAGAACTACATAAATTAGGGGATGTTTTTTTGCAAATGAGAAAGGTGGTTACATACAAATTTGATGAAAACCGAGAAAGAGATTTTGATTTGACCAAAACTAAGAAAATGATTTAGACTTTTAACTAAAACCCAAATGGAAAAGTGAGATTGAGGTGAAAAAAAAATGTAAATGGTAAATGTCCGCTTGAAACGAATGAATAAGGGGAAGATTGAAAGAAAAGTGGTGGATAAGGATAATTAAGCTAAGGGTAAACTCGTCATTTAACACTTCATTTAACAAAATATTTAACACCTGTTAGGTTAAAGGACGTAATATGTTACAAACCCTTAACATAAAGGACGTTTACTGTAATTATTAAAGATAAAGGATGAATCCTGCAAGTTGTTATATACTTAAAGGACCTTTTTTGTAATTTACTCTTATAACTATTATGTTTAAGGATTTATAAATATTTAATATTTAAGACTTTATCTCAATCACCTTATGCATGGTGAAAAACTTTACTTAGTCTTCCCTCCCAAGTTTCCTTTTATAGAAAAATTCCCCCCAAAATATAACCCCTCTAAAACTTTGAAATATTAGATAGATATAGATAGATATAGATTAAAATATTTTAAGTGGAAAAATATATATGCAGATGACTGTTAATTATATATATTTTCCTAAATATATATTCAATCAAGAGCTATTTTTAGAATATATGCGCGCAATTATGACCTCATGGGCTTTTATGATTTCCAAACATAGGGTGATTTGTTGAGGATGGTAGCAAATGTATTGATGAAGAAGATAACGTGGAAGAAATACAATATGCTACCGCTAGAGCGTACCAAACAACTGATCCCGTCGACTATTTATTTAATTTACATTAATGCTTCTAGCAGGTTGGAGGTGGTTGAAGCAATTGGTAAGGTTGTAATTTTACGATCTTATAGTTTAAGGTCATGGGTTTAAGTTATACGTGGAAAACAGGCTCCCACATAAAATGTAGGGTACGTAATGTCGCGTAAATCTGATCTTGAAGCGACATCCGGCCTATATTACACAAAACAGGAGCCAAGTCAAGCATTGAGTATGCTCTGATGCTCTTGTGGATCAATTTAGAGTGTGCCAATCAATGCCAATAATGTTTTTCCTGTTAGGGCGTTTTGATCATTTGCGAGGAACCGACCATAGAAACGGTTATAACCTTTTGAACCATTTTCCTATGAACTCGTCTCATGAGAAACTGGCCATGGAAGCTGTATGGTCGCAACTTTTAATGTGGTATAGTCATAAAAGTCCTGAATTTTTCAAAAGAGATTAGTAACACTTTAGACGGAGCATTGAGACAATAATTAAGGGACACTTGTAACAACACAAGTTTGATCCATAAGCCAAACGAGTTTTACCACTAGTTTGATGTTGTGCCTACGGGTGAGCGGATTAGTGGAGTTTTCCCGAATTAGAGTCAGGTTTTCTCTGAAATAAATGAGCTTGGACTACCTGTACGAGTAGTGACGAAGCCAAGATTTTTGGCCCGGGGGGGAAGTTAAAAAACCCATATATTTTTTTATAATGCTTTGTTTCGGGGGTCAAACCTAATATATATGGGAGGGATTTTCTAAAAAGGGAAAAAACTCTAAAAATGCTAAGAAGGATTTTGGGGCGTTGGATCTGGTTGTTTACGGCTAAGATTTAAGCGGTGGCATTTTTGTAAATATTATGAAGTTTTGCTGACGCGCGCGATGGAACCAGGGGTATATTTGTCATTGCGCGTTTGCAACACCATGTATATAAAAACATCACGCTTAAAACTGACTCTGTAAAATAACACCACGCATATGAAAATATTAATTAATAAAAAACGTCATAGCTAACCTGCTACAATGTAACACCGGAAATCGAATTGAAAACGTCATAACAATGATTAACACTATCATCACTGTAGAATGAAAAACGCCATAACTTACCTGCAACAAGTAGCACCAGAGTCGATATGAAAACGTCAAAAAAACGCCATAATTAATAAACGTCAAAAAAACACCATAACTGAACACCAGGATTTCGAAGTCAGCATCGCGCAAAAACGTAAAAAAAACGCCATATTTAATAAACGTCAAAAAAACACCATAACTGAACACCAGGATTTCGAAGTCAGCATCGCGCGTATAATGACGAAGATGCCCCTCCGTGTTTTTTTTTCTCTCATGGCCACGTGCTTGTTGTTGATTGCTTCCTACACTTCTTAGAGTTTTAAGCCTTTTTAGAAAATCCCCAATATATATATATATACATATATATATATATATATATATATATATATAAAATCAACAACCGACCAACAAAACAACACTTCAGACGGAAAAATTTAGAGGATGTAGTCTCTATTATACTTTGCCATTGCGTATGAGGTTATTTTGCGCCAATTAAATTACCTTTGTTAGCTAAACTTTATTTATTTGGTTGTAAAAAACTTCTTAGGTTGAACTCGGTAATTCGGAGTGGGTTTCAAAATATTTTAGTATTCTTTTTTTTTCCTTCCAAAACATGGTTTCATAACTAAGCTAGCTAGTATATATATTTCAAGCTATGTGTATTTAATTTATCTGATGTCTTAGTATTTTATCAAAATTTTAAATTTACATAAATAAATACATATAATATTTTCATATATTTTTGTCAATATACGTCTTAATAATACAATATACATACTTTAAATTTTATACATTTTATATAGTGTTACATAGTCCTCTAATTCTTAAAGGTGGTTTAGCTAGTCTAGCCAACGAAACCATTAAACGATTGCTCGTACGTTGTCTGATCCAGCTATAAAAAGTAGTTTGCTAAAAAACATGATTATAATCCTGTTTGAAAACGATCTATTTATTTTGATAATTGAGTAAACTCATACATATGTAAACATTTTAACTAATCCACGTAGGATTTTGCTTAGGTGCCACGCTCTAATTTAATATGATAGAGGACTTCAAGGCGGTCATAGTATGATTCATATTCGAAATAACCCGATATGTTCAAATAAAAATTCATTTGTTATCTCCTAACCCGATATGTTCAAATACAAATTTTACCAATTATCATGATCTATCTCTTAACCTGATATGTTCAAATTAAAAATTTACCAATTATCATGATCTATCTCCTAACCCGATATGTTCAAATTAAAATTTTACCATTTATCACGAATCATCTCCTAACCCGATATGTTCAAATAAAAAATTCACCAATTATTATAGATCATCTCCTTTATTTAAACATATGATTTTATTTAGAAAAATATTTGTAAATATCCAAACAGATTTAATAAGGAATATCAATATAATCAAAATCTCGTGTAGTACACGAGTACTAATCTAGTTATCCAAACAGATTTCATAAGGAATATCAATATAACACAACAATTATTTACACATAAAAGGGGAAATTTTACAAAATAATAACTAAGTTTCAAAAGTGTTCTAATTAGGTCACTTATGCATGCTTTTTTTAAAATTAGATCACTTAACCTTCAAATCAAGTCATCATAAAAACTTTTGGTGTTAAGAAATAAATGAAGTAGAAGATGTGAGAGACAAGATTTTTCAATATATGTAATTATAATTTAAAATTTTTCTAAATGCATGTGTTAATTACATAAAAAAGGAAAAAAAGTTTCTAATTTATGAAAATAAATATGCTAAAAACCATGTTAAACTCTTTAATTTGAATAAAATATGAAAGTTGAGTGATTTAATTCAAAAACTTTTTAAACTGAAGTGATTTAATTGGAACACTTTCAAAGTTTAATTATTATTATATAAAGGCAAATTGGCCTAAAATAATCCCAACTAACACCCATTGGCCGAAAATAATCCCAACTCAGTTTATTCCCTCCAATGGTCCCAAATCCAACTTTTTTGGCCTACAGTGGTCCGCCGTCGCCGTTAAGTGCACTTAACGGCCGTTAACTTTTTTTCTATTTTTTTCGAATTTCAAACCGATATTTTAGGGATTTTGATCGGGAGGAGAATACGAGTCTGTTGATGTAAACCTTACTTCCAATTGTTGCTCCAAATGGTTTAATTTTGATATCCGGTTAAAGCACCGTTAGGTTTTAAACACCCGATTGAAGACCGTTTTGTCATTTGGAACACCAGTTCGAGGTAAGGTTTATATCAATTGAATCGTATACTCCTCCCGATCAATTTCCATAAAACCTTGTTTTGAAATTCGAAAAAAATAAAAAAAAAAGTTAACGGCCGTTAAGTGCACTTAACGGCGGACCACTGGAGGCCAAAAAAGTTGGATTTGGGACCACTGGAGGGAATAAACTGAGTTGAGATTATTCTCGGCCAATAGGTGTTAGTTGGGATTATTTTTAGCCAATTTGCCTTATATAAAGCTACCCTTTTTAAAACCAAAAAAACAAACTAGTAATTAACTTATATGCATGAGAGGTCATGAGTTCTATCTTTGACATACGCGATATTTAGTGTAATTTAATATAAGTAGTACTAGATTAGTACCTGTGTACTACACGGATTTTAGTTTTATAGGTTTTAACTCAATTTACAAATCAAATGTTTTTTAATATATCTCTTATTAAATCGATTTGGATATTTTTAAATATATTCATATAAAAAAAATCATATGTTACAATAAAGGATATGACTTATAATAGTTGGTAAATTTTTATTGGAACATATCGAGTTATGAGATAATTCATGATAATTGTTAATTTTTTTATTTAAACATATCGAGTTTATGAGATAATTAATGATAATTGGTAAAACTTTAATTTGAACATATCGGGTTAGGATAAATCATAACAATTGATAACTTTTTTATTTGAACATATCAGGTTATTAGATAATTCATGATATTTGGTACATATCGGGTTAAGATATATAGATCATGATAATTGGTAAATTTTGTATTTGAACATATCGGGTTATAAGATAATTGATGATAATTTGTGAAATTTTAATTCAAACATATCGGGTTATTTCGAATATGGAGCATACCATGACCCGTCTAAAAATTCTCCATTAAATTAATTTAAAATATGACACCTAAGCAAAATCCTATGTGGAGTAGTTAAAATGGTGACATGTGGATGTGTTACTCAATTATTAGAATAGGTAGATATATAATTATAATAGTAGATGTAATTTGCCGTTAAAAAAACTTATCTGATCAGTTTTTTTATCCCGTTAATAATTACCAAGATCTTGCACATTACGATTAAGTAATTCAAAAAACAAATGAAAGTATAAATTAATCATGTGCAACCTGCCAAACAAAGCTGTATTTGATCCACTAGCTACCTACCAATCGTCTTCATTTTACATAAAAACTCAATTTTCATTCCTCTAAACAAATCATAAATCTGAAGATCTATATGCACACAATCTCTTTAAAAACTCAACTAACTGTATTTCAAGAATCTGACCCGTTGTCATGTTAATTCACAGTCACCCAACAACCAACAACACAACAAGAAAAGTGCAGCAACAATGACAAGAACTAGATTTAAAAACTACCCATCCCTAATCCTGTTCCTATGCATGTAACTGTTGGTCGGTCATATATACATGAATGTTTTTTTACAACATGCTTATCTGTTGTTGTCTCATAATCTGCAACATGATTCATCCTCGTGATCCATGCTACATGTTCACTTCATTGATTCATGCAGAATGATCTGGCGGCCCGGTTGGTCAAACTTATATATATACATTAATATGGTAGTTAGTCACACGCGCGTATATATGGTTGATTATGTATTAAACTAATGTTGATGATGAATGTGTTACAGGAGGTTTTGGTTGTTGTTCTTCTGTGGTGTTGGTTGTTGACTATAACTAAAACTGATTAGTGATGATTATATATATATATATATGTTGTGTTTTAATCTCACCACTTGCATTACAACTTGTAATGCGAATATATATATGCATCTATATATATAGAATTATATAGTTTAATGCAAAATGTGATTAGTACGTGATGAGGAACTTAAAAGGCAAATATATAATATTGTCAATTATGACATTTCATCTTTAACCATTATTCATTGTGACCTATGATCTCACCCGTCCAATTAATTTTGGCCATCGACAAGGTTCACATCTATCATCATGTTCGTTTTGATAAAAATAGCTTTCCCTACACCGACCCCCTAGTTGCGTAGATTTCCTCAATGATGAACCGGTTAGCTAACCCGCCTACTAAATTCCCTTAACCACACCACTACCGACACAGCCAGTTTTGGGGCATTTGAGAGGGAAATTACATTTGCAATACATACATGTCCGTTGATGAATTATACAATCTGACACTAAGTATTAGGACCAAGATCGATATAGAGGATATATTTAACTCAAGAAGCACATACATAATGTAACAGAAATAGTAGCGGCAAGGCCGGGTATATGCCTCATTGTTATATCTTTGAACGCCAACTTAGAGGTTGGAAAATGAAAAAAACTCAGGGGCCATTTGCAGGGCCGGCCCAATAGGCCCATTGGATAATTTTTTAGGTTTAGGCCTCCGCCTTGTTGAGGCCTGTAGAGGGAGCTGTAAACTCTTCTCGGTCTCTACGATTGCTTGACTTAAACAAGTGACCTCTTTTCTTTCATCTGTGAGATAATGTCCATGCTATGGAATGCCCTCAAACTTTTAAGGCCCTAAATTTGAAAAAAAAATATCTATATAAACTATAATGGACCTTTTTTTATTGGGTTAAAACTAATGATGAAAAACCTAAATCTTAAGGAAAAAGAAAGGAAGTGATGGGTATAGCCGTGCAGAAAAAAATCGGTTCCGGAACCCGAACCGGAACCGGTCCTACCCAAACCGTAGGGTACACATGGGTTCCGGTTCCTCCAAGAAAGTGGAACCGTACCCGGAATTGCCGGAACCGGTTCCACCTCAACCCGGTCAAAAACCGGACCCGACCCTACCCGGAACCAAGAAAACCTGATTAAACCGGTCAAAACCCGGTCAAATACCCGATCATACCCGAAACCGGAACCGACCTTGCCCGGTTCTTAACTTTGTTGAGCAAAACCGGACCCGGTTCCTATCGGAACCGGTTCCTATCCGGAACCGGTTCCTAAAAAAACCCGATTTGTGCATGGCTAGATGGGTAGGTGACATTTTAACTTTATTTTTTCTACTTTATATTGATTATACTTATTTTTTATAAATAAAGCATTATGTAAATGATTTTTTAAACAAAATTAAAGATTACAATCTCTAGATAGATCACACATAGAATCTACTTAACTTTTCTGGTTTTTATAATTTTTACATTTCAAAAAAAGATCGAACGCAAACAATAAAAAACTTATGATGAAGATAAAGGCCCCAAATTTTTATATCCGCTTGGGGCCCCCAAAAAACTTGAGACGGCCCTGGCTGTTTGGCAAGTGCTAAATGGTTAAAGGTCTAAATGGTTAATTCAAAAAATTTCTTTCATTCACTTTGTCCCACATCGGAATAGAAGCAAAAACTTGGTTAGCTTATATATGCAAGCCTTAATGACATGTTAAGTTTTTGTGTTACGTTTTACTGTAGCATCTACCCGCATGTAGAGGGTGCAAATCTGATTTAAATTCTTTGACACAATGTGACGCTCGCGCGATCTGCAGATACGAATGCAACTCCGAAAACCTAGGTCCGTGCAAGGGTTTTTGTTAGGTCGCTACTTAATTCGTCACTTTCCTCTTCACCCTTCCCTTCAGACGCCATTCAGACACTCACCTGTGTCTGATTCGTTCGGATGCATGAGATCTGATTCGGTCAAACATTATGCGCCAGCCAAACAGTCTATTCAGATGTAAACAAACAAGACCTCTATGCTATGTCGATAAAGATAATTTGAAAAATCAACAAAGTCAACATCTACCTAAGAAACCTTACCAACTATAAATAATCTATTGTTGAGTCAATGCTCAATAGTATATGGTAACGTAAGACACCAATGGTTCTTTCATCGTAAGGAAAAACACCATGATAAGTTTTATTCAACCCTAAGTATTTTTTTAAGTGGTTCATGACCATAAAAAAATCGTAGCCAAAACTTTATATTTAAGACCTTTGTTATATATATTATCACTTACACTCTGTTCCAGAGTTTCATTAAAGAATGAAAGGGGAAGGAATTGGAAGGAAGTTGAAAAAAACATGTGTTCCAGAGTTTTTTTAAGAAAAAAAATGGAAGGAAGGGAAGGGAAGTGGAAGGAAAGTTTTATTATGATTTTCACTCCTAACTTTCATCCCAAATTGAAAGGAAGTTGAGAGAAAGAAAGAAAATCATATTAAAATGGTTATTTTCCTTTCCTTTCCTTCGAACTCTGGAACGCAAAATGAAATCACATCTTTTCCTTTCATTTCCTTTCTCTTCTCTTCTAAACTTCCTTTCTTTTCTTTTCTTTTCATTACTAAACTCGAGAACAAAGTTAGAGCATTCATAGTGGAGTTGGTATAATTATGTGAGTGAGTTTGGTAAAATTTTATGGAATGATTTTGAGTGGTTGTGAGTGAAGGAGAGAGAAAATATATGGATGGAGGAGAGAAACAGTAAATTTAAGGAAATATATATGGATAGAAGAGAGAGAAACGGTAAAATGTAATGATTAATGTATAAAAAGTGTTATTTAATTGAAAGGAAAGAGGAAATGTAGTGTAAATGTAGTGTTTTTTAGTGTAATTTTAAAAATAAGGAAAAAAAAACCTACTGTAAATGCTCTTACTAATTGTTATATGATAAATAAAAGGCAAACCAATTGAAAAACAACTTTATAAATCAAACAACTGCAAGACGGATGTGTTTCAAATAACCTCAACTAACTGCCTTATTGGGTCTCCGAAACTTGTATGCAATCAATCACTCAATCAAATGTTACCGAAGCTACCAAGTAATCTCCCGCCACATCTTAGTCTCAAACTCATCAAAACCTACTGCGATTCAGATGATTTAAGACGTGCACGCCAACTGTTCGACAAAATTCCTAAACCAGATTTACATTCATGGACAGTGTTAATATCAGCTTATACAAAACGGGGTTTCGTTAAAGAAGCTATAAATCTGTATACCCAATTCAGGGATAGGGAAACCCAGCTAGATAAATTTATAATTTTGTCATTTGTTAAGGCTTGTGCTATATCTGGTGATCTTATTGAGGCCCAAAGAGCTCACAAAGATGCTGTCATGTTTGGGTTTCATCGAGATCTTGTTCTGGGCAACGCGATGATTGATATGTTTGGGAAATGCAAGTGTCTTGAGGGTGCGAAAAGAGTGTTTGATGAGTTGCAGTTTAGAGATGTGGTTTCTTGGACTTCAATGTTTTCTTGTTATGTTAGTTGTGGGTATTCGAGAAAGGGACTTGACGCGTTTCGAGAGATGGTTTTAAATGGAGTTAGACCTAATTCAGTTTCGGTTTCTTCGATTCTTCCTGTTTGTTCTAAGTTAAAGCATTTGAATTTGGGTAAAGAAATACATGGATTTGTGGTGAGAAATGGATTTGGGGGTAATGTGTTTATAAGTAGCGCACTTGTGGATATGTACGCGGCATGTTTATGCATCAAGCAGGCTGAATTAGTATTTAACAGAATGGTTAATAGGGATATTGTGTCTCATAATGTGATGATATCAGCATATTTTGAAAATGGAGAAGCTCAAAAAGCACTTGATATATTCAAAAGGATGAAAAGTGGATGCTCGAAGTTAAATTACGCGTCATGGAATGCTGTTATATGTGGGAGTTTGCAAGCTGGGAAAACGCAACAAGCATTCGAATTACTTGCTGATATGCAAAACTTCGGGTTTAAACCTAATCAGATTACGCTGACAGCTGTTTTGACCGCGTGCACGAACCTAGAAAGCTTGCGTGGTGGTAAGGAGATTCACGGTTATATCTTTAGGCATGGTTTCTTAAATGATACGACGGCATTAACAGCTCTTATCTTCATGTATGCTAAATGTGGTAAACTTGAAATATCTCAAAAGGTGTTTGAAATGATATCTAGAAAAGATACCATTGCGTGGAACACAATGATTATTGCGAATTCAATGCATGGGAATGGGAACGAAGCGTTGTTGCTATTTAATCAAATGCTAAACTCGGGTGTTAAACCTAATCCGGTTACTTTCACAGGAGTTCTTTCTGGTTGTAGTCACTCACGGTTAGTAGATGAAGGTCTGTCTGTTTTCAACTCAATGAGTCAGGTTCATATGATTGAACCAGATGCTGAGCATCACTCATGTGTAGTAGATGTTTTAAGCCGTGCGGGTCGTTTAGAAGAGGCGTATCGGTTCATACAAAGTATGGTAATTGAGCCAACTGCTTCTGCTTGGGGCGCCTTGCTTGGTGCATGCAGAGTGTATAAGAATGTTGATTTGGCACGAATTGCAGCAGAACGGTTGTTTGAGATCGAGCCACATAATGCTGGAAATTATGTTTTATTATCTAATATTTTTGTTAATGCTAAACTGTGGGGAGAAGCATCGGAAACTAGAAAGTTAATGAAACATAAAGGAATCAAGAAAGAGCCCGGTTGTAGTTGGGTACAAGTAAAAAACAAAGTGCACACTTTTGTAGTTGGCGATAAGAGCAACGAACATAGTGATGACATTTACATGTTCTTGAGTAATATGAGTGAAAAAATGAGGCAGGCTGGGTACTTGCCCGACACAGAGTTTGTTCTCCAAGATCTTGATTCTGAGGAGAAAGAAGATACGTTATGCAATCACAGTGAGAAACTTGCTGTGGCTTTTGGGTTACTACATTTGAACGGTAAATTATCGATCACTGTGTTTAAAAATTTGAGGATTTGTGGGGATTGCCATAATGCCATCAAGTTCATGGCAAAAATTGTTGGTGTGACTATAGTTGTCAGAGATTCATTGAGGTTTCATCATTTTAGAGATGGACATTGTTCCTGTAAAGATTTTTGGTGATCTTTTGTATACCATTGCATTGACTGGAAGCATGTTTTATATAATATTCAAGAATTATAATACTGATTGATCACAAAACCATATCCAAGAAAACGAAATACAATTCGAGTTAAAAATACTCTCTTTTATCATTCCAACTGAGCATACCAAACACCTTGAATTTTCACATCTTTGGGAGCTTTGGCACCTAAATCAGTATCAGAAGGTTGAATGCTCTCAAACACACCAATCACCTCTCCAGTTTCAGGTTTGGTTGATGTAACACTCAAGGTGATCTTCCCTGTTGAAGATGCAGCATTTTTAACATTCTCCTTAGCAAGTTCCTCTTCGTCTCCTCGTCCGCCAGCCGGTAGAGCAACGGCATTGTCATAACCTGTGGACCCACCTCGGCCCTTTGGGTCAAGGAAGGAAGAACCTCTGTAAGATGGCACTAAAAACTCCCCACCAAAGCTCTCGGGTGGACCTGATGCTACAAGTTGTTTGACTGTAAACAGAAACGGCACACGTTCACCACCAGGAAGCTGAACGGTCACTGCAGCGTAATCAATACCGTCTTTTTCTTCAAACTTGATGGTACCATCAGGGGACACTTCCAACGGGCCCTCAATCTCATCAAGAGTGTAGGTCAAACGGGTCATTAGTTTGGTCTTTTGGAAGTCGGGTGCAGAGTTCTTGCTTACACCCTCGGCTTTGACCGTGAAAGACGTGGGCTCTAAGCAGAATTTCTTGGCATTGTACTTTCCGGGCTTAACCGCGAATCCGTTGACTCCACCTTCAATGGTTGGGCACTGGTTAGCTGTACCTGTTCCTTTGACTTCCAAGTAAGTCTTGCTTTGGATTTCATCAAAAGTCAGTCTTTTTGGGCTTCCTTCAGCACTTGCACCCTGTTTCAATTTCAAGAATTTGAACAATAAGATCAAGATTTTGAATAGGGAGCCGCTAAACGTACCCCTTGTGAAACGGATATTACTATTTTGAATGGGGAGCCGTTAAACATACCCATTGTGTGTGAAAGAGGTACATTTAGCAGCACCCTTTTAATATAAGATCAAGATTTTGAATAGGGAGCGGCTAAACATACCCCTATCATAATGTTACTTTTAATGGGGTAGGGGACATTAAGTGTGTGAGAAGGGGTACGTTTAGCAACACCTTTTTAAATAATAATATTAAGAAGTGAGAAATATACCGAAACAACGAGGGCGGAAGTTGCGAGTGCAAAGCCGGCAATCTTGGCTGCATCGGTGCATTTCTGAGCAAAGTCTTTGAGATCAGACTGAATGGAGCATGTGACCCTGGCTCCAGCTGGCTCGACACCGAAGGCCTTGGAAAGGCTCTGGGAAGACTTGAGGTGCAAGCGGTTCGAGTGACCAACCTTGGTTGGCTGCATGAATGTAGCAGCTGCTTGTAATGAGGCTGCCATTGTTCTAAGCTTGCAAACCTCAATTCCCCTCTTTTTTTTAGCTAAAAGAGTGTGTTGTTGTTAAGTTTGATTTTAGTAAGTAGTTGCAGACAGTTGGATTGAAGTAGTGAAAAGTTTTGTGTGGTTGACTTGAATGAAACAAGATAAGCTGATAGGATAAGATGTTCCATTGGTTGATTTGAGTTATTTCTTATGGTTTTGTGTATTTCCACGTGGCATTTGTTGTTTGTAGGAAAAAGAATTTCATGTCCACTCAATACAAAAGTGATTAAATAAAATGTTCTTCTTTACCCACATGGACATTGTCACTTCTCCTGTAAGGAGATCATTTGTCTTGACAATATTTGATCTTCATTGTAGCAGGTCAATGGACTATTTGGGGAAATTATGGAAATTGATCCCTTGAATACTTCAACAAATCGCTCTAACATGGGTGACAAACGCAAATATTCCATTTAGCACACAAACATCATCATACGGCCTCGCCAGATACATAGTATACAACACGTGCGCCGCCGCAACGTGCGGGTATCCTTATATAAAAACTAACTACAAGCGTGACTTTTGACAATATGTAAACATCTTTAAAAATGGTTATTGGATTTAAATAAACACAACTTTCACCTATTGATTAATATTAATCCAACTTAACTATTGGCCATGAATAATTCCAACTTTCATTCTTTCAATTACCTGACACTAACGCCTATGAATAATTAATCCTAACTTTTAGTATAACAAAATGTTCGTTAGTGGTCAATAAAATAAAAGTTAAAATTATTAATGACCAAATATTAATCGTCATTTCATCAAGGCGTTTTCCAAATTCAAAATCTGGTTTTGTTTGTCCAAAACCTGAAAACTACAGTCTCAACAAACTCATTCTAAATTGGTTTCGAGCTGTGTGAATCAAGCGAAAATCGTTTCGTATTTCAACATATTGATCGAAATAATAATAATAATAATAATAATAATAATAATAATAATAATAATAATAATAATAATAATAATAATAATAATAATAAACAAGATACATATATATAGAGAGGGATAAAATAATCTATCTAATAAATCAAACTTTTAGGGGGCAATTTTTGGAGAGATTTTTTTTCTATAATAGGAAGTTTGGGAGGTAAAATTTAGCTAAATTTTTCACCATGCAAGTTGATGGAGCCAACTCCTTAAATGTTATATATTTACAAATTGTTAAATATAATGGTTATAAATTCTTTATAAATATTACTATTTAACCCGTGTGTAACACACGGGTATTAAACCTAGTCTATCTAATAAAGCAGAGTTTTGTGGCTAAATTTAGACGCGAAAAATGTGGGGAGAGATTGGATGACAAACATTTTAAAACAAAAGTAATTTTAGAAACAATTCAAATTTAATTTCTATGTATTTTAAAATAAATGATATTTTGGTTGCCAAATCAATGGAATATTGAATAAGTAAAATCGACGGATGATTTTAAAATCCTAACAGTTTTTAATATTGATATTTATTATAATAATTTAGATTTATATATATATATATATATATATATATGTTACAAAAGAGTAAGTGAATCTGTGATGGTTGCTAGAATTTGAGTTGCAGAAGGCCTTGAAGAATGGTTAATAACAATAAGACAGTTTTTAGCCAAGTCAAGCATAGCCTTGGCCTCTTCCAAATGGATCAAGTTATATGGCTCCATCACCTCCTCAAGTCCCATAACCCCATTGAGCACAGGAGCCATAAAATGACTCAACTTTTCCCCCCTCTTCAAACAAACGGCTTCCCTCCCCGTAATAAGCTGAAGCAGGACAACTCCGTAACTGTAAATATCACTCTTCTTTGAAACCAATCCCTTTTTTAAATAATCAGGATCTACGTAACCATGCGATCCCATCATCATCATCGTCACTTTTTTTGTGGCAGCTGCAGGTAAAGCTGTAGCTGACCCGAAATCACAGAGTTTGCAGTTTAGGTGTTGGTCTAATAGTATATTAGAAGCCTTGATATCACCATGGATGATTTGTATGCTGTGAAGATACTCTAAGGCTGAGGCAAGCTGAAATGCAATCTTGGTTCTTGTTTTCCATGTTAGGTGCTGAAGCTTTTCGTATAAGGTGCCGTTGGATGCATACTCGAACAATAGTGCATGCTCATCCTCACTACCATGAGTATAATTACTGCACTCTCCAATAAACTTGACAATATTAGGGTGCACTGTTGTAAGTCGGGACCAAATTTTTAACTCTTGGTGGTGAAATCGGGTGGGTTGGATCTTGAGGGCGGTTAAGCCGAAGACGGGGAGTCGGGCTAGGTAGACGGTACTAAAGCCACCGCAACCAATCTGAGTCGACAAATTGTTGCTTCCTTTTCTTATCTCCTCCCATGTAAACGTACTAGTTTCGTCCGCGACTTTATCATCGGTAAAACACAAAAACCACTTCATTTAAATTCACAAGCGTAGCTAGAAAAGTAACTAAAATATTGATGATATGATCAAGGTTGGATATGATTTATAATTTATTAATTTATTGATTGTTGGAGAAGCAAATAAGTACGTACGTACGTGGGTTATTTAAGAGGCCGGGAGATTGGTTTTGGTTGGAACTTGGAAGGAAGGTGGAAAAACACATATTCAAATGCCACCCACAGACAACAAATATCATCATATTTTAATTTAATTACATAGTCAGTCGCTCTCATTTTTTAATTTCATCCACACTTACAAACCGGCCAACACACTTTTTCAAACACAAAAACGTGTTAAATAATTTCTGAGTAAATTATATTTTTGGACCAAATAATAACAATATCATCATCCCATCACAAGACCGATTATGAAAAACTAAAACCCCAAACACAAAAATGAAAGTTATCGCGTTCTCTCCTTTTCCAAATCGATCTAAATAAAGACAAACAATCATGAACAATTATAGAATTCGAATAAAAGACTTCAAAACAATAACAATCAAGTTACGTTTCAGTTGATTTGATTAAGCAAACTAGTCATATTATATATCATCTATATCATGAACAATTACTCGCTAAATCCTAACCGGGTTGTGGAGGGATGGTGGTAACTTGGAGGATTTTTGTGGTGGTGTGTGATGGCGGGGATTTTGTTAGGTGGGGTTGGTGGTGATGATTATTAACATAGTAAATTACATTTTTTGGCCTTATAATAAGTCATATTGTAAGTTTTGGTATTTTCTTTAAATTTTTACGCTGAATGACCTTGGTTAAATAAAAGGGTCGTTTTTTTCCCTTTAACTTAACGATCGTTAACTCCTCCACAATCACCACACCACCATCAATGCAGAACATCATCATCATCTTAAAGCAGAGTTTGATATATGGATTATATAATAACTGAAGAATTAACTGAAGAACTTAACGATCGTTAAGTTAAAGGCCAAAAAACGACCCTTTAACTTAACCAAATGTCGTTCAGTGCAAAAATTTAAAGAAAATGTCAAAACCTGCAATATGGCCTATTATAAAAGCCAAAAAATGTAATTTACTCTTAATTTCTTAACAAATACTTGAACGTTTTACTATTATATTTAACATTCAAACACAAAGTTTTTTTGTTTTTTTAATGGTTGGAGGGTATGCATTACACATACACGCTCGTCGGGCATAGAAGTAGGAGTCATGTAAATGGTAACTAGACAAGGGACATTATACTAAAAAGTTTGTAATAGTTCCCCTTAAATCAATTACCAAGAGAGAGAAGTGGGAGATAGATTGTGAGAGAAGTGAGAAAAAGAGAGAAGGGCTCATGTGTTATATTTAAAACGCCCAACAACATTATTTTGCTTATAACGCCATTGTTTTTGGGCATTATCAAGTGGACATCACGCCTATTACACCTAGTTTTTTAAAAAAACACTATAAATAATAAACACTCTTAATTTTATGAAACGCACAATATGATACACTCTGTCATTCTCAAATACACAACCACTCTCAATTTTATTATGAATGATCCTTCTAGGAGATCAAAGGGCGGACCACAAAAAAGAGCCGATTCCAGACGATGGGCGGGTTCGGGTCATATGAGGGGTAAGGGATCAAGCATTAATCGTTATTGCTATTAAGTCTAAAATAGTCATTCATCATAAAAAACAACGTAAATATGTAACCGTCAAATTTATAAAAATTACAAGATAACGTGGTTGAATTAGTTGGTTAAAAATAAAGTTTTAATTAACTTTGAGTTAAAAATGACAAGTTTATAAACATGACTATAGAACAACTAAATCTTTATATTAAATAAATCTTTCATAAGATTTGTGTGATGGAAATACAACACATAATAAAGTTATTGCAACAACTCACCTCACATAATAAAGTTATTGCAACAACTCACCTCATGTGACAAATATCTAACATGTAATACATGATTTAATAATAATAATAATAATAATAGGTATATTGGTTTTCACTGGTCCCAACTATTACCTTTTGTCTTCTACCGGTCCCAACTATTAAATTGGTTGTCAACGGTCCCAGCTTTTATCATGTTGGTAACCACTGGTCCCGTCGTTAAATTTTTTTAACGTCGTTAAGTTTTTTCCAAATTCAAGACCGATGTTTTAGACCTTTTGTTTCGAAGGATAATACTTGTCGATTTATGTAAAAGTTTTCTCGAAAAGGCTCTCTGAACGATAAATTTTTTACATCCGATTGAAGCACCGTTAGGTTTAAACACCCGACTGAAGCACTATTTCGTTGTTAGGAGCACCGTTTTGAGGTAATTTTTCCATCAATCGACTTATATTATTGTTCCGATCAAAAGGCTTATAACATCGGTATTGAATTTGGAAAAAACTTAACGGCGTTAAAAAAATTTAACGACGGGACCAGTGGTTACCAAAGTGATAAAAGTTGGGACCGTTGACAGCCAATTCAATAGTTGGGACCGGTAGAAGAAACAATATGATAATTGGGACCAATGAAAACCAATATACCATAATAATAATCATAATCATAACTGAAACTTTTCAAATTGTTATAACCCCCTATATTGATTATATTATCATTTCACATTATTTCTTTAACTCTCCATCTCTCTCAGCTTATGAAACACACACAAATTCTCTTAACGTTCGTCTTCATGTTTGATCAAACCTTTATAAGCTTCAAGAGAAAAGGTGGTGATATTGTTGTTCCTAATTTTGATGAACTTTTGATGAATCATGATCTATCATTCATCTTATTTTCTTGTTCATGATGATCGAAAGAAGATTACCAAGCGATAAGAATCATCAAAATAAGTATTGGTAATCTTTATTGTTATTCTTTTTCATTTTTTGTTTTGTACTTTGAGTCCTTTTTTAATTTCCATTGTGAACAAATTGCAACATGTATTATATGTCCATCTAAATAATAATTTTACATTTCTAAAATGGTTAACATGATAATAGATTAAAAAAGTTATGTCAAAATGATTAAATATGATGAAAAATCACAAAAGATTAATCTTTATATGTTTTGAATAATTGTATTTAGAAGACTTTAAGAAAAACAAGTAAATAATGATATCAACAATCCTTTTTTAATGCCACTAGATGTAGTCGTCGGCTCGCACGCTGCGCGAGCTTTTTATGTTTCTAGTTAGCTCTTCATGTCTGGTTCGCATTTGTTAAACATAGACCCTGACAGCCACATCAACTACTATCTAAAATGCACACAATACAGATTGTTTACATGAGTTTTCAATAGATACACTTCAAGTTGCACATATGTTGGTGTCGTTTACCCACGACATCATAACAACACCAACTATCGCCGCCTACAAACATCTAATCTGCCCGACCAAACCGCTACCACCGTCGAACCACTCCCCTATCCATCGCTAAACGGCCCATCAGATATTTTTTTCTTTATATCTCTCTTTTTCTTCTCTTCTCGTTGTTCAATCCCAACAATATTTTTTGATTGTGCAAATAACAATTCTTTAAGAGGGACTAAACATGTTAACTATAAACATATTGTGGTAAAAATGTAAACTATAAAAATATTGTGGTAAAAATCAAAAACAAAAAACTTAACAATTGAATTTCACTAAAATCTATTTGTGGTAAAAATATAAACTATAAAAATATTGTGGTAAAAAACAAAAATAAAAAACCTAACTATTGAATTTTAGTAAAACCATTTGGTTTTTCAATTAAAAGGGGAATGTGGTAAAAATAAAAAACAAAAAACTTAACAATTGAATTTCACTAAAATCATTTGTGGTAAAAAATATAAACTATAAAAATATTGTGGTAAAAATCAAAAATAAAAAACTTAACTATTGAATTTTAGTAAAACCATTTGGTTTGTTCAATCCAAACAATATTTTTTGATTGTGCAAATAACAATTCTTTAAGAGGGACTAAACATGTTAACTATAAACAGATTGTGGTAAAAATGTAAACTATAAAAATATTGTGGTAAAAATAAAAAACAAAAAACTTAACAATTGAATTTCACTAAAATCTATTTGTGGTAAAAATATAAACTATAAAAATATTGTGGTAAAAAACAAAAATAAAAAACCTAACTATTGAATTTTAGTAAAACCATTTGGTTTTTCAATTAAAAGGGGAATGTGGTAAAAATCAAAAACAAAAAACTTAATAATTGAATTTCACTAAAATCATTTGTGGTAAAAATATAAACTATAAAAATATTGTGGTAAAAATCAAAAATAAAAAACTTAACTATTGAATTTTAGTAAAACCATTTGGTTTTTCAATTAAAAGGGGAATTTCAATTAAAAGGGGAATGTGGTAAAAATCAAAAACAAAAAACTTAACAATTGAATTTCACTAAAATCATTTGTGGTAAAAATATAAACTATAAAAATATTGTGGTAAAAATCAAAAATAAAAAACTTAACTATTGAATTTTAATAAAACCATTTGGTTTTTCAATTAAAAGAGGAGTTACCGCCCAACTCAAAAGCCACGCATTTTTAACTCTCACTTTAAATTTAAAAACGGAAATAAACATTTTTAACAAGTAAAGGTTTCTAGAAAAAGAAAAAAAACTGCAGTCTTTTACTTGTCTAGTAAAATGTAAAATTTAAACATCAAAGTTGTGATAAACAAAAATGTTCACTTTTTCAATATAACAATTAAAGGTCCATCGTCTTTGCTTAGTTGTTAGTTATCACTACGGGGCTGTTTGGCAACTTCTGAATAGATAAATGCTGAATTAATAAGATGTCTGAATCATTAAATGTTGAATCAGTAAGAAGTCTGAACCATTAAGAGCTAATATATTTTTTAACTATTCAAAGGCAAATATCTGATCAATTCAGACAAGACCTCTTGATCATTCAGACTCAGTATAATGCTTAATCATTTCTGAACCATTTAGACTTCTGTTCGTGAAACAAACAATCCGAACCATTAAATGCTGAACCATTCAGACATCTGAACCACTAAAAAGTGAAATAAACTCTTTAAATTTAATGATTTATATTTTACCAAAAGCCCCTACATGTATATAACTATTTCAAATGAACTTATGAAACTTGAAACGTTGGGAGGATTGTGTTTCCCAAAGGTAGAAATGATTTTTATTTGGCTGCACATAGGAAATAAGATCGAATATATTTTTCTCTTAGAACTAACTCTTTGAACATACAAAATATAATACATTAATTCACAAGAATTTAGACTTTAAATTGTGTTATACACGGGTTTTAAACCAGCTGTATCAAATAATTTACATTAACTCGATCACTCTCGCATGCGTGAAAACATTTGTCCAGATGAGCTTCTCGCTCGTGAAGAGTTACCCGGTGGCAAACCCGATGATTGCTGCCGCTCAACCTCCGTTGCTTCTACACTCACCCTCCATATCTTCACCGATTTATCCAAGCTCCCGCTATACACCGTCCACCGGCACCGACTCACCATCCCCACACGCCGCTCATCCTCCACAGCTAAGCACTTCACCGGTCCCGTATGTCCACTCAACACATGTAAACACTTATGTTCTCCTCCTTTGTCTCTCCTCCACACACAAATGTTCGTATCTGCTGAACCACTGAAAACCATATTCTCCATAGTGGCTAGACACAAAACCGCCAGTTTATGACCCTTCAACCGCCCTCCGCGAGATAACAACTTCTCCCTTTCCCAGAAATGCAAAAAACCGTTTGACGAACCGCAATATATCATCGTCCCCGCCTGTATCGAATAACGAAAACCGACCCGTAAGTTATTTATTGTGTATTGTTAATCAACTATTCAACAAAATACAATAAAACCTACAACTTATTAGTTATTATGCATAAAATCAGTTAAAAACTTTAACGGCCTTTAAAGGTTTAAAGGCCGTTAAAGTTATTTTATGTAAGAAAAACAGTAGTAACATATTTTATGACCTGATTTATGATCAATGAAGTCACTGCACATTCTTGCTTCAACAAATTATCTATGAAGAAATGCTTTGTTCTCTTCCCATGAAACTCTCTTCGCCATGCCTTCACGGTTCCATCGGCCGAGCCGGAGAAAACCATTCCCTCAAATCCGGCTACCACGGAGTTAATAGCGTCATCATGCGCAGTAATCGATTCCAAACACTTGAAATCCGATACACTCCAAACTTTAACCGTTGTATCCCATGAACCCGAATAGAGAATCGATTGATCTTCACTTAAACTTAGGCTAGATATCGCGTCAAAGTGTTTAATCCAAATGTTCTTATGACTTCCTCTTACTTCTGTGTAATTTTTCGGCTTCATCGATTTCTTCACCACGGATTTGAATGTCGGTAAAGTACCCACGCGTTTATGGACGCTAGGGTTCTTAACCGACACCCTCCAAACCCTAACTTTCCCATCTTGATGGCCGGTGAATATTTTTTCACTGGCTATCACGATGGATTTAACCAATCCACTATTGGATTTGAACCATGAGTATTCCTTATGGTTCTTCCAAACACGGATATTCTTGCTATCAGATCCGGTGTATAACAAATCACCGGATGCTGCTAGCGAGTATATATTCCCTTCTTCTCTAACAAGGGACGCCATCAAACCGGTGTAGTTAGAGTTAGCATCGGAGATATCCGTTGGTGATCTCTCTACATAGGACGCCCATGGCGACCTCATTAGTGGAGACATCTGGTGGGATGTCGAAGACGCACCAAAGAACATACGAGACGTGTATGAATCCCTGTTAGACGCATCATCATCCGTCGGAGAATCAATATCTTCCAATTGTGGAGGAAGGTTGTTGTCCGACATGTTTCTTAGGCGAAATGATAACTCGTCCACCATGTCTTTCGTACGATGGTCGTTGTTGTTTGTAAACTTGCCGGCGGGATTTTGGCGTGGTACATTGGCGTCATTGTATGAATTTGCCGTGATGTCTCCTGCCGGTGAGTTTTTCATCATGGTTTTGGTGTTGTACGTGTTATTTTTACTAGCCAAATGTCGTGTATTATTCGATTTCGATCATGATTATTTATTTGAAGGTTGTAAATGCAGAAATGATAATTGAGGATTTGAAGGAAGAGAAGATGATCGGAAAATGGAAAAGGTGTTGAAGAAGAAGATGGATGTAAACATGTTTTGAATGAAAAGGATTTGAATGGCGATGAAGATGCATGTATAATAGGTGGTGCATGATTTATGTTTATTTGTTATATGTATTTTAATAATGAAATTAATTTATTATATGCATGTAAATGTCTTATGGATTAATTTGGGCATTGAAGATGAAATTAATTAAGATATAATCTGAGTATGCACTAATGACTGATTTCTACTTAATCTAAACGGTTAATTATTGATTAATATTAAGGGTAACTTTTTTTTCAATGCTATATGAGGTTTTAATGTTGGCACGAGGTTAAGCAGTAAAGCTAAATTATGCTAATTGAATAATTGATCGAGCGATTACGATGAAATGCCTAAAATGCTCCTTGACTTTTGTTGACTTTAGTAGAACTTCTTTATTTTGAAAAGTTTCATCTTCAAATGGTTTCAACAATAATATAATCCACTTAAGATGATACCTTACAAATCCGTTGAATCAGCTTAAGTCTTGGTCATTTCATTGCTTTACATATATATGACGAGCTTTTGAGAAATTTAAGTTTCATCATCTTGGGACAAATGGCTTCACATTATGTTGCTGTGAAGTTCAACAAGTTATATTCATCACTCACGGATCGTAAGTTGTTTGCTTCCGTGGTTAAGGGGTTAGATCCATACAGTGTGGATCAAACACTTAAATATGCAAAGGAGATACTCGAGTGGGATGAAGAGCAACCAAGCTTTAACTTCAGTGAATATTCGATTTATAGCAGGGATTCGAGTTCTAATTCACAAGCCTCTTGTTTTGAATTTAATTCACTTTGAATTGTTAGCTGGTTGATTGAGTTGTATTATATGATTTCAGAATGAATCAAACTTTAGGTGATACAAATGTATGTATGTGTAGTGAAATCTTGTTTGTTACAAATTTCATCGGAAACTTAAGCATAAGCCAAATTTGACTCCTAAAAGTCAACTTGCCAAACATCACCAAGTGCCACTCCATCTTGGTAGACGGCTTTCAACTTGTTCTGGTTAAGAAATCGTGGTAACAAGATTCGAGCCTAAGATCTTTGCTAGAGAGGAATCATACGCTAGCTTGTTACTGCACAAGACTTTTTGACAAACTCAAACATTCTATGATATGAAATCCATTGAAACAAGATTCAAGCATGTGACGTTTGCTAGATAGGAATCATACGCTTACTACCATACAAGACTCTAACAGAGTCAAACACCCGTGGGAGTTTTCCAGTTGAGAGTCCTTACTCTTAACTCAAATACCCCAAAAGCTTTTTATGGATGCCAGAAACAATAAATCATTTGAACCAAACCAGACACATTTGATAATTTTCTTCAATAATGACGAATTTACGACCAGATCAACAACCCTAGATCTCCATCAAACACCAAAAATATTTATGTAACTAACCCAACTTAGCTGTTATTTTTTTTTTTATGTTTGAATGGTAAGGTTCCTTCTTGATGAACCTAACACAAAACTTCAATGATCCAACTAGTTTAAATATCTGAACAAAAAATATTTAAAAAAGTTTAAATAATCAACATACGGGATGAATTGAGCAGATTAGGACCTAACTAACAATTACTTTACATGCATGCTTCCATGTGAACTTCTTTCATATCCTCTATCTTTAAAGATACATAACATAACTTCACCGCCGCACAAGGTTATGGAAGATTCGAGTTTATGACCTCCGCTTGAGAGGAATTATAGGCTTACTACTTCACGAGACTTTCTAACGAACTCAAACACTAATGGGAGTTGCGTGTCCATATAGCAATTGTGCGAAGAGTAGACCTTCAAAATGTCATGACACAAAATCAGTTAAAAACAAGATTTAAGCCTAAGACCTCTGCTAAATCATACACTTACCATCATACAAGATTTTCTGACAAACTCAAATGTCTCGACAGTTAATACTTGACAGTCTTTAGCTCCTGTCCTAGTATGCGACCTTTAATATGTTATGATAGGAAATCATTCAAGGTAAGATGCGAGTCAATGACCCTTCACCAGAGAGGAACCATACGCTTACCACCACACGTTGCTTTTCGACAAACTCAAAAGCTAGTACAAGTAGAGAGTCCTTCATACTCTTGAACAAAAGATGGATTTAGGAACTTGGCAACAAAAGCCCACAACTTATAAACATCTTCAAAATTAGTCAAAAACCCAAGTGAAGCAGTAACAACTTCAGCTCTCACAAACCCTTCAACACTACAATTCTCATCATCATCCATCGGTTTACAAACTGTTATATCAACAACATCCCCATCACTATGTTTCTTCTTCACGCTTTGTATAATCTTCACACGGCTAAGAATCGCAACACCAACACAAATCCCATTTGCTTCCGCCATCTTCTGCACAATCTCTGGCTTAATCAAACCATTGTTTCCATCTCTAACATTAAATGCAACTGACCCGCCTCTTTCATATTTAATCTTCGGACCATAAATATGAACCAATGGAACCACATTATTCGAACAACGAATCCGCAATTGAAGCAATGAAGTCACAAGCCAATTGATCAAGAACCGAAGCCTAGTTGTTGTTTTACTCAGACCTAACATGTTTACATGATCAAGATGTTTACATTTTATCTCCGGTTCTTTTCGATCAGATTCTTCATCACTGGTATAAATATAATCATCTTCTACGTCGAAATTAAACGCAATTCTTCTTCCGAGAAACCTGTAATTAGTATGAACAAAATAACCTATTAAATAACCAAAATAACTAATAACTAATTACTAGTTTTTTTAACTGTATATTCACAACCGAACCATCAATAACAAAAATAACCGTTAAAGTGAATAACCGAAAAGCCGATTATTAAAAAATAACCGATCCATCGATAACCGAAAACCAGCTACGTTACAACCGTTTAACCGAAAATGAACTGATTTGGTACCTGTAATCATCCTCTGTTTCTCTTCGTAAAACAGAGCTTTCGATTTCGGGTTCGGGTTCTTCTTGTATTTCTGGACTCTGTTCTTGAGTTTTGATCAAATTGTTGGTTTCATGGAGCTTTGAAATGGTTTCTTTGTGGTTTATCTTCTTGCGTGTAAACCAAATTGGTGGTTTTAATGGCGATTTGAATCTTGTTGATTGAGCTTGTAACGGACTGTGTCCTAAATCGATCCACATTGAGTCTTCCGGCGACTCATCTTCCGTCAAAATTGGGCTTTTCATTACGGAAAAAACTTCGGTTTCTTCAAGATTTGAGCTTTCGTATATATCCTTCATCAGAGATGGAGTAAGTACGCCGGAAAAAGCTGGTAATTGATTTCCGGTGAATGTTTCCGGCGAAACTTCATCTTCTCCGGCAGCTTCATCTTTTACGAAAAATTGAGGGAATTGGGTTATGGAATCGGTTAAATGTGAAGGAAACAATGGATTGATCTTCACTATACCGGAACTGGTATGATTGGATTGGTTTTTAAGGATTTTGATTACTGATTTCTTGATCAGAAGGCATCCGAATCCAGTCGGGTCATACCCGAAAACCCGGTAAAAGGACGTGATGATGAAATCGGGTCGGAATAAAGATAACCCGAGTGAATCCATGTCTAAAGGACCCAATGCACCTGCATCAAGCAACACATGCCAGTTGTTTTGTTGCGCGAACGACATCCATTGGTACGAGTACTTAGCTCCAGTGACTCTTGATTGACCCGGAAACACAAACAAGCCTTTTGATGAATGTTTGTTTCTTTTTTTCTTGTTGAGTATTTGTTTCTTTAAATGTGTCGAGCATGGTTTAAGTGTCGGCCACTTAAACCATGCTGTATGAACCTTAGCGCCCTTTTGTTTGGCGCTTTGAGCCAGCCAGTTTACTGACTGGCTCTCGTGGTCAAACATGGTTAGTAGGGTTTTGGATGTGTTAAATGGGTATGATTCAGCTAGAAGTTTGAAAGCTGAACCGCGACTAGTGGTTAACACTAGTCCGTATTCGTTTTCAGGGATGTTTAAGTAATCCATGATTCTTGTTTTTATATCATGTTCAGCAGTACCCTTTTCCATTCCACCAAAGAGTGCATAATTGCTCAAGTTTGATGTTATTTCGGATAAGGTAAACGAACATGATGAATCATGAACAACTTGAAGAAATGAAAACAACCCGAAACCACAATAATCAAGACAAACCTTGGACTCATTATCAGCCAAATGGGCATACTCATCAACTCTCAAATGATCAATCTTTTCAGATGATTTGTATTTTGGATACATAGTTAAGAACTTGTGAAAAGCTTCATTAAGATCAATGATAGAGTCTTGAGTTTCAAATGTTGTATCTGCAGCTAAAGAAGTTGCTTTTAGAAACTCTTTTTGAGCTTCAAGTCTTGCTAGTGATCTTGATCTTTGTAAAGTATTGGTTTCAATGTCAATGGTGTCTGAAACATCTATGGTTTGTGGTTTAGCAAGTGACCCGTATTCGGATGCTTGTTGTAGAGCATGTTTGAGCTTAATTTCCTGCAGTTTTGGGTTTGTTTTGGTCGCGTCTGTCGATTGATTGGAGCCATGTTTCGTTCTGCTGTTCTTGCGACAGATTAAACAGGCGTATCGAAGTGAAATATGCATGAATCTTTGGTTAAAGATTCAAACAAAAGATGGTTTGGAAATGGGAGAAAAAGAAGGAAAGGGTTTGTGTTCTTGCTTCTTGTGTTCAACACTGCATATTGTCCTAAACAAAGGGTTTAATTAGAAACTTTTTTGTTGAAATTTAATAAAGCAAAAGCAATCAACCTAATTATGGAATAAAAAACATCTACATAAATTTCAAACTAAAATTTATAGTGGAAAGAGCACATTCACATAGGAGCTTTGCTTTGTAAAGAAGAAAAGAATGCACACATTGACAAACATAGTACCTTAATGAATATACCAGTTACTAGGGACGAATCGATCCTAACATATAAGGAATGGGTTCATGGAAATCCAGCACGTCTTTGAATTTTAACATAAATTATACAGAAAATTTCAGAGTGAATTCATTGAAAATTTTGAAATGAACGCATATATCTACTACAAATGGATTCACGTAATAAAATTCTCTTAAATGAGTTGAAATTAAATGGAATTAGTCTATAAAAAGTCACAGGCTGGATTCTCTATATAGACTTTTCCTTGTAGTTATTTTTTTAAATTGGATTTTTAACCCTTTTAGGGCTTTAAATTGTGAAACTCGTCTCATTTCATTCCAATTTTCAAAGTGTAATATTATTTTATTGTATCACATTGTTATTATGTGATGAGCATAATCTCGTAACCTGATCCGAACCATTGAACCGACCCGAAATATTTAATATCCGGTTTTATTAAATCTAAGCATCTAAAAAGAGTGAACCCATTAATAAAAATTCTTGTATCCGCCACTGCCTTTTACATATTTACTAAAATTTATGTATTGAGTCACGACGCTTCTTGTAGAAATACAAGGTAAGGTTACGTATATATCAAGCATATATCACGCATGGACGCAGTGGCGGAGCCACATAGAGCCGATCGGGGTCGGTCGACCCCATTCTTTTCTCGGCGTGTAGAGTAATTTATATAACGAAAAACCGAGCGACCCCAATCTTTTTTATTACCGACCCCATTGTTATCTTAATAATTATGCCATTGCCCATTTAGTTTTAAAAAAAGTATGAAAGTTTTTTAAATTACAATCACAAAGTTTTATAAAAAGTTAAATAAAATAGTTTACTTGATTAATTGTGAGTTGAATTATTTATAAAACTTGTGTAGTTGGGCTTACCACATTACAATATTAACCCATTATTCATTTGCCCTAACACAATCCCAAATTATTACCCAAAAAACTCATCTCGATCAGCAATCTGCATCGACCCAAAATATGTTTTTTTGTTAGTCTTTACCGACTTTTTATAATTATCGTATGTTTTTTAACGAGAATGGATTTTATTTTGTGTTCTGACCCGACCCGAATTTGACCGACCCCGAATTTGACTGACCCACGAACAAAAATAGTGACAACTAGCTATCTAGATTGTTGAAATCCACAAACAAAAAAATCCGATCCTCCATAGAAAAAATTTCATTGTTCCGCCACTGCATGGATGGAGGAGAGCCTCATGTACTGAGTTTGTTTTTTTTTAATTCGTTACTCGAATGTGTGAAGAAACAAATAAAAGTTGTTTAAACTGTCGACTTTATATATTTCTCTAATTTAAATTTATAAAATATGAATATATGATATTTTCTAGATTATACGGGCTAAAAGTTTTAAATTTTAAAAAATTATGATAGTTTAGAAAGTTTTAACAATAATATATAACTTTTTTGCTCTTTTGAATGACAGACAACAAATGAATCATAAATTCCATGCATGCAGGGCATGTCTCGACGATTTCAGGGCTCTGGACGAGTTGGAAAAAAACCCTTTTATCTTTCTTTTAATTTAAATTTAGCTTATTTGTTTTGTTTGCAGGAACATGTTTAGTTGCTATGAACTAACCTTTTTAATAATTGAGCTATTTGTTCTAACAATTTGGCTATTTGTTTTATAAAAATGTGTTTATTAGATTAAACAAAATCACTTGAAAATACAGCTAGTGTCTATTTTCAAAAATAAAAGTTTATATAATATTAAAAAGTTTGGTCCTCCTAGATCATTGGACCCTAGACAAGTGTCCAGGCTGCCTCATCCTAACGCCCCAATCCATGCATGTATATTTGTGTTTCTTGTAACTACTTACGTTTATTTAAAATAAAAGGTAAACTAGTTTTTTTCCAGTGCGGGTTATGCCGCGTGAGGAATATTTAGTAAAACTACTACGTGTTTAGGCCAAAAGTAATATATACAACATTAAGCTTCAATTTAGAAAATAAAAGCACATTTCCCACATACAACATCGTATTACTTTGATCGTTATCGGTCCGATTTGTTACTTTGGCAATTATCGGTCTGGCTTGTCGGCATCAAAACACAAAAACAAAAAATGCTTATGCCAACATAATATCATAATATTAACGTGTTACTATTCATTTCACATGGGTTATTCATTTCTTATACTTATATTTTTTTTTGAGACGGCAAATAGTCGGGCGAAGAACAGCCCAGATGGGGCCATTGCGAAACCCCATCCCACGCAGCTGGGCTGGACGTGTTGGGCTCAGTTATTCGACCAAATAGTTACACACCCCCCGGAGAAAACCCCCACCTCCTGGGCCACTGACCCAGTTTGACGCGAAGCGACAAGGATAAGGTAAAACCGGTTTGCTCAGGACTCTAACCCTAGTGAGTCATTCCATCACAGCGCATTTGGGTACCGCTGGAGCAAAGCCCCATTGGTCATTTCTTACTTATATATATATATGAGTTTTTCAAGATGATAATATGGTAATAGTACCCACTACCAAGAAAATCTTGAGTTTGCATGCTTTTTCCTTTCAAAAGTAGGCAGAGAGGTTGTAGATATCAGTGAGAGTGTTGGATGTTTCTCCCTTTTCTTTTACTTGTAGAGGAAGGAAGGAAGTACTTTTAATATATACCAGAATTATTATTAATATAAGTTAACTTTAAAGGTGGTTTAATCATAATTTGGCATGCAAGGTTACAAAGCCTTATATTAAGTTGTGTAAAATAGTTGATTGATGCCTTAACCTTATAAGATTGATAGTGTGGTTGTTTACCTTTACCATTAAAGATCACTTACAGAATGCCATAGCATTGACTTTATATATATGATTAAAACACTATTGACATACTAAATTAATATTTTTCATAGCAAAAACCACATCAAGAAGCAAAAGTATTGGCTAAATCAAAATTAGCAAAATGATTTTAATTGGTTGTTTTTAAAAAAATATTAAAAAAACTACTTTTTTATTAAATAATGCAATTTGCTTGTGCTTAGTATGCAAAAAAAAATCGGTTACACCAAGAAAGAAAAAGCACTTTTAAAGTAGACGTTGACAATATTGTTAACAAGCTTTGCTTTCTTTTTGGGGTTGGAGAAGCTTCTTGATGGTGGTTGCTTCCTAGGCTCCTCTTTCCTTTTCTTTTTAGTTAAATATTTTCAAGAGCTATTTAAGAACACAAGTATATATTTAAATCCGGTATTTTTAGAGATATGTTGATTAACAAAAACTAGCTATAAAATGTATTTACGTTCGAGACAAGGTGCTTGTGACTTCATTACATGCATCATGTTAACGACAACATTGACAACGTTGGACAGTAGTGCTAACCATTATTGCTGTAGTTGATTGTTGTCGATTTTGAATGGATACTATTTTAGGGTTCTTGATTTGGCTCATATACCAATTCAAGTAGGGATGGTAATCGAACCCGAACCCGATGGGGAAACCCGAAACCTGAGACATTTGGGACGGGTATGGAGACGGGTAAACGGGTATGGGGTCGGGTATGGGATTAAAAAATAAAAATTTCGTGGGTATGGGACGGGTATGGGATTGCATGATATACCCGTTTACCCGACCCGATTACCCGATTAACCATACCCGTTTACCCGTTAACATACCCGAAAATAACTTAATATTTTTTACTTATATATATATTATGTTTTCTTAATTGTTTTTTATCTTATGTTAGTTAAATATATTGTTAACTAAAATATATATTATATACACGTTTTATAATTCTAAAATTTTATAAATTATGGTATTATTAAATATGATGTAATATATATATCCGACAGGTATGCCCGACGGGTAAGTTTAATGTTATTAATGGGTATACCCGATTACCCGTGGGTATGCCCGATACCCGACGGGTAAATACCCGACATATACCCGACGGGTATGGAGGCGGGTATGGGACACCCATTTCTAAACGGGTACGGGTATGGGATTACCTATACCCGTCCCATACCCACCCCGTTACCATCCCTAAATTCAAGTCCTGATCAATATAAAGAATACACAATATTTAAGTAAACTTACTCTTACTTGATTGGAAAATAACTCAAAACCAAAATAAAAGTTCATACCAATAATGACATCTTGGCTTTAGTATATATGAGTAAATGACTAGCAAACGTTTTTGACTAGGATACCTATTAAAAGACTAGTCTAACTCAAATACCAGTATCTCTGACTTGGATAATAAGTTTAACTAAATTTAAAATCGGGCTATTTGATGCAGCGGTTGAGTCAAGTAGTCGAGGGTCTCACGTACGTGATTTTGTCATCTGCGTTGATAAAAAGACGAAGAAAATTTCCAAACTTAGAGTATCGAAACGACAACCAAGAAAAATTCAAAAGGGTTGAATTCGTAAATTTGTCAAAGTAGATTAAGGGGCCAAAATCATTAATGGCTAAGTCATCAACGACCAAAACGATAATTAGTCAAATTCAGGGACTAAAATCGTAACATGTCAAAGTTAATTAATATTTTAAATATATATATAGTAGCAAATTTGTAGTTAAAACAAACTTGGGGGACTAAAGTGTAAGGTTAATCGACATTGCACTTTACTAGTGTATAAATAAATTAATTGCATACAATTATATATTATTGTAGGAAAGTTGAGGGGGAATAGTTTCTTAAAATTATCTTTGGCTTTGTATAGAAAGCTTGAATTAATATTGTAACTGAGTTAAATAGTTAAGGGAAAGAAACAACAAAACCAATTTATAGAGGTTTAAAAGATTTTAACAAATCCTTCTACATCCTCTCCCTAATTTTCAATCGAGAGCTAGTTTTCTTCACTAGCATTGTCTCGCTAAAATGGTAGAGATCACGGATACAACGTCTCACTTTTTCAAAGGAAGTGATCACCTTCTTCGACTTCACTATTTCAAGATAGTGAGTCTTTACAATTTTAACACTTTCACTATATAAGATAATGAATACACCCAAAACTATTTCAATATAGTGCTTTACAGGATTAACCCAATAGTATGTCAAGATAGTGTTTTTTACAAAATCACTAGTTCCTCAATTAGTGAACCCCTTACAATTTGTGATTTGAGTTTTGAAAGATTATTTTGTTCTTGCTCTAACTTAGTTGATTCTCTTCATTGAATGCTAAATATGTTGAGAGAATAGTTTGAATGCTTTGAATATAGCTTGAGAGAGTTTAGAGCAAAAGCGGTGAAGATAAACGTTGAAGAGTGAACTCTATTTATAGACAAGATGATAAAAGAGAAGATTTTCTTCTTGATCAAACGACTGATGTTTCCACGGTCGTTCGAATCGAGTTCCAATCGACCGTGGAGCGTCATGAGCTTTGTATTCTTTCTTTGGCCATATGAACGTTGTGAAATGTCTCTATCACCCTTTAACTTTGTTCCAGATTTTACCTCTTTTATGAATCTTCTAAAAGACTTACCAATATCTCATGCAACTCTGACACATTCAAAAGGAGCTTCAAAAGAATGATTCCCGTTGTACTTCTCTTTATTAGTTAAGATGACATGGTTGTGCCTTCAAGACATGCATGATATTTGAATACAAGCTCCTTTGTAAGCCTTCTTTGCAAGATCTTTGACTTAAATTAACCCACTACTTTTATAGAATACTTGACATGATAAATAACAAAAGAAGAACGCAATATAATAACTTGAAACATAATGACATTACATAATTAATCAAATGTTCAAGAAACTTGTATAAGACGTATATTAATATTCAAATAACTAATATTTTTTCATGTCATGATTAAATTTGTCATTATTAAAGCATGAGATTTTTAATAGATTTTATACTTGTCCCAACAACTATTAATAAGCAAATTTTATAAATAATAAAATGGTGTGATAACAATTTTTTATTGGTTAACTTTTTTGTGTCATGTTTTTATTGGTTCAATTTTTTTCTTTGCATTGTTGTTTCATTTTAAAAGTGACATGTGTTTTTTAATTTTTTTTGGTTTTTTCTTCAAATGTTTGTCTGGTTTTGAATTTTGGTACCTCTTAATGGCATGAAATTCATGTTTTCATTTGTTGTATTGTTATAATTTTTGTGTTATGTTTGTTTTTTTCTTTACGTTTCAACCAATAACACAAAAGCCTCACGCGAAATAACGCATAGAAAAAAGGCTCACGCAACGAATACAATAGTAAAACTGTTTGTACAACCGTGATAGTTGAACGAAATCCTAGAAATAAAACTTCAATCTCAAAGTCTTAATCATTAAGACATGTGAAGGCCCCTATGCTTCAAGCCCATTGGGTCACGAATATGCGAGCCCAGCTTTGTTTTACCAAAAGTCCGACATATATATCAACACTACCATAGACTAGACTAGAGTTGCACAAATCAGTTTTTTTGAAGAATCGGTTTCGGTTCTAGAATCAGTTCCGGTTCTTGTTGTCGGTAAAAGAACCGGCTCTTACAAGAATCGGTTCGATTCTAGAACCGGTTTTTGGTGAAAAAACTAGAACCTATGTACCGGTTCTTGTAGAACCGGTTCCGGATCTTAAAAAAACCGGTTTTTTCTATGAAATGGGCCGGAACGCTATATTGCTGCAAATCTTCACTCTCCATTGGGCTTTCATTTAAAGTTTATGGTCATAAGTTTCTTATATTATTGTAGACTAAATAAGTAGTAACATTAAAAATGTCAAATATTACAAGATATATAGCTCTTAAAACATTAAATAAGTAACAACACTAAAATATACCGGTTTTTTCAGGAACCGGTTCTTTCAGGAATCGGTTTTTCCAAGAACTGGTTTTTTTTAGGAACCGGTTCCAGTTCTTTTGGAACCTATAATTTGGTAAAATAGTAGAACTTATTTAGAATCTACGGTTCGGTTCTTGTAGAACCGGTTCTTCTAAGAACTGGTTTTCGGTTATTGAATCGGTTCCGGTTCTGGTTTTTTGTGCACCTCTACTGGCATAGACCATAGTCCTCTCTACAATTTGCTTCGAAACAACGGTGGATTCGACACGTTTGTAGCAAAGAAGAGGCTGAAAATTACATAACTCATAAATTGTATTTTACACGGGACGAGATCAATATGTATTTCAAGCGCGGGGCTGGCGCTCATTCCGGCCCCTATAACGACGCGCCTATGCTTCGAAAGGCAACGAATCGATGTTCCAAATCTTAGCTTTTCCAATTAGTCAAAACAAGTAAAGTCGACATTAATGATTCTCATTTTGGATCAACAACCTTAATCAGGTCTTACCAAACCACCCATCCATTTTTACTTCAAAACTAACCCAACAAATTACCAAATATATATATAAACCAATCATCTCACCCTTCCTTTCATTCCCACCTTGATCATCAACATTTCATCACCGCCATTATTTAATGGCTACTTATAACCATATGACTGCACCTTTACTTCTTTTTACTGCTTTCATGGCTGCGGCAGCGGTTGATGGTGGCGTTGATGGAGGCGGAGCTCTTGGCGCTTCTTATATCTTTGGAGATTCTTTAGTAGACGCCGGAAATAATAACTTTTTGCCGACGTTATCGAAAGCTAACATCAAACCTAATGGCATTGATTTCAAACATTCCGGAGGACAACCTACCGGTCGGTATACCAATGGTAGAACAATCGGAGACATCATAGGTAATTAACTAAGGACCCAAATGGTTTGTCAGTATATATGTTTTTTTAATTAAGAGATAAGCTTCTGAATGATCATTAAGTTACCAAACACCCTTTTATGTAGCCTGAACACGTACAAGGTTATGTTTTATGGGCAGATTGCGTAAGTGCACCTGCCCATGCAGCATAAGCCTCTTTTGTAAATTTCGTTTCATGCATAATATGGACAAGTCGTCGCTATATATGAGGATGTTGAGACGACTTGTCATCGCAACAAGGTTCGTCCCCAAAACAATGTCACCTAAAAAAATAAGTTAAATTACAAAAATAGGTTTTTCTTGGTTCGCGATGACATGTCATTGCTACATGTGCCCAACCCTGTAATTCAGATCAACGACGATATGCGTCGCTGTTGGTTGGTCATCCAGACAACCTAAGTCGTCGTTGTAGCTGTCGTCCTCATAGCGGCCAATTCTTGCATGTTTATAGAACACACAAACTATGATACAATGAAAAATTATGAACTAAGCTAACTAAGATTAATGCTATATTGCTGACATTTTTTTATAGGGGAAGAACTAGGGCAACCACGTTATGCAGTACCATTTCTGGATCCAAACACCACAGGAGAAGCAATATTATACGGTGTGAATTACGCTTCAGGTGGTGGAGGAATAATGAACGCCACAGGAAGAATTTTCGTAAGTTGTAAGATTGCTAAAACCGCTACGAAAACAGTTTATGATGATCATATATATTACTAACATATATAAAACTGGTTTTAATTAACTATAGGTGAATAGATTATCAATGGACATTCAGATAGATTATTTCAACATTACAAGAAAACAAATTGATAAACTGCTTGGTGCATCTAAAGCAAGGGAACATGTCATGAAAAAATCAATCTTCTCAATCACCATTGGTTCTAATGACTTCCTCAACAATTATTTGCTTCCTGTGTTGTCCATCGGAACGAGGGTGTCACAGACACCGGATGGATTTGTTGACGATCTCATTAGTCATCTGCGATCTCAGCTAACTGTAAGTATATATATATAACCTGCAGACTAAACTAAGCTAGTGGTTGTAATGGTTTTCGCTTATATATAAATTAATTAACTTGATTGATTGATCATTCAGAGGCTTTATCAACTGGATGCACGAAAATTCATCTTAGGAAACGTTGGGCCGATTGGATGCATTCCATATCAAAGAACAATCAATCAATTAAACGAGGACGAGTGTGTAGCATTGCCCAATGAACTCGCGCTTCGTTATAATGCTAAACTGAAGGATTTGGTTGCACAACTGAATGAAAATCTACATGGAGCTACATTTGTTCATGCCAACGTCTACGACTTGGTCCTAGAGCTCATTACTAACTATGACAAATACGGTATCAATGCATCACACATGATTGTTTAATTTCTTCAATCTACTAGTTCATGTTATGTTGAATATTTTTTAATGTTTTAGGGTTTACAACTGCGAGTAAAGCGTGTTGTGGGAATGGAGGTCAGTATGCGGGGATTATTCCATGTGGTCCGACGTCGACTTTGTGCCATGATAGAGATAAACATGTGTTTTGGGATCCTTACCACCCTAGCGAAGCTGCGAATGTGTTAATCGCAAATCAATTGTTGCAAGGTGATCCTAAATATGTGACTCCGATGAATCTTAGGGAACTTCGTGATCTAGGTCTTTAGGTATGATTAATGATCAAGTTGTGGTTGTGTTGTTTTTTTGTATTGTGGATCTTGATCAATGTTATAATCTTTGGGTGATGGTGTTATTTGTAGATGGTTTTTTTGCATATATGTGAATGACCGTGTGTTAAATCTATAACAAACTATGAATAATGTAATTATTATAAAGTTTATGGAGTTGTTATATTAAATTAAGGATTAAAATATATGTGTTGCATTCCTTTGAGACCTTAGAATTAAAAAAAAAATCAAGAGAACCAATTTAATTTAGTTCCCTAATTTAGTTCAATTGAGATACGGGAAAGATTGCTTGAAGGAGATAAGAGAGACTTAATTGCATGATCGCGTCAAATATATCAAGTTTCAAGGGGAGCTCCCTGTATGAATGAAATGCAACTAGACTTAAGCGTTAAGTTCAATCTTAATTCAACAATCGATCACTGATTTTCACCATTCACAACAACCGCTTGCAGTCGCTCTCAATCAACAGAACCACATGCTGTCACTGCACCACAACTCTACTCCACCATACATCGTTTCCTTCTTCGCTGAAGCACTGTAGCAGCACCATCGAATCACTTCTCTGGTTTGCAAATTGTAACCTACAACCGACGATCACCATCATCATCTATGTGAAGAATTTGTTCATGGTTTCGTCATCTTATCGGTGAAGATGAACTAAAGAACAAAGTTCTTTCATATTTTGGACCTTTGTCCTATGAAATTGATCATCAAAGAAGTTTGATTCTATAGAAATTGACTTTGAATCTTTACACATAACAGAATTAAAATAAAAAAAAACATAGATGCTGTTATGACTAATTTTTCATGCATTACATGTGCATTAATGCTGATAAGAAATTTAATGCATGCACAAATGCATTTGAAGATTGATGCATGTATGTAGTTACCAGTAACTCTAGATTGATTGACATTCATATGGTGATTGATTGAATTTACAAATATTCACTCATTTTGCAATACAATATGGTGTTAAAGAAGAAACCGATGGTTATTTGTCACCCACTCATCAAGGGAATTTTTTTTCAAAGTACTCCCTCCGTCCCATTAGAAGTGTCCTAGTTTGAAAAACACAAAGTTTTAGGCACATTAAATGATGGGTATTTTTGCTTGTCATTTAACAATAATACCCTTGACAATAAATATTATTGTGGGTCCATCATATTGTTTGTTTTATGTTATTAAGGGTAAATTTGGAAGTTTACCAATAAATTTTAAAAGTGGACACTTTAAATGGGACAACTAAAAAAGGCAATATGGACACTTCTAATGGGACGGAGGGAGTAGTATGTTTTGGAAAAATAAAGTGGTAACTGGGTGTGTCAGAAGAAAAAAAAGAAAATGGTATATCCGCTCTTAGTAAGGGCGGATTCTTCACAATTTAAACCATCCTAATCATTGGTTCTGACAAGTCTATATTTTGTGTAAAGGATGAAAGAGAATCCGCTCTTGCTATGAACGGATTCTTCACAAACATAAAACATCGTTATCCTCCTGACCCATCACCGTTAGCATCCCATTAACTCCGGTGACTTAAACACCCAGTTCAACCGGAATATCAACATGTTTAATGTTGTTATGTAGTTAACATGAAACTAAGTAAAAGTATAAACATGCATCAGCTTTCTTCATGTGTTATTGAATCAAAACTACCCCCATCAACTTTCTTCATTGTTTTGTTGAATCACTTTAATAATTTCTCAACCATTAAGGAGCTTCTTCATCCATCAATCTCTCATCTCTGCACCTATAGAATCTAATTTCAAGTGTTAAACAAATCTGTTTTGTTGAATCACTTTAACAACTCATCCTTCACGTGTTGTAACAATTTTATATATAGAGGATAGATGTTTCGCTTATTTGTATTTACAAATATAATGGTGGAAGAGAGGAAGACTGATGGTGGAAGAGACGATTGAATGGGTGAATTAAATTGTGGAGAATTCGCTCTTGCTAAGGGCGACATCTCTCACAACCACAATGTTTGTGAAGAGCGGATTCTCTTTCATCTTTTACTCAAAACATGGCCATGTTAGAACCAATGATTAGAATGGTTTATATTGTGAAGAATCCGCTCTTGCTAAGAGCGAATATACCAGCTTCCTTTTTTTCTTCTGCCACACCCGATTACCACTATTTTTTTCCAAAACATACTTCTTCGAAAAAAATTCCTCATATGGTATGCTATATCGATAGTTAGTAATGAGTTAAACGAGGCTGGTTACAACATCAACAAAGTTCTTAGAAAGCATGTTGGGAAAGGAGTGGACACCTCTTTTTGAAAAACACCTTGGTATGGCATTACTCCTCTTAAAATTATTTTCTCTAACTTATATGCTAAAGAAAGGTTCAAATCAGCAATTGTTGGGCAAAGAGTACTTAGATTGTCAAATGGATCCTTGGAATTCAATTAGGAGTGGAAAACTAAAACTCTAAAACAGGATATAGCAAATAACTTATCAGAGCTTGAAGATATGATAAAGTTGTATCCGTTCAAGGAAGGGGATGACACATGGGTATGGAAAAGCAATGAAACTGGTCTGTTTTCCACCTCTTCTTGCAGATTATGGATGAACTTAGGGATCATCCAATCATCAACTTACTCCATACCATGGTTGAAATGGATTCCACCGAATGTGTTGTGTTTTATTTGGAAACTTGATCTTGATCGTATTCCGGTGGCGTGAAATCTGATTAGTAGAGGAATGAACGATATGCCGACAACCTGGTCTTTATGTGAACGCGAATCTGAAGACAGTAACCATCTAATCATCCGTTGCCCCATTGCTGAAGAAATTTGGCGTATGGCTTCTCGTTGGACCGGTATTAACTTTTATTTGACTACTTTAGTTGGAGACCTAATGCTAATGCTTCAAGACAGTCACCATTCAAAAATACATCTAAAAACTGTTACCTTAATTATTTATACCACACTGTGGCTTTTATGGAAGAACAGGAACACATGGATCTTTGATTCTTTGAGAAAAGGAGGAACACAGCAAACAACCTAATGGAAGAAATAAGATTACTTGCATTCAACTGGGTAAATCATAGGGATAATAAAGTGGTTGCTGATTGGGATAAATGGAGCTTTCAACCCCTTAATGCCATCTTTAGTTTATAGTTTGGTGTTTTTCTTCTTCGTTTTTTTTTTGTTCTTTCCGTTCCTTTTCTTGTTTTCTTTGTTTCTTTTTCTTGTATTGTTCTTGCTGGCTTTTTGCTAGTTTTTCAATGAAATTCATTGTTACTGTTAAAAAAAAATCAATGCGCTAGCATAATTCATAGAGAATCTAAATTACCAAAATGTCCCTATGCGAGATTAAATATTAAAATGATATTAAAAGTTTTGATTGGTTAAAGTAGTTATCATGGTTCTTTCCTTATATTGTGAGTACGTAGGGGTGTAAACGAGCCAAGCTACTTGCGAGCTACTCGAGATCGGATCGATAAAAAGCTCGAACGATTTCGAGCTCGAGCTCAAGCCCGAGCCTAAGAAAAAAGCTCATTAAGTTATCGAGCCCGAGCTCGAGCTTTACACATCGAGCTCGAGCCGACTCTCGAGCCTTATCAGCTTTTCATTTATATGTTTTTTTATTTATTTTATAAATATATATATTATTATTAGTTAAAATATATAGATAAATTATGATTAAAATTATATAATATGTATTTTGTTATAATAAAATACATATAATTAAAAGTTTATAAAAAATTAAATATAAATAATTAAAAATATATATAAAATTAAATATAAATAATTAAAAATAAAATAACAAATCATCAGACGCGCCGAGCCCGAGCCGAGCTCAGGCTTGAGAAGTTTGTGACGAGCTCGAGCTTTGAAATTTAAACTTGAAACAAGCCGAGCTCGAGCTCGAGCCTGGTTAAAGTTAAACGAGCCGAGCTCGAGCCTAGACGAGTGATCCGTGCAATACTATATATAAAAAACAGACACTAAAAACACCTAAGTTTTAAATTTATAAAACCTAGACAAACTAACTAACTTACACACAACCGACAATGGACCGGTCGAATGCAATATAGCTAAAGTAAGTCCGGGTGTCGACCCACAGACTCTATATACTACGCTAAATTATCTAGACAAGACTCGACTGACTAAACACGACTTAAAAAGAAAGATTATTTGAAAAGGGGGGCTTTATTGCTAAAAATAGAAACTTTCTAAAAATAGAAACTTTCTAAATTAGGAAACTTACTAAAAATAGAAACTGACGAATTGAAAAACGGATTTAAAACAGACGAAAGAAGACAAACCACATAGGCTAGAATCATTGTTAACTTTAGTTATCATTCATGTGTGGATTAATGTTTATGGAACTGGGATCTAAAAATATTCACTTAAAGGCGATGCTAACTAGGATCCTCGATCCTTCTCGAGAAGAAACCTAAAGTATCACGATTAAATTATTATCACACCGGTTACAGGATTAAGTTTCCTCACAGTTACTTAATCTGATTATGATTAATTGACCTAAATTAAAGACCTATCTCACGATACGGACTCTAAAGTCATTTTAACCCAACCAATTAATTTAACAGGTAAGTTTCATAAAATAAACTAAACCGGACTTCTCACAAATACCTAAACGTAGCCAATTATTTAACTTTACCGGTTAACAACTTATCACCTCACGGATTTCTAAGTTGGCTACACGTTTAATATTAATTAAACTAATAATGTTAATCCTATGGTTTTACTGCAGGTTAACCATAAACAACCACAACACAAGTCAATGGCTAAAACGCACCCTATTCCGTAACATAGACAATCACCAAGGGAACGCGGATTAACAAAACCAATCAAACAAATATAAACATGTCATATGCATTAACTAGTAAAAAGGTTGAAACTTTAAATAATCATAATAATCCATAAACGAACAACCAAATATGTAATCAAACCAAGTTAACAAATCATCAACGCCTAGATGGTTCTAAAGTATTTAGCCAAGCATGTTCATAATCAAAAACACAAGTTTAGTAATGTATGACATGGTAGAAAAGAAAAGGAAACAAAGGATTGAATAAACCCGGAACGTATAGACGCAAATCCTTGATCTTGTGCTCTTCCGTAGCTTTGTTTTCACCTTTCTAGCCTTAAAAACCGCCTTTTTTTGTCCCAAGCCGTCCCAATTCGTCTCCAATGAAGTCTAGGAGGATAGGGTTGAAGAATATGTGTTTATATAGCGAACCGGGCCAAAAAACGTTGAAACTTTCTGTTAAAAACGCGACACCGCGTCGCACGGTGACGAAACCACTTTGTGGCCGTGTGGTACAGCTAACACACCACCAAAATCACCATTTGGACGCCATGGTACGAGGCCAAGGTGCCCCCCTTGGTCGCGTGACGTGGTGAGGGGGTTTCGGCTCCTGTTTCGTTCGGTTTCTTCGTTTTCGCGTACCGGCTCGCTCGTAACTCCGTTTCGCGCCCCGTTTTCGCCTATGGATTCGATTTTTCACGATATTTCTGTTTCTTTATCAACATGGGACCTACGAAACACATAAACGTTAGTTGTGCCAAAAATGATATATAAACGTAACCGAAACGACACAAAACGTAAACAAACTTAACACGGGATTTATGTATATTTATCATTACATCAACGATATCGGGCTCGGCTCGGCTCGTTTACACCCCTAATTGTGTGTCTCAAATGAATGTACCTAAAATGTATAATTTAGTCATTAGTTTATGGTCTGTTTGGTATGGAGTAATGGAATGGACAATGGAATAGAATGAATGAAGGAAAGTAATGGATAAAGGAATGAAATAGATCATTCCATTCCATTCTCCTGTTTGATTACCGTATAGAATAAAATGAATCAGTACTTCTTGTTGTTTGATAGACAAGAAAAAACACATGAAAGAAATACAAATCTCTATAAACGACAAAAGTAACTAGTCATGGTTATGGGTCGGGTCTTGGTTCGGACCATGGATCGGCTCATGGTTCGATACATGGGTTAATACATCAGTTAGGTCATAGATAGACACATGGGTCGGGTCATGGTTCAAGTCACGGTTCTAGGAATAGGTTAGGACTTTGTTCGGTTCATAGGTCGGGCCATGAGTCAGTTCACGGATCTAGTCATAAGTTGGTTCATAAACCGAGTCATGGGTTGATCGGGACATGTGCGGGTCATGATATGAGACATGGGTCAAGTCATGAGCCGAATCATTGTTTGGGTCATGGTTCAGGAAGTGGATCGACATGGGTCGAGTCACGAGTCGGTAGATGGCTCGGGTCGTGAGTCGGTTCATGGGTTGGGTCATGGTTCGAACCATGAGTCAGGACATGATCGGTTCATGGGGTCTTGGGTCGGGTCAAGGTTTAGGGCATGAGTCGGTTTATGGTTCTTGTCATGACTTAAATAAAATATTTCATTCCTTGAAGGAATGAAAAAAAAACATGGGTAATGGATGGAATGAAAATGATGTATTTTTCATTCCTTGGTAATGGTCCATTACATTCCATTGACTAACCAAACACATTTTTTTTCATTCACCCATAATGGTTCATTCCATTTCACCTTCCATTTCTATATACCAAACACTACCTTAGACTTTACACCATGTAATGTAATTGATTTGGGTGATTTTTTTATTTCATGTTTGTTTGTTAATTCTAGCCCTTTGTTTTGTTAGCTAGATCTTTTAACTTTTTTAAAACTTTTTTGTTAAAGGAAATAGTTATATGGATAAGTATGTATTTAATCTCCACGCATATAATTTAATTTCCGAGTGACATGGGCATCACAAAAGCTAAAGAGCAAATTAATGATTCTTTGACCGCAAAACTCGAATTCATGATCTAATACTTCTAACACAAAGTGTATATATTACTAATACATACCATTCGAATTATTCGAAATTCGATTCGAATCGAATTCGATTAAGGCCATTCGAAATCGACTTTCAGTCATTCGAATTCGATTCGCATTCGATTCGAATAATTTTGTCGAATGTGGATCGAATACGAATATGATTTTCTGTATTCGCATTCGATTCGCCCAATTCGAATAAAAATTTATATATTTTTTAATATATATTTTTAATATATATTTTTAATATATCTAATTAATTATCTATATATGAATATGATTTAATAGACTTGAAGTAAAGTTAAAAATACTCAAACCCAACGCATTACCCAATCTTAATTGTTGATTCTGCATATGAACATGATTTTGTGTTGTGCAACTTCTTAATTGTTGTTTCTACGGGTTTTAAACTTGTTTATAGTCTTTTTTTGTGTTTGATTATGTAGTTTAGACCTTTTGTTAACATGTTTTAGCATATGAACATGATTTTGTGTTGTGCAACTTCTTAATTGTTGTTTCTACGGGTTTTAAACTTGTTTATAGTCTTTTTTGTGTTTGATTATGTAGTTTAGACCTTTTGTTAACATGTTTTAGACCCTTTGTTAACATGTTTTAGACCCTTTGTTAATGTGCTAGTATTTTGCATATTGTTTGGGTGATGTTGTGCTACATTTGTATTGTTGCTTGATGTGTTTGTTTATTTATATTTGTTTAAAGCGAATACATTCGAATCTATTCGAATTCGATTCGAATTCGAATAACTTAATCGAATCGAATACATAGATTTTTATTCGAATGTGGATCGAATATGAATACAGTTTTTAAAAGTCCCAATTCGACCAATTCGATTCGCCTAATTCGCCCAATTCGCATTCGATTCGAATGAACACCCCTAATCACAACTACTGTTTTAGATTCCAACAAATTTTGATACCAATTGAACATAACAAAATCCCAACTACGTGGTCACATAAACTACTGATTTTGGTAACATTCTTACGGCATATACTAACCGGTGCTAAAGTCAAGGACCAAATATGTAAGCATACTACGCGTTCAGGGACCAAATTCACAAGAAAATAGTTATAGGGGACCAAGTTTAAAATTTGCTTTAAATCTTAGGTACATCAGTGTAGCTTACTCTATTAAACTTTTTTTCTTGATTTTTAAGGATAAATATACCACAGTCTGCTACTAGAAAATTTTGAACCCAATATCTAGCTAGTGCTCCTAACACAAGTGTGTTACCGATGACCCACTAACCCCATCAGCTACTCTATTTAACGTAGATTTTATATAACATATATAATGTCTTCAAGTATTTAGAGAACTTTTAGTTAATAAAACAAAAATATCCATTTCGATAAACCATTCGACTTTAAACTACATTCAACAACAACAACTATACCCAGTAACTCCGGCCACCCATAGGTTGGTGGGGAATTATGGGTACCGAGTGGCTATTTCCTGCAAATAAAGAGAGATATCTTTCGATTTTGACAACATGATCATATGACCTGCTCCCGGAAATGATTTGACTTCATTGGGGGGACTATCTTCTATGATAAATCTTTGAAATTTTTCATCCATAACATCGTCTCCTTCACATACCACATAAACCCTACTAATCGACCCGTATTTGTCTTTGGTTAGAAGAGAATCCTTGCTCATGTCCTCCAAGAAAAACCAACTCGGTCGTATCAACGTATTTGCTAATGCCAAGTCCTAACCACACAAATGCATGCACCTTAGTATATATAGGTGTGTTAGCTAGCACATAATCAGATATATTTAAACTACAACATTAACCAGAAAACATTTTAATAGAGAGAAACAAATTAAAGTGATTACATTATCATCGTATATAAATGATTATACGTACTCATAAACCTACACGTTTTGTTCATTATGAAACACTATCAACTATTTGTGAGGGACCTAATTTGTACCTACTAAGTGGAATGCACTTTGATGCAAATAACTCAAACAGTGACGCGACCTATTTTACCAATCTTTTATGAGTAATTTTTTTAGATCCGTCACTAATTCCAATAAAATGCATGTCAATTTTATTACTTTTTGTTAAATATATAAATTAACAAACTGAAATACTTGAAATCTACTGGGTAAATTTAATTTCTAATTTATTTAATTTAAATTTATATCTAAGACTATCCTCGTTCATAATCCAATCGAACCCAAATTTTTAATAAAAAACTAATTTATCTCTTTCATCTACACAATCCAACCATACACAATTTTACAATGTTTTGAAAACCGGACCTGACACTGAACCGGTATTATGATTTTACTGGTCGGACCGGTCCGACCGGGGTTGGACCGAGGTAGGGTAAAATATATACTTATCAAATTAATGTCATAAAAATTCTAATTTAAACACAACTTAAGTTCAATAATATTAAGTTTTACCAAAAACTAATAATTCAAACAAGTTTAACGCCAACAATCACCAAAAAATTATAGTTTAAACAAGTTTTAATTCCAAAATAAAACGAGCTCATCATCTTTATCACTTAAAACATTAATATATTAACCCTTCATTACAAGAAAACAAAAAAATAAATAGATTTAAACATAAAATCCGATAAAATCAAACAAAAAAAATATTTTTTTAATAAAAACCGGTTCAACCCCGGTTCAATTACGGTCCGGTTCCGGTCCGACCGGACCGGTTCGAGCGGTTCGCAGCGGTTCACAAACACCTATCAGACCGCGACCTATCGAACCGTGATTTCCCAAAAACGCGGTCCGACCGCGGTTGGACCGGTCGGACCGGCCGGTTTAAAAACATTGCAATTTTATACCCAATTTTTCACTCTCATTTACAACTCAATCTTCATTATATTTTTTATATAAAAATATAATTTATGAATTTGGTTTTTTATTAAAATTAATTTGAAATAATATTTATTTGTATTAAAAATTAAACAGATAATATTGAATTTTTAGATAATAATATTTATCTTGTATTAAAAAAATATATTTTTTAAACGAACTTTGTTTTTAATAATATTTATACCGGCACATATGTAATAAAAAACTGATCAAGATGGTATTATTAGATTGTTTAAAAATATTAATTATTAAAAGATATTATTAATAAACTAGATTATAGTTAAAACTAATTACAAGGAAATATAAAGAAAAAATGAAAAAGAAAAGACAAAAATGAAAATGTGACATGAAAATGTGACATGTGTCATCAAACATGAGCTCAATCTTGATTGCTTGATCAACCGGATTTGGGGTATTTTTTTTCTTTTTTTCATTTTTTTGCTTTTGAAATAGTGTCACGACTCTTGACATGATCACCGATAAAAATAATCTAATATCATAAATTTATCACATTATGATAAATTTGAAATAGTGTCACGACCCTTGACATGATCATTTTTTTTGCTTTTGAAATAGTGTCACGACCCTTTTGAAAAGTTTGTGATCAGTGAATTTGATTCCCTTTGGCATGTGGTTCCTAGACATCAAATTTATCACATGCCTTATCGTCTCATTTTGCATTAAACTCCAATTTTCGATTTCAGATAATGAATATAACTCACCTCCGGTTGACAATTCCGGTACATCATGGTGCCCAAGTAACTAGCACCTAGTTCGGTTGATGCCGGCAATCCGTTTCTGAAAGTGAACCGACAATCCATGTACATTTCCGGCGTCAAATTCTTGAAGTACTGATAAAAAACAAAACATAAATTAATAATATGTTGAGAACTGTAACAACTGCATTTAGCATTTAATATGCACTTGTACATAATACTTTAAATGACTTTGACTATTAAATTAAACTCTTATTTTTATGTACTATGTATAACTACATAGTGCATGAGGTAGTTTTGTTATACTAAAAATATTATACTTACCTGTGTCATCTGTACGATTGGCGGGTTGTTGCAATTGGGCATGTAGGCGGTGACGAAAACGCCAACAGAGACAATGTGTGGAAATTTCTCCATGGCCATAGAAATAGCAAGTCCACCAAAGCTGTGTCCCACCAACACCACCCTTTCGTCGGTTGATAACGACTGGAGAAACTGAAGCAATGGTCGTATGTAATCAGCGAACGTGGCTATTTCCTCAAGCCGACTTGGGTGTACCCCTGAACCACCAAGGTCAACCGCTGATACACGGTGGCCGGTGGACCTTAGGTGGGTCATAACCTTGTACCAAGACCATGCTCCGTGACATAGCCCATGAACTAGCACCAAGTGCTTTCCTGATGTGGCTGTGGTTGGCATATTAATTTGTAAGGAGAAAATGATTTTTATGGTGATTGTTTTTTGGTAAAAATGTGTGGCATTTATAGACCAACTAATTAATAGTATCGTGTGAACTGTGAACAACCTAACACGTAAATTGATAAATGCATTTATTTATTTATTTTATCTAATTATATCTCCGGACCCATTAAAAAGTCAAAGGAAAATTTTGGGTTGACTTTGTAGTTTTGTACCGTGTATTGTATAGCCGTATAGGACTTTCTAGTTTGTAAACATAATCACACATGCAAAATAGCCGACTTTTAAGTGTTAACAAATGCTTGAAACCGACCAAAGCATCAGAATTAAACTGAAGCTAAAGGCCGGGTTGGTTTAATTTGATTAAGATTTAAATGATTACGTTAATAGCCCGGAGGCGGTTTGGTTTGGTTTGGTTTGGTTTGTTTTGTTTTGGTTTTGAAACTTGGAACCGGCTTTGTAAATAGAAGGGGCTCCTAAACTTTGTTATTTATACATCTTTAGAGTTTAGATTATTTATAATGATTAATGTCTAAATGGACATTAATTATCTGTCATGTTGACGATGAACATGCAAGCTGCTATCATACCAAAAAATGGTGTAATAGCCAGTTCAAATCCACAGTTGATGGTTTCACCAAAATTCCGATCAAAACTGGTTGAATGAAAACGTAAACGCTTCTTCGATAAATCGTACTATTGTACTTACCTTGACAAAGTAGCTAGTACCTTACTTTGACAAACCAACGAGTACATAATAGTGCATGTGACTTATAACTATGTTAACACAAGATAGGGACCTCCACCTTTTTTATTATCATCCTCGTTGAAAGTGTCTTTATTGACAAAACAGAAAGAAGGATAATGTCTCAATAACCATTAGTTATTTTTTAAAAGTTATCTTTAAAAATCTATTTCACTAATATCAAAGTTATAAAACACATTACCACTCAAATTGTCTTTTTGGGAAGAAAGAGATCTCCACCTCATAAGCATTTTAAGATATACTGTGGTATATGATAGTAGTTATGATCAATCAACCTCATCGAATATATGATCAGTCAACCTCATCATTGATTCAAGAATGAATAAGTGAGGGATAACAATCATGTTTTATCATGTTTAACAGGTTAAAGACAAGACGACGCGGTTAACACAATCATTAAACATGAAAAATTTCCCGTTTAACACATTGCTTTGATGGTTTAAACGTGAAGGTTATATGTTTTATGTATCAAGAAGGATAAATAATAAATCTTAGGCTCATAATTTTAATTATTTTCAACAATAGTAAAATTACATAGTGTATTTTTCATTAACATGTTTTATCGTGTCTAGATACGCTGCGTAGGGGTGTTCATCGGTTCGGTTAACGATTTATTCGATTTATTCGGATTTGAAATTTTCAGACACATATCCGTATCCGAACCGATCCGAATTAATCAATTTGCTAACCGAACCGAATCTTATCCGAACTCATTTCGGATCGGATTCGGATATAACCGAAATTATCCGAATCTATCCGAAAGTTTTTTTTTTGCCACTTTTAACCTATTTTTATCTTATGAATGCAAAGAAAAATTAAAATTGCAACATAATTCCTTAAACACTATCTAAAACCAAAACGGAGCATACATATACGACAAATACAACATAAGCCTACGAACCCAAAAAGTAGAAAACTAGTCTAGAACACAAATACAAATACAAAAATACAAAGTCACTTGATAGAAAATAGTTTAAACAAGATCTATGTGTTTCTATAGTGGACAAATGGCTAATTTTTAGTGGGATGAAAACATATAGGTATGTGCATAAGGAATTAATTGTATAGTAGGCTAACTCTTATTCGATTTAAATGGATATCCGAATAAACCGAATAACCCGAATTCATAAAATGTTGACATCCGAATCCGAACCGAAAATCCGAATAAGGAATTCGGATACGGTTATATCGAACCGAATATCCGAATAAGAATTTGGATTGGTTATTTTCGGTTTTAGATACGATTCGGATTTCGATTTTATTCGGATTACGGTTTTTTTGAACACCTCTAGATACGCTTCTTTAACACAAGCCATAAAGTAAAGTTGGAAGGTTCAATGAACTACGTGAACAACAAAATAAAAAAAATTACTCAATTGCTAGCCCTACAATCATTATACATAAAAATAAATAAATACAAGAATTTCTCCTATATATGATTGGGGAATTTACCAAAATAAATGAAGATACAAAATAAACAATTAATATTGGAATTTTTAATAAAATGGATAGAAGATTAATTAGAAACTAACTTTTGCTTAAGGTCTAGATCTGGCCGGTTCTGAAGATTTCAAGACCCTGAACAAGTCGGGAAAAAAGATCTCATTACCTTTATTTATTTATATATTTATAAATTTAAAATATTTTGTTTCTCAAAAAATCTTTTAAATGCAATGAAACTATTTTAACAATTGAGTTTTCTTTTAAGAATTTGACTATTTGTTTTACAAAAATATGTTTGATGGGTAATAAAATCACTTAAATATTCAGTCCAATGTTTATTTTTAAAAATAAAAATACCGATATACATAACAAAATATAAAAATTTTGGGCATTTGAATCATCGGGCCTGGAACAGATGTTCAGGCTGCCCGAGCCCAAGGCCCCCAAGGTTCAAATCATTCTAAAATCTAATCAAACAAAATCTGATTTAACTCGCTCAATCAGCATCGAAACCATATACGGTTAGCATGTTTAAAAGAGAGAACGTGGAGTACATCAACATTTTTTTATCTTAGTTGCCAATATACTCCCTCCGTCCAATATTAGTTTTCATGGGACCCAAAACATAAAATTTAAGAAACTATTAGATTATTGTACTTTTCTTACTATAAAATGACAGTAATATCCTTACTTAAAATTAGTGGTATCTTTTGTGTTAATAATAATTATAGGTAAAAGTGAAAACTACACTTATATTTTTAAAATTAACATTTAAATTAACACAATCAAAAATAAACTATGAACATTTAAAATGAGACGAAGAGGCTTTAGATTATTTATATAGAAACTCTATAAAAAAATCTATAGACATACTCAATGACGTATCACATCAATTATCCATTCAAGTATTTAACTTTTTAAAAATATTTATTTTCCAGAGTTTTATGATACTTCACAATCATCCTTTAGTTTTCCATACTGTCCTCGCTTTTAACATTATTTTTCATAACCAAATTATTAATAAATTATAAACTTATAATAATTTAAGAGTAGGTTTAACCTTTCTAAAAGATATACTTCTTTCTCGCTTTTAACATTATTTTTCATAACCAAATTATTAATAAATTATAAACTTATAATAATTTAAGAGTAGGTTTAACCTTTCTAAAAGATATACTTCTTATTAGTTTTTTAACCGTTTAGAGGTAACTTTTACAGCAATCAACTTGTATTTCATTCCAATCAAAAGCCTTAAAATGTTGGTTCGGAATTCGAAAAAATTAACGTCGTTAAAAAAATGTTAACAACAGTCTGTTGCTTGCCAAAATGATAAACGTTAGAACCGTAACCAGCCAATTCATTAGTTGTGATTGACAAAGATCAAAATTTAATAGTTAAACAGTTTAAAACCAATATATCATTCTAAAAAGAGGAAATGTCATAGAAACATAACCAAGTTTAAATTTTATAGTTTATAGCCTGGCACAAAAGCTTTCTTGGCCTTAGCCTTGTTCTTGCCTATGGAATGAGAATTCCTTCACTTCAATGCCATCACCTTTAATTCATAATAGTCTCGTTGTTTAAACAACCATATTACATATTGACAACTCCTATACTAATCGTATAACACTATATAAGGTGTATAGCAACGATTGCATCAAATAGGAGGAAAAGTTAAGGGTTATCAGATTTCTATACAACCCATACAGTTTTATATAAGGGTTGTAATTTCCTATAGGTCCTATACATTTTACGTAGGCCTACACAACCCATATAAAATTTTATGGGTGTTAAAATAAAATCTAAAGGTGTAAAAATAATCCATCTCTTACTCATAGGATTCGGCTAATGGAGAAATATTACTACACTATTAACTACATTAACATTGAAATTGATGTAGGTGCTAACATTAAAAGAAGTGGTGCATTTGCATCAAGAAGAGATTTTGATTCTCAATGGTTCTAGGTTTAGATTGATATGTTTACTTTTGTGGGTGTCTTTGCACACATGTTCACGTATGAGAAATAAAAAAACTCTAGTCTAAGCTTCATGATGATGGATCTTATCAACACCCATGATGTTCACGTATGAGAAATAAAAAACTTCAGTCTCAGCCTCATGATGATGGATTTTATCAACGCCCATGAATGTAAATCGAACCATCAAATCAGAAAAATTGAGTGAAGTCCATGAAAAGGAAGAGAACAAAAACCCAACCTAGCCCACCCTAATCATTTCACCACCACCACCACCCATGTAGGGATGACAATCAAACTTAAACATAACGGGAAAACCCGATACACGAGACATTTAAAGTGGGTATGCGATTAAGTTTTATTTTTCTCACGGGTATGGGACAATTATAGGATTTCAGGATACACCCGTTTTACCCGACCCGATTGCCTTTTATTTTAATTCTTCAATTTTCCTTTTATTTATTTTTAATTATATTACATTATCTTTAAAACTCTTAATTATATTTCACTCACGTTCATTATTCTAATCTATCTAATAAATCAAGGTTTTAGGGGGGTAATTTTTTTAGGAGGGGATTATTTGTTCTATTATATGTAGTTTATGAGAGAAATTAAAGAAAATTTTTCACCATCATGCATGAGTTGATGGAACTAAATCTTTGAATACTAAATATTCACAAATCATTAAGCATAATGGTTATAATTTCCTTATAAATGTTGTTATTTAACCCATGTGTAACACATAGGTATTAAACCTAGTTCTACAATAAAGCGGGTATACTTGATACAAACCCGACAAGTATAACCAACGGGTATTTTCCTAAAACTAACAGGTATACACGATTACCTGCGAGTATGCTCGATACATGATAGGTAAATGCCCGATACATACCCATTGGTCTTTGAGCAGAGTATGGAGCATATTTTTCTATTCAAGAATGAGGTTAAGATTACTCATATCCGACATAAATCCATCTTATTGCCATCCCTACTGGCCCGCGAGGACATCTGTCAAAACTACCACAAGTATTCCCCACGCAAGGGGCCATCTATGTGACCTCTGTCCATCAGATGTCCCGTCTCATCCATGAGCTCACAAACGCTTGTATTACAAGTGGTCGTTTTTACTTTTTTTTTTTGAACAACAGATTTTATTCAAAAAACCAGGACACTAGCAAGACGCTAGGCCCTAACTAAATACATCCAAAACAACACCACCCAACACCAACATCTACAATAAAGGATTACTGCACCAATTATGCCAAGCAACATCCGTTCGTCTCGCTCAATCGTTTTTACTTGAGCGGAATGCACCTTAGATAAATGAAGCTTTTGCTTTGTAAATGAACCCTTAGCGGTTAATCTCAAAAGGTTGATCATTCGAAATGTAAGTCCGTAAGAGATTTAACATGATATAGATTCCAAAAAGAGAGATTGAGAAAACACTTTTATAAATTTTTGTATAAGCTAATATAAAATTTAAACCATATTTCAAAATTTATCTAACATAACATTATTAAGATTTTTTTAGCTTATTTTTTGGAGGAAAAAATATTTATTCTATAAATGGAAGTTTGGGAGAGAAAAAATGAGTAAATTTTATCATGAGTCTATGAAGTTAAAAATTTATGACTAGTATAGTAGTATATATCTAAAAAATATTTACAAATCTTAAAAATTAAATTTTTACAAATACTTAAAGATAATAGTTGTAATTTTTTTTTAAATACTGCTATTTAACATGTGTGTAGTACACATGTATTAAACCTAGTTAATACCTTTGCACACTCACCTTAAAAATTTGTTAGAAGGCAACCTTAGACCAGACAACACTGTCCGACGATCAAGTCAGTATTGATATCCTAGACCAGACGAGTGTGTCCGGCAATCAAGTCAATACATACTCACCAAAATTTAAACCAAAACAACTAAACATGTGAACTTTTATCCTCTAACTTAATGTTTCAACCCAACCTGAAACTTCACCCTTAACTAAATATATATGCCCTATTCATATCAGTAGAGAAACAAAAAAAGTAGAAATATTAATCCAGCATTTACATATTCCTGCAGTTCATATTCACTTGTAACTTACAGAAGAAACAACCTGGAACTGGAATGTTAACATAGAGAGACCGATCTGAACCAGCATCAACAACTGTGAATTCGACTATTGCCAAATTATCATTTACACGGCTGTTTCTTCAACAGAATTAACGACTTACATGCGAAGTTGTAGAGATGCAAGCAGCTAGTTTAAAAAATCAGCTGAGCATGGTGGGATGCCCAGTTTGGAGCATCCTCTTAAACATGTCCATCCCGAACGCTGAATCTGATGAACTAAACGCAAGGCAGCAGTCAATATTAGCGGTCAAAGTAATAGTAAATTATACAATCCGCTGAAAAAAGATTATTAATTTAATTAAATCTCACCTTGAGATAGTAATTTCATAGGGAAAAGAGACTCCTTCCATATTTGGTATTGGTGGGATGTGATCTTTTTTCTCATTAACAAATTTAATTATTTGAAATAAAACTTCGTGCAGAGAGGACTCGAGCGTTGCCCGCCTAGCATTTCGCTCGTCTAATGCACTTTCTGTAACATTGTAAAAATTGTGGATGATTAAAAACAATTTCAAGACTGGGAGCCAAGAAATAGTCATTTATACCTCCAGGGTCTAAAACTAATTTAGAATGATGTGATTTGCCAGAATGTGGTTTCGGGTGATGAGCAACATTTAAATTTATATACCATTGTTCCCAGTACAAGTGTTCAACTTTGTGAGTGAACCATGTTGCTTGTTTGTTCTTTACTTCAAAGAAAGATAAACATATCTGCATCATTTAACAGTTTAAATTTATCATAAACAAATCAATCAAGCACATAAACAGACTGATTGATCACAACAAAACAGTTAAATTCATTTTTGACACCTGGTTTTTCTTGTTTGGGTGTTTCTCTACTCGATCAATGAACTGATCAATCTTTTCATCTACTTTCTTCTCAAGCTCCGCATCACCACATTGCACCTAGGAAAACAAAGTCTCCACATTAAACCATGCATTATGAACATATCACACATGTACAATATATCCGTCTAAAGATTAGACATTTAAGTACGTGCAAGTATACAAATAATACTTACATATGTAATTTCAAAAAGTTCCAGATCAACGTCTTTAGGCCGCACCAGACCTAAAGCTCTGTGAAAGAAAATTGTGTGCAAGATACCTGCAAGCATTTTGGTTATACACAACTGACTACGTGTTACGTGAATATCACTTGCCACCAACATTGCTAACAAGTATCATAGAACCACCACAAGACTTAAGCATAGATGAAAGGCGCGCGTAAAGAATAAAAACCTTTTCAAGGATAAAAAACCTTGTGTATGAGTAGATAAAGTACTAAACATACAAACACAATGTCCTAGGGCATCATATATAGATCAATATTTCACAAATTTACTTGATTAAAACAAACTATTTCAATATTGTGATAGTTAACACCTAATCAAACAATAGCAAATTAGGATCTAATCGAGGCAATTAACTTACATCGAAGAACTTCACGAATCTCAAAATACTCCACATCCTGCAATCAACAAACGTAAATTAAAGATGACAATCAACAAAACATCAAACGTAATGTTTGATTATCGATCCCGATCATCAACTGTACTGTAAAATCATGTAAATCAAATACTAAATCGCAGTGAATCATAGAAATTACCAGTTCTTTGAGTTGACAAACTTCGCAGTTCATTGTCAATGTTGGATTTGAAACCTGATTAAGCTACGAGATCTTTGTTGCGGATGAACCCTAATTTTAAGGTTAATATAGTAGCAAAATATTGAGTTCAATTGAGGTCTGATCGAGTAACTAACGTCGTATATTTGTTTTGGGGCATACTCCTTCAACTAATAAGGTTAGTCAGTAATAGCCCTTAAGTATGGGTATTTGGCAATGCTAGTTTAAAGGTTTTGGAAAAGGTTACTTGATTAATGTAACAAATACTACTTGTTGAGAGGAATAGCTTAAGTTGTGTTAGTACGTTACCATACAAAGATTATGCTAAACACATCTCTTTTATGTTTTTTCTAAGATTCGCCGTTTTTAATTGAGAAGATGTGATAAATCAATTAACTATAAAGACCAAATATTACAAGAAGTGAAAGAAATAACTAAATTATGCATTTTTTCAAAAAAAAAAACGTTTTTAACATACAAAAAATGATAAAATGCAATATTTATTCATTAACTTTGATATTCAAAAAACAAAATTGAACAAAATTTTATTTATTTGTTAAACCTACACATTAGAAGTCATGTGTACGTTATGTTACTTACGCATAACCTACACATGTGTAGGTAAATTTAAAATGCTAAAAATACATACGTAAAAAATATTTTAATGATTTTTTTAGTTTATACATTACACATTTGTATGTAGGAAGTGAATTTATTTAAAAAACTAAACCACTGATAAGTTTTTTAGTGATTTAGGTTTCTTCTTTTTCTTCTTGCAATATACGAGTCTTCTTAAATGAACTTAATCATATATATGAGTAGAGTTATACTACAAAGTCCAATTTTCCTAGAAAGTCTAAGAAGCCATGAGATGATGACATGTGGCACTCCCTTGAAGGAAGGGTAAAGATGGTAATGTCTCTATATTTTAAGTTCCACCCCATTTTTTTAAACGTCCATAACTTTTACATACGATATTATTTTTTTTAAATTGCACCATAAAAACGAGCATTTTCTTATCTTTAAAACGCGTATAATATTCATATATAAAAAACAAAAAAAAATTCATGTTTTTCAACTCATTGTGTTATTTGTCAAGTCATTGTGTTATTTATTAATGTCATTGTGTTATAACATAATAACCTAATGAAATAACACAATGATCTGAAATAACACAATGACTTGATGAAAATATAACACAATGACCTGATGTAAATATAACACAACGACCTGATGAAAATATAACACAACGAGCTGATGAAAAGATAACACAACGACCTGATGAAAAGATAACACAACGACCTGATGAAAACATAACACAGCGACCTGATGAAAACATAACACAACGACCTGATGAAAATATAACACAACGACCTGATGAAAATATAACACAACGACCTGATGAAAATATAACACAACGACCTGATGAAAATATAACACAACGACCTGGTGAAAAATATAACACAACGACCTGATGAAAAATATAACACAACGACCTGATGAAAATATAACACAACGACCTGATGAAAATATAACACAACGACCTGATGAAAATATAACACAATGACCTAACGAATATAACACAATGATCTGACGGATATAACACAATCTGAAAAATATAACACAATGTATTGACTAATATAACACAATGAGTTGAAAAATATAACATAATGACCTAACAAATATAACACAATGAGCTGAAACTTAAAAAAAATTCATTTTTTATATATCAATATTATAAGCGTTTTGAAGATAAAAAACGCTCGTTTTTTTGGTGTACTTTTTATTAAAAAATATTGTCGTATGTAAAAGTTATGAACGTTTAAAAAATATGGTGTAATTTGAAAGTGGGACAAGACTAATATACCATTGGCCTACCATTTAAAGTTTTAACTATTTACCATTATGTCACCTTGTGCTTATGAGCCATTGATCTTCATTTATTAGATCTAATGATCTAAATTCCTTCTTAGACTTTCTAGAAAATTTAGACTTTGTAGTTGAAACTAATTCTCATATATATATATATAGATATATATATATATATATTAATACGTGCAACACATCGACTATGAAAAAAATTACCGTTGCAAATCGGTTTATATTTTACTTGTAGTTTATCAACCGTAGAGGTATTATTTGAATCGTTATCAAAAGTCATTGAAAAACATTTGTTTTGTAACTCATAAGTTTATATTACGTTATCTAAAATTTCAAGTATATCATCTCCGGAATATGGAACCGGAAAGTTAAAAAACAATGGTACGTTTCATCATTTGCCACAAATCGGGATCCACCAATGAGTGGTTTAACAAAGAAAAGACTCAAAGCAACCGTATGGAGCCGACCAAATGTCACTAGTTAAATTAACACCGGGTTACAAGTTTTGAAAAAAATACAGTTAAATCTTTTTAGCAAGTTTCCACAATTTTAAACAATGTCGTCTAAGGGTAGTACGATTTACGTGGGTGTAACGAGGTTGAAGCGTTTCTCGAATAAAAGCTGTCAATTGCGGGTTGTCGAAGTGGTTGAATGGCAAACAATTTTGAATCAGAACTTTGTCATACGATCTTGGACCATATTGACACTATAACGAAAATTTTCACCACCCGCCCCTATTTCGGATTGATCGGACTCAGGGTCATTTTTTAACACCAGGCAAAACTTCTTGTTGATATGCTTCTCCAAAGTTGTGTTCGAAGCCGCTCCCAACAAAGCCCCCACAATACTTGCATCGAGCCTTATGAGACTCGTCACTCATCTCCACCAAATCCCAATATTTCCAAATTCTTTGGCTTCGAGTATGTTGTAGAACTTGCACAATAAAGGGGTAGCGGATTGTGATGCCATATCAAGAGTAATGAAAATGAAAGAGATAAAAAGTGAGAGTTTTTTGCGGTTTTTTTGTTGCATTTTTTGTTTTTTGTTTTTGTGTTTTCGAGTGGGTTAATCGACTGAAACATCAAACATATATTTATAGTGATAAAGTGGGGTGTTAGGGATGATAAAAAAAGGTCAACCCCCCCTTCCCATAAACGGTCATATTGTTGTTGCCAAACGGCTAGTCTCGAAGTTTAAAAAAACACAAAAAATAGTCAAAGCCGATTACTACCTGGGTACGATCGGGTCGGGTCAGGGTACAGTGAGGAATTGTGGAACCGACAGGTACGAAACCCTACCCACAGGGTACGTGTATGATCGGGTACTACCCAGAACCTGGTACGGGTACAACCCGAGGGGTTGGATCCGTACTCGTGTTTTATGTGCATGCCTAGCTTCGGCCTCTAGGTATGGGCTTAAGTCCATTAACCGCTCCATGAGCCCATTTTAATGAATATGGATCAGTACTTGGGTTAAGGGAATGGGTTGGGTGCCCTAGGCAAGGGCGGCATGGCCGACAGCATAGGACACTATCTCAATGGGGACACCGAATTATTAAATACAATTTATATTATATATAAAAAATAAAAAAAATAGTTAAAAAGGTTCCGGATGCCTCTAGCAGGATTAAATCTCACAACCTCTTGGTTATGAGATTGTATCCTTACCACTAGACTAACTAGGATTCGTTGTTAAATATATTAGATAAATATTTTATAATTAAATGGATTAGATGCATTAAAAAAATTTAGAAGCTTACTTTGTATTTTAAGTTACTGAATTTAAAAAAGTCCGAAAGGAGACAATTAGATTAATTAAAACTTAAAAACGTGAATTGAGTCTAATTTGCTATAAAGAATGCTCGGAGAGCTTCACGAGTTATTAGTTAGGCATTACGGTATGCAATTCTAACAATTTTGATTTTTTTATGTTTGCTTATCAAATGTTTGTTTTTCAATTAAAAGTTAGTTTATATAATTTAATACGTTGGTTCTTGAGGGGTTTTTTTCGGCTCCGGCACAAGACATCAAAACCTCATAACCAACCTTGGTCGGCCCTTTTGTTACCTTACGTATAACGTAGCCCATCAATTATTAGTCTCTTTATTTTTTAAAACTTGCTATAATACAAATAATGAGAAACGTATATACAACGCGTAAACCAGTGTTGATGTTTTAGTTCGTGTTAGGATTTGGTACCACTAGATCTATACCAAGAACGGTGTAGGCCAATGAATTTTACAAAGAAGTTAAGGACCGGATTGAACAAACCATCGAATTCAAGCCACTACCACGCCTTGAAACAACCCTCAGAAAAATCGAGCCAGTGTTTACTGAAATCACTGCGTCAAGCAAGGTGTTGAACCGTCCCGACGAATTAACCGCAACCTTCACCAGCCTCCTAGAGAACGGGAAGGAGCTTCTTGTTGAGTGCTTGAGCGTCGGAGAATGGAGTTTATTAGAGAAACAAAACTACGCAAATAAATTGATCCATTTCGATGACGAGCTCTTGCGCTTCTTTCAGATAGATCTGCAGGCGATTTTGTTGAGCTCTAACTTGAGGATTTTGAGTGGAGTTAATGGTTTAGTGGATCGTGGTGGTTCTAGCGGGTTTTCGGGTTGCTGCAGTGTTCCAGGGCTCCCAGAGTTCACTATTGGTTTGGATCAACATGTTAAGGAATTGAAGTGCAATGTGCTCAAGGACGAGACTCGAGTGTTGGCGGTTTCAGCCCCTGAAGGTTTTGGCAAAACTACTTTGGTCAAGAAGCTTTGTCATGATGATCATATCAAAGGTACGTACCCACACTTCTTGATCATGTATTAATTAATAATTGACACAATTTAGATTGTTTATTTATATGTTATATTGTCACTTGACAGGTATATTTGGTGACAACATCCTCTATGTAACTGTCTCAACAGAGACCAGCCTAAAGAGTATCGCCAGAAACCTATTTAAACATTATGATATAAATGATTTTGATTTTACAAGTGAAGAAGACGCGAAGAACCAAATAGAGAACCTAATTAAACAAAAGGGATCAGGTAAAATGTTGTTGGTTCTTGATGATGTCTGGCCTAGTACAGCATCTGTTATTCAGGATCTTAAGTTCCAATTACCAGGATACAAAATTCTAGTCACAACAAGGTTCTCATTTCCACAGTGTGACTCCATGTATAAGTTGAGCTTCTTGAAACCCGAATATGCAAAGCCTCTTTTTTGCCGCTCCGTGTTTCCAAGTGATCAGAATCCGATGTATAATGTGCGAGACGATTTTGTTAACAGGGTAGATGAAAAAAAACAAATTTTATTTATGTATTAAAAGTTAAACTGCTAGTTCTCATGCGTTTCTGTTTGTTCTTGTGGATGTAGGTTGTCGAATTCTGCAAAGGGATTCCATTAGCTCTAACTGTTGTCGGTGCATCGTTACGTGGTCAAGCTGAGGACACATGGATATCCACCCTTAAGATGTAGGTTCAATGGCTTTGCTCTTGCTCTTACTATTTCTATTTCTATTGCTTTTGCTATTGACTATTACTGTTACTGTTATTTTTGTTGCTACTTTTATGCTTACCCAACATGTGCACAACTATTTGCATGCTCTTATCTTTTTAATAATCTTACGTCACAAAACTACAGATGAAGAATGCAGCTCTACTTGGTATGATCTAAACGCACTGAATTTTGAAGTATTGATATTAATTATAAGGAGTGAAAACTACACTCTACCGCGATTCATCAAGCAGATGAGCCCAACTAAAGGTTATAATCTATTAAACGGTGCGATATTATCTCGATATGGGCCTGGGTTAATGGATCGCTTTGTTTCAGTAAGATGTTAAAACTTGGAGCCGAAGAAATATAACAAATCTGTGCACGTGTGGAACGTGATGCAGATCAAGTTTGTTTGGCTTATTATTATTATTTTTGTAGGTTTTGGTATTATACTATGATATCATTATTGATATGTTTCCTAAGTATTGTTTAGTTGTTGGTCAAGGTCATATTAGTATACATAGAGGTCGCATGTATGTGTTTAATTAATATCTCCTTTTCATTCATGAGTTGTAACCGTAAGTCGAGTTATAAATAAAAAGATTCGAGGGTTGTCTCCCCAATACATTTGTGTTCTGATGATTTGATACTCGTTTCACTTGTGAGATTCATTCTCTAGTTCAACACAACTAAAAGTTATAATCATCACAGGTTATGGAGTTTATCCAACTCAACTAGCTAGACAATCTTCAAGTTCTAGGATCTTTATTCAAACTAAGTAGAATCAGATTCGAACACGTGTCACTTTCTTGGTCTGTTCAAGTCGTCTTCACATTGAAGTCTCTAAAGAAACTTAGTTTTGTGATATGTAAGATAGGTGATGTTCTCGGTAGCGATACTGCCGGGTTGTCTTACATGCTAGAAAACCTCAAAGATCTTGAATTGATTTATATTATGATTTGAAGAAACTACTGTTCGTCTCCAGAAACTAATGATCAATAATTGCCAAGAGCTCGATGCTCTTCCTGAAGATTTAGGGAAACTATCAAGTCTTGAAGTCCTGAGGCTTCGTTGCAGGGACGGATCTAGAGTAGGAGCGGGGGTAGCGGCCGCTACCCCTCAATATATTTTTCCGACGAAGTGTAAAACTAATGTAAAATTCAAATTTTCTCTTCCTTTTATGTTTCGGTATACCTTTAGGTTTCAAAAATTTAAATTTCCGCTACCCCTAAATTGTTTTTCTAGATCCACCACTGCTTCGTTGCTGCACGAAACTTAAGGAACTGCCTGTATCAACTGTAAGCCTTCATAAACTGAGCTTAATGGATATTTCAAATTGTTTGAGTATAGCTACATCACACACATTCTATTCTATTTTGTACATCTTTTATTTGTATATGTTGAGTATATAACATCATGATCACTCTTATCACCTCCTAACTGCAACATCACACACGTTCAGTTATGGATTATCTATTTTTTTATGAGATAAACTAGAAAAATGTTTGAATATGGGTGATTGTGCATCAAATCTTAATAATCGTACTTATGAATTGTTCTAGTCACATAATCTAAGGCGGATGGACTTGTATTTACACTAACGTATAGCAAAATTAACACGCGTGTAGACATATGGTTCTAAAAACCCTAACCCATGATAAAACCCGGCTCGGAAACCTATAACAAGTTAATATAAACACATGGACATGACACGTGTCACAGATCGGGCAATAAAAGAAGTCCTCCCCAATCTTAACTCCTTATTCATACATCACAAAGTTTGCATGCAAGATATGGACCATCAGATAACTAACTTTTATTCCTTAAGTCCTACTATATTATAACGCACCCAATCACATGACATCATCTTCATATTTTTTCTATAAATAACAGGTAAAGGGGGGATTTTACCCAACGTTCTCATACTCTCTGATTTCATACTTGTCACTTGTTATTTTCCTCTAAATTTCTTCTCATGTCGGATGGTTATTACAAAGAAATATCTCATGTTGGATGGTTATTACAAAGAAAGTTATCATGTCGGATGGTTATTACAAAGATTGTTTTTATACATCAACGCTATTGATGGAACGAGGTCTATTAAATGAGTTGATGGTTTTAGGTAGGGGTGTTTAAAATACCCGAACCCGATTAACCCGATCCGACCAAAACCCGAATAAGCTAATTAGGGTCGGGTTAAATAGGGTCAAAAGTATTAATTGGGTTATTCGGGTTAACCTGAATAACCCGAACTGTTAATAGGGTCGGGTTGCGGGTTTGTTTTGGAAAAAATATCGGGTTCGGGTTAACCCGAATAACCCGATTAGTGTTCCATGCCTATCAATTCAATTTACATATATATATATATATATGCATATGGTTGGATCGTTCACAAATAATCTCTAGTTCTCGGTCCTTTGTTCTCACTAATTTTCACAAACTTAATATTTAATCATTTATAATAAATTGAATGGGAAAAATGAGACATAATTATAACTTATTCACATAAATATAAAGACTGACGCTTTATAACTTTAGTTGCTCGCGTTTTGAAATAATTAAAATTACTATTCAGTTGTAAATTAATAATACAAACCAACAACGGAGATGATCAAACATTTTCCAAATTATTGTATTCTAAATTGATAGTACAATGACATTTTGATGTGGATTCGAACCTGAGATCTTTAATTAGGTTAGAAAGTGTTCTAGTTACCAAGTAACCCAATTAACCCGGCTAACCGAAACCTGATTAACCCGAACCCAAAAAACCCGAACCTTAATGGGTCGGGTTGCGGGTTAGATTTTAATTTTAAAAAACCGGATTAACTTGACCCGGTTAACACCCCTAGTTTTAGGTTCCGAGGGGAAGGGGGGAGATAAACCGGTTTCAAAACCACTGGAATGAGGTCTATTTGAGTTCGGTTGAACGTCTTCTCACGACTTTGTACCATAAATATAATTTTGTAGAATAATTTTCACTTTAAAAAATAATATATTATTTTCATATTTTGTTACTGTTAGGCTAATTAAAATGTTATGAATTATAAGTTGTATTTTTTTCCTCATATGTGACTATGTGTGTTTGACTATTAATCCAACTAGTAGTATTCGCTCGCTCGCGCGTTGCGCGAGCGTTTTTTTTTTTGTTTATGAGCTTCTGGAATCCAGTGTCATTTCTACTTGGTGATCTGTAAAGTCTACAATCTAAACACCATAAATCCACCCAAACCAATAAAAAACAGAGGCAATGCTCAAATTCTTTTAATATAGAGCATAGCATTAATGGTAAAATAAGAAAAAGAAGTAGACATAATATGAAAACCCACAATCCATCTCCACCATTTGATGTTGAAAGTAGCATGTTACATATTTGTTGAAATTACTTTTACCATTGAGTCCTTGATTGGCTCCTGCTCACATGATTATACTCACCGTTACAACCAGTTAAATAGGATAAAATCTTAGTCGCCATTAAGGAACAATTGAAGATTTGTGCTCAAGTTGTGTGGTTTTTTTTACAATGAAATTAGGTTACCACGGTTATAGCTTATATATAGCATATACTCTTAGATCCCCATTGATGAAAAATTAAAACTCTGTGCTCAAGATTTGTGAGTTTTTGTTTAAAAATAAGGTTAGTTATTTGTTTGGGTCCTCTTCACATGATTATATCCATGTATTATAGAATCTTGATAAACATTAATGCAAATTTCAGCTAAAGATATGTGGGTTTTTATTTGAAATAACTACCAAATAAAAAGCCAAATCAAAATACGAATGTCCAGCTAAACAAACAATCCAATTTCATAAACTACTCATCCGCCCTAAAAGCTTTACATAGCAAGGCTTCAAAATAAAAAACCTATTGAAAATCCAAACAAACTACAATCTATTTATAAGCAACCACAAATCGATAATAGGAACCAACTATATACTCACAACATGATAATTGCAAAGAAGGATTATACTTCAAATCGATGTTCTGGCATATGATCTCCAAATCGTTGCCTCTATCTATCAAACACGCAAAGTAACTGAATTCGTAGAAGAACACGGGCCTGATGGAAGGGGGTTTCTCAGTAACGATTTCCTTTTTACTCTCAAACCTCAGAAGTCGAAGACGATCGCAAGGCCTTTATCACGGTCATTGATTATGATCACCTACATATCCAACACTAACCGTTCCACCACGTACCACCACCACCGCCATCGCCTCTCCTATCGTCGTCTTCAGCTGCTTCCTCTCCCGTATAATCTCCTCTTTCTATCTCTCTAGTTAACGTGTTTCTAAAAGAGATAGACAAGGGATGAAACATGTATGAAAATACCCAGCTTGTCAAAAATAATTACAAAAAAGTCATCGGTTACTGTTAATACTGTTCAATTTCTTTGGTTTTTCAATATAAGAAGAATAGTAAAAAAAAGTTAATACGTGCTGTTTAATTTCCCATTTAATACATGACAGAAAGAGAACAATTCAAGTATTTATTTAGCCCTACAGAAATGTAAAGAAGGGTGTGATTTATATTTCATTCGAATCACCAATTTGTGAATAGAAATAGAAGAACACGTACGTACAGGTGAGGTTATGACCGGCTATGATTACTGACTATGACATATCATATTCATGCCTGTGAAAAGGACAATAATTCTTATTAACTACCCTTTCTCTTGCATTAATTACACTTAATTTTCTTTTTTTTTAAAAATTTTTAAAGGTGTAAATGAGTTAAGCCGGCTAGTAACTTACTCGAGATCGACTTGGTAAAAAGCTCGTTCGAGTCGAGTAATAACGAGCTCGAGCCTGATCTCGAGCCTAAATTAATGTTCGTTTTGTTATCGAGCACGAGCTCGAGCTTTGCATTCAAAACTCGTCGAGCTTTAACGAGCTTTTTGTTTATGCGTTTTTATTTAGTTTTATAAGTATATATTCTTAAATATAAATTAAAATATTTATAAAATTTAATAAAAAAAGATTAATAATATGTATTTGTTATATATAAAGTGTATGATACTATGATTATAAATATACATAAATTTAAATATAAAAATATATATAAAATAATTAAATTCTAAACGATCCGAGCTCGGGCCGAGCTCGAGTTTGAAAACTTTTTGACGAGCCAAGCTCGAGCTTTGGAATTAAAGCTCGAAACGAGCCGAGCTCGAGATCGAGCTTTGTTAAAACTAAAACGAGTCGATCTCGGGCTCAGCTCGTTTACATCCCTAGCTAGTATTTTTTTACTCATCATCTCTTTTTTTTAAATTAAAGAATTATTTTAACAAAAAAATCTATAGCAAAGAACTAGAGAAGACAAAACAAATCCATTATAATAAGAGACTCATAAAAACAAGTACAACACTACAATCTAAAAAACATGAAAAATAACTACACGCTCCGTCCAACTATTACATTTAACAAAAGATGATTAATCTTTAATCAATTATAATCGGTTTGAGAAATTCTAGCTTAATTTGTTATTCCAATTCACTATCCAAAGAATGACATATATGTGTTCTATATATATGGTGAGTAGAAACATACTTCCTTCTTCATATCGTTAGATTGAAATATCGTCTCGTTTATTGTATTTCGTATAACCCAAAAGCCTCTATCACTTCTTTCTTTTTCTTTTGACAATTGCATCACATCACATTAAACCAAACTCGTGAAGATTATTGCCTCTATCACTTCTTTCTTTTTCTTTTGACGATTGCATCACATTAAACCAAACTGAAAATCACACGGCACATAGAGGCCTATCTGATATATACGTACCCAGCTAGTTTAGTGTCCGCGTTATGCTCGAGAACATAACACTCAAACAATGATTTTAAGGATTTCATGAGACACATACGGTTCCAATTAGTTTTGAGACAAAACCATAGTAAAACTGGAACATAAACTTTATTTAACACACCCTTTTTTTAGTATAACAATATTATACTCAAAATAAAGAGAATTAAATAGTCAGTTTTATGGTGTAGTTTTTTAGAAAATAATTTCTTATAAAAAAACTATGTATGTTTAAAAAATACCAAGATATTTAATTGTAGATTATTATCAACTTTATCAATAAGTTTCATTTTTATACCCTATAAAATATAACTACTTTTAAATTTATTAAGAATTTACTAGAGATAATATCCTAAAGTACGTGTCACCGCTACTTTGATCCACTTTGTCTCGCTCCGTAGACCACCGATAGTTATAAAGTTATAGTGTGATAGGGTTAGAAAAATGTTATTATGTAGTTAGACACGTCATAAATATGTGATAGTGTGTAGTGGTTGTGTAATAGTTTATAATTATTAAAAGTTGACTAAAAATTAAAAAAATACAAAAAAAATATATACGTACTCCATCTCTTCCTCTTTGACCATGACCACCATCACGGTTTCTCCCATCGCGCCTAGAAGATCGAGCGGTGTTCTAGGCATAATAGGCTTACTGGCCCCTCTTTTACACCCCTGGTTACTACGGAGTATAGACAACCTTATAATAAACACACACATCGTTGCATCAAATGGTATTTTTACTTTAATCACCGTTCAGACTATGTTAATTATTTAACTATAAGTTTACTTTACTTATACATTTAAACTACTCCAAATTAATCCACCTCACACCCAGATGTAAACTGATAATTAACCTCAAGTTTTATAGGCAACTAGGTTTAATACCCGTGTGTTACATATGGGTTAAATAATAAAATTTATAAATAAATTATAACATTATCTTAAGTAATTATAAATATTTAATATTTAATAAATTGGCTCCATCAACTTTGTATTATAAAAAATGACATACAAATTTACCTCCAAAACTTCCTATTATAAAAACATATTTCCCCCTAAAATGGACCCCTAAAACTTTGAATTATTATATAGACTAGGTTTAATACCCGTGTGTTACACACGGGTTAAATAGTAATATTTATAAAGAAATTATAACCATTATATTTAACAATTTGTAAATATATAACATTTAAGGAGTTGGCTCCATCAACTTGCATGGTGAAAAATTTAGCTAAATTTTACCTCCCAAACTTCCTATTATAGAAAAAAAATCCCTCCAAAAATTGCCCCCTAAAAGTTTGATTTATTAGATAGATAGACTAGGTTTAATACCCGTGTGTTACACATGGGTTAAATAGTAATATTTATAAAGAAATTATAACATTATATTTAACAATTTGTAAATATATAACATTTAAGGAGTTGGCTCCATCAACTTGCATGGTGAAAAATTTAGTTAAATTTTACCTCCCAAACTTCCTATTATAGAAAAAAAAATCCCTCCAAAAATTGCCCCATAAAAGTTTGATTTATTAGATAGATAAGGAGGTGGCTCCATCAACTTGCATGGTGAAAAATTTAGCTAAATTTTACCTCTCAAACTTCCTATTATAGAAAAAAAAATCCCTCCAAAAATTGCCCCCTAAAAATTTGATTTATTAGATAGATTAGAGCGATCACTACCAAATAAGCTAGCTAGTCACATCTTAACTCGTACTAGTTTAATAATTTGACTAATCTGCATCCAAACTAATCTATAAAAATATAACACAATTAAAATAGATTTCTATTCCTTTAACACAACACACAACCGATAGCATGCGTGCGTTGAAGTGAAAAATATAATAATTTTGTACTATTGTTTTAAACTAGTAAGAAGTAAAATTAAACTGATCGAACCATTGATAATGGAGATCAACATTAATTACATGTATTAGAGTCAACAATATTCTAGTTGCATTGGATTAGTTGGTTATTTTGTTAATAGTTACTTTAACTAACTGCAATTTCCAATGTGGTATAGTGATAAGAGGTTTAGATTCTTCAAAAGAGACCCAACTTCTATTTTCACTATCATCATTTTGGAAGAGGGAAATGGAGGCAATGAAGGGAGACTTGTGGCAACACTAGTTCGATCTCTGAGCCAAACGAGTTTTACCGCTAACTTGTTGTCGTGCTTATGGGCGGACGGGTTAGTGGGTTTTCCCCGAATTGGAGTCGGGGTTTTAATAGGTGGGTTTCGGCTGTCCAGCGCTATCTGTGTTCGTAGAGCGTTTGGGGTCGCTTTTCGCTATTGGGTTATCCCGGATAGCCGGGCTATTCGTTTCGGTGTACGTAAAAAAAAGTTACTTAACTAACTTATTGTTAGTCATTTTTATATGTAAATTACATTCCTTTGACTCTTCAAAATCTTTAATGTATCATCTATTTATAACTTTTTATTTGAAATTATTTCACTCTTTAATGTATCATCTATATCTATGGTAATTTACTAAATGTATAACATTTTTAATTGAAATTATGATATTTTTATTAACAATTTTTTTTACAGCCCGTCCCGTGTATAACACGGGCATATAAACTAGTCTATCCAATATTGGACTATAGGAAAAAGACAATATTTTGACATTCCGTGTTCGTAGCTATTGTTCTGTTCGGATATTATTAAATCCTTAATAATTATATAAAAACGTGTCACTCATCACTGGATCATACTTATTTTACATATACTAGTAGGGACCCGCGCGATGCAGCGGGGTCGAGATTTTCGGTGACAATTGTTTATAGCATGAGCCTAGGTTATGGGCGTAACATGTGTAAAGTAATTAATAACTGAAGATGACAACTGTCGACGATAATATTAAAACAACCATGAGTTGAATACGTAAACATTCAAATCTTAACATTCAAGGTGAAAAAAAAAATGATCCATTGTGAGCTCATGAAGACGTGACATAAATTAATCGTACTTCCTACACATCTCTTCGATAAGATCCATATTTTCCCACCACCAAGTATCATCCAGAGGAAGCTCGGGGATTTCCGGTTTTTCTTTGCCTTTGCCTTTTACATCCTTCATGTGTTGGATATTGACGGGATTCTCCTCATTGACTGTCACCTCATTCGTTGGAGCTGGAGCAACGTTGGTCACTGAAATTTCAATGTTTAGTTTGTTGACATAAGTTTTCAATAAACACATGTGTTATTTGTTGCTTAAATATAAAGAATACCTGGCACATCATTCAAATTAAAATTAGTCTGGTCCATAATAGATTTTTGAACTCTGAAATAACAAAATGTAAAATAAGTTTGTAAGAACATTATAATAATAGTTTGAAAAAAATGCAAATATATATAATGAAATATTCCTAAGTCATTAATCATATGAAAACATATTCCTAAGTTATATCACACATACATTTCACCTATCATGCAAAACCTCCCGATACACGACATTTGAGGTGTACACTCCGTTTCGTTTGAAATCTCTTGCAGGGTGTACCAAAACCTTTGTATTCCCCCGTGATATTCCTCTTGATAACGCCACATAAAGCTGCCCGTGAGAAAAAACAGAATCCGGAAGATAAACTCCAACATGAGGGATTGTTTGACCTTGAGCTTTATTGATGGTCATTGAAAAGCTAAGTCGAATGGGAAATTGTTTTCTTTTAAGCTTGAACGGGAACATTTCATCATCTGAAAGAGTTAGTGGGATCCTGGGCAAAAAAACTCGTTTCCCTGCATGTTGACCTACGGCTATCTCAGCATCAATAACATTGCGTTGGAAGGCTCTACATATCAACCGTGTGCCATTACATAGACCGTGTGAAGGATCGATATTCCGTAACAGTATAATGGGGCACCCAATCTTCAAGCGAAGCTTATGAGGCGGGAGTCCACTAACAGTTAGTGCGTTCAAGAACTCGACCGGATAAAAGTTGTGGTGATCATCTTCTACAGTATCAAAACTATAGTAAACTTTTTCCTGCCCTTGGAACATGTCAATCATTTGATCATTTATTTCATCAACGCTTTCATTTTTTGTGGATAATATTGCTCTGTTGATTATGTAATCCGAAGAGCGTAAGTTTTCTTGCATCGCGGGGAATACCACTTTGATCAAATCTTTTACCGATTCTTTTTTATCTATGCACGGAACCGTCATGTCGTCTGGTATACGGATAAATGTACCTTCGATTGACTCTTCAGTTCCATCACCCACTCTCAGTAGGAAATCAGAAAACCACGGATCTGTACGCGCTCTCATGTTTATGGTCAGACGCATCTTCTTCGTCACAGACCACAAAGGTGACATCCGTAGACTGGCGTCCACAATCTGTGCGCGAGTGCCACGTTTGATGACTGGCAACACCTGCCTGAAGTCCCCTCCCATTACCATTATCTTTCCACCAAAGGGGAGACTAACGCCTATAACATCCTGCAATGTTCGATCTACGGCCTCTATCCCCTGACGCTTTGCCATTGATGCCTCGTCCCATATGATTACTGTGGCCAACCTAAGTATTTCAGCCGCACCGCTTTGTTTTTTTATCGGGCACATCGAGTTTTTGTCAAGGGTAATCGGAATTTTGAACCTCGAGTGAGCCGTTCTACCTCCTGGCATATTATTCGCTGCAGCACCAGATGAGGCGGTAGCAAGAGCAATAAGACCGCGCGAACGAACTTGAGCCAACAAAGCCTTATACAAAAAGGTTTTTCCCGTCCCACCAGGTCCATCTACAAAGAACACACCTGAACGATTGTCATCCACATGCGACATGATCTCATCAAACACCCTTTTCTGGTCTGAATTTAGATCGTCTTTTGCACGTAAGTGTTCAGGATCCACAGCTATCTCATACTCCTCCTGTACCTCACGGGAACTTGCGTGCTGTACGTTTTCTTGTGTTATATCAGGAAGATCGAAATCGCGAATATGTTTACCCATAGATTGTAGAAAGACCCTAATGTCTGTAAGAACCATATTCTGTACTCGTCCCGCGTTCTGGCAATGCAAACGATAATCTTCAGAAAGAGATTCGAAGTGTTCATTCCACAACCTACGAATATCACCAGGTTCGCAAAATACCATTATTGTAGCGAACAACCTTCTAAGTGAACCGGGGAACTGAAACAAAGAGGCTTCCGTGAGACATTGCGATAAACTGTCATCGTTCTCTATTAACCCGTGCTCTAGAGCCGCTCTTCGAAATGTTGGGTGCGTTACACCATTAATCGTGCGAAGATTTTCAAAAGAAGTAGGTCCTCTTACATTTAACAAAAGCAGTCGCAAGTAGTACCTTTCTCCTTCAGCGGGATTAGCAGCAATAATACGACCTCGTTGTCCCTGAGCTTTACGTTCGTTCCATTTACGTGTGCTTGCATTCCATGTATAGTGTTTAGGAAAATCCTTATAAAGATATTGTCTTGCATTGGGATTCGACCTGTTTGTTTTAAAAAATGCAGTGAGCATGGAATCCTTGTCTGCCTCCCTATCAACAACGTTTTCCAGCGTATCATTCTTTCTAAATCTAACCATCTGCATGTTCGGGAGATGAAGCTGTAAGGCCAACACCGAAGGATGGATTTTAGAAAGGTCGAATGAAAAAATACGCCACATGGCCTCAGGAGGAGACACGTAACGCGCATCCTGATATGTTTTTATCTCATTAATAACACCTTGCCCGTCTTCATCGACGTGAATAACTTGCTTGTCGTGTCCTTTGTAAACATATTTGAACAGATACTTGACAGATTTTATGCTTGAACAAACCTCGACATTCATATGGCAGTTAAACATCATCAAAAGCCTTGGGTTATAAGGGACCACCCATCTGTTATCAAGATTTGAGCCTCGCACATCGACACTAATATTGTTGTTTCTCCTTCTGTATAAAGGATATGAATCCTCTCCTTGCGTCGTCTGTTCATTAAACCCTCTGGGATAATGAAACCGACACACCGGTGGATCACCCTGCATACAAGGACTGTTTTTTCGTAAAGCACCGCAGGGACCATGCATCATGTGCTTAACAACAACTTCGTGGAGCTTCGGATGTCGTACCGGGTCAGGAATCTCAGCACACACAACCTTATCATAATGATCCGGGTTTCCCATTTTGTCTTCCGCGTGCATGATAAGGAGGAAATGCGCATGCGGCAAACCACGCTTCTGAAACTCGATGACGTAAACGTATGACTTAACATGACCGAGTATATGTTTCTTGAATAGATGATGCTTAAGCTCCTCTAATCGGGCACGAAACACCCTAGAAACAAGATCTGGACGATCTTGTGCAGTTTGGCCCGGTTTTAAGTTATCACATATCTCAGGCCACTGAGGATTACAAGTCATCGTCAGGAAAAAATCGGGACGTCCGTCGTCTTGAACTAAAGTCATGGCATCTAAAAAACGACGTCGCATATCGCGAGGCCCTCCAACGAAACTCGCAGGCAACACAATCCGTTGTCCGACTCTGTTTGGGTTTACCTCCCCAGCATGCACACAATCAACAATACCTTGGTATAGATCGGCTCGTATCTCACCTTGGTGGTGTTCAACATACTGTAAACGGGATGTCTCAATCTTTATGTAAATATCGACGACAAACTGTTGTAACAGCCGACAACCTAACAATACTAAGTTTTCGATCGGGCGAATCTGAAACTTGTAACAATAATACTCTCGCATGGCTACCGTTGTCCTACCACTTGGTTGGTTAGCACCTAGATGCAGATAAAAGATCAAATTATTAGTACAAAATAAAACTCATCTTTAAAATCACAGAATAGTTTTCTGTACCTCTAGGCTCTTCGTCGATGATATCCGATTGGTTATTAACATCACTGATTGGGACTCCTTTACGTGGTATATTAGGATGCCATCCCGACTCACCATTAGGAAAAAACAGAGGATAGCATAACGGATCGTAACATCCAAAGTACGGCTGAATGGTTTGAGAACGCTCCGACCTTCCGTACACAACAATACTTCTTTTATATGTTGTAATATTGTCATTGCCTTCAACCCAGATACCGGCAACCTAAAGAATATGTGTTTTATGAGTAATAATCACCATAGGTGTAAATGTAAATTTATGTTAATCATATACCTCGGATGTCGTTGGTCGGTTGTACACCCTCTGGTCAACCTCAACAGAAGCGTTAAGAGTGACTTTATAGTTGTCTAGAGGACCCAGCTCGGAAAGTCTACGGAATGTCATTGCATAAGGATTTGTAGAAAGAACACGTGTCAACGTCCTAGTAATATTCCGATCAAGGTTTGGCCATTGGAGCCTATGTTCCAGTTCGGTCTCGGGGTCATAAAAGTACAGCTGTAAGTATCTGGGTGTTCCATCCCTAGAGACTAACTGGTCAATTCTATGATAGATTCCTTTGTGTGCACGAAAGGTATATACCCCGTCCCTCATATTGTTCAGTGTTTCATCTAACGTGACACCCATCGAGGCGAAGCTAAAATTGGTGTTATAAGCTCGTATGTTGGACCTAAACAATGTGCCAGTTTCATTTTGCAATGTGAAAAGCTGGTACAGTTCACCAGGGATCTCTAAATGTGCTAGTTCAGTCTGACCATTCATGCAACAAAAGGAAGGGAATTCAAATTTAAATAGTTTTGCAAAACATTTCAAACATGAACTCCGATCCTGTAAGATGAGAGACTCCGTTGGTACACCGGCATAAACAAAGTTATATGGATCATCTTCTAAGTTGATGTCTCCTACTGGTGGTTGATCGCCGACCGTAATCTGTGAAACCTCGGCATCATTTGAAATGCGGCTTTCTCTCTCTTTACGTGCAACATAATATCGTCTATTACACTCTCTTCTTTGCTCGATCAAGCTACATGCCAACCTCACATTTGAATCTTGTAACGTGTTACTACGATTAGGTTGTAAGGCTCCTAGAGGTACTCTTTCACACGACTGATTAGCGGAACGTGATATGAGAGGAGTGCGTTGAGAGACACCGGCGCTTGCGACATTTGCCGCTTTGTTGTTCTCTTTGTCTAAATAGCGTTGTCTTTGATACTGTTTTCTCTTTAGGGTTCGTGATGTAGATGGAGTTGAGGAGGAAACTTCATCATGATCCGTAGGTTGCCCGTTGGTCATATTAAATTTATGAATACCTTATGGAACGAAAAACTACGTTGTAAGTATGATTAGGCATTTTATCTATCAATACAACATTTTGTAAGCAATGTTAAAATAACTAAGTTATATATGACATACATGGCAAGAACCTAAAGTAAAGGAAAGTCCTAACAATTTATGTATGACACACATAATAACAAAAAGAAAAAAAAACTAAGCACATACAGTCAACACGGAAGTTATTTGTTTCGTTTTATTTAATTTTTTGGAATTGTGGTTTTTTTTTGCGATCTAAGTTGTATGGTGTATATTGATCGTTCTAGTTGCATGCTATTTATTTATTTATTTATAACAGTTATATGTAACTTTGTATGAAAAAACAACATAATGTTTATCGTATATAGTAATAAATGAATATTCTATATTATAATAGCTTCCAATAAATAAACCAATGTAAATGTGTAACAAATGTTGGTAACGAAATACATAAACTAAAAGAAGAACATAATAGAACGAGCCTCCGGCATGTTTGGTTCAACGACAACCCTAGTGAACTCAGTTGACCGTAAAATATTCCCTATAATCAAAAAATGAGATGAGATGTGTAAGTTACAGAAAAATATGTCGATCCTAAAAATATATGTTAATTTTTTAAAAGTTGAAAGGCTAGCATACCCTCTGGCAAACGAATCAACTTAACCCGAGATACAAAGACAATTGCTTTTTCTATCATCGCACGAAAGGTGTTCATCATATGAATCTCCGGCGGGTCGTATAAAGATAATTGTATTAAGCCACCACTGTTAAATCTTTAATTATATTAGGAAAGAAATATATTGTATGATTAATGGATTTAAAAGTATGTTGTCAATGATATTAGTATATTTTAGTGCCTTACGTATGATCTTTCAGAAACATACGACTCTCTCCACATAGCCGCACACCGTTGACAATCTTCCCAACAACATCTAAAACCAATAAATGCTCTTTATATTTGGTTAAAAAATTATGTAGCATGGAATCAAAATTTCTATGTACCATAAAAAATTATACGTACCGTAGATTATGTTATTAGTGCTTTTGTTCTCCAAAAGATATTTAATGTTTGGCACTAACGGAAACACACGTAACCCTTTTGGAAGATTAGTGGAGAATCGTACAAGTTTAGTATGCTCGTTAAAATCAACCTTGAAGTCACTCCAAACCAAGAGGTAGTTTTTGTGTTTGGGCCAGTCCTTGATATCGAATCTCTCCCTTCGGAAACGGTTTAGAACAAACATGTTCCCAACCGGATCCATGTCTACGTACGTCGATATGAAAGCTTTCGGGATAAAACCAACAACCCTTTGTCTCTAAAAAAACAAATCTATTGATTTTAAAACCATGCACCTAATGTTATTTTGTAAACTTTATAAGAATTAAAGATAGGCTAACTTACGTGTTGGTCTAGAAAAACTATCAACATGTTGTCCCCAGACGCACAAGGCAAAAGAAAGTCGACCCAAACAAAGCACACAGTATACCAAACGCACTCTTGTGTGACTGACGTAAAATCATCGACAACAATATGCGAATCCATGACCAATTATACCTTTAGCATTAACAAAAACCAAAAACTTAAACAATTTGTTCTTTAAAGAAACATGAACAGTTTGCTTATATTGGCTCAAAAGTAATACTTTGTCATCCAATTTACATATGTTTATTATTTTTTTTATAACACATTATATAAAAAAACCGTACAATATAAATATTCCAAAAGAAGTCAAATATATATTTTTATTGTATAGTATAAATATTGGCAATGAGCATTTATAATTTATCTATATGAGAAGACAAAGACATAAACATGAAATACATTGTTGTTAAAAGTCAATACCATTAAATATCATAAAAAAATCAATAATTACATTCTATCCATACGAAAATAAAGAATGCAAAAAGAACAATAATAATGAAGCTAAAACCAAGGTGAAAGTACGGTATCCGTGTAAACAGCACCATGAATAACCCCGTGAAACCCTGCACGATCAAAATGATTAACCTCTAAAAGGTTCACATCGATTTCAAGAATTTGTCCCCAAACAGTGATGACAATTGTAGACCCATTTACATTGTAATGAGTAAGGGTAGTCAAACGTGGAAATGGAAGACATACTCGATAACGATATACATCTATCATGGTCCAAATTCCGTTTTGAAGCTTCCATAATTCAAATGGCTTGTTAAAGTAACCGCAAGAATCATAAGCATATAGTTCCGAGCGCCAGCTAAACAAAGCACCGTTAAGACTCAAAGTCCCAGACCTCGGATATTCTAACACCGAAAATTTATGCGTGTTTACGTCAAACCGAATAACGCTCTTGATGCCATCTAGAAATTCAGATTGGGAAACCCTGAAGTATACAGCATCTCCAGAGAAGGCTGCTAAAGACCATTCGTAGCCATTAGTAGAGTAAGGTGTCTTCTTCAAGAATGGTACATGTTTCCACGATCCACGACTTAATGAAAACAAATACACAGAAAGAGTACCTCGCCTACGTTTTATGTGAATAATGTTGTAATCATAGGTTGCGTCAACATAGAAACCAACTGAATCGCAATTTGTCTTGAAGAAACCTTGCTTAACACGGTTGGACAACATTCTGTAAGCACCTGTTAGCGGATTCCAAACAAGCAAGTCACACGCGTGTTCTAGGGTAACACATAACATGCCATCCAAGCTCGCTAAGAATATAATATTTTTTGGTTGGATATTAGCTGGGGCCGTTACTTCATTACTCGCCAAATAGTTAGGGCTTTGACGATTCAACAGCCTTGAAAGGCATGTCGGTTTGACCCCAGTGGTGATAAGTTTCTGATCTAATGAATCGGCAGCATATTTGGTGTGCGCCAATAGAAACTCCTTGCTTGATATGAAATCATGCCATTCCTTGCATACGCACTTGCATTTGATTATAAGAAGCGGTGGTAGCTCCGCAATTATCTTGAACATCAAAAGCATTAGGAGTTGCGGATTCATAGCTGATTGGATCTAGAATTGAATATAATATGAGAGAAAAAAATCATGAACTTATTAGTTAAATAGAGCTTAAATAGTCTCATATATGCGATCGAGCAAGGGTAATTAACGAACAACGCCATGGAAAACAATAAAATGGATTGCTCGTCTTACAGAAAAAACAAAACTTGTTAGGACGTGAACAAAAGACGAAGAACCATTTAATGGCAGTGGAATTATTGTCTTTGACAAATATTCTGGTTGTTCAAAATTAACGGGAAAGACAGACGATTCGTCAATACCGATAGAAAACGACTTTTGATTATAGGATGTGGAGATGCGATGAAATGCATTAGATGAAAATTTTGAGTAGATACAAAAGACAACCATAGATTGAAGTAGTTTGACGACCGTTGCCATTCATACATATTATTAGTAGTGATGAGTTTAATAAAATCTGTAGTGATCATGAGTTTAATAAAATCTGTAGTGATGATAATGAGTTTAATAAAATTTGTAGTGATGATAAAAATAATCATCATATTATCCTTTATAAATAATGGCCAAATAATAGTTCGTTTTAGTAAAGTGTAATGTTTATTTTATACAATATAACTTATCATATACAAAATAATTTAACTTATAAAAATTTGTATTTAATTAAAATAATTATAAAATTAAATTCTGCAAAAATTCTAAAAAAATAGTGTTTAACAAAACAAAAGTTTTGGGCTTGTTCTTTTTTTAGTTTAAACAAATTTATATGGTTGGGCCAATGGATATTAATATGGGTAAACGGGTTATGGACCGGGTCATGGATCATTCAGACCAAACAAAACGGGTAGGTTTTTTTTTTAAATACCGTATCACATTGTTCATTCAGACAAACCCTAAATACAGCCGTTTTCATCATCTCTTCATCGCATCTTCACCTTCACCTTCATCGATCTACTGCTTCATCGATCTACTGCTTCATCGATCTACTGCTTCAACGAACAGCCGTTTTCATCATCTCTTCATCGCATCTTCACCTTCACCTTCATCGATCTACTGCTTCATCGATCTACTGCTTCATCGATCTCGTTGCTTCATCATCTCGTTGCTTCATCATCTTCTTCCACCAAGAACATCTTCTCGTTGCTTCATCATCACCTTCACCTTCATCAGCCGTTTTCGGCATTTCAGGTAATTTTTATAAACCCTAGTTCATAGCTATGTTGTTTTTAAACCTTCGGTTTTGTTATTTGACTGTATAATTTCATTATGGAGGTTGTTCTCATTGTATGCTACTCACTTACAGAAAGAAGAGGTGGATCGCTTCTATAAAGCCTACAGGAAGTATGGAAAAGACTGGAAGAAGGTTAATGCCTCTTTTTCTATATGTTTCTTTGTGGTTTTTGTACTCTTTCATACCAGTTGACGTATGTGTTTTTTCACTTTTTCCATTGAACTTTATTTGGCTGCCATGGAGCGCACCAGACACCCTGAAATGGTCGAAGCTCTATACACAATGAACAGGGTAACAATGCAAGCCTATTTGAATTTTTTTAAGAATGGCATTCAATTTCATTATATGGATGAATCAATCATTTTTAAGTGTTGTAACCAGTTGATAAGTTTCTAGGATTGAAGATTAACCTTTTTTATGTTTCTTATTTTGCAGGCATATTTATCCTTGCCTGAGGGAACAGCATCTGTAGTTGTTTGTAATTGCAATGGTGTCTGATCACTATAATGCAATGGTGAGATCATATCATATGTCATTTATATGTTTCTGTTGCTTTTTGTGTTGATATTTCTGAGTATGATTTTGTTCAGAGATTGAATGTTTTGGCATTTTCAGTTAGGTATGCTCTGTTTTGTATTATCATCAAATTGTTCAGTTAACTGCTTGCATTAGATTTGTAATTCGCTGGCTTATACATGCTTTTAAGGGTCATCACAGTTTAAACCATCGCTATGCAGATTTTTTCATAGAGCGATGAACAAAATATACATGCTTTTAAGTGAACAAAGATTTTTTTCAGTTCATGCATTCAGCTTGTTTGATTGGTTTAGCTATGTGTTTTGCTTAAAATGTTTGCTGCAGTGTGTATAATTTGTTTAAAAAACCATGTAGGTATAATGTTATATGTTTGGTACATGTTGTATGCTTAATGGAGTGTTTGAATGTCTTCTTTTAAGCCAATGGCATTAGAATGTCACTTGTTAAAGTTATATTTAAAAATAACTTTTAATCTGTTTTTTTACCACTTATAACATTTTTAATCTGAAAAATTAGTAAGGCATAGTAAATATAATGCTAATGCAGGATTTTTGAACACTTAAAATGGTCAGATTATTTAAAACTTGGTTTTTTAACAATTGTTTGTTAGTAGGTAGGCAATGTGTTTTATTTTATGATAAATGTTTATAACACATGTTCGTAGGTAAAGTTATATGATAAAATTGTCACTTGTTAGTTTATGATAAAATTGTTGGAAGTGATGAGGTCAAATCTGGGAAACCCTCTCCAGACCTGTAAGCTCTTAATACAACGTTTACTTGTACCTTTACATGATTAAAAAAATCATACATATTGGTGTGAGTTTTATACTTGAATAGTTTGCTAAATGTGAATACTGTTACAAAGTATTTTACTAATAAAGTGGTTTTAACTTTCACATAAGAATAAACTTTGTTTTCTCTTAATTAAATCGTTTAGCTTAATTTACGAGATGTTATGGAGATAAAATATAACCCAAATCAACTCTATATCTGTTTAATTAACAGTTTTATGTTATTTACTTTTATGACATTCGTGAAATGTGTTAAACATCAGATTTCTGGAGGCTGCTAGTAGAATGGGTGTCGATGCATCTTGCTGTCTCGTGATAGAAGATTCTTTGTAAGTGAATTGTGGTTGTTTTCACTTTTCTACACATTGTAGAAAATATTTGTGATCTTCATGTAAAGACTTCTTTTTTGGTAATTTTTTATGTGAAAATTTTCATTACTGGGTTGCAACTTTTGAAGTTCTTCTTTTTAAGTTTCTGAAATGGTTAATGAGGTGATTATATCAACAAGCAGGGTAGGGATAAAAGCCGGAAAAGCTGCGCATATGCAAGTGGTGGCAGTGCCATCTATTCAAACTGAATCAGATCAATATTCAATTGCTGATTATGTGATTCATTCTTTCCTAGATTTTCAGCCACAATTATGGGGACTCCCACCGTTTGATGATTGTATGTTTCCTAACCGAAAAACCATCATTTTTCTTTACTCAAATTGTTCAATTAACTTTTGTGGTTGCAGGGGTGATGAAAGCATTGCCAATTGATCCAATTCATTTCAAGGGATCATACAAGAATGGATTTCTTGAAGAAGTTTCAGGTTTACAGTTCATTATAATCGCATTTTTTTTTATAAAGGATTAAGGTTCACCAAATGGGTGGGTTGGGTAACGAGTATCTTGGTGCGCGTTAAAATTAAAAAAGGCTCAAATATCTTGGTGCACGTTAAAATTAAAAAAGGCTCAACCGCTCAACTTAGAATGTCACTTGTTAAAGTTATATGATAAAATTGTGTTAGTTTATGCCTCAGTTGGTGATGTAGGTTTTTCGATTAGTTTGAATGTTATTGCATTTCAGTTTTATTGATTCGTTTATTGACTTAGTTGATTATATTTTGATTTGCAGGATATGGGATAAATCTGATTTGACTAAGCGAAACAGGATGTAGGAAAAGCATATAATGCGCTAAACAAGGAGTGTCTGCGATCGAACGCTTGTTTCAGTTATCAAGTTTTTGAACCCAAGGTAAATATTAAACCTCATGTGCTTAAATTAGTAGGGAAACTACATGAGCGCTTTTTTCACCTAAACTTGAGTTGCAAAATAGAAACAGACTTGATCTTGTTCTTATAAAATTATTTTTCAGGTTAAATCAATTATGTTGAGCTTGATAGGTAAAACTGGTAATAACCGTAAATATGTTGAACTTTGCACCTAATAAACTATATTTGAAATAGCGGTTTTAATCTGTTTTTGTACCGCTTATAACATTTTTAATCTGAAAATTAGTAAAGCGTAGTTAGTATGATACATAGGCAGATTATTTAAAAATTTAAAATAGGCAGAATTTTGAAAACTTGGTTTTTTTAACATATGCTTGTTAGTATGTTGTTTTAATAAGTTATTTTTGTAACTTTCTTATGGATTTATATAATATTCAACATGTAAGCATCAAGATTGACGTAAAGTATTTAAAGTTTTAATTTTTTTGTGAAAATCCTATTGTTTTTAGATACATAAGCTGCTAGATGCATATGGATTACTTTGCTAAGGTGTTGTTAGCTTTATAAGGGTTAATGTTTTACAATATTCAAAATATCTGATTTATGTTTTGTAGTTTTATGTGGAAATCAGATTGTTTTGAATCATAACAGCATGCATACTAATAAAAATTAAGTTTATTTAGACTCTGTTCTTAATGCATAGGCGAGAGTCAACATGCATAGTGTTTTTTAGTATGTCGTTTGTTTAACTTATATTTGAAATAGTGGTTTTAATCTGATTTTGTACCGCTTATGACATTTTTAATCTGCAAATTAGTAATGCATAGTTATTAAGATACATAGGCAGATTATTTGAAAATTTATAATAGGCAAATTTTCGAAATTTTGGTTGTTTTAACATCTGTTTGTTAGTATGTATTTTTTAAAAGTTATTTTTGTAACTTTCTTATGGATTTATATAATATTCAACATGTAAGCATCAAGATTGACGTAATGTAGTTAAAAGTTTTGAATTTGTTTATATATCTTATTGTTTTTAGATATACATAAGCTGCTAGATGCATATGGATTACTTTGCTAAGGTGTTGTTAGCTTTATAGGGGTTAATGTTGTACAATATTCAAAATATAAGATTTATGTTTTGTAGTTTTCATTGGAAATCAGATTGTTTTGAATATGATGTTTTTAGCTAAGGTTGTTGATGTTTATTTTGTGATTGTTTTTAACTGCATAAACTTGTATGTAAGATATGAGTATAATTTTTCATTTGAATATGATGTTTTTAGCTAAGGTTGTTGATGTTTATTTTGTGATTGTTTTTAACTGCATAAACTTGTATGTAAGATATGAGTATAATTTTTCATTTGATTTACATGTACCATAGGGAGGCTCTTTCTATGCAGCTGATGGGTTTAGCTATGTATTTTGCTATGATTGTTTTTAAGCAAAGATTTTTTTCTGTTCATGCATTCAGTTGGTTTGATTGGTTTAGCTATGTATTTTGCTTAAAATGGTTGCTTCAGTGTGTATAAGTTGTTTAAAAAACCATGTAGGTATAATGTTTTATGTTTGGTACATGTTGTATGCTTAATGGAGTGTTTGAATGTCTTCTTTTAAACCAATGGCATTAGAATGTCACTTGTTAAAGTTATATGATAAAATTGTGTTAGTTTATGCCTCAGTTGGTGATGTAAGTTTTTCGATTAGTTTGAATGTTATTGCATTTCAGTTTTATTGATTCGTTTATTGACTTAGTTGATTATATTTTGATTTGCAGGATATGTGATAAATCTGATTTGACTAAGCGAAACAGGATGTAGGAAAAGCATATAATGCGCTAAACAAGGAGTGTCTGCGATCGAACGCTTGTTTCAGTTATCAAGTTTTTGAACCCAAGGTAAATATTAAACCTCATGTGCTTAAATTAGTAGGGAAACTACATGAGCGCTTTTTTCACCTAAACTTGAGTTGCAAAATAGAAACAGACTTGATCTTGTTAAAGTTATATGATAAAATTGTACCACTTATAACATTTTTAATCTGCTATGGTAGTAAGGCATAGTAAGTATAATGCATATGCAGGATTTTTGAACACTTAAAATGGTCAGATTATTTAAAACTTGGTTTTTTAACAATTGTTTGTTAGTATGTTATTTGTAAAAGATATAGGTTTTGTAGCTTTATGTTTAAATCAGATTGTTTTGAATCATAACAGCAATCATATTCATAAGAGTACATAAAATATCAAACACCACACATGTAAAAGCAAATAAAAATAACCATATAAGCAAAATCTTAAGCTACATAATACAACATTATTCAATTTATCAAAATAAAGTGGCACCTGAAAAGCTTGTAACTTTGTTATCTTCTTTATAAAACTATAAGATATGGTTGAATATGTTGTATAAGGTTGATGATGTTCAAAACAATCTGATTACAAACAAACAAACAGATCCGATGCCACAAACACCTTTATAATCTACAACTCTATTCATTACTTCATATTCTGATTTACTAATAGATTATATTGATAATGGCAGATGAGAATCATAGATTTTTGCTACAACAACATCAACCTAGGTATTGTTATGTGTTGTTCAGATCTGTTTATGTTTGCTCATAACTTTTAGTTGATGACCACTTTCAGATTTACATTGTGTTTGTTTGATTTATATTTTTCACTTGTCAGTTTGTAGATTATAACTGGCTTAGAGGATGAGACGGCCAAGAAACTGGGGTAAGTACTATTTTTCTCAAATGGGTTGATATCAGTCCAGGTTTTTTTAGTTAAATGTTAGTAGTTTGATTCAAAAAATGTATGCATGTATGTGTGTTACTACTTTGGTAAATGTTGTATGCTTAATTGAGTGTTTGAATGTCTTTCTTTAAACCAATGGCATTAGATTGTCACTTGTTAAAGTTATATTTAAAAATAACTTTTAATCTGTTTTTGTACCACTTATAACATTTTTAATCTGCTAAGGTAGTAAGGCATAGTGTTTTTTTACAGTTAAACTATTGCATTTTTTTAAAGAAAGTTGCTTTGTTGTGATAGTTTAAAGTTTAAAGTCTAAGGGTATGCATAGTGTTTTTTAGTATGAGACTTGTTTAACTTATATTTGAAATAGTGGTTTTAATCTGTTTTTGTACCGCTTATAACATTTTTAATCTGAAAATTAGTAAGGTATAGTTAGAATGATGCATAGGTAGATTATTTAAAAATATAAAATAGGAAGATTTTATTTAACTTGGTTTTTTAACATCTGTTTGTTAGAATGTTGTTTTTAAAAGTTATTTTTGTAACTTTCTTATGGATTTACATAATATATTCGACATGTAAGCATCAACATTGACGTAAAGCAGGTAAAGTTTTGAATTTTTTTTTTCTGAAAATCTTTCTTACATAATATTTTTGTAACTTTCTTAGATTTTATAAGCTGCTAGATGCATATGGATTACTTGCTAAGGTGCTGTTAGCTTTGTAGGGGTTAATGTTTTAAAATATTCAAAATATAATATTTATGTTTTGTAGTTTTCGATTAGTTTGAATGTCATTGTATTTCATTTTTCTTGATTCGTTTATTGACTTAGTTGATTATATTTTGATTTATGTTTTGTAGTTTTGATTTGCTATAAACACCTTTGTAGTCATTGTTATAGTTGTATAAAACTATAACATATGCTTGAATATGTTGTTTTTAGCTAAGGTTGTTAATGTGTATTTTGTGATTATTTTTTTTTTCTGTATTTGATTTGAAACTGATGATGTGCAATTGGAGCAGATGCTGAATATGATAAAAATGTGTTAGATTCGGTTTCATCGGGCAGTAGTGTTGTTGTAGTTTCTGCCTCAGTTGGTAATGTAAGTTTTTCAATTAGTATGAATGTTATTGTATTTCAGTTTTCTTGATTCGTTTATTGACTTAGTTGATTATATTTTGGTTTGCAGGATATGGGATAAAGCTTATTTGGCTAAGCGAAACAGGCTGATATCTATTAAGGTTTTATCTGTTGTTATCCATTTTGGTTTTATTTTTTAGTTTTACAGTTAAACTATTGCATTTTTTTAAAGAAAGTTGCTTTGTTGTGATAGTTTAAAGTTTAAAGTTTAAGGGTATGCATAGTGTTTTTTAGTATGAGACTTGTTTAACTTATATTTGAAATAGCGGTTTTAATCTGTTTTTGTACCGCTTATAATATTTTTAATCTGAAAATTAGTAAGGCATTGTTATTATGATACATAGGCAGATTATTTAAAAATTTAAAATAGGCAGAATTTTGAAAACTTGGTTTTTTTAACATCTGCTTGTTAGTATGTTGTTTTAATAAGTTATTTTTGTAACTTTCTTATGGATTTATATAATATTCAATATGTAAGCATCAATATTGACGTAAAGTATTTAAAGTTTTAATTTTTTTTGTGAAAATCCTATTGTTTTTAGATATATAAGCTGCTAGATGCATATGGATTACTTTGCTAAGGTGTTGTTAGCTTTTATAAGGGTTAATGTTTTACAATATTTAAAATATAAGATTTATGTTTTGTAGTTTTAAGTGGAAATCAGATTGTTTTGAATCATAACAGCATGCATGCTAATAAAAATACATAAAACATCTAACACAACACATGTAAAAGCAAATAAAAATAATCATTAATGTATACATACCTTTTTGAAGAGCTGAAACACAAACTTGGATTAACAATCTGAACTGGACAATGAACAACTAAAATGTTAGATATTGAAATATAAAAGCATGCATTACACAATCAACAAAAGATTGTAACAGTGGCATTATGTTAAATTAACATTGTAACAACATAGTTTTATCTATTCTTAGTTAATATGTGTTTTAACAGTTTGTGAATGTTTGTTGATTTGTTGCTTATTGAGTTTTTGATTTTGTGATTGAGTTGCTTATTGACTTGTTATGCATTTGGTATAGATAAAGTTATGCAAATATTAGTTAATATGTATTATGTGTTGTGCATGTTTTGTGTGGCCTTGATTCAACATACCGGCCGTGTTCAGAGATTATGGTGCTACTTCAGAGATTAAGTGTAAGAAAATATCCATTTACTACTGCTTTTAATCGCATTTATTAATCAGTTTTTCACCTTACAAAACATATTTATATGCAAAATAAGTAACTAAGTCTTGTATCAAAAAACTTCTAACTTTTTTGGGTTATAACAAGTTTTAAAGGTTTTTAACTCATCTTTATTAACATGTTTCAAAACAACAAAAAAGTAATCTTAGTTAATGACTGATTTATACTTTATATTGTATTAGAAGCTTATTTTTATTAAGTTGGGTGTTTGTTGTTTTGAATAAGTCTTAAGAATGATCTTTTATTGTCCTAATTTTTTCATATATTTGTGTAGACCTACATCAATGAGTAACCAAGTTATGTAATGTTGTAGGACCATCAACCAGTGAGGTTTTGATTGGAGATGGGAGTCAACTGCCCACTGGAGAGGATTTATATAAGATGGGAGACAGTATAATGTTATGGTGGATATTAAAAAGATCACTGTAAGTACTCTAAACACTTCGACCGGTAGCAAGTACCTTCATCAGTGAGTTTCCGAATGGATTCGGGAATCAACTGCCCACTGATGTTAAAACTTGGACTATAGGCGAGTTTCTTATATATTTTACTTAATTCTTAACTTTCATTTTGTTTGTTTTACATGAAGCTTGACTATTTGTCTTAAATACATTATATTTATCTAGAACATTAACCTTGTTTTTATCGTATTTTTGTAATTGAAATCAATCATACGAAGTGTCTAACTCCCTAGATGTGCTTGTCCAACCTTCAATAGAGAGGTTTTGGAATCTGGCCTCCATCTAGGCTTCGTTAACATTGTCTGTGATTGAAATAGATTATTGTAGGATTTTATGTTTTTATGCTGATTTTGAGTTTTAAAGCTTTTTAGATGTGATATATTAGAGTATTGCTACTTGAAAATGGGAATGATAATCAGTGTCCTCGCCTATAGATAAGTTTGGATGCAACTGCTATATATACAACTATTCAGTTTAATTGTATTATAAGTTTATTAAAAACATGCTACTATAAAGGATAATTATATAACTGCTTAGGTTTTATTTGATTTAAAGTTATTGTAGTAGGTATTATCTATACTATATGCAGTATTTGTGTGCATATTTTTTCCGTAAGACATGTTATAAAATCTTCAAAACAACCGGATTCATAGCTATACTATATATAAAAACTAAGTAAAACATAATAACTTATTTTATCAGTTTTACAGATAGCAGATTGATAACAGATTAACAGGCCATAAATTATAAACCAACACATACAATAAAACAGGTTATGAACTGAAATACAAGAAGAAAAAAACGGACCCCATTAACAAAAATTAATTACATACCTGTTTGAAAAGCTACGGAGATGGGATTAAAAAACTGCATATTTAGGAAACTTATACAGATTAGGAACATGTATATATATTTACTATGTAGCATAGATAAAGAAAATATGTAAAAGACGTTCAAACCTCTGACTTTGCTATGGTGAAATGTGAATTATGTTGTGTGTTTCAGTGTATATTTATACTACAAATCTGGTAGGTTATAAATTTTTTTATGAGATAATTACCAACTTTAATTTTTTATGTTTATATCTGAAAATATGGAACCAAATCCGAGATTTTTCAGGAGGTTGATGTCTATCTTTAAACCAAATAAATAATTTTATTTTGTAAAAACGTTTTTTAAACATGGGCTCAAAACTGAAAAGTAAAAATGTTATTTGAACCAAAATATAAAAAATTAATGTTTGTTAAATGATCTAATTAATTAGTATACTCTGATCAAAATATAAGATTTATGTTTTTTTAGTTTTTATTGGAAATCAGATTGTTTTGAATCATAACAGCATGCATACTAATAAAAATACATAAAACATCTAACACAACACATGTAAAACAACAAAAAAGTAACCGATTAATGTATACATACCTTTTTGAAGAGCTGAAACACAAACTTGGATTAACAATCTGAACTGGACAATGAACAACTAAAATGTTAGCTATTGAAACATAACATAAGCATTACACAATCAACAAAAGATGAATGCATGCCTGTTTTAAAGCTGAAAATAAATCTGACAGTAATCTAGAACAATGAACAACAGCAAATAGGTTAGGATGAAATAGAAGAACAAAACTTTAGTAGGAAAAATTTATTAAAAAGAAGAACAAAACTTCACATACCTTTGGTTGTTGCTTTGTTGCAGGCAAATGTGAATTAGTATTCTAATATTTACTTATATAGATAAGTTAAGTTCTGTTTATCTCTAAAAACCTGGAGCAAAGATAGGTTTATTTTTTAATTAAATGTGGATGTTTATCTCTAAAATGGGGGTGCTAGTAGTTAGTTAATGTTTTAGATATTTCAAACAATTAAGTTGATTTAATTTTCGGATTAATTACTTTAATAATTTAAAAATGCATTCTAGTAATTTTTTTTATATTTTTAATTTATTAATTAATTTTTTTTTCTCAGATGTGCATATATTGTAGTCTTTTCTTAATAGAAAACACATCATTGACATTGCCTAAAAGAAAATCATTGGTTAATGTTTTAGATATTTCAAACAATTAAGTTGATTTAATTTTCGGAATAATTAGTTTAATAATTTAAAAATGCATTCTAGTAAGTTTTTTAGAGATTTTTAATTTAATAATTAATTTCTTTTTCTCAGATGTGCGTATATTGTAGTCTTTTTTAATAGAAAATACTTCATTGACATTGCTTAAAAGAAAATCATTGGTTAATGTTTTAGATATTTCAAACAATTAAGTTGATTTAATTTTCGGAATAGTGACTTTTAATAGTTTAAAAATGCATTTTAGGAAGTTTTTTTGTATCTTTTTAATTTAATAATTAATATTTTTTTCTCAGATGTGCATTTACTGCAGTCTTTTTTAAATAGAAAACATATCCTTAATAAAACAAAAGCAACCTCATTTATTCATTAATAGATATTAAAAAGCAATAAAAACGATTACATCTACTAATAAAAATTCAAGAAACAAAGACTTAGTCTAGAAAACAAATTAAAACACTGCTTAAAGATGTATAATCAAACTAAATGAGGCCTGGTTCGTTTTTGAATTGAAACTTTCGGGATCTTTAGTGGACTCTTCTTCATAGCAGAATTTGTATAATTCTTGAAAAGATTTTTTTCTTCTTCATCAGAACCGTCAAGCTCTATAACTTCATTCCAGTTCCATTCCTCATTAAGCCTTTTGACCCTTTTAATTCTGTTTTCATATATCTTATCTTGTTGTTCAAAAATCCGATCCTGTCATGTATTATGTTAACTTTTCAGTAAGTATCTATAGAAATATATATTTAATTTGTAATTATAGACTTACCTCTTCACTCCATTCTCGTTCAAGATCGGACTTGAATGGACTGAACATTAACCCATGATTGATAATCTCAACACTGCTGTCAGAATCAGAATCAGCCTGCATAAATAAGGTTGCATTAAATTATAATAAAACTATATAAAATAATATCATAACCTTAAACCAGACCACAATGAACTGATTAGCATCAAAAGTATCTTTCTTTAAAATTAAGAATATATGTCATAGTGGTCATTGAATGAATTGAAATAGAAACCACTTTCTGCATAAATAAGACTTTTTTTAAGAACATTTTATTAACAGCAGCCTACATACAAAAAAATAGCAAAGATTTGTTTATATTATTATAAATATGTAAAGCACACACCTTTTCAATGTTAATCTCAGCAACATCTTCTTTCACATATTCATTGTTAATTGCCTGCATTTACAGATTCGTTTCAAGATGAAGTGTTAGTTATTTACACAAAACGTATGATTTAAAATTTAGAATATTGAATACATAAACATTGAATATATAAACCTTTGAATCATCGAGTTTTGGTGAGTTCAAATCACATGATCCAATGTGTATTTCCGTTTTCATAGCATTCTACAAAATAAAAAGATCTCATTAAAAGCACTTATAAAGGCGAATAAGAAAACAGAAACACAGACCTTTTCTGCAAAATGATTATCCTGCTTTGCCTCTTTTAAGTCCCAATCAACCTTAAAGTACTCATCCTGCAAAAATAATCAGTTTTTTTTATACTTTTATGGTTTACATTTGCTGTTGCTGAAATAAAAATGTGTTGTAAACATGACACCTTTGTAGCATTAACTTTTGAGGCTATAAATTCAAAAGAGCTGTTCAAATCGCTCTGCAGAGAAAACTCATATTATCGTACATGAAACAAATTTATCAATACTGAATGTAAAGTAAATAAAACCGGCTAACCTTGACTGAGTTGTCTTTTAAACTTTTAGAAATCTGCTCCATTGTTGAAGTTTGTTGGAAATGAATACATACAACCTAATCAACCCGTCTATATATAGTGGTTGTATGTATGGTTTGAATTTTGTAATTTGTTTAGTTTCCCGCTTGGCTGATCATATGAAGTTTAACCAGCCTTTTAAGTAGGAAAGTTGGTTTTTTGAAATTTAAAGGTTTAATATCTATTAGATATTGCAGTGTTATATGTTAAGATTACAAATAAGTAGGAGATTGTTGTTCAACATAGTATAGATTATTTAAAAAACACAGCAGATACATCATAAATTTTTATTTTTATTTTAATATGGACTGTATATTCAGGTGGAAATTACGACTGTATATTATGTTGGAATGTGATTTTAATCTTTATGTTACGTTTTTTTACCAACTCAAGTTTGTTGCACTTAAATATGTTAAGATTACAAATAAGTAGGAGATTCTTGTTCAACATATAATTATCAGAAATTGTCTTAATACATTGAGTATTATCTATACTACATATATATAAAGGTTACGGTTTTGACCAAGTCATGCATTGATTGAATAGTATAGATTATTTAAAAAACACAGCACATACATCATAAATTTATGCATTCTATCTGTGTTAGCTGGATTGAGTTTAATGAAATAATTTTTTGTTGTTAACATGTTTGGAACTTTGATGAAAATGTCTTGAACTTCTGCTCGGTTTCGGGGGCAAAAAGTTGCGGTGAGATCGCTGGTCAATGGCCAGATCATGAACGTTCCCAGCAGATGCACAAAACTCCATAGTGGCCAAAGTCGAGCAACGTCAAATTTGTAGCAGCAACAAGCGAGCATAACCTAAAATTTAATGGTAAGTATCAATATTTTTTTCAATTTTATACAAATATCAGATGTGTTTCATTTGATCCAGTTGTTAACTGATTTATTATTTTGCATATGTTTTGTAACTTAATGTCTGCTGTGAATTGTTAGATATAGATAAAAAAGACCCAGTTTTTGTGGATGGCGTGGACATGTTAGCGAGCAGCAGTAGCAGGCTTAACCTAAAGGTATGTTATGTAACAACATCATCATGTTGAGCTACAAAAAATCATTAGCAGCAGCAGCAAGCATGTGTTTAATTTGATCCAGTTGTTAATTGATTGATTATTTGCATATGTTTTGTAAATTTCATTTGATCTAGTTGGTTTTTCGAGCATAATGTCTGCTGTGAACTTAATTGCATGCACTCATTGTCTGAATTGTTGGAATTAGATAAAAAGACCCAGTTTTTGTGGATGGCGTGGACATTTAGCAAGCAGCAGCAGGCTTAACCTAAAGGTATGTTATGTAACATCATCATGTTGAGCTACAAAAATCATTAGCAGCAGCAAGCATGTGTTTCATTTGATCCAGTTGTTAATTGACATTATGGACTGTATGTTAAACTGGACTGTATGTTCAACCAGACTATAACTTTTATGACATTATGGACTGTATATTATGTTGTATGTTAAACTGGACTGTATGTTGGATCATGACATTATAACTCATGTTGGCTCAAGATTGTTGCACTTAAATATGTCTTTTTTTTTAAAAAACACCACACTTAAATAGGTTTAAAAATGTGGTTGTTCTTCATGCATATCGGCTCTATGAAAATTTTATAGTTAATTGTTCTCAAAATCATGCTGTATAATCTATTGGTTCTATTAGTTGCTAAAACAAAAGACATAAAAAGAAACAATCCAAAGATAAAAAAAATTCGTTTTCCTAATTTAGTGGGCAGATTTTGTAATATTTTATGTCTGATTTCGAAAATTAAGGGGTTGTAGTGTAACTATGTTAATTGTTCATATTAAACATGTGTTAAAAAGTCTAAACTACCCTTAAAATCACTTGTACACTCTGCATTAAAAGGTTGTACCTGGTCAACAAATTGGGTATCTTAAAATACCCCTCCAATCTGCTTTAATAATAGTATAGATTATTACCTAATTTCATCAAACAATTCTCTATGTATATAACTAACCATGCATCATGCCGTTAATTTTAGAACATATATATATATATATGTGTGTGTGTGTGTGGAAATTAATTTAGAACATCGATCTCCAACGTGATAACACATTAATTAATTAATCTTCTTGTCTTAAAACATTTATATGTTCTTTTCCCTTTAATATTTGTGTATCATTAATCATCATCATCATCATAAGAAAGATATGATGTAAATTAATCGTATGAATAACCCTCAAATTCAACAATTTAGTAGATATAACACATAAGCTATAGTTCATTTAAAACTAAACTTTAATTTAAACTAGATCAACTACTTAATTAAAAAAACAACGTAGAACAAAAATCAACACCTTAATTCGAACCTCCTACCGCCGGAGTAGTACGTAGTACTACTCCGCCCTCTGCGGTGGCAGTTGAAAAAACAACTGATGATGTGCCTGATAAGAACCACCCAATGATAAACACGGTGCAGTCGCAGTCGTCATATGACTAAACTCGCTACCATTAACCGGCCCTGAGACCGCTTCAATCCCACCATCAAACCCCAAAAGATCTCGGGGTCCATTGTTCAACCCCGAGTCAAGCTGCATGGTATACGGCGAGTGTTGGATAAACCCTTGATTCAAAACTGGAAGAACTGGCCCAGTGTAATTAGCCAGTTCCCTTTTAGCATGTTCAAGATCCATCTGGACTTGTTTCAACCGACGTTGTAGAAGCGAGATCAATCCAACACATCCATAAACCGGATCACGCAACCGTGCATCTGCTTCATAAGCCAAAGAATTAACCGCATCTTCGCGTTGTGTGGCTGCTAGATCATTGAGAAGTTTAGCAACGTTACTAGCTCCATACACTTTGTGCACATTAGCAAATTTTTGTGGCTGGTCCGGTGGAAAATACGGTGCGAAAACGCATTCTTGTGTGCATTTTCGACGTAAGAATTTGCAAGCTGCACATGGAGAGTTTGTTGATAGTATCTTCTCCTTCACCTTCACAGCTGCATACATGTTTTCTAATCAACTGCACACAAATTTTTAGTAAGATAAATTATTTTTAGTATTTTTAGCAGGTTCAATTTGCTATGATAAAAAAAGGTTTCGTCACAATTTGTTCAAAGCTCACAGTTTAATGACATCACTACCAAAAACTGAACCTATTGCAACTTTTTTATAACTTTTTCGCAACATTTTTTTTAAAACAGCTGCATTAAAATAAGTTGCATTAGACCTAATACAACTTTTTATTACTGAAAAAGAGTTATATTTAAAAACATGTTGCATTTGAAAAAACTGTTGCATTATGTAAAAAAATGGTTGCATTATGTAACAAAAAAATTGCAACAAGTTTAATACAACCAATTTTTTACTAAAAAAAGTTACAATAGACTCATTTTCTTGTAGTGTTAGATAAAAACATCTTCTATTAGACTAATGAACGAAACCCTTGAAACAACTTAGAAGAAATGAAGAAAAACTAAAGTATGTATGACAAATTCTTGTCAGATGAGTTGATTTGAACTGATATTTGATGCTACTTACAAATGGCAGAAATTTAAGGTAAAATGTGTACCTTTAATGTGAGATTTAGAGTTTAGGAGATATATAGCTAGGGTTGGTTTATTAGTTAGTGAAACAATATAAAACCCTAAACTGCAAACTCACTCACAAATAATAAAGACAAACACAAATACAAACACAGAATTAAACTGAAAGTTTGTAAGTGTAAAGTTGAAGAAGCATAAAATAATGAGGTGAGACTTGAAGAAGGGAAATGTAAACAGTGAATTAATATGTGTGTGTATGTGTATAATGGGCGGGGTGTGTATATATAATGAATGAGGGAGGGGTTAGTGAGTGATGAGAGAGATGGATCGTGTGGCGTATCCTACGCCGTCGGATCGGAAATAGGGATGGTTGTTAGAGATAGGGATTGATAAGGGAGAGAGAGGGACATGACCTACAAGATACTGAACCATGACTTAAATGCCCCCTGAGTTTCCTCTTTGTCCCTGCTGCTTCCCTTGTATTTCCATCATTACCCCTTCACTTTCATCTTCATATTTTTAAATCAAAATAATAATATACTTTTTTTTTTTCTTTTAGATATTTCATGGAAATTTCATATTTGCTTAAGGGGATTGATAACCTAAGAAGATGGTGTGTTATCTTTATGGGCACAAAGTTCATGTTATTTTGCTTGAGGGTATTAAATCATTGGTGAATGGATTCGTTAATGAGATCATGACTTCGACGGTGTTGTGGTACTTCAAGGTTAGAAGCAAGAGCAGACCGTCTAATGCTCTATGTGGCCTTCCTTTTCTCGTGATTTTGTCTCTTTCTTCTCTTGATATGCTTTTTGGTTGTGTTTGCTTTGACGTGCTTTCGGTGTTCTTAGCCTCTTGTTAGCTCTGTTTTCATTTATTAATATTGATATTCACCGTTGAAATAAATAAAAACTAATGGATGTACGTAATACATGACAAGAGAAACTAATTGTAAGTTAGCTGTTGGGTCCAACTGAAGATGATGATTACCAAACTTAAGTATGTTAAAAAAAGGAAGTTTGTCTAAAGTCAACACAAGTCAAACTTAGTCAAAGTCATCGGGGTCTGAAGACATCGAGCATCGATGTCAAGTTAACGAGCAAGGGAGAGTGAAGACGTATGAAGATATATATTTAATTGTATTTGACTTAGAATATTTGTGTAATCATATTGTGCTTAATTTTTTTATTTTATGTTAATTGTGAAGTAGGTGTGATATGAGTGTAAACACCGTATACACTTAAGTTAAACTGAAACCTACCAAATTGATATGTACATTTGATTGAAGGTTCCATGTACTATTTAAGAAGACAATTAAGAAGAAAAGAGATTATTAAATCATGAGATCGAGATCAAAATAAAAAATTAATAGGTAAAGGCAATAATATCTCAAGATCATGTTTGGAAGAAAAGAAATCCGGTTGAAGTTGTTGGCCTTCAGGACCTCACTAGAGACGGCTAGTGAAGTCCATGACTTTGATGCATAAATAAGATTTCCCTTTCATATTATATGTTTGGGTTTTCCCCATCATTTTTAGGAATGGATTTGAATCTTTTGGTATTGTCATGTGTGGTAGCAGTGACTCTTACCTATAGGTGATGTGGTTGAGTCTTAGATCTCTATCTCTATTGAGGAATAAAATCATATTAGCGTCCTAATGACTTTGATACATAGTCCTCAAACATTTATAAGCAACTTAATCTTCTTCCAAGCAATCCATCTAATCTTATTATTCGAGTTTGATGAACCTCAAATGAATTTTCTACGAATACGATCCAATGTGTTGATTATTATTTACAGGAGCTTTAAAAATACAGAAATTATAAGAAGGAAGACTCCCTAAAACGGACCTTGCCATCGTAATTCTCCCACCAAATGACACGATTTTGGCTTCTAAACTAAGAGCCTTTTGTTGAAGCAATCAATCATTGGTTTCCAAAATTTTACCTTGTTCATGTTTGCTGGAGATGGATTCGAAGGTAGTTAAAAGGAAGATATCCTATGTCGTAATTGATCGTATTTATCCTGGCCAAAGATATGCGATTTATTCTGTTGACTTTTAGTCTAGAAATAAGATTTTTTACACGTGCATTAAACCTAGTATACATACTAAATTTTCTATTACATTACACCACAACAAAACTATGAAAATTCGTTAAAAACGAGACTCAACGATAGCAACATGATTAGCTTCGTTAACTTGTTATTGAACTTAAGATTTTTAACGAAAATTAATTATGCATATATTACTCCGTGAGTTTACTAGGAGTAGTGTAGCGTATATCATAAATTCCTCTTGGAATTGAAAAATGGGAGTGCATTAAATGTGTCGCTGACACTGACATAATGTCTCTAAAAACTGAATTCAATATAAAAAGACACAATTACATGAATGCAGATTTGACAAATCAAAACTCACTCTCTTTTGTCGGTTTTTAAACTATACATGATTATCGTATTTGTTAGTTTCAAACATTTAAGGAAGCTTAATTATGTTTTGACTTTGAACTAGGTTTAAATCACTAACGAACTAGGTTTATGATCGTGTCTCAGGCCGTTTCATGTAGCTGTTGAGCTTTAGGTGGCTTGTTTTTTTATTTTGATATATGTCGTGCGTTACACAGAGATCTCGTGTTTATGACTTAGTCACACGTACTATCTTGATATAATTAATGCTAGGGAATCTCATTATCTTGATATAGTGACGATTCAAAAATGTAAAGCTAGTTTGTTGATGAGATTAATAAAAAAAAGGTGTTCACTACCTTTGTCTATTAAAGAAACGTAAAGCTAATCTCTTGGTGAGATTAGTGACGAAGGTGGTCAGTACATTTGTTTAGTGAAGAATTGTAAAACTAGTCTTCTAGTAAGAGTAGCATAGAAGGTGATCTCTATCTTGAATTAGAGATATGTACAATGTAATGGTGATCACTATCATTCAGGGAAATGTCTACTAAAGAAAACTATCAATTGAAGGATAAGGAAGAAGATATAGAAAGATAAGTTAACATTTCTTGAACCTTTATAAATCCAGTTGTCATGTTCATTTCCCTTATCTTTTTAGTTATATTATTACTTTTGATGTGTGTATTATTAAACATGTATCAAGCATATAACTTGTTTTTATAAAAGAAAATAAAATAGAGGTTTTATAAATCAAAATAGAATGAAGATTTGAAAAAAATTAAAAATGAGAAATTTTTAATTAGAAAACTAATCACCCCTCTAGTTTTCTATATAGACGATAACGACGAAACTCACACAACGTAGCATGGGAATAAACAACCAAACTTCAGCCACGTAGCTCGAAGGTTGATTCTTGATAAAATACAGGGAAGCGCAGTTGTCTTTCTGAACATTCCGATATACATTATTGAGAACATATTTTTATTAAAAATCGAGTATATTTGTTTTGTTTTGTAGACTACAACGAGTGAAGTTATCATTCAGTTACCTTGACGAAACAAATCAATTATGAGTGAAGAACACCATGTCGGGAAGAGTTTATTCTAGGATGGTAGTCGATTATGACAAAACGAATCATCGATCGTGAAGAAACAAATCGATTGTGACGAAACCAAGTTATTTATTTATTATTATAAAAAACAATAAGATTTGTATCAGGAAGAGTTTATCCTAGGATGGTAATGGTAATTTCAACACCATACAGAAATAATTAGGTTTTCACCCTGGAATATATTTTTTGAACGGCTTGACTTCGAATATCTGACCTCATAAAAAAGATAGGCCATGTTCGAGTCACGCAATTTTAAACATACATCTATTTTGGTTAACGTTTATAACATGAATTAAAATATATGAGCCGTATATAGGGTTTAACTCATAAACTTGAAGGCTGATACAATTAATCCCCGGCTTATTCCTAACGTTTTCCTGTTTTAGGCTGATGATGTAGGTGTTTGACCTATAAGGGTCAAAGTTGACCAATACAATAAATTGAGTCTGAAAGGTCAATGTAAGGTAGGAATTTTCATGCTATTGGTTCGTTTATACTGATGTCATTCACTTTTCATCATCATTGTTTTGCTAGTTATACTTGGTACTTACTGTACATTATATTAAACTCACCCAATCCTCCTCCTCGGTCATGTTTAACCCCATTTCCATCCACTTCGGGTCCAAAGATTAACCCAAAGATTAACCCGTTAGGTGGTACGCTGACATAATTGACACGACTAAGTAAATAATTAAGCTCATGTAAAATGACGTCTTTACGGACTTTAATTCGTCATGCATGTTATGATGGTAACATAAACGCTGTTAAATTCAAAATTAAGAAAAACATACAAAAAATAAAATATAAAAAAAATTTAAAAATAAGACCAAAAAACAAGACCATGAACACTCGCTACTTCTACCGACGCTTAGTTTTGTAATAACAATTAAATATCTTATTTTAACAACCATTTAATAGACACTTATAAAGAGCTATAACTGTATTACAAAACAAACAAGAATGCAAATGAAAAACAAGCTAGACAAAAAAACCGAAACATAAATCTATATCACTTACCACGTTGAAATTATCTTCTTGGCCTTCGTTTTTATCCATGAAAACGACCTATGAGAATGTGCCATGTATATAAATAATAGAAAATATAAATTGTCCGCCAACCGTTACATACATTTAACTAAGGTATAGTAAATGGTGGAAATTATACACTTATACTTATCTACACAACATTATGTGATTTATCCTAGCTAAGTAATTTAAATGTGTCTTCGTTTATGGTTAACTGAGATTAGCTCTAAAAGTTTAAATCAAGACAAGTTTAATTTAAACATGTTTGAGCCCAAGCTCATTACATCAAGGCGCATTTTTATAAATGAGCCCGAGTCAAATTTTGAATTTTCACGTATAAAAAATTTCCTAAATTGCATGCGAGTTTAAAAAAATTGCAATATACTAGTTTATTGTCTGCTCTATAATCAGGTAAACAACACTCAAATGATGATTTTAAATAGTTACACAAGATTTGAGACAACAGATTTTAAGGTAAACAACAGACAATTCTAAATAGTTTTGAGACAAAACCGTGGTAAAACTGAAACACAAGATTTGTTTATAGAAAGATATTTTTTAGTACAACAATATTAACCACAAATTAAAAATTAAAGAGGTACTTGATTTTATGCTGTATTTTTTATATATACTTTCGTATAAAAAGTTATGTATGCTTAAAAAATACTGATTTATTTAACTGCAGACTATTAACAACTTTATCCATAAGTTTTATTTTTATACCCTATTAAATTAAATCGACTCATGCACACCCTAGCTAGTATAAGAGTGTTGAAAATGTTACTACTATTAACTTTTTCAAGATTCTACTAAACATTAGGGGTTCAAAATGCAATTATTAAATATAAATGCTATTATTGTTAGAAAAAACTATTAAACGATGCCACATACGCAAAACACCGTCAAATGATGACACATAAAGTTTAGTGTCCGCGTTACGCTCGGGAACAACACACAAGTAGTGATTTTAAGGATATTTACGCAGACACTGACGGTTCCAATCAGTTTTAAGACAAAACCGTAGTAAAACTTAAAAATAAAATTTAATTTAAAAACTATGTTTTTTTGTATACAAATATTATACTCATATTAAAGATAATTAATGTTCGGGTTTATGATGAGTTTTTTTTAAATAATGTCGTATAAAAAGTTATTTATGTTTAGAAAAAATATTGAGATATTTAATTGTAGTTTATTATCAACTTTATCTCTAAGTTTCATTTTTATACCATATCAAATATAAAACGACTCTTCCACACCCTTAGTATAAGAGGGTTAAAAATGTAAGTATTTTTAAATTTTTAAAGTTTCTTCAAAATATTAGAAGAACAAAATATAATTATTGTTATTATATAAATATATATACATATTGTAAATATAAACTATTAAGATTTATTTAAAAAAAATTATTTTTTAGTTATTGTGAAAAAGCTCTAAAATCATGTCATATAAACAAAATAGCTTAAAAATCATGTCATACAAGAAAAACTTATTCTCCTTTAATATATACAAGATAACACTTATAATATTTTAATATAATAATAATAATATTATTATTATTATAATTATATATATATAATATGTATAATTTAGAAACTTGATGAATAGTAAACTATTATTTTGTAAGTTTTAGAAACAAGTTTTTGTTCGTTTCATCTTTTGTCCCTTTGTGTTGTGAGACTATTTGTGTAAGTTTTGTGTTGGAGAGTTGTAGGTTTATGAGTATATATATATTTGTGATGTGCTAACCGATTGTTTTCATTTTGATGGGTTTTGTACTGGAAAAGAAATGGAGACACTATTGTCTCTTTACTGGAACCACCGAAATTTTCCTTTTTGGGCTGATTATGTTGCCTTAGACTGTTTCTGCTTTCTGTTTTTTGATGATGTTCAGTGGTCGTTACGAGGGCGGATTGTGGCGTTGTTGGTTGTTTCATCTGCTATGCCCATCTTGCGATGGTGTTTGCAAGTGGTTATGTAATTTAATGGTCATATCAGATTGGTTGTGAATGTTGTCGTTTTGTTTTTTCAGTTGATTTACGTTCTTTGTTGGGCCTATGATTCTATGAAGAGTGATATCGAGCTGTGACACGATAAAGTCACTAATTCTAAGCCCCTTATTATTGTTTCTTTACATGCTTGTAAGTTCTTCAAATAAAATGTCACACAACGTGTGAGTATCCGTATTTAACTAGTTATTATTATAATAATAATAATAATAATAATAATAATTATAATTATAATAATAATAATAAAATATTATTATTATTATTATTATTTTAACCTCCAGGAGCCGAGTCTCATCCTTAAGCAGCATGCTTTTCAATTCCTCAATATGTTGTTCCAAACCAATAATGAACTCTGAGAGCCAAGGAACCAAGGGTGCACCATTTAAGGGGTCAAGATGGGCGTCAGTCCTTCGCGTTTTGTTGTCATAAGTTCTGATTTTTACCCTAATACCTTAAATTTTTATATATATATATATATATATATATATAGTGATTTCACTCCGTGTAAAAAAAATTACAATATATATATTGAGCTCGCCCCTACGATTTTCCGTCCACGTACCTTAAGAGTTCAGAATCTGCCACTGCCTGGAACACTGCAAGAACCCAAAAACCCGACGCATCGCACGTAGCAGTTAAAACGAACCCAACAACTACCTTTTTTTGTTTTTTACCTAACCCGATCCTACCCGGATTTAAACATGTAGAGTTTATACCTATTTAAACCCTAACTTAACCTGAACCGGTTTGTTCAAAACCTGATTAGGATTTCGTTGACTAAAATTGGATTGGGTTAAAACTCGAACCGGGTTGTGCCTATAGCCCGATTTGTAATAAGCATATCTCCTCTTCTAATAAATCGCTACCTATTGAACCATAGAGCGCCACTTGTCACCGCCTTCCCTCAGGCTTTTCGCGGATCCCCGGGTTGACACGGTTTAACCTGTTTTGAATTTACGGATCCTTTATAAATTTGGAAACCTGTTTGTCTTCACTTTTTCACAAACACACAAACCCTATTTTCACTTTCTGCCGTTCCTCCATTTCTCTAAGTCATTCCATCTCTAAAATCTCTAACAAGCTTGAAACTTCTTCATCTTCAAACCATGTCAGCCATTTTTTCCTCTCTGTTTCAAGGTTTGGTATCACCACAATGAGTTTTAGCTTTTGTCACGCGGGTCCTGATATGGATCATGTGTGATTCGTTTTCTATTTTCTTAACTAAAGTATTTTGTAAAATCTCCACATTCTAGCCTTACGATTTCATCCCCTCTGATTATAAACCCTATTCTTCTTTTTCTTTGGGCAAATTGGCTAAAAATAATCCCAACTAACACCTATTGGCCGAGAATAATCCCAACTCAGTTTATTCCCTCCAGTGGTCCCAAATCCAACTTTTTTGGCCTCCAGTGGTCCGCCGTTAAGTGCACTTAACGGCCGTTAACTTTTTTTTGATTTTTTTCGAATTTCAAAACAAGGTTTTATGGAAATTGATCGGGAGGAGTATACGATTCAATTGATGTAAACCTTACCTCGAACTGGTGTTCCAAACGACAAAACGGTCTTCAATCGGGTGTTTAAAACCTAACGGTGCTTTAACCGGATATCAAAATTAAACCATTTGGAGCAACAATTTGAAGTAAGGTTTACATCAACAGACTCGTATTCTCCTCCCGATCAAAATCCCTAAAATATCGGTTTGAAATTCGAAAAAAATAGAAAAAAAGTTAACGGCCGTTAAGTGCACTTAACGGCGGACCACTGTAGGCCAAAAAAGTTGGATTTGGGACCACTGGAGGGAATAAACTGAGTTTGGATTATTTTCGGCCAATGGGTGTTAGTTGGGATTATTTTAGGCCAATTTGCCTTTTCTTTGTTCATTGCACGTTCCATTTGAAAACCACAAATATGATCCCTTCCAAAATTGTATAATTAATCCGACGTTGAAGATGAGTAAGGGGAACAATTGCTGGAAGCTCTAATCGTTACTCACAAACCCTAATTCTAAAGGGTCAGTATTCGATTTATTGTAAGTATTATCTATGTTGTTCTGCAACCCCTAACCGCTTCATACGTTAATTTCTATCATGGTCTTTAATACGATTAAATCAAAGGTTTTGGGTTTATGTGATTTTTACATGTATTCCCAATTGAACTGTTGCAACTACTTTCGAAACGTTGATGAATGATGTCCTACAATTGACAATGAAATGATTATCAAATCAATTGTTTTGTGTGTTTTATTTGCAGTTCTATTGTGTTGTTATTATGTGGACCGTGTTAGGTTAGGGTTTAGTTGTTTACTGATCTGTGAAGGTAAATTCTTGCATACAAAGTCATTTTTCTTTGTAAAATTGTTGCTTTGGTTTATGGTTATTATGGATCGCTTGTTTGAATTTTTTGTGTTCATGGATAATGTGTTTTGTGAATCTATTTGGAAATATGGTTTGTATATGTTTTGTTGCAAGGTTAACGCGACATTGATATTCATGAGACTTGATTCTTGTTATGGTAGCTATGTTTTACTTTAAGAATTAAGTCTAGCTGCATTGATAGGAATATGATTAAAGAGCATAACAAAAAGAAAAGTCAATAGCGCATTTTTTTAACAGTTTTCAACATTCAATTAACGTTTTCGACTACTAACCTCTCAAAAGATCGAATTTTTTAGTATGGGAACATCGCCATTAAAATTCAATATGTTTGGAAGGTCGTTATTAACATTCAATTATTTTGCAAATTCTTAATATGGCAATATTTCTCAACATTCATTTATCTTTTTAGAGTCATTCCTAATTTTTTAACAACCAATCTCTTTATTCTCTATAGATCATTTCGATATTAAAATACACGTTTTCAAATTGAATGCAATATCATTTCTCTTAAATCCTTTTCACGATCTATTTACTTATTGCATTATCATTTCAAAAATTATATACATTTCCATTATTTCTTATGTAAACTATCAACCTCAATTTTCCATGTTAGTGATGTTCTTCTATGAGTAACCAATTATTTATTTCAACTATCAAGTTAGTTCATGATACATCTATCTCATTAACATGATCATATGCAATCTTATAAGTACTAAGTTTGATCTACAGGGATAAGATTATATATCTTTTTAAACAAATCATACAAGTTATGTAATCTATAGAGCTAAGTTTTTTGAACATATAGATTTACATCATAATCCGTGGATTTTTCATTTTGGGCTTCCTATGATATGTAATCTCTAATTTGAAATTTATCACTAATCGTTTTACAATTTTGAAATTCGAAACATACATGTTATTCTTCCTCCAAATTGATAAAATATCAACATATGAACATTAAGTTGGGTAAAATGTTATTCGATCTCTTTTTTCGGTTATTTGATTTCGATTCAAGAACTGAAGTTTGATTTTTTTCCCCATTTTGATATGTTTTATTACAAGAAGGTTATTGAAATCCTTGATTCTCATGCGAATAATAGGGCTCAATTCTATCCTCTACAACATTTTATTCCATATTTTTATTATTTTTCCCTTCTGATTTGTTTCTTGTAAATTTTTTCAACAATAGTTTTAAGCAAGTAAAACTCATAAATTTCAGGTAACAGATGAAGATGAGTTGCCCTAGTATGCTATAAATCTAGATTGATGGTTGCATCTGTTTCATAAACGCAAGTGTCTTCGGTGATGGTATGTATTTAATTATATGTGTAATGAAATAGTTTTTTTACATATTTATGTCTAATTGCCTTTTGATTCCATGATATGTTGATTCCATGATTCTAATTAATTTTTTTGCATCCATTTAGTCATTTAGCCAAATTCATGATATGTGATAATTGATCTGCAATATGGGTTTCAAGTAGATTCAGACCATTCTATTTTAAAATGGGATTTTGATAAAGTGTTTTAGAAATGTTTTTTAATGTTCGTAGTTTATTTGTTCTTAAAGCCTCTTGCAGATGCAATTCATTACAAGAACCATAATATGATCAAATTTTTGGAGAAACATAGTGCCAAACCTCTGGTAAGTTAATATGCATAATGTACTTGTATTATTAATTATAAATAGTCTAAACTTATGAGCTATATTAATATAGTCAATTTTTAAATTATACATTTCACTACAAAAAACATAACACTACTTATCATAAAATGGTTGGGCAAGCCAAAAATGAATAAAATAAACCTATAAAACTGTGATTACATTTTAACAATATTGTTGTTCTAAATGTTTTAGTTCTTAATAATATGTAGATGTGTACATATTTAGATGGCGCTCATGCATGTCATAAGTGTACTCGTGAAGTTCCATAATACGAAATTGATTCCAAAGAGTTTGATTGTACTTAGTGTCGAGATAAGTAAGGTAAGTCCTCTACATTTGTTTTAACATTGCCTTACTTATGATTGAAAATTTTCCTTATCTTTGTTGGAACTTTGCAGGGTACCTTCACAATAGCTTCATGGTGTAGAACTAAAGTTGAAATTAAAAAACTGGTAGATGAGCATTTTAACAATAAGGAAAAAGTGTGTTTTTGGTCTAATAATCCATTAAGGTAAGTTACTGCTTCTTAAACCAAATGAAAGTGTATATAAGGTGTTTTGAATGAAAGTGCGTGTACATAATTCTAGCTTCTTAAACTAGTTTTTTCATATTCGCATACTTTACATCGCATTGTCTAGAATCTACATTAATACTATTTTCAATAGTAGAACAAATAATTACATTTTATCGTTTCACCCCGTGGGTACCCACGGGTTCTAACCTAGTTATTAATAATTTAGTAGCCGACTCAGACATAAAACTAAACTAACTAATTAATTATTGAGTTTTGATCTCCTTCGTAACCACCTGATTAGAACACCTACACCACCAATAATATCGTCACTTTAATATATTTTGTTTCTTCATCGAGGCGATTCAACACTTTTGCTTAGGCGGTTATAACTAATGGGCTTTGCCATTTCTCTTCTATACTCCATTGGGCTCAATATATAAAAGGAAAGTATCACAATCCAACACTTGTCAAACAATAAAATTGGGGAGCATATCACTAACCACCTCTGTTTAAGGACATTTTCTTTGAATGGCAATGAAAATTTGGGTTTAATGGTATGCCTCTTCATAGTTCAAGTAAGTCTATATCTCATACTAAATTTCAGTCGTCAATCGTTATTTAACGCTAGAAGATGACACCTTATAGAAAGAAACCAACTAGCTCACAAAAACTCCTCACTTGCGTATGTCTTGAGAGCTCATTGAAAGCTTGTGCTAATTAAGGGTAGTAAGATTTTAGCGATGGTGGGATTAGAAATTGCTAATCGTAAACTACCATTGAAACCTTTATGTAATGGTTTCAACCCGTTGATGATTATACAAGTATATATGTCACTACTAATAAGATATCCGTGATTGATAAAATGTTTTTACTTTTTATTTTAGCATCATTTATATAGTTGTATATGACTTAAAAACTTGCTCTTACTAGCTTTAAAATCCAATATTTTTTCAATTTTAATACTTTCAACTATGGAAATATGGGGCATTGGCCGAAGCTCATACGAGTATAATGATGGGCATGACTTTTTTTTTAATCAAAATGTGCAAATTGCGTGTTGATGAAAGAGGCTATTTTTGTCACTGTACCAAATATCAGAATTAATTCGGTCATGCTATCCTTGGTAAAATTGAAGTTTACTGTATCCATGGAATTCGAATGAAGTTACTCAAATTGGGTCTATCATTGTGAACGTTAATATCCTCAAGTTGTAGTACGTGGTAGATGATATTGTGTCAAGAAATGATATGGTTGGAGTTATCAAAGAGGATACCAACCTCAACCAAGGGAACATGCATGGGTATAGAGAGTAATAGTGTCTGTGATGATATTGAAAAATTTTTAAATGTTTTTATTTGATGAGCTCCTTGAGTTTTTGCGGTCTTCACATCCCAAAGTAATAAGATTCTCCCTTCGCATTATGTAGCCAAAAAGACATTAAAAAGATTGGTTTGGGGTATGGGTCGATTAGTCGGCTTAACCATTTTAGGGGCCTAAGGCAAACAAAAAATACGGGGCCTTTTTTCTGAAGTTTCGGTTCGTACTATGGAATTTCATTTGACATGAAAATTACTAAAGTAAACTTATATAGAATTAAATAAATATATAAACAAGGTAATGTTGGATCTAGCTAGATGATATTTCAATAGAATAGAATGATAAGATCTTGTTTTAATATGAAAACAACTATAATACAATTATATAAATACCATTTAGTTCTACAAATTGGGGAGTAGGAAGTGTTCGAAAACAAAAGATCAAAGAATGTTTATATGGCAGACACATGAAAAAAATCAGAAAGAAAAGCATGCAAAAAAATCTAAAAAAAATCAAGTAAAAGTAAAAAAAAAAAGCATAAAGTAGAAAATGAGATGTTGGGTTTCGAACGGTAAGTTGTTTTGGGCTTGAGAACTCATTCTTATAAGACTTTGTGCAATGGTTAGTGCCCCTTGGGGGCGTTTTCTGTCATGTGGCTGCTGACTGGACAAGGGGCATTATACCAGAAAGTGGCGTAATGGTTAATGCCCCACCATCATTACTCAATCATTTTTTAGAGAGATAGGACACGTCACCGTGCCACGTCAGCAAAACTTAACGGCGTTAGTGATTTGGTTAACTTTTGGTGATACGGACACCAAAGTGTTTAGTTGGGAGTGTTATTGGCCAAAGTGATACTTGGAGGTGACAACGGCCAATGACCAATAGTTGGGAGTGTTTAAATCCAATAACCCTATAAAATAAAAATAACTAGTTCATAATTAAAAAAAAATTACAAATACCGTAAAAAAAATAACATAATCAAGACAATCCATATTTTTCTTTGATACGTTTGATACAAGCGAGGTGAAGTTCACGTCGCGCTCCCGGCTCATCTGGGATTGGTTTTCCCAAAAACTCCAAGTCCAATTGCATTTGACGTTCTCTTTTTTCCTCCCAAATTTTATTTTTTTGCTCAATTCTTTTTTGTCCTAATTCCTTTATAGCATCTAACTTTTCATTCATTTCCAAAAACCGCTCGTTGTAGTCGATACCCGAAGAAGATGACGACACGGCTTTCTTGCCTTTCCTCTTTGCTTTATCCCTCCCGATTGGTCGTTCAGGATGTTGCGGTTCCTCAAACTCTTCCTCGGTATCGTTCAAGTCAATACATTGTTGTCGGGCATCGGAAGATTGACTTGCCGGTTCGGTGGACGAAGTTGTTTTTGACCTCTTCGACGCTCGGGCCGAAGCCGTGACCGGGTTGATCAATGTAAGCCATCTTGGAGACTTTCTCAAAAAGTCCCATATGGCAAGATAAGGAAACGACCCTTTCGTACCCCGATATTCTTCCAATGCCGCCTTTTGAATGTCGGCATCGTTTTCCCCGCTGGCCCAACCCTCAAAAAGACGTTGGTAAACACTATTGAATACCACACACTTGGAGTTCATTTCCCTCCATTTTGAGGAAATCTTATCCGCCGTACGGTAGCCTAACGGTTTACCAACTAACTTGTGAAAATCATCCCGAACCCTGCTCCAAAACACGCTTCGGTCTTGGTGGTTCCCTAAAAAAACACAAAAAAATATTATTAACAATATTATTAAAAAAATAACATACGTTATTTAAAACATATATATTTACCAATGATCGGATCCTCGGAATTAGATAGAAAAGCACGCGCCAATTGAAATTCTTCATCAACCGGCCAAATAACGTGTGATTTCGGTGCTCTCGGTTCTCCCGGCGCTTTCTTCTTGTGTGACCTTTTTTTGGGTTGGGACGGACCGGCATCTTGAGTTGGAGGCACCGGTTGCGTTTCCGGGATAACTTCTTCCAAATCAACGGGTTGTGACGATCCCATCATATTCGGGTCCATACCCGTCATGCCCATACCCATCATGTTTGGGTCCATACCCATACCCATCATGTTTTGGTTCATACCCATAATGCTCATATTCATTGGCATGTTTCGAATGAAACCAAAAAGATTAGCGTTCGACATGTTGTTTGGGTCGTTTGCTTGGTTTTGGTTTGTGTCGGTTCTTCGAGGGGGTCGGTACCCGGGGTTGTTTGGCGAACCGAATGGGGCACCGTATGGAAACATTGTAGAATATAGTTTAGAAGAGTTGAAGATTAGAAGATGAATATTAGAATTGCTGTGAGAATGTGGTTTAAAATTGTAGTATTTATAAGTTGTAAATATGTATTAATTAAAAAGTAAAAAAAAAAAGAGTCGTTGGAAAAAAAGAGCCGTTAATAACGGTAATTTTTTGATTTGTGTGCGGGGCTCGGGCGTTATTAGCAACACGCCCACACGATTTTTTAAGCATAACGCCCCCACGTAGTGGTGTGGGGGCGTTTTCGGGCGTTATAGGGGTGTTATCACGCCCACTACGCACAGTCTAAGTTATAACCATCACACCAGGAACTAAATAGTTGTCTTGATCTTTAAACTATATTTAATATTTTCAACTATCTTTTTCAAAAAATGAGGCCTAACAAATTTGGAGGCCTTAGGCAGCTGCCTATTTTGTCATCAAAGTGAGTCGGCCCTGGGTCGATACATGTGTGTAAAAATGACAATGCTCTCTTCTGGAAAGAACACTAGTTGATGCAGAAGTGTCCCATTTGTAATAATAGTAGGTGGATTGATACAAACACAAAAGGCAAGAAAGGTAAGCTCCCAAGGTGTTATGCACTACAAAAAATTCTGCTTTTGGCAATGCCAGAATCATCCCCAAAGTCCAAAAATGTCGTCACCAAAAATTTTGACCAAAATTTATTTAGAAAAGAGATTGGAAATTGTTTTTGGGGTGACTTTGGCGACGACAATGTCATCACCAAAAACAATTTGACTTTTCTGGTAAAAAAACAAATATTTTTGTCGTTATGTTGGTCTTTGGCGACAACATCTCAAGTCACGTTTCTTGTAGTGATGGTACTTTCATTTGACCATAGAGTACAACGTTTGTATTTTTAAGGCACACGACAAATGATATAATCCACAGTATCGGACAATCAGATGAGGGTATAGTGGGCCATCCTGGTAATGGATCTTGATGAAAAGAATTTGATATGAAGTATCCTAGCTTCGTGAGGGAACCCTAAAATGTTTGCCTGGGGCTTGCAGCAGACAATTTTAATCCGTTTGGTAATATGAGTTTGGTTCATAGAACATGGTCGGTTGTACTCACCACAAACAATCTGCCTTTGTGTGTGAAAGAGTCCTCCTTCATGTTGTTCTTGTTGATTGGTGACCCTAAATCACCTGGTAAGGACATGTACATTTTCCTTAGGCCCGTGGCGGATAAGCATAATTATTTGTTGAAGATGCGCGGACAAACGCATTCTTTACAATGAATTCGACTTTGTTATGGACCATAAATGAACTTCCAGCCCGTAGTAGTCTATCAGATTTGAGCGGACAAGGTTACAAAGCATGCCCCACTTGTAACGAAGTCACTTCTTCAAAACACTTGTAACAATAGATGTTAGTATATGTTGGTCATCATGGGTTCTTATATACTAGCCATTCACGAAGAACACATTTCGACTTTAACGAGGAATTTGATACAAAAGCCCATTCTAAACAATTTAGTGATGCTGACATACAAGCTAAACTCGATGGGTCCATCGTCGGTTGTGAAGGTGTTACAATAAGTTAGAGACATCGCAACTTAAACATTGTGAGACTCTAACCTCTAGCCTTTTAACTGCCACTTAATTACTGTTAAATAGGTTCCTTGATATATATTTTCTAGATACTTCTAGCATAAAATATAAGGACGATTATTAAAGAATACTGTTGTTCACATGCATGTTGATCAAAAAGTTGTTTTCGTTCACTAATCATGTGAACGTAATTTAATAGTCATTTAGTGAGTTTATATAAATAATAATAACAATAAGAGTTAATTACACAAATGGTGCCTGTGGTTTACCCAAAGTAACAAGTTTGGGTACTAAGGTTTTTTTGTTACAAGATTGGGTATTGGTCTTTTAATTTGTAACAAGTTTGGGTATTAACACTAACAAATGTTAGTTTTATAGTTAACTTCAAGGGCATTTTAATCTTTTCACATTAGAAGGGCTATTTATGAAATTAATTTACGATTGATGAACTTGTTTTGTAACTTACATGAAATATTATACTATAAAATTTAAAACAAAACACTCATTTTTTTCTTTGCTTTTTTTACGAACCACTAGTTAACACCACTAATATATTCATAAGACATTAGCTAGCACTACCTTATATTTTTTCACAACTCTTTAACATACGTAACTTAACTCGGCTATTAAGAGTTATATTATCTAGAGACCACTTCATCATCATCGTCAACCCGTATTATTTCCCTCACCACTCGGCACCCTTTAACCTTACCATCCACCCCGATTCACCAAACCACAACCAATACTCAAACCTTTAAGGACAATTCATAACAATAAAATGTGAAACCTACTTAAAGTTTTACTTGCGATCTCAAGTTTAGTTTGAAATACACCATTTTAGCTCATATTCTTTTTAGATCATTAAAATCCAGATATGAACCAATTACGAGTAGATCCAATTAAAAGTAACCAAAAAACTATCAAAAGTATAGGAAATATTTATATATAGTCTAGATCACATCAGTGGTGCTAATTAGTGGACAATGAAAGAAAATAAAGTAAGAAAATGAATATGTTATTTTTTATATTTTTATCTTATAATATTTTAAGTAAATTGCAAATAATAAATTTCATAAATAGCCCTTCTAATATGAAAATATTAAAAAACCCTTGAAGTTAACAGAACAACTAACGCTCGTTAGTGTTAGTACCCAAACTTGTTACAATTTAAAAGACCAATACCCAAACTTGCAACAAAAAAACCTTAGTACCCAAACTTGTTATGTTGAGTAAACCATAGGACCCATTTATGTAATTAACTCTAACAATAATAATAATAATAATCAATAAAAATAATAAAAAAAATACTATTATTATGAATAATAATAGTAATATGAATAATAATAAAAGACATAAATGATAATAGTAATAATATAAATAATAATAATAATAATAATAGTAGTAGTATAAATAATAATAATAATAATAATAATAATAAAAATAACAATAATAAAATAAAAATATAATAATAATAAAAATAATATTGATAATAATAACAATAAAATAATAATAAAAATAATAAAAATAATAAAAATAATAATAATATAATAATAATAATAATAATAAATAATAATAATAACAATAAAAATAATAATAATAATAATAATAATAATAATAATAATAATAATAATAGAAATGCCATTTTTGTCTTTACGTTGGTATCAATTCAACTACTCTGGATAGTTAAGTAGTAAACATACAACCCAATATTTAATTCGCGGAAGTTTTCATGTTGTGTTTTTTAATTACACAACCAATTTGCTAAGGCGATCTATCTACTTTAACACAAAAATAAATGTTTGTCACATAACATTCTTTCAACCCGTACGTCCAACTCACATCGGCCAATTCAACAAATCTTACTTAATATTCAACCTAGCTCATAACATTTAACTCGATGGAACCTAACTATTATTTCTTCTAAAGTATATAACAAATACAACTATTTAGCTTATTATACAACCCGTATAATATATAGTATAATATATAGTGTTTTTAATCCACTTAAATAATATACCAGTTTACATGACTCAATTTGCTAATACACTAACTGGCATAATCAAATACAAATTGACTTTAATTGGGATCAAACTAAAGTACTTCCAAAGATTTTTTCAAAGGTTCGATCAACAAAAAATCTAAGCAGATGCATGCAAGCAAGCAAGCAAGCTTGTCTTGGATACCTAGCTAGCTAGCTATATCTTATCAAATCTATTAAAGTACCCCGGCCGGCCACGTTCTACATGCATTTTCAGGTCCTACAAACTCTGAAACTGAGTTTTCTTTGATGATTTAATCAAATAACTCCAAGCTGGCCGGCATCTCTTTGGCTTGTAGTTTCAAAGAGCTATAGGTACCACCCAATATCTTGTGCTTAATTTGTCATCTGTTATATATCAAGTCCAATTAACTTTTCATATGTTTATCTGAGAGCATTCACAGTGGGAGAACAATCTCTATCCCTATAATTACACTAAAAACAATTATTTTTTCTCTCTTCTTTTAATTAAATAATAATTCTTTTTACATTTATCATTACAGTTTCTCTCTCATCCACTCACAACCACTTTTTAAAATCATTAAAAAATTATAGGGGATGAACAGTAGCTTTTCAAATATAGAGTTTCTCTCTCTTCCACCATCAAATTTCTCTTTACTCCACTCATAACAACCCACAACAACCCTCTAAAATATAAAAACCTCACTCATAAAAAATTGATTATCCTACTGTGAATGCTCTGATATAGATATAATTAAGAAATTATTGCAGCCCCATCCAACTTTAATACAGTCAACCACCTAATATTGATTTAGCAATATCGCACACTGAGATAGATAGATTGTTTGTAACGTCCTAGCTAGGTAAATCATACATTGGTCGTGGAAATGTTGAGTTTGTAAGGAATGTCATGCCTCAAATATCACCAATGCATTTTGCGCATCGGATGAGATGATAACACCACAATTAAGTGTACTCGATCAGGTGAGAGTGGTACGGGATGTGTAACTTCCTAAGAAGTATATATTCACCCAGACTACCAAAAGCAAATGTGTAAGCTTTTAGTGACAAAGTGGACAAAATTTGTCCTATGAGAGAATTAGAATGCACTATACCAATAGGACCCTATAAAGACGACATTTGTGGACGCAATAGATACTCTTTGACGTTGCTACATGCAATGGAGTTCACAACAAGTGAAATTAGTGTGCTTCCCATACTTTTATTAAAAATTAATGAGGTTGTTTTCAAGATAAAAATAAGAAAAATGTTGTTTATGGTCGGTGATTATATATGCTAGTTGAACTAGCAGATCGATCAACTATGAAACAACTTTTTTTTCTCATTGTCACTCTGAAAACATCTCTAACATTGAAAAAAACCCTATTTTTCTAAAAAAATCTTTTTTACTCCCTGGATTTGCTAAAATTTCTAACTTTTTTTAGAGAATGCACACGTACAAGACTCTTTGAGACCAATCACAATGACGTCCCATGATTTATGTTTGACACTTAAACCACTTCGATCTGGTCTTCTACAACAAAATTAATAAGTCCCAATAAACATTTTATATAAGAAACCTATATATGGATATATGTTAATTACATGATCCTATGATCAAATAATAGTTACAAGATAAACTCTAACCATCATTGGCATGATAGAACGTACCCTTAAATATATACAATAGCTAGCATGCACACCACCCCTTTTAATAAGTGTATATGTCGTGTACGACTTTGGCCTAACGACCCCAGACTGAGACATGTGTTTAATTATCGATTTGAAATCCACTATATATTTACGGTACCAAGTAAGTAGGGTCATTAATCATGATCGACGACAACGTATTCAAAGTCACACTGTATAGGTACAATCAGAAGATGCATGGTACAAGAACGGAATGCAAGTGATTATTGTAACGAAACAACAAGGACCCGGCCGGCCTAGCTAGCTCCTGGTTTAAGCAGACAAATTAAGTAAGAGATCGAACACGACTGTTGGTATATGTATATATGTGACTGATATGTCTTGTGAATCCGAGATTCACTAGGTGTCTTATGCAAGTGGTACACTTTAATTGTGTGTGCCCTATGTGAACACGATTTCCCTTGTGTACCATGTATCCTTTTTTTTATTTTCTTATTGTCTATTTTAATAACATTTTTTTAGGTTATTAGATTTTAATAATCCGAACTTTCATGTATTGATCGATATTAATCTTAACTTTAAAAATTTCCTATGACAGTCCAAACTTGTAATTTATTTTCCTCCACCGAGTCTTTTATAACGGATACTCAAAAAACCTACCAGACTATTTTTAGGTCTCATTAAAATCTTACCCGACCATTTTTGGGTCACAGTTATAAAAGACTCGATAAAGGAAAATAATATACAAGTAGGGACTGTCACAGAAAATTTTTAAGTTATGATTAATATCGGCCAATAAACTAAAGTTCGGATTATTAAAATCCAATAACCTTTTTTTTAATTACTTGTTGGTTTATATATATATATATATATATATATATATATATATATATTTATATATATATATATATATTTATATATATATATATATATATATTTGAGGAATTTATATAGGCATGAATAACGAGCTGACTTTGTGTACGTAATTTCTAACTTTATCCTTTAATTTATTGATTTAAGAAATGTTTATTTTAAAGTAGACTAAAGATAACTATTATGTATTTTGGCTTATAAAAGTTGGTTAAAACTTATATTTGGGTGATTACCTAAGGAATATATATATATATATATATATATATATATAGAGGAGAGTTATCCTACATAGTGTTGGAAATCTAAGAAGGCTAAGAAGGATTTATGACCTTTAGATCTCTTTTTTAATGGTTGAGATTAATTTGTAGGAAAAAAATTGGTGGAAGGGTACATTAGTCATAGCCACTTTTGTTGACTTTCTCTCTCCACATGCAAGGCACATGCCAATTCCCCCACTTTTTTTAAAACTTTCATAACTTTTGGATACGATATTATTTTTTTAAAAAAATTACACCAAAAAAACAAGCGTTTTGTTATCTTTAAAACGCGTATAATATTGATATATAAAAAATAAAAAAAAATTTCGGCACTTGTCTAGTCCTTGTGTAATATCATGTGATTGTGTTTTATTATAACTAGTGAAATATCACTTTTATCGGTTCATTCTTAAGTCATTATATAATATCATCTTATTATAAATATTTGTTGTGTCATATTATGTGTTTAGAAATTATCACCGTGTCACAAATTGTTAATATATGTTTGAGAAATGTTCAAAGACAACGTCATTTTTTGTTACAAAGTGTGAGAATGACACAATGGTAAACAAAGACACAATGACACTTTTAAAAAAATTATAACTCACAATATAAATCAAATTTGAAAAAAGTGGTTCGGAGACCTTGTTCCCCAGGTATTCCTCTTTCAGAAAATAAATAAATGAAAAATTAAAAAAAATTAAAAAAATTACCGTTTTTTTTATTTTTTAAATTAGACACAATGAAAAAAGACACAATGAGAAAATAGTAGTTTTTTTAAGTTTTGTTTATTTATTTTTTAAGGAGGATGATGTGAGAGCAAGATTTTTGGAATACTTTGTGTTATTGTGTAATTATTATTAGATCATTGTGTAATACTTGTCAAATAAGATTACACAATGACCCGATGAATGACACAACAACCTTACGGATGACACAATCACACAATAACCTGATGAAAGACACAATGACCTGACGGAAGACACAATGACCTGACGTTAGACACAATGAGCTGAAAAATTGTGAAAAAAAAGTTCGTTTTTTATATATCAATATTATACGCGTTTTAAAGAGAAAAAAATTCTCGTTTTTATGGTGTAATTTGTTTAAAAAAATAATGTCGTATGTAAAAGTTATAAACGTTTTAAAAAAGTGGGGGAATTGACATGTGACTTGCATGTGGAGAGAGAATATTTAAAAAAGTGGGCATGACTAAAATACCCCCTCTCCTAGTTTTCCTAGATGCCACATGTCAATCTCTTATTGCTTCTTAGCCTTCTTAGATTTATAACACTATGTAGGTGAACCTCACTCTATATATATATATATATATATATATATATATATATATATATGGTACCGTTATCCTATAGTGAGGAATTGACCTCTATGGCTCTATCCTAATATTGTAGCTCATCAATGTAAACACCAAAAGAGTAAGGGTGCCTTGTCACATGTCATGCTTTATCAGGTGACATGGCTACGTACATACTGTTAGGGATCGGTTTAGTATAACACTATATATATGATCTCAATAGTGAATACATATATGTGTCTATTTTTTTATTCCGTTTCGCCTGTTTTAAATGTTTATTTTTTATTTTTAGTTATCCTGGTTTAAATGTTAATTGTAAAAATATAAGTGTAATTTTTTGTTTTGTCCCTAGTTATTTTTTAACAAAAGATGTCATTATTTTTAAGTAAGAGCATTATTGTTATTTTATAGTTAGAAAAAGTATAATAATGTAATATTTTCTTAAACTTTATGTTTTGAATCCCATCACATCCCAATAATCAAATGAGGAGTGCCAACACCTTCATATTCAATTTGAATATATCAAACTAGGATTTGTAAATTGTTAAATTTCCGCAATCATAGCCGTTAAAATATACAATACACGAGCAAAAACTTAAGAAAAAAAATGTCATTCAATTTCAAACAAAAAATAATAAAAAAACGGATGTATACAACATGTACCATCATAATGAAACATATCTAATATATCTTGAGCTAGTAACAGCAGATCTTCATCTCTCTGTAGGCCACCATATAACATTTGCCACCGTCCATCGACGATTGAAGAAACAAAGAAGATGAAAGAGGTGGCTGGAAAAGATGCGGAAAGTAGCAAAACGACAATATAGTTGAATGAGCCAACAACCTTTTCCCAAGAGTCCAAAGATTATAAAACAATAACAAAACTAAATTACCCTCAAACTCAACTATATTGTTTACAAAATAGACATTCTACGTTTGGTGATCAAAATACACAAATATACAAAAACTATGATGACAAAAATATAATACATAAAAGAACAGTATTTTATTAAAAGTTTTCTTTTAATATATACTAGATTTAATACCCGTGTGATACACACGGGTTAAATAATACTCGAATATTTATAAAGAAATCATAACTATACGTTTAAAGACTTGTAACTATTTAATATTTAAAAGGCTCCATCAACTCATGCATGGTGCAAAATGTCACTTAATTTTTTACCTCTAAAACTTCCTATTATAGAATAAAAAGATTTTCCCCCAAAAAATTGCCCCTAAAACCTTGATTTATTAGATGGATACTAATAATAATAACGTAGAGTGTACGTATTGGTTATATGATGTGTCCGCCAATTATTTAAATACAATCCATAAAATGAAACAATATATGGAAGTCAAACATATCATCAAGCAATCATCAAACATTCAAACTTAAATAAAGTTTGAAGTAATAATTATATATAGTGATAAAATCCATGACAACTGCATCCTATATATGTATTGAAAGTTGTACAACGTACAATATATAATTTCTATTTTCGAAGTTCTATATATAGTTGAAATGGTTGAATCAAGAACATCACACATATAAGTAAACACAAGACCAACTATCAAATAAAAGAGAAATAATATACAGAAGATCTTAGAAGAATTTGGGGTTGGGCGAACGAACATCTATTTCTTGTGTCCAAGCGGCCCGAGGCTGAATGTGCAAATACCAGTACGTTTGAGCCACCGAATCAGGGTCCATATATCCGTCCCCTCCTGCACTTTCTTGTTCCCCAAGCAACAACCTTTGTGGCATCGTTACTGCCCTGCAAAATCAAACTCCAACAATCAAATATAATATATGCACATGAAAACCCTATTTTAATTTTTAATTATAATTGCCACGGCCAAACTACATATATACAAAACAATGTCTCCTTTAAACCTTACGAAAAAATTAATATACAAAAATTAGTACTCTTCTATTTTTATGTAAATTAAGAAACTTGAGTTTTAGTCATTTTATAATATTACTTTCACAAATATTGTTATATATAGATATGGTGAGATACATATATATATACTTGAGTGATTTATAATATATATTTGGACATAATATATATGTCATATATAATAAGTTGTTGAACGAGAGATAAAGAAAGTAACACACTACAAGAAAATGAACTTTTACCGACGACACTTTTACCGACGACATATGTCGTTGGTATAGTCTCACTTTTACCGACGACTTGTCGTCGGCAAAAGACTAGCAACATTTTTGACCGGTCAACACTTATGCCGACGACTTTGTCGTCCTAATAAGTCTAGCGGGAACCTGAAAAAAGAAGCGCCTTTTGTGAAAAGCTTTCCCGACGACATGTCGTCGGGATAGATAATATATAATTTAATTTCTATTTACTTTTCAGTTAAGTCAATAATAAAAGTCCTAAATCTTCATTTCCTGCTCATTTTGTTTACCCCTAATTCTCCAAACTCCTCTCAATTCTTTGTCCATTTCTTCATCTCCGGCTCTGTTTCTTCATCCCCGGCCGACCAACCAACCACCGGAGGTACAATGTTTTAGTTTTTCATCTCTATTGTGTAACCATGGTTCATAGCTTACTGGTAAACTGTGTTTGAAGTGGTTCATTTATGATTTTTATGTTCGTTTGAAATCTAGGATAATAGGATCTTTGTTTGAGTTTAGTTGTTTGAAGGATTTGGTGTGCTGTTCATAAATGTTGTTTTTATGTGTAATGTAACAATTTTTTTAGGTTTTTGTTAATTGTATCTGCTTGGATTTTGAAGATTTTTATTCTTAAAACTGAAGGTAAAATGTAAGATGTTTTCAAGAAATTTCATCCTTTTCAAGAAGCCCTCTTTTTTAAGGACGATTTTTCAAGCACTAAAGCTCTCTTCCAGGTACTTCATTGATCAAGATTTGTGTTGGACTTGTGAATAAACTGATTATTGCTACTTGAATCTTTTAAATGTTTGGGTTAAAGTGAACATATAATCTCTATTTATCAAAAGAAACGACTTGGGGCTGTAACTCGATATTTTAGTGTTTCTTCTATGTTCATGTACATATTTAGGAATGTTGTTAGTGTTATGTTCGCTGCTGTTACGTATATATTTATTGACCTTTTGACAGGTTATGACACATAACTCACTCACGGAGTCACGGTTGTTTTTCTTTTGTAACTTTTAAAATATAGTTTTTAAAACTTCATATAAGTATAAAGTATTGTTGAGACATGTTATTTTTATGTATGTTTTAATGTAAACTTTATTCAGAGACTTGTGTGTAATAGTAGATGATTGCATCTGTGCATTGTCGACCCCTAACGACCCATTAGTGTTTCCATTTTTCAATATATAACTCTACTTTCGAGAGTTTTTGGAGAATCTTCGGGCTTTATTACGGACAAACGTTTTAAATAGGAGTGTACATTATCTGTATATAGGCAATTCACTTGTGGAGGTGGGAGGCATATATGCACAAGCTAGCTGATGTTAGTGATGTTAAAATAGGAGTGTACATTAACTGTATATAGGCAATTCACTGGTAAACAGTTTTCAATTAATTACACTCTTGTAACATGATTCTCTTGGTGTAAATTTGACGTACTTTATAAGTTTAATTCATCAAAACGTGCATTCAAGCGCAAGGACCGACTTAAAGCATGTATATAAGTTGATCATAATAAACTTCATCCTGCTGTTGCTGTTTTTGATATGAGAATCTATTCTGGAGATGATAATTATTCATATCTAGTGGTGAGGGCGCCCTGACAATTTGAGGGGTTTCCTTAACCATTCATACTAAAAAAAGATTAATACTGCACATAGTTTTCTTGAAGACTTACTAATAGTTAGTGTTAAGTTTTATATTGAAGACTTACTAATAGTTTTCTTGTTGTTCACAGGGGAGCAATAGCAAAGAAATATTTCAAAAGACGCATACCAGGGGCGGGGATTGGTTACACCCACGTGCACGACAACACTATGTAAGTTTTAGTTTAAATATCCAACTTTTAGTTTCAACATGTCAAAATGACCCGAATTCATTTAACAAACTTAAATATGCTTCTTATTAATACCAGTGTAGGTATTTATTGATTTAGATCTATGTTGCTTGAAATTTTGGATGTTATTGCTCGTTAATCCTAGAATTTTTAGTATTTGTTATTATTTTTGTATGTTTGATTGAGAGTTGGATATTATTACATACATGTTTTGATAGTATTAAACAGGTTGGTCATCCATTTTATAGCAGTTGTGATGCTAAAATGCAAACTAACATTTGTTAATACTAATTTATTAATGTAGGCACCATCATTAGCTGAGGGTAGTGATTCATCACAAAGTCAAGTTGATGATGACATTGTTCGTTTGGAAAGTGCCTTAGGTTACAGGCATATGCACGTGCGAGCAAGAGTGTGCAGAACATGAAAGACAAGCACATATAATACAAGAGATGCAACACCAACTCGAAGAGCAACACGAATTCATGCTATTGTATCAACATCAACATCAAGGACCACAAGGTGGTGGTCATTAGATGTAGTTTGATTGAGTTTCGTTTGGGTAAACTTAAATTTGAACAATTCTTAATGTCGAACCGTGCTTGAACTCTTTGTAATGTTGAACAATTTATGAATGTAATGTAGGGACGTTTGATTATAATTTTGTCAGAATATATGTATGCTGGAAAAACCAAAAAAAAAAAATTTAATTTACGACCTATAGGGACGACATGTCGTCGCTATAGGTCAAGGGCAAAACTTAATTTGAATGAACTTATGCCGACGACATGTTGTCGGCAAAGATTTTTAATAAATAATTATTTTTTAAGAAAAAATTGATTTTCGGGTAACGATATGCCGACAACATGTCGTCGGTATAAGTGAAAGCTTTGCCGACGACACCTTTACCGACGACTTGTGGACTTATAAGGACAAAGCTTTGCCGACGACATTTGTGCCGACGACATGTCGTCGGCATAACTTATACCGACGACATGTCGTCGGCAGAAGTCTTAAAAAAGTCGTCGGTAAAAGTTCATTTTGGTGTAGTGACACGTAGCCACAAGACAAGATGCATGTGGGTCGTACATAGTCTAAAGTTGATCGAGCTTATGATTAACAGAACATGACGTTGCAATTTGTTCTAAAGCTTTAAGTTTGTGGGCTCTCCCAATTATTGATAAAAAGGTTAAAGCTCGTTAGTTTACACATCTAACGTCAGGGCCATCATTATATATATGTGTCAAATAAAACATGCTTAATTATTTTAATTGCATCTATAACACACCCAAAACAAATAATTAAAGACTAAAAGACCTACTCATTAATTAATATCTCATACACATAAAGCGTTGATTTTTTACCTTGATACCTTAAATTTATATATAAATATTGATCTCGCCCTGTAAAATACAAATTATAGGTCCTGTGATTTTCATCTCGATCCCATGCTACAGACGTTCAAGATCCGCTACTAAACATGATCACTAAGCCAGCTTTATTTGATGGGGGAGATTTAAGGTTTTAAGTAGGTTTATATTCTTTTCTAACCGAAAAGGTACATGAATTTAAAAGTTTTGAGTTTTCTATACGCTTCTAATGAAAAGTTGGGAAAAGGAATTTGAATCCGTAACTTTATAGAGTATCAAAAGATACTATAATTAAAAAACTTTATTAAAATATAGATCGATATTTCTCTTGAATTTGTTATGCTTTATTAAATGTGAGTTATATATATAACACTAAATTAATTAGATACTGATCTTGTAACACACGAGTTAATAAAAATATATTAAAATAAATATTTAGATAATCATGTGTTTTTTTTATGAACTGAAATAACTTGGTTTTAATCGTGTAGTTTTTCAAATTTAAATTAATTAAACCTCTAAATTTAATAGAACGTAAAAAATTTAAATTTACCATTATGATGACAAAATTCAAATTACTATTATAATGACAAAATTTAAATTTTAAAATAGGTAATAAAAAATCAAACTATTATGATAACAAAGTTTAAAATAGATAACAAAAATCATAGTTAATTTTTAAATTCAAACTTTATGATATTAATAAAAAAAACTTTAAAAAATAAATAATCATGTGATTCAATCAATAACCAAGTTTTTAATTTGGTTGAAAGGATTAATTTGGAAGTAATACATAAAATAAAATGATTTGATAATGATGTGTGCTATAGAGAATGGCATGTATCAAAAATTTAATGTTGTATTAATATAAAAAGATGTTTAAATATTTATCAGGGTTTGCATCATTTCCATCCGCAACTCTCTCTATTTAAGTGAATAGAGAACAATGTTCATTTGTTAAGAGAACAAAACCAAACGCAATCGATCATTGATAGCAACTTCCCGATCAGAGAACCATTTTCTCAAGGTTAGGACATGGGGGTGGTGTTCTCTCGATGCATTTGAGAATACATGTCGTTCACCCTTAGAGAACTGAACATTTTTGTGGCAGTGAGTCGTATAACATTTTTACGTACTTAATTATTAAAATACTATATAGCATAATGTTGCAAATAAACACGGTACAATTATCCTTATACAATATAGCAAAATTAAAAAAACTTATGTGGCATCTTTTCAAAGCTTCTGGCTTATGTGGCATAATTTTAAAGTATATCTCATAATAATGATTTTGTATTTAAACATATATTATAATAAAATTAATTACATTTTTGGTCCCCTAATATTTTAGAGAATTCTAAAAATATGTAAGACTATTTATATTTTTAACCCTCTACTACAAGGGGTGTACATGAGTCGGTTTATATTTGATAGGGTATAAAAATGAAACTTATGGATAAAGTTAATAATAACATACAATTATAAACCTTAGTGTTTTATAAATATGCATAATATTTTTAAATGATTTTTTTTAAATAAACTACACCATAAAACTGAGCACTTTATTCTCTTTAATTTAGTACAATATTGTTATACTAAAAATTAATTTTTAAAACTATATCTTGTGTTTCGGTTTATCATAGTTCTGTCTCAAAATTGATTGAAAAATTCATGAATATCATTAAAAGCATCACATGTTATATTTCCGAGCGTAACACACTAAACTAGTAAGCTTAATATAACCTGATCAATCACTAATACAAAATAGACTCTTGTAGATGAAACATCCGTTAATTAATGGTTCCCTTCTAAATTGTAAAATCATATATTTGAGAAATTATTTGTTTTAATTTATGTGGAACTTGTGAATATTTAGAAAACTAGGTTTAACACCCGTGTGTTACACACGGGTAAAATAATAATATTTATAAAATCATAATCATTTTGTTTAAAAATTTGTAAGTATTTAATATTTAAAGATATTTTGTTTCATCAACTCATGCATGGTATTTCATATCTTCCCTCTAAAACTTTCTTTTATAAAAAATTCATCTCAAAAGTTGTCTCTCTTAAAACCTTGAATTATTATATAGATGTACAAATGTTTTATGTGATTTTATATATAAAAAAATAGCTAAAACAAATTAAAATGCATTGTTTCAAAACTTATTAATGATCCACATAGTATTTTTGGTGATATATTTGTGTCGATGATAGTTCTCTAACTTGTAGCAAGTAAGAATTATAACGAACTGTGTGTATTTAATTAAATTGCCGGTAGATGTTATTTTAGACACGTACCTAGAGTGAAGAGATATATATATATAGTTGACTATCATAAAATAAGTCGAACATAAAAAAGAATCAAAGGAACAAAAAAAGCAACTTTTGACCCTTTCAAAACAATCATGACACCAATCCAAATTTGACGATTGTGTATCTTCCAATCATGATTTGTCAATATAATAGATCACGAATATATAAAAGATATGAACGCACCTAGTTGCACCAATAACGCCATCGATGATCACATGTGCTACGTGTATCCCAAGTGCTTGATATTCTTTAGCAAGACATTGGGATAGTCCTCTTAATGCAAACTTCCCACAACCTAATTAACAATCAATATATTAAAACAAAATCATAAACAATTGCATATATATAGTCTTATTGTCTCTTCATAACCGGACCAGACCAGCCTGTCAGACTCAAACAAGTGCTTTACCTAATGCTTACATGAGCGTTTTTTAATAGCCAGCTAGCTAGCAATTTGACGAGCAAGTTGGTGCAACCGTCTAACAGACTGGCATTTTATTTTCTTTTAGTTTTCCGTTTTCAATATAAAATATATGATTAATCGTGGTGTTTGAAGTTTCATAAATATATAGAATTTTAGAGTTTTTTATATATAAAATATTTATAACTTTCATATTATTTAGGTTAATTATCGAAATTATAACTCGTTAGTCAGTAATATTAACAATTAGTGACAGTTTTACTTATAATATCCAATGCCAAAAATAATCACACTAACATAATCAGATTTAGATTTACACTTAGATCTCAATTTCATTCACAACTATCATTATGAAAAATAAAAATAAAAATCAAGTATAAATTTATAATCTTATGCTACGAAAAATCGTTTTATACAACAAAAATAAAAATTATGATTTTAATATTTCTCTTAAATTGTTGAAACTAGGTAGCTAGGTGACTAGGTGTCATTTTGTAAACCGTTAAAAAAAGATGTTATTCTTTAAAACAAAAGTTTCTTAGAACGAAGATATATATATACACTATGGAAATGGAATTTATACTTAAAACGTGTAGCAATTGAAAATATGAAATGTTTTATGAAATGATGAACATAAAATAAGATATATATATATATATGCATGCTCACATAATTCAGATAATCCAGCAACACCAGATAAAGAAGCAGCACATCCAGTGAATATAATGGTCCCTCTTCCTCTTTCCACCATTCCTGGCAACACCTACAATAGTAAAAAAATAAATAAATAAACGTCTGAACACTAACGAATTAAATTATATAAACTATTTATCGACAGACAGGACGACTGTGTACCTGTTGAGCACAATGGAAAGCACTTACGGAGGATACCGCAAGTGATTTCTGGAACGAATCGAGACGAATGTCGGTGAAACTCGTCGGACCACCATACTGCAATGGAATTGGTTGATACGCGTTGTAGACTAAAACCTCCACGAACCCTAACGACAAGACGCCTTCGAATGCTTCTCTAACGCTTTGTGTTTCGGAGCAATCGATTCGAATAGCGTACACTTGTGCTTTCTCTTCCCTCGCAATCTCGTCAGCGAATCGCGATAATCTCCCTGCAAATGTGTTGTGTGATCATAGATCTGATCAAGATAAGGTAAAATGTTGAGTTGGATTGAGAATTGAGTACCTAGATCTCTAGCGAGAATTGCGACGGTGTATCCTTCGTGAGCGAATTTTCGGGCAACAGAGCGGCCGAGATTGGGACCGACGCCCACAATGGCGGCGATGCCTCTTGTAGAGTTGGAGCTTGAGACGCTACGCATCATCATACTGTGAAGATTATTAATTAGAGACCGATTCACGATAGTCAATCAGTTAAAAATGAAGGGGTTGAGCTGCCTCCTGGAGGGGATACATATAACATATGGTGATGTTAGTGTAGAATAATAATTTGGTGACGAAGCGTTAATTGAGATTAAATGCAGCAAAAACAATTGCCGGTCCCACTTCTGGAGCCTTGACTCGGGTAATTGTCGGACTCACTGGCACTCGCAATTGTTTACCCAAATTATTATTATATTCTCGGTGCTAAAATGGGTTAAACCCGACAACAAAATGGGTTAAAAACGGTGATCACATCACTTCTCACCACAAAAACGACCATTATCTACCTCTATAACCATGAATTCCCGGTCTTATGTATAGCCGGAAATCGCTACCGGTAATCTGAAAGAAAGAAGAACAAAGTAAAGTGAGAAATACAAATGATTACCCACATATATATATTGAATAACCAAACAACCATCCAATTCATTCTTAAAGCCTAACCCCGCTCTACTGATCATCATGTTTCCAAATTATTAAGGAAAATTGGACTTTAAAAATCTCAACTTTACCGGCCAGTTGGCTAGAAAAAATTCCAACTGAGAAAATTCTTGCTAGAGATCACAACTTTCAAACATATTTTTTTTAAAGAGCCTCAGTTAAAAAATATTTAACGCCGTTAACTTTTTTTTCAAATTTGAAACTAATGTTTTAAGGCTTTTGATCGGGAGGATGATATGAATCAATTGATGTAAAAGTTACCTCTAACGGGTGCTCCAAATGATGAAACGACGCTTCAATAAATGTAATATTAAACATACTGTCAAACCGTTTAATCGTTTCGAGCATCGGTTCGGAGTAAATTTTACATTAATTCATTCGTATCATACTTCCGATCAAAAGTCCTAAAATATTAGTTTCAAATTCGAAAAAAAGTTAATGGAGTTAAGTATTTTTTAACTGAGAACTTTAAAAAAAATATGTTTGAAAGTTAGGATATCTAGAAACAATTTTCTCAGTTAGGATTTTTTTTTAGCTAACAGATGAAAGTTGAGATTTTTAAAATCCAGTTTTCTTATTATTAATGTGTAGTGATAATTGTATCATACTCTCACTATTAAATTATACATGTTACGCACAAGTATAAAACTTAAGACAGTTAATACTTAATAATAAGACCAACTCACTCACTTAGTAGAGCCTTCGCTAATTAGAAACTTAATCCTTGACAATGGTGAGATATTATAAATTATTATTTGATAATGGTGTGATATTATAAATTATTATTTGACAATGGTGTGATATTATAAATTATTATTATTTGACAAAGGTGTGATATCTATCTAATAAATTAGAGTTTTTAGGGTGCAAATTTTGGGGGGAAAACATAATTTATTTTATAAAAGGAAGGTTGAGAGGGAAAATTGAGTAAGAGAGTTAATAAAGACAAAATTTTGTGATTAATAATAGTTTATAAAATGATTTATAAATTTTTAAATATAATAGTTATAATGTTTTAAAAATATTTTTATTCAACTCGTGTATAATACACGGGTGTTAAACCTAGTATATTATAATTTATAAATTATTATTGTTCAGTTATAAACAAAAAGAAATTGAGATTCTATATATTATCAGGTCCCCAGCCATCGAGCGACAACCCAGACTTACAGAGACTTACAGTCTATGGTGCTGTTTGTTTTTCAGAAAAAATCTACACAGCCTCTTATGTCTGCGCCGCACAGACCACGCACAGACATTGTCATCTGCGGACTGTTTGTTTTTTCGAAGATGTTTCATTAAAAAAGGTCTGCGCGACCTCTTCCTAGTGCAGACTTGGATCAACCACTTCTGAGATCTTCTAAGGTCTGCAAAGGAGAGTTACACACCTTCACCTAGTACACCACCCACTGTCCATCACCACCATCACCGTCTACCACACCACCACCACCACTACCCACCATTGTCAACCACAACCACCACCACCCACCATTGTTCACCACAACCACCACCACCCACCATTGTCCACCACCACCACCACCCATCATTGTCCACCATCACCCACTGTCCCCCACCACCACCACCCACTGTCCATCACCGTCCCCCACCCACCACCATCTAGTATCACCACCACTGTCCCCCACCACAACCGTCCACTGTTCGCCACCATCCCCCACCCAGTACCATCTAATACCACCATCAGTGTCCCCCACCACCATCACTACCACCAGTTTATTCCAGCAGACTGCAGAAGTTAAAAAACAAACAGTCTTCTTGTTACAGACTGCTGATGTTTAGTCCATTTCTTCTTCTACAGATGTCTGCAGATGTGGTCCGCATACTGCAGACGTTTTCCTACAGAAAAAATAAACAGCACCTATGTTTCTACTTTTACTTTTAAAAGGTCAATGACGGAGTTTGAGAATTAATTTAGAAGTGCGGAATTTTTTCATATAAATATAGGGTGAAAAAGTCAATTTTTAATTTTTCAGGTTTTTAAGATATCAGACAAAAAGTTTACGATACTGAAAAAAAGGAAGGGACAAGGTCACTTGATGCACCCATGCAACAAGTGGTGATTGACAATGATAATAATAAAAAATTATTAATTCTAGTCTTTATTAATAATAAAAATCTAAGTGGTGTTAAAAAGTCAAAACAACTACTTTTTTATTAAAAGAAATTGACTTGATTGCATTAAAATAAGTTATATAACATTTAACTCCATGATTTTTTTTTCATATGCTTGTATAGTAATATTCTTTAAAGCAAGCAATTGCTTCGTACGTTCTGAACAATCAAAAATTCTGAAACCTTTACAGGAGGTTCATGATATTATATGGGAAACAATGTTTAAATTTCTTAAGCTAATTCGTTTATTTGATATAATTTCAAAAAAATACGAATGATAATCAAGTTAAAAATTGAAAATCTATGTTTTGCTCATTTCTAGAAATTTATAACATTAAAGTTGCTTTATTTTAATGTCAGGACTATAGATTTAAAATTCCATAACTTTTGCAAATGATTACGCACGTTCCTCACCCTCCTTTCAATCAAATCTACTCTAAGGTGCCCAGAGGCAGGGGAAACAAAGGAGGGATTGATCGACCAACTTGAACAGATCCATAACCTGGTTCCATCTGTCCCGAATGAGGGAATTTAGTAAAAGTCTATTTATTAATATTTTTATAACAAAAACTCATAATATATATATAAAATCTGAATCTTTTACCGTAAGAACTAAATATTTTATCATCTTAGATATAAAATTTCGTGAAATAAGTACATGTGTAGTTACTGTTTTGATATTTACGTGTTTTATTTGAATATGAATGTGACTATTGTTGGAAAATTTTGTATAACACAAAAATATTTTGTGAAAAATACAAAATAATATATTAATTCTTCTTATATTGAAAGTTCAGTGATAATGAACAGTAACGTTTCAGGGATAAAATCGTCATTTTACACGTAGGGGTATTATAGTAATTTGATGTTTGGGTATATATTTGGTTTTCTTCTCTGAATCTCCCTCAAATGTTCATTATTTCGGCTCTCTTTACTGTTACATGGCATCTTCTCTCTACCATCTTCGGTTTCCGGTGAGTGTTGTCGGAGATGATGTAAAAGTGGCCGATGATGGTTGCCGATCTTCGGATCTGGGTGGCCTAGGCTTTACGACGGTTGTCGTCGATGTGAAATCTGTTGATGCATGCTGTTAGATCTTTGGGTTTTTGTTGTCGGCGACAACTGATGTAGGTGATGTTTGTCGTTTTTTGGTGTTCACATTGTTTACAGTTTAGATCTATTTGATTCTGATGATTGTGGTGGTGTGGATTATTCGGTAAGATCCTTGGATTGAACTAGCCTTTCTATTCAAAGTTGAGTGAAAATGAACAGTGATCCTCAGGGTGAATTGTTCAATATGTTGTTACGGAGGTGGTGGGTGTTTGGTGTTTTGTTTCAGTTGTTGAAACTGGTTGTTACATTGATGTTTTTTAGGTGTTTGATTTATGAAATGGCTATGAGGAGTTGTAGATCATTATTACTGAAACACAGTGTAGATGGCGTGGCAGGTGTGGATGGTGGGTTTAGTACCCGCAACCCACCAAGCAGCCAATAATTTTTTTCTGCTCTGAGCCTAAAAAAATGTGGTTTTCTTTGATTTTGTTTTGTTGCAACTTTTTTTTCATTTTCTGTTTTGATGTCCATGATCTCCATTTGTGATTGTTTGTGGTAGCGTCTGATCTACGGTTTCATGTTGGTTGATTTTATGTCGATGATGATGGTGGGTTGCCATCTGAGATGAGCTTTTTAAGGGTCTTCAAATAACCGGCCGGTTAGTGTCATTTCAGGTTGAACACGTGACCCGCCTGGCGATCTGATCGGTTTTAAAGTTAATCAGAGCTTCAAGATAAATGGTAATACTGGCCAGTGATTTGACCATCTTTCGTGTCGTAGAACCCACCTTTTGTTTTGTTGAAAATAAACCGTTGAATTTGATCATCATGTTGATGACATTGATCATGGTGTTTTGGAGTGGAAAAAAATGATGTGTGTGAATTTGATTTCGTGACAGAAAGGTAGAATATTAGGTGGAGAGTAAAATAATGAGACAAGGCACAGCTCACTTCAATCCCAAATTAAAACTTCAAATCAACAAAACCAATATGCTCTGCTTTCACACTTAACTTTTGACATATACAATAAAGAAATGGGAGGTTGTTTTCAAGTATCGAGATGCAATCAATGAGCGCTATATAGCCTCCAACATGCATGCCAGCTATCAACACTAAAATGGCTTTAAAATTAAAATCAAAATTTTAAATATTTAATGTTGAGATTTCTTATAATCATGATATGTTTGTGTAAATCATTTGGTAGACCGGTTGGAGTAATAGACCGGTAAGACATTTGTTTCACTTATTAGAGATGAAAAATTGTTCGTTGCATGTCACCATTTGTTGGGTTCTTTTATTTGATATTGCTTCATGATTATTACGTTGGTTAACAAAGACGGCTCAATTTAAGGTGTAATAACAAGGTTAAAAGTATAAACCATGACGTTAAAAATAGGCTCGCGCAACGCGCGAGTCTGCCGAATACCTCTAGTTGGTATTTAAATTTGAAGTTAATGTAAGTTTCAACTCATTATTAATGTTGAATATATGTTTCAACTCATGGTCTATGGGTAATGAATGAGATGTTTGACTCATTTTACCTATAAATACCAAGGTGAGCCTTGGTTAGAAAAGACACTAATCTACACCAAATAACTTCACTCTCTAAATCTCTCTCAATTTCTCTCTAAAGAACTTTCAACATATTTTGATTATGTTCATGTTTTTTTTGTTATAATTTGGGTTGTGAGTCAATCTCGGCAGTACATACTGTTTTGGCTGTTGTACCCTGGGAAACAAACGAGTTCTCTTGGGAGACTCGGAATTTGTTTTAAGGGACCCGTGTTGAACACGAATCCTCGGCCACAATTATGCTTCTGCTTCTACTCATTTCTTGTATATTATTTTATTTCAGTTGTAATCATTTTGTAATGTACTTGTTTCCTTTATTTTCTTTGTATTGTAAATGACTATATTGAAGATTTTTGTGTTTTTGTACGAACAGTTCCTACAATCTTAAAACAAATTTTTTAAATCACCGTTCGTTTTTAAAAAAATATATTTATAGTCATTGTTCGTATCTCAAAGTTGGACTTAGAGAACTTACATTTGACTTTTTTTCTAGAACCGGATTTTATTTACAAAGAAAGTGGTTCAAATTTTACAATTTTTATCATTTGTTGGTTTTGATTGAGTTTAATTTTTACCATTTGTTGGTTTTACCATTTAAAAGCTTTTGTAGTTTTTCATAAAACTTGACTCAATTACTTTGAGAGTTTAATACTCTCATGAGTTTCTTTAACATCAAAAGTGGTTTTATTTTCATTAAAATAGTTTGTTGAATGGTTCAATGTGCTAAAACAAAAAGGTTGAAAATCCAATTTTGGTTTAAATAAAAGGTTTTAAACCGTATGTGGTTTCAAGATCAGAAATTTAAATTAACCTTTTGTAGGTTGAAGATTAGTTTTCATATGCGTGTTAAGAATGATTATGCTTATGTACGCATTTTACGAAAACGAATATTTCTTATTTGCGAGTAAGAAATCGTTCATATGTGAAACTTGTGTTTTAACATGTGTGTTAAAACCTAATGTTATTCTAATTAAGTATTAGAAGAGATTCTTTATAATATAATCAATTTTGTATTGATTTAGTATTAATCTTTTAAATTTAAAAATCGTTTTTTAGAAACAAATGATGAAATCATTATTAATTTGAAAACGTTGACAATCATAATTATTAATTTACAAAAGATCATTTTATAAAACTTTTTGCTTCAAAACATTTTACAAACGTTTTGTTGGAACCTTTCATTACATGAAGCTATATGCTTAGAATGTTTGATGTAGACTATTTGTTGACTAATATGCGTGTTAGAACCCATTTACTTATCTAGCATGTGTGTTAGATATGACCTAAATTTTATGGTCTAAAAGCGTCTTATGTAGGCGTTTATTCTTAACATGTGTGTTAATGATGAATTTAAATAAGAGTGTTTTATGTAAACATCTTATCTCTAACGTGTGCGTTAGAAGTTATTCAATAAAACTATTTACAATTTTGGGTATTGATTTCCGTAATCAAAACATAAAACTAAAATAGTTTATTTCGAAACTGCTAAGTGCATGTTTTGGCAAAACTAAGGTTTGGTTTAGAATGAAATAAACCAAAAGTTTACATAAAGTGTTAATATAGTTTGTTACTCTTGTGGAAAGTAACACGTCATAAAGCAATAATAGATTCAAGTTGACAATTTGATGAAAAGATAAATCTTTGTTGCTATGAACATATATAATTGTTCAAATACTAATACTTGTGAACAATTTATATATAAACAACATGATGTTTTATATCAATTTTGAGATTGTTCAAAGTGGGAGTACCACTATGGGAGATCAATTTATGATTGTTCAAAGCCCATATGAGTCAAGGATGAAACCTTTTGAGAAAAAAAAAAGTTTATGATCCTAGATTGAATGATGATATATGTATGTTTGTGTAACTTACATATTAGACTTTCTAAAATATTGAGATTTTGGGATGTTGAAGAACTCTCATTGTTTGTTTAAACTATGAAATGAATGTTGTGAACGAATATTAGGATATTCCTTAAAAGCTGTGAAGAATCAGAATGATGCATCTTCTGTTCACATGCTAGAGTATTGTAGTCTAAAGCATGCTAGACTAGTACTTGTTAATTATAGGGCTCTGAGGAGACTACTAATGTGAAACATTCAACTCATATACAACATAAAAGTAAAGTTGTGTATAAGACAATGTGGTGACGGTTGTCATTCAATCTAAGGAAAGTCATATAGCTTATAGAGAACTCAATTTTCTAGATTTAATCTAGATGGTAACTTAAAAGTATTTTAAGTTTGAGATGGTTGATAACAACCTATGACAAGGCATGTGTTGCTTTAGTCGGTAAACACGTACTTATGACATCATTGATACAAAGACGTTGATCTTGTTCAAATCATGGATGTCTAATACTATATTTAAACATATTCTATCTAAGTGCAACAAATGTGAGAGAAAGCCATTTGAGAAATGGTATTTGAGAAATTTTCTCAAACCCGTATCAAAAGAGAACCTTTTGTTGAGCCAAATATAATGCAAATATGTGACCGAATCTACTAGTTAGACTCGAAGGTCATTTAGTTATATTTGACATCTAATTACCGATGGCATGGATATGTTAGCCTTGAAATGTGTTTTTAAAGACAAAAATATACCTACATAACTATATTCGGGTTGATACCTAGGGTTATTGTCTTAAAAATGTAAAAAGGAAAGATTAACTTGTGAGTTAATAACACATCATAACAACCCATCTCAACTGCAATTATCTATATTGACTTGACGAAGTCATAGATAATGGTTTTGGATCCAACAACCGTAGGTTGATGAGAGACGGAGTTGTGGAATGAGACTAAAGCCCATGAAAAATGGTATATGAAGGAAAACCTAACTTAGTTGACTGGAGATCCCAAGATCTAAGTTCAATAGGACAACATACTCATATATCTAAGGGTGGTCACTGTGGGGGCATAGCTAATATACAAGTCGATATATAAGCTAATATGTATATATAAATGTCTATACATGTCCTCCTAAATTATAAAGGGAGCTTAAATACTTCCTAGTCCATTCCTATAACAACAGTGACACGTTGTGAGGCTAAGCATACCGTATGGTTAATGATTTGCGTAATCATAGTAACCTTAATGCTTTTAATGATTTTTAGATAAATCACCTATGTGAAAGAGAAGTGGGGTCGCTTCGAATGAAATTATGGGGTGCGCAATTCCTAGAGCTTTCGCAGAACCAGGCTAGTGTTCCATGACCATAACGGACACGACAATGAGGGTTTGACTGAACCAGGGAGAGTGTTGTGTGAAGTGTATTGGCGTCTCCATAAATGGTGGTTGGTTCAAGGACATCACGTCTACCGAACCACTAGGAGACTAAGTAGGCATCACAACGGAAGGTTCAAAGGTAACACCTACCTATCCGGCAGTACTCAACCGCTGAATTATATCTAAGAAACTTGTATGTAACGATCAATCTGGATTGTTGGAATAATATGTGAAAATGAGTTTTCACATGAGAAAATGAGGTTTTCATTTGAGAAAATGAGATTTTGTCTTTTTCCCATGTGGGGGATTGTTGGAAAATTTTGTATAACACAAAAATATTTTGTGAAAAATACAAAATAATATATTAATTGGTGTTTAAATTTGAAGTTAATGTAAGTTTCAACTCATTATTAATGTTGAATATATGTTTCAACTCATGGTCTATGGGTAATGAATGAGATGTTTGACTCATTTTACCTATAAATACCAAGGTGAGCCTTGGTTAGAAAAGACACTAATCTACACCAAATAACTCCACTCTCTAAATCTCTCTCAATTTCTCTCTAAAGAACTTTCAACATATTTTGATTATGTTCATGTTTTTTTTGGTATAATTTGGGTTGTGAGTCAATCTCGGCAGTACATACTGTTTTGGCTGTTGTACCCTGGGAAACAAACGAGTTCTCTTGGGAGACTCGGAATTTGTTTTAAGGGACCCGTGTTGAACACGAATCCTCGGCCACAATTATGCTTCTGCTTCTACTCATTTCTTGTATATTATTTTATTTCAGTTGTAATCATTTTGTAATGTACTTGTTTCCTTTATTTTCTTTGTATTGTAAATGACTATATTGAAGATTTTTGTGTTTTTGTACGAACGGTTCCTACAACTATTTGTTATTTTACGTTAGGAAATTGCATACTGGATCATCGGTGAGTAATGTGACTCCATTTTCCTTAAACGTTTGCGGGAAAACATACTTTTGTATTGTTAGCATCTGATGCTTGAATAAATATGGGTTGTGTTTATGTTTATGTTTGTGTTATGTTTCTGTCATTTGAAATCGCTCCAATAAGTGATCATGACCATTAGTTCGGATGAGGAACCGATGGATAGGTGTGCTACTTAGGGTTTTTCCTTGCACCAGTTAGACCTAGTTGAGACTGCCTTTAAGGGGCCATGCGTTATACTAATTGTTTATTGAAGTTTGTGTTTGACATAAATACAAACTTGGGGCGTTAGGTTTGGTTGTAAACATATTTATTCATTGCATCATATATATAACCGGCTGATTCTCTTTATGTGAACCTATGTGCTCACCAACTTTATGTTGACGTAATTAAGTATGATTTCAAGGTAATCAAGAAGTATTTTAGCAACGTGAAACATATATGTTACGTGATAGCCCAAAGTAGTATTTTTGGCTTTGGCAGCCCACACGCTCTCAGGCACCGCCCCTCACAGTTTTAAAATGCATCATGTAGGGAAGGTTTCCACCCTTTATAAGGCATGCTTTGTTACCTTCCCAACCGATGTGGGATGTTACAACTTCCACCAGGATGTAACACAACCACCCCCAATGTCCCTTACCTTAGTTATGCCATAACACCATCGTCATAATCTTCTAGGTTATGTTGATGGCTCAATTTCTTATCCATAATGCTCTGTTTCCACAAGTTTTGAGGTTAAAACTGATGTCACCATTAACCTTGACTACACTACTGAAAATAATAAAAATGTTAGCTACCAAAGAGTTGTTAGTCTAGCGATTAGAAGATGTGTACCTCCTTAAGAGGTAGATAATTCAAGTCCCACAATAGGCATACATATATATTAGAATTATGCTTTGATGGGTGTCTAAATTGTCGTTCGTAAAATATATAAATAACATAAAAAAGTTAAAACTAAATGAATGTATATGAATAAACAAATGCCATGAATAAAATCTCTCTCATACCATTGTTATTTATTAGTAGCATATTAAAGAAAACGAGGTAAGCACAACACATTTTTCTAACCCACATGTTAAAAAGCCTACTCCCATATTAACCAAAACCCTTATTCAAATATTAAAAAAAACTTTAGTGCAAGTGAAATGTAGCTGTCCATCTATGTTGAATACGTCTAAGTCTGAATGAATAGAGGGTTATTATAGGCTTTAGGAAGGTAGTTAATTTGCTCCAAAACACTATTATGTGTGTGTAATTATAATATTTTAGTTTTGAATTGTGGCAGAGGTTTGTCAAAGAGAGGATTATATAGTAATTTCATGTATATTTACATAATATTTTCTAAACATTATTGATGTAAGCAAATATTAACATATATTTTACATCAATTTGTTAGTATTTCCTAGCTAAATGTGCAATTTAATTACAAATAGATCCTTAATTGTCTTATTTATTTAAGGTATATTGGTTTTTATTGGTCCCAATTATTATATTTTGTCTTCTATTGGTTCCAACTATTAAATTGGTTGTCAACGGTCCCAACTTTTATCACTTTGATAACCACTGGTCCCGTCGTTAAATTTTTTTAACGCCGTTAAGTTTTTTTCAAATTCAAGACCGATGTTTTAGACCTTTTTAATCGGAAGGATAATACTTGTCGATTGATGTAAAAGTTTTCTTGAAAAGGCTCTCTGAACGATAAAATTTTTACATTTGATTGATGCACCGTTAGGTTTAAACACCCGATCGAAGCACTATTTTGTTGTTCGGAGCGCCGTTTCGAGGTAACTTTTCCATCAATCGACTTATATTATCGTTCCGATCAAAATGCTTATAACATCGGTATTGAATTTTGAAAAAAACTTAACGGCGTTAAAAAAATTTAACGACGGGACCAGTGGTTACCAAAGTGATAAAAGTTGGGACCATTGACAACCAATTCAATAGTTGGGACCGGTAGAAGACAACATGTGATAGTTGGGACCAGTGAAAACCAATATACCTTTATTTAACTATATTGAATGACAAACCTTATGATAAGTGTTTTGTGTGTTGTGTGAGGTGTTGTCTTGCTATTAGTTGATGATTTGAGGTGTTGTGTTTCTATTGGTTGATATCATGCAATATTGTTTTGTGTGTGGCTTGAGGTGTTATGCTGATATTGGTTTATAGTTTGAGGTGTTGTGTTGCTATTGATTAATGGTTTGAGGTGTTGTGTTAGTATTGTTTGATGCCATGTGTGCGTTTGTTTATTGGTTGTTTTTTTGTTATTTTTTGTGTTTTGTTTTTGTATTTGATTTTTTTTGTTACATTTTTGTTTGTAGGTTGTTGGTAGGGTTTGCAAAAAGTAATAACACGCTTAACAACTATCGCTTAACGTGCGACAACGTGAATATACCTAGTTTTATATATTTAGCCTTGAATTAAGAGAAAATCATAAAAGAAGCAAAAACAAGTTGAAAATGAAGGAAAATTAGCATAAGGAAGAAGACAGAAGACTCCATGTGCTGCAGAACAAGGAAACGTGTTAACACTTGAAGATTTTGAAGTTACAGAAAATTAAGACACGCCCCCAAGCCTTCAAGACACGCCCACATGTGTTCAAAACAAAATATACATTGGACAGAAGCGAGTACACACCCCCATGCTTCCAACACACGCCTCCATGCCTCCAACACACATCCTAGTGTGTTGGCTTTATCAGAAGAATCCAAAATCAGAGTGAAGACACGGCTCATGTCTCATAGACACGCCCCCATGCCCGACCAACGTGTTAACTCCGTATTGACACTTGATCATGGAGCACCAAATGGCTTGAAGCACGCCCTTGTGCATCATGTACACCCCCCCCCCCCGGTGTGTCGGATGTGTGTCAGGATCGTCCTAGCGTCTTGCTAGTGACTAAGTTTTTCTTATTAATAAAGGGTTATTGGATTTAATCACCTCCAACTATTGGTTATTAGCCGCTGTCACCCTCAAGTATCACTTTGGCCAATATAAATCCCAACTAAACACTTTGATGTCCGTGTCACCAAAAGTCAACCAATTCAAGTCACTTTTGGTTAACTTTTGATTATTTTTTGGTTAGCTTTTGGTGTTACGGACACCGTATCACCAAAATTTAACCAATTCAAGTCACTTTTGGTTAATTTTTGGTTAATTTTTTGTTAACTTTTGGTGATACGGACACCAAAGTGTTTAGTTGGGAGTTATATTGGCCAAAGTGATACTTGAAGGTGACAGCGGCAAATAACCAATAGTTGGAGGTGATTAAATCCAATAACCCATTAATAAAACAGCCTTTAAAAAGCCACTCACAACTTAAGTTTTTTTTAATATTTAGCAAATGATATTATAACATCAAATATCAATCATTGTAAACTTAATATGAGCTAGGTTTCTTGCCTATATTGGGACATAAAATGCAGTGGTAAATCCTGAACTCTTATAATACGAGGGCTGAAAATTATAGAGACAGACTCAATAAATATATAATATATGTAATTTTTTTCTACACGGGGAAGAGTCAATATCATATATATATATATATATATATATGTGTGTGTGTGTGTGTGTGTGTCTAAATTTAAGTTATCGGGATAAAAATCGAAACTTTTAGCAAGAAAATGCGTAGGGGCCGACGCCCATCTCGGCCTTTTAGAGGATCCGCCCTTGGCAAGATGGAAATAATTTTGTTGGATAATCTTAAAAAGCACGATTTTGTAAGGAACTAAGCACAATATTAAGACTTTTATCATTTTATGCACTAGACAAGCTTTCATAAAACTAGATTTAAGACCAGGCCGCGCGTTGCAGCGGCTGGGTCACGCAGTTGATTCTTGCGTATTTGACTTCAAAAGTCTCATGTTCTGTACGTCACGATGAAAAAAAATTATGTGTCACATGTTAAAAACGATGAAATATCAAAAGTTGAAGGTTAACACGATAAGAATATTAAAGTCGTACTATAAAGTAGAGTAAAAGAGCAAAGTCAAAAACTTATCATGAGCTAAAATGACAATTAGTAAAAGTCGTACTATGTCTCAAAATGGAGTAAGAGATCAAAGTCAAAAACTCATCAGGAGCTCAAATGAAAATTAGTAAAAGTCGGGGACTAAAACCGTCAATGCGTTAAAAGTCGGGGATTAAAACCGTTAATATGTTAAAGTAAGAAAAAGTTAAACGCGACATGACGGGACGGGAGAAGCCGGTGCAAAGCACCGACGTTCTCTATTGGTAGATATAGAAATTGTAGATTAGTAGATGATTCACATATTGGGTTTAAGTGATATTGACGGTTCTATCATTGTGATGACCCATACACATCAACGTTCCAACATTAATAGTGTTGACATCGGCTTCATTGGTGTCCCACTCTCTTGAATTTTCATTAATCTTCTTTTGTTTCTCAATGGTAAAATTGTGGAATAATATTTATGACTTTATGTGACAACCTAAGTACGTTGGTGATATTATTGATGTAAGTTTATGTTTTAGTTTCATACTCTATTTTCTTTTAACTTATGTTGGATCTCCTAGCTCGTTGCTAAGTTTTTCATTGAAATTGATCGTTAACATCAACAAAATAAAAGGAGTAAAAAGCAATTATGAGGGGAGATATATTTAGCACAAAGCATTCATTCTTCTTAAACATTCGAACAACCAATCATACTAGTCCACATCACTTTACCAACTCTAATCCCATCCTAATAATCATTGATTGCTTATGACTTATTGTATAATTGTACATCCTTATGAATCATGATTCTATAGAGGTGAGTGAGTAGTGGACATTTGATATTCTCGCACGAATCTTCAAGTTCTTAAATAATATGATGATCACACATGCTAAAACAAGAAAGTAGATACATTTGCAGGTTCGAATCACGATTTCACGATCATAACCTCTTGACAACCTTTTTTTTCTCAATAGTTAGTAAGGTATTCGTGCAACCTCATGAGAATTTTGGTATAAAGAAATCTCACAGTAAAAAAAAAGTGAGTTGAACGAGAGAAGGTCCAAGATGTCCACTGACCACTAGTCACCGGAATTTATCAGTTTTCAGTATATTAACTTTTACGTTTTTAACGAACATTAAGATTTTGACCCTTATAGTCTATAAAAAAAATTACTTTATGATGACCCGCCGACTAATTCCGTCGTTACAAAAAAAAGTGGATGTGTGATGGGTAAACAGTCATCTTATATATAGTTTACAAGAGACTAAATATATATTTTGTTAAAACAAAAATTCACTGAATTGCAACAACATATAAAAAACTCTATAAGATATCTCACATTTTATTGAAAAATTATTATTTTTACATTATCTGGTTTCATTAGTATGTGGAAGGGAAAAAGAAGAGAAGGGTTGATGGTCCCAACTTAGCTGCCAATTGGGGTGTAATATGCAAGTAATAAAGTGATGGCTAATCATTAGATGCCCATATACCCGTTCCATGGCTCCACACCTCATGTCAACTTCTATCCTTTATACACAAAGACCATTTCATTAAATGCCATATTAAATATGCTTAATCCTAAATCCAACCAAAAAAAGTTGCAAACAACTCTAAACAACTACCATAGTTAATAAACTAATTAAAATTTCTAGTGGATTAGTATTAATGAAGCCGGAGGTTTCAGTATTCTCAATACTCTTACTATCAACCAATGACAATTTAACACCTTATAAGTACTCTTATATACCTGATTGATAAGTACCCTTATAGCCGGAAGTTTCACTATTCTCACATGTTACAAAGGTTTACCACTTCGGCATTTGGTAGCCATGATTCGAAGCAGCATGTCGTAACCCCAGAGATGGCGACATTTACTCATGAGAAGAAGAGGGCAACCCAGATTAAACTTGTTGCCCCGCCCCCTAGTCTAGTGATACTTGTTATTTATCTCCATTAGATTAGGACATTTAGAGTGTATATCGGGTAAGAGGATCGGGTTCTCTGGATCTTACGGATGCGCCACTCCTGATCCCTCGAGTAAGCTGATGGGTAATAATTTGGGCTAATGAACTTGATGTTGAACACATGAGTGTTCAGAATGCATATCGAGTAAGTAGGCTCTCAGTGTTTTGTGGTGTACCACTCGAGGCCCCTCAAGTAGGCCGATGGCTAATAAATCGGGCAAACGAACTTAACATAGAACCCACATGGGTGTTAGTTTATATATTTAATTTAATAACTAGGAAATGATACATTTTATGCACCGTGTATCTAGCAAGACCGTATAATGATGATTTTGCATGGTAAATGTAAGGTTTGCGTTTGTTACCCGCGTTGGAGCAGAAAATTTAAGCATATGAAAAAAACTTACAAAGATGGGTTACGATTAAATGAAACATGTTAAATCAACTACCTGTCAAAAATTTATAATGACGCGTAAACATGAAATATGGATTCTAAAACATTTAAAAAAACAAAAGAAAAAATTAATAATAAAAAACGTGTAGCACACGAAATAAGCGTATAAAGGCGTATTTTGTGAAGCACATGAAATTAACTTGTAACAAATCTGTTCCCCTAGTTTTTAAAACAAGCATGTGACATGATTTGTTTTTTACTTTGTTAAACGTATTACGTCGGTGACATTAACGTGTCGTACACGTGTGCAAAACGGACCACTACCATTATACCTGAACACTCGATTGATAATGTTGATGGATTTAAGTGTATTTAGATAAACATATATATTTTGCTAAAAGAAAAGAAAAATAAAGTTTTTATACCGACATTGTAAAACTAGTAGTTATATAATGTTTCGGGTACGTAGTTTTAAGTTGAGAAATTAAGTATGCCCTTTTTTGAGAAAAATAGGTTTTTGGCAGCAACAAACGCATATGATGGCAGATGAGTTAAAAGGGATATATGTGAATTAATGTTATATATGGCCCGCTATATAATAATAAATGGCAATTACTTTCTATTTTGTTCTTACTGCTATTATTGAATTAATTAATATTTGATAGACACGAATATCTTTTTGTGATCTAAACTGAATGCGACATGTTTACGAATTTAAGCCAACATATATTATGATTTAGTAATCATACCTTTCTTTACCGCTACTTAACTTCGATCTTCATTGAATTGTGTTTGGAAAAATTAAAAAATTATATATACATTAATTAATAGGGTTTAGGTTCCGATAGAAGAGTGAGTGCTTAATTTACTAGAAAGCCTAAGAATACATCTGAATTATGAGATCTAAAAATCAAATGAAGATCTAAGGCTATAAAAAACACGATGGCTGAATCGTAAATAACTATAACTTTTCTTCAATTCCAACCAAAGAACAGTTGTGTCGATCATTACGTGAATTTATTGTGTTATTTGTTATATAACATGTAAAAACACAATAATACAATAGATTCATTTTGTTTGACGTTCCTCATTATCGTTGTGTTATTTTGCTCGAATGAATATATTGTGTTATCAGTGGCGAAGCTTAAACTTTTTTAGTGGGTGGGCCAAAAATCACAAGACGTGTAATTTTGCTATGTTTCGGGTTAAATGTTCAGGTCGATGATTCGGTCGGGTTAATCAATAAAAATTTAAAATAATTTCATTCATTTAAATGATGATCGTTCTTATACATTAAAAAAACTACATAATTTTAAACGACCAAAACCTAAAATATTTATAATGTTGCAAAGAAATTATGAATACCCGCAAGAAGATTTACGACACAACCCAACGACTTTTAAGAACTTTGAAGTCATTGATTATGGATTTCGAATCAAACTTTTATTCATTAATCATTATATTGTCTCTTATACACTTACAACTACTTCAAAAAAAACATTAAAAGATCATAGAGTGTGAACAACGATTTTTCTTCTTCTAAATATACAATTTATCTCTCATCCATCATTAAATTTTTTCTCTTTTACACTCACAACCATGCCCTAAATTATGAATAACCAACTTACATTAATACAGGAAACGAGATGTAAATGATCTTAGGATAATTTTTAACTTCAATTTGGTAAGGAATTAATTTCAAATAAATGTGTCGTCTTACGTCTGTTACATGTAAAAGACATCAAGGTGGGTGGATAAGTATATATGTATAAATAAAAATTTTAACCTACCAGTCTTAAAATTAACACTACTGACAAAAAAACGTGTGTAGGCTGCGACTCATCTCGGCCCTCATTAAGCTACATCCGTGTGTATTAAATATTCTATAATTAAGATAACATGTAAAATCACAATATATCCATTTTGTTATAAAGTTCACCATTGTCATAGTGTTATAATGTTTTAATTGTTTAATTCTGAACTATGAGATGCTTCACTGTAACATACAAACATAAATGGATCTATTGTGTTATTATGTTGTCTAACATGTAAAAACACAATAAAGAGATTAATATCTTTAGAACAACATCAGTTTATAATTATTTACATCAAATATACCAATGCATAGACTTGACTAAGAGATCATTAACGGAGAGATCAATATTCAAACTGGTGACCCGATCAAGCCTATCACTGTCTGATGTCTACTAGCCCGCACACTCTTTAGTATTATCCACTTAAATGGAATGGTTGACAGCAAGGAAAATAATCTTTTCCAAGAATAGAATGTATGTTGCCTTTCTAGGAAAGTCTCCGGTTGAGAGTCGAAGGCTTCTAATTCACCTCTAAATTTATCGTCCCACTTTAAAATCGGTATCATTTGGATCCTGCTTTGCTGTCTGAAAGCTCCATATATATCTTCTACTTTCTATGTATGAATAAAAGTAGGGTACATTGCCGCTCGTAATATATATACTTTACAATTCATTTATATATATGTGTTTAACTTATATTTTACTCATTAATAATTAATTATAACAACAATAAGATGATTCAAATATAATAAAACCACAAATTAAGTTCTGTTGTTTATTGAACATGTAAAAATTAAGTATATATGCTTGTATGTTTATAATTACAAAACTTACTACTTCTTTTAAACATTTCAAAAGAATCGAGAAATATTAAGATAATTGTATATATAAATAAGTACGCTCAGGTACGTAGTGCCTTCTGGTTGCCTGGGTTTTGCAATTTCACCGCCTTGGGTCCATCGAGTAGCACCTGAAGGACCTTAATTAGCTGCTGGAGGGCATCGTTAGTGTTAGGGGTAGCCATGGGTTTTTTTCTAATTATATTTACTACACTATAAATATACATAATTTCTATAATTTTTTTACACAAAAATTTCTATCTTTAACCACATGTTAGAAAGAAACAAATATCAACCCGTGAACCAATTAACCAAACGAACATCATCGGTTCTAACAAACAACATCCAAATGTTCAACAATCAAAATACCATACGCAATATCAAATTGTGCAAGGCATATTTACGCAATATGAACAATTCACCTTTGACACACTCGAATACTCGATGGCTCCTCCTTTTACTTGTATGCATATGTAACATATATACCGTGAATCAAACCAACCCATTGAAACCAACTATTCCGTGACCCAACCCGCCACATTCCTCACTCGATAGAAACAATGATACAAGATTATTAATTATTTAGAATATGTGAAAATGATCATATCTATCTAATAAATTAAGGTTTTAGGGAGACAATTTTTTAGGGGAAATTTTTTCTGTTCTGTAATTGGAAGTTTTGGAGAGAATTCACCATACATCAATTGATGGAACAAAAAATATAGAAGATGAATGTATTGTTTTAATAATACATTTATAATCATTTTTTTCACATTCAAGTTTTAAATTTAAAATATTTAAAAATAATTGCTTACATAAAAAGTATAGAAGATGAATGTATTTTTTAATGTATTATCAAATTATTGATATTTACTCAATGATGTGTAATTAAGATAATCTGTGTATAAATCAACCACTACAAGAAAATGAGTCTAATGCAACCCTTGTAAAATGTTGCATTAGTCCTTGAAAAAGTTGCATTAGGTCTAATGCAACCTTTTATTGGGGGCTGCATTAGGCGAAGTTGCATTAGATCTAAAGCAACCATTTTATTAGATAATGCAACCTTTTTTGAAAGGGTTACATTTAGACTTCAAATGCAACCCTTTTAGGATGCAACCTTTTTGTATGCTAAGGCAACCTTTTTTTTACTTATATATGTAACTTTTACAAGAACCAAATGCAACCTTTGCTATCTTAAATGCAACCTTTGGTTCACTATAATGCAACCACATTTATATATATAATAGCAAAATGCAACCTTTTTTTATATAAAATGCAACATTTTTATGATTATAGATACAATTGATGCAACCTTTTTTAGAAGCAAATGTAACTCTTTAGCTAATTGCTTGAAATGCTAAAAATTCAATTAATATGTAATAATATCTATATTAAACCAACATAATAGTAACATAAAGATAAATATAATAGACAATCGTATACCATTCAACTTCAAAATAACAAGATGATCAAAACAAAGTTAAACAACTACGGTTATAAAAAGTAACGAAAACTCATTCTCGTCGATCTCTAAGATCCTAACGTACTCCGGCAAGTCGGTTTTCCATCATATCCCGCATTTTAGCTTCTAAGTTTGCTCGTTCGTTGTTAAAATCAATCCTCATAGCTTCTAGCTCTGCTTTTTTTCTTTGATGGTCCTCTTCCATTTCTTTTCGCATTTCAAGTAATTGCGTTTTTTCAACTTCAATGCTCGTTTTGAGTGATTCCATAAGTCCACCAGAAATCATGTATGGTTCCTCACCACCATCTAGTGTTTTCACCATTTTTTTAGTTACACCTTTGCCATAAAGTCGAACATAGCCGGCATGTTCCTTGTTCATTACAACCGTAAAAGGATCGACCAAAGCGCTTCCATCTTCTGGAGATTTGTAATTTTTCATTTGTTCCTTCAAAAGAAAATAAGAAATTACTGTGTAGACACCAACTAATAAGTAAAATCCATTTATTATTAACACCGGATTTTTTTGACAACGTTTTTACTGCAGCTAAGATCGTGTAAAAAGAAAATAAAAGCTGCAGTAAAAATTGTAGTAAATGTGCAGTAATACTGCAGTAAAAACATTGCTAAAAGTGCAGTAAAAATACAGACTTTTTTTGTTTGTAAAAACAATGGTAAAACTGCAGTTAAAAGTGCAGTGAAACTGTAAAAATTGCAGTAAATGTGCAGTAAACCTGCACTTAAAATGCAGTAAAAACAATGTTAAAAGTGCAGTAAACATGCAGATTTTTTTTAGTAAAAACAGCAGTAAAACTGCACTCAAAAGTGCAGTGAAAATCAGTAAAAAAATGCAGTGAATGTGCAGCAAAACAGCAGTGAAAATGCAGTAAAAACAGTGCTAAAAGTGCAGAATATTTTAGTAAAAACATCGCTAAGAAAATTAGTAAAAAATGCAGTAAAACTGTGTGCAGTGTTCTAAAAATTCAGTAGAAAACATTGCATACAATCTATATATGTTGCATAAACAACCCATCGCAACAAGGAGAGTGCAAAGTATTTAGTTGTGGTTTAAAGATGCATACAACTTGGTTTATTGGAAATGTTAAAGTAGCAATGGAGTAAACTTTTTCTATTATTGCATATGGGTCAAGAGTAGCGGGTGAGTCATGCTTTTCCATTGCAACATACATGGGTATTTGAAATGATTCTATAGAAAATAACTACTACATTAACCATATTAACAAATGCATATCCTAAGGTGGTCATCAACTATGATTTACTAAAATATTGATAAGTAAATATCATGAGATGAAAAAGTAGAAAGAACTTACAATTTTCCTTGCAGTATCATCATATGTATCAAGATACGTATGCCCTTCAGTCCTTTTACGTGTATGTTCAAATAGTTGGGTTAAACTAGGTACTTCATTGTTTGGGTCTTCTTTTCTCTGTAAGCATGTAACATACATCGATAAAACAACCCAAGCATGCTTTATGAAGTTATAAATCTCTAATTTTAGTTCAAACGGGTCAAAATGACCCAAACACACATTAAGTAAGTATCATAATCCAATTGTTGGTTTTATTATAAGATTATTAACTTGCCAAATAGAGAAAATCAATGAAAGTCAACGAAGATCAAGTAATGTAATGATTATATGATGATGATCAAGTGATGTTTACATATGTTACACAAGATTATAGTCATTGTCATCATAATATCAAGTCATGATCATGTCAAGTTACATAGAGATATGTGGGTAAAAGTATCTGATGTGCGGATGCTACAAAGAAACATGATCAACAACATATTATAACATGATGACCATATAAAAAAGATCTAATCAGCATATGATCATGTTCAAGAAAGATCATGACTGAAGATTAATGAAGCAACTTATTGTGAATGAGTTATAGAGATCTCTGATGAATCATAAGGATGAATGAAAGGTGCATATACATGATAGCAGCACATATAATAATGATAATATGTGCAGCAACAACTATTAATGAAGCAGCAAATCATGATATCATGTGCAAACAACATACGCAGCAAGGAGCAGATATATGAAGTCAATATAAAGATCTACGGCTGGTTTCATCCACACATCTCAAACTAAATAAAAGAAATGAATCAGCTGCAGATTAATGATGCAGATCAGCAACATCGTGAAACAGCAGTTGCAGGACAGAAAGCACATAACCAATATATCAACAGCTCATGATCAAACAGCAACAACAATAATGATTATCAATGATCATATGTATTCACATCAACTTATAGTAATTACCAGATTAGCAAATGAATGTGCAGCAGATTATGTGCAAACAGCAACAACAATAATGATTATGATGTGGCATGTGATGTTGTACATCTGTTGATTTTAAAGTGCATAAAGATGTGCGGGTGAAATTCAAGTTTGATCATGATCATGAACATCATCTGTCATGACATGCAGTAGCAAGATCTATCATGAACAACAACATCAAACTATCATGAGTAGTTGTTATGGCAGTAGTAGATTGAAGATGTGTGAGTGAAAATGAATAGCAGTGTGCAACAGTAGCAGCAAAGCAGATTCATCAAAGTACTTTCTTACGCTGCAGAATGCAAGTTTAGAAGTCTAGTTACAGAAAACAAGAGGGTCTAGTCAATCAACTAGGGAAACAATAGATACAAGTTGATATAATACACACGTAGACACATTCACTCATTCATATCATTGTTTTGATACAACGCACATATATATACTATACTGTCACATTATCCATCCACAAATGTACGCATCTACTGGTGCTTATTATAGCTGCAATACATACATACATTGCACATATATGACATGATTTATTGTTGCAATTAACTGTCAATATACATGCATACAATTACCTCAAATACATACGTACAAAATAGATACAATCCACATATACAAGATATATCTACTGCTGCTAATTCTCTCTGATTTAATACATACACACATGGTCAAACTATTCTTACTTACAAAAACAAAAAAATTACATGAAATAAGAACATCTTGGTTGACTATCAACCTGCTAAACTTTAACCACTTAACCCATATCAATTTCAACCATTTGAGCCATTTCAAATCATGTTTTCAGGGACAAATTAGTTTCTAGCTACAACAGGGGATTAACTTAAACCTCCAAACTATTAACTAAAAATGCAATTCGAACCACAAATCAAATCTCAAAACTGATCAGAATTATAGATCCTATTTCTTTGTAACCATCTTCTAGTTTGAGATTGTATTAATACACACTAGTACAATGTCCCATGTTTATAATCAAATGTAATATGATAGAATCAAGCTTCAATTGTACATCATGGAACAAAATAACACACTATATTAATTAGAAAATCTAACCTGTTTAATTTCAGAACCTAAGTTGTTTGGTCGCTGATGATCAATATCAATATGTTACATCGACGAACAATTCTTTAGCAAATACAAGTTTTTGTCGTTGTTGATCAATATCAAATATCATAACTGTCTTTTATTAATCGATCATCAAGTTGTTCGGATTAGGCGCTGCTGTGATCGATCATCAAGTTTTTGTCGACGAACTATTCTTTACAAAACATATGTTCGTTGATTAGGCGCTGCTGTGATCGATCATCAACAATTGAGAATATCTCTATGCATAGACCTAATTAAAAGAAATGGTTTGAGGATATAAATTCATCTGTAGAATTAAACACCACTAATTGCTCTTGGTCCACTGGTTATGTTAGAATTGTTTGGCAAAGAATGCCTAGGTTCGATTCTCGCTGGCAACAGTTTAAGTTTTTAACTTATTAACTAAAAAAACTAATTATTCAAGTGAAACTATAATTTGATACACACCACACACAAGGTTAGAAATTTTTTATTGCAACGTAAATACATAACCTAAGTCATAGAGGGTCTTGCATTTCATTGAAACTAAGCGTATTATTATATGCAACTTTATGGATTTGACTACGCTTTTTTTATTTTTACAACAATCTTAATTTGAACCTAATCGATAACGTAAGTACAATATATATTGCTCAGGGCCGGCTCAACCTTTTCGGAGGCCTTAGACTAAATGAAATTTTGAAGCCTTTTCCGGATTTTCATCATTATAAACTTGGTTAGAAAGAAAACGAGTTAAATGGATTAAACAGGTTAGTGTTAGTGTATATATCTACGTAGTTACCTCTCTAATAGCTTTATTCAATAAATCTAAACCATTTACCACAATCATGTAATATGATATCTTCATGTAATCAGGTCGAGAAGAAAGTGATCTAATCATACTATCAAGAAAATCAAATAAGATGCATAAAATGTTTTGAAGATGTAAGTATAAACTATAAAGGACATGGAATTATTGAATGCCACAACAACTACTAGGCTTTTTTTTTTGCTGCAATGCGTAGAATATACAATACAAAGTATAAAATTTGGGTCCCTCATAATTGGTGGGCCTTAGACTAAAGTCTAAGTCAAATACACTATGAGCCGGGCCTGATATTGCTTATAATTAATTAATTTGGAGGAGTTTCATAGGTAAGTTTAAACAATTAATATTTAGCTCCTTTTCGGGTCATTTTCTCATTCCCATAATGGGACTGTTTAGTTTGTTGATATTACGTACTCTAAGTGCGTATCACTATAAGAAATTTGCATTTAACTTTTAGCTAAGAATGCAACCTTTTTAATATAAGAGTTGCATTTAAGTTTTCACAATGCGACCTTCATTAAAAAAGTTGCAATTTCAACAAAATTTGCAACCATTAAACAAAATGGTTGCAGTATTTACTATAAGTTGCAACTTTTGAATAAAAAGGTTGCAAATTCAGCTTACTTTTGCAACTTTTTTATAAAAAAGGTTGCATTAGATCTATTAACGCAACCTTTATATTCAATGAAGTTGCATTAGATTCAAATGCAACTTATTTAAAAATGGTTGCTTTTAAAAAGTTGCATTAGCCTTGTTTTCTAGTAGTAACATGTGTATAAATTACCCTGTGTGTATACACGGGTATTAATTAAACCTAGTATATTATATATATAATTCGAGTAAACTAAATATTGCGACAACAAAAGATAGAAGTAAATTTTTTTTTCGTTTTTTCAACCAATTTTTTTAATATATTTAAAAATGATTGAAATTCAAAAAGCATAATTAAAAGTCATGTGCAGGTTATATGTTATTAACAGATAATCTACGCATGTGTCCTTTTAACATTAAAATAGTAATGGGGGATCTTTTGGCAGAAGATTTCAAAGAACTGTTAGATTACTTGATTACTTATATTCTTCGGGCAAAATAAACGATGGTGTGAATTGCTCCTTTTTGGCTCTTGTTCCCAAGATAAAGGACCCCCAGGTTATTGAAGACTCCCGACCTATATGTCTCATTGGTTGTATTTGTAAATCGATCTCCAATGTTCTTGCAAATCGATTAAAAGGTGTTATCGGGTCAGTTATTGATGAAATATTAGCTTGGCTGAAGCATTCTAAATCAGAAGCCTTCCTTTTTAAAGTGGATTTGAAAAGGCTTTTGACTCGATTAGTTAGGATTTTCTTGATGATATTATGAGGCAAATGGACTTTCCATCTACTTGGAGGAAATGGATTAGTAGTTGTTTGTCTTCGGCCATATCGTCATTTCTTATTACTGGTTCACCCACAATGGAATTTAATGTTTCGTGCGAGTTGAAACAAGGTGATCCGTTGTCACAGTTTTTTTTAATAGTTATGGAAGCTCTATCTACTACCATAAAATCATCAAAGAGTTTGAGTTTATTTGAGGGTGTCAAGCTTCCCAATAATGGGCCTCATATTTCCCACTTGCTATATGCCGATGACGATGACGTCCTTTTTATAGGTGAGTTATAAAAAGAAATTAATCTCAGCAGAATTTTGATTTGTTTTAATTGAGAGATTTTTGGGATTGAGAATAAACTAATTTTAAAAGGGTATTGTTGTGGGTATGGGCACGAATCCAACTATGACTGTACAGCTTGCTTGTATTCTTCGATGTCGAGTTGGTATGCCTTCATTCTCTTACCTTGGTTTACCAGTTGGCTATTCGATGGATCTCATGAAAAAATTGGAAACCTCTAGTGGATAAAGTGGCAAGAAGACTAAACTTATGGATAGAAAAAACTCTTTCAATTGGGGGGAGGGGGCGTATAACACTAAGACCAGCCGTAGTGGGCGTTATCCCACCCAAAAACACGCCCCTTAACGCCCCAACACCATTACTAAGGGGCATTATCGGGCAAAAACACGTTTGGGCATTTTATAAACAACGTCCGCGCCCCCACTAAAATCGATACACATACATTCCAACGGCTAGTGAACGGCTAGTTTGACCAAATTAAAAAAAAATTACTAACTTTTTTTTAAAACACACTATATAAATACATATCCAAAATACACCAGTTTTTTTAAAACACACACACTATATTCTAATTTTCTCCCAAACCACACACACCAAATAATCTAAAATGGAATCATATGCTTCATCGTCAAGTGGAGATAGCACTTTAACGGGCGAAATAGAGATAGATAATGCGGTTACAAGCGCGGTTGCACTCGCGGCTTCGTTTTTGCAACACGTCGCTAACCCACCGAGACCCGTTTATCAAAGAGTATCCGTCGAGAGAGACCGAGCGGCGGCGAATGAACGTTTGATGAAAGATTATTTCGATCCAGTTGAGCCACGATATAATGAAGCTAGTTTTCGGCGTCGGTTCCGGATGAGTTCAAGGCTATTCTTACGTATAGCTCAAGATTTGGAACGAGAAAAACCTTATTTTCAACAAAGATGCGACGCGAGAGGAAGGATGGGATTTACGGCTATACAAAAGTGTACTTCGGCTTTATGCATCCTTGGATATGGCAACGCAACCGACATAAACGACGAGTATCTAAAAATGGGAGAGAAAACAACAAGAGATAGCATGGAAAACTATTGTAAACGTATTATTGACCTTTACGGAGAGCGTTATTTGAGAAAGCCGACATGGTTAGATCTACAAAAAATATACGACGTACACGAAGAAGTGCATGGTTTACCCGGTATGATTGGTAGCATAGATTGCATGCATTGGCAATGGGCTAACTGTCCAAACGCTTGGCGTGGACAGTTTACACGGGGTGACCAAAAAGGGCCGTCGGTGATTCTTCAAGCGGTTGCTTCGTACGACCTTTGGATTAGGAATGCTTATTTCGGTTCCGCTGGATCAAACAACGACATCAATGTTCTTGAGGCGTCGCCAATCATAGAGGATCGCATAGCCGGTAATGCACCCGAGGCATCTTTTTTTGTTAATGGAACTTATTATCCGTTTGGATATTATTTGGGTGATGGCATATATCCGGAGCTTCCGATGATAATAAAAACGTTTAGAGACCCAATTGACGAAAAGAGAGCTTACTTTAAAAAAGTTCAAGAATCATCAAGGAAAGATATCGAGCGTCTTTTTGGAGTTCTCAAGAAACGTTGGCATTTTGTGAGCAACCCGTGTCGGCTAGGGTCAAAGGAAAAAATGATGTACGTTATGTACGCTTGCCTCATATTACATAATATGATTTTGGAGGATGAAGGCAAAGCCTATTGTCAGGATCATACACCGGGATATGTCGAACCGGAACGCGAACGAATAAGCTTGGAAGAAAGAATAGCGAACTCCAACTTCATGCGTAACAAAGAGGCGCATTATGCTTTCACGGCGGACTTGGTCGAGCATTGTTGGTTAAATCGTAGGGTGACGCGTGATGACTAGTTTATTTCCGGTTTCGTACTCGTGTATTTTACTTTTATGTATTTTTACTTTTATTAATAAATAAATGTTTAAATAAATTATTTATTAAATGATTAGTTAAATGATAGGGTAATGATTGTGAGGCATTATGTGGGGCATTAACCACTACACCCATTTTAGTGATAATGCCCCTTAGTAACATGGCATCCACTTGTCACATAATGCCCCTAATGGGCATTAACCACTACATGTAGTGTAATTAAATTGGTTGTTGGTAGTCTACCTTTATACTTTAATATTTCAAATGCGGACAAATTATATATGTAATTTGCAATTTTATCCCTAATTATTATTTATACTAAAAGTGTCATTAATTTCAATTAAAGGACATTATTATCATTTCATAGTTTAAAAAGTATAATGACCTAGTATTTTCTTAAACTTTGTGTTTTGGATCCCTTAATATTTAGGATGAGATGGATAGAGCAATTAACTAGCCACATTCGTAATATTGTTGGGCCTACTCTTAGAACAGTTGTGGGTTTGGATCTGGGTTTTCACTCGTTCTTTCTAAGAAAATTTTTTTCCAACACACTAATGTTTTTAAGTTTACACTTTACAAAATAGCCTTTAGAAATCTTTTTGTTTCGATTTTGCCATATAGATGAAGACTTATGTTGGTTAAAAATACTAGATCAAACTTATCTGTTAATATTATAAAAAAGTTTAAGTGATAAGCCTAATCAAGAAACTAAAACTAGAGCTAAGTTAGACTAAGTGTGTGTTTTTCGTATTTCACCAACATTACGTCCTCTCTAAATGTTTGTAAAATTGCGTTTGTGTCTTTTTGTAACATATATAAACGGATAAGTTTGATCTAGTATTTATCCAAGTTCAAATCCCACCACCGACAAAATCTTGCAGCCATTAATAGGAGATTTCATTTAGTTCTATAAGCAAATGCAAGTAAGAGGGTTTCACAAACTAGTCGGTTTCCTTCCGGAACAGGTTGGCGTCATTCTCGAGCGTCAAACTAACGATTGACAGTTAATATCTCGTATGTGAATAAATGTACAAACCCAGGTTACGAAGAGACATGTCACTGAACCCAAATTATCATGAGCAAACACAAACTTGAAATTAAAGAAGCATTAACAAACACAAACAAGAAAACCTAGCTTGTCTGTTCAAACGTTCATGAAACATTCATGTTTGATCATTTGTTCATGAAACATTCATGTTTGATCATTTGTTTAATTAAAGTTATATATATTAAAAAACTTACCCATGCATGCATGTGCTGTGATTCTCTGTAACAATATTCTTTCACAACAAACATGCCATCAAGAGTGAATCTTCTCTTACAATAGCTTATATATTAAAACTAAATTATAACATAAGAACAACTCCACAACCAATTAAAAGGTTTAGGTTCAAATCTTACGTATAGTTTATGGTGTATTTATCCTAGAAAAATCTAGGAATTGTTGTTAAACAAAAAAAATCATTCTAGTACATACACGTACTACGATCTAATTGTGTATGGAATGACCAGCACCAGGACTATGACCATGTTCTGTACTAGACGGGTCAACACGTGAGAAATTAACCACCTCTTTTGATTGATCATCAACAATGTGCTCTGAAAAAGAATGGCCTGCACCCGGGCTCTTACCAGGCATTGTTGGTCGATATGCACTGACTAGTTTTGTTTCACCATCTTTCTGATCGTCATGGCGATGGAAATCACTTTCTGGCGTCTTCAAGGATTTTAGCTGTCGTCCCTCGGTTATAAGCATCAAATGACATGCAAATATAAAAATAAGTATGACTGAAGAGTATGATAGAAAGTTGGCCATGACAAGAGAAATTTAAGATTTGTAACAAAATGGATGCTGCAATGAGTCAATTGCAACCTTTGTATTTATAGTCACCAAAAGTCAAACTAATGAAGACTATAATATCAGGTCAAACCTTGTAAAGTCAAATTGAATGGTGTACATGCAGTGCCTTCTAGGATTTTTAAAAGATTGAATATTTTAATCTGTAGTGGTGTTTGACTGGTTACTGGCCCTTGAAGTTGCACAATTGTTTCTTTAATAATAAGTTGATGGTTACACAGGTGTTGATTAGATTATTTGATTATGTATTTTCATATTAGATGGAAGTGATTAATTAGATTAATTTTAAGTTATAATATCTAGCTAGCAACTATCTTTATCTCCACCGAAAGATTCTCCTGTATTTGCCACTAAATAATGTATGATTTAATTAATGTTTCATGGATGGTTTTTATAAAAAAAAATAGCCGGCTTTTGCCCTTTGCATGCAGTTGAGTAGTTGACAAACAAACTCTATTATGTTCTAGTGTTTTAGTGTTGTTGGTGTTGTCTATACTTTTGGTTAAAATACTAATGAAACTTGGAATTAATATATCATTTTAGATTTTTAGTTTCCCACAACAAAAACTAATAGTGACACCTAATTAATTAGGGGTGTTCATTCGAATCGAATGCGAATTGAGCGAATTGGGCGAATCGAATTGGTCGAATTGGGACTTTTAAAAACTGTATTCGTATTCGATCCACATTCGAATAAAAATCTATGTATTCGATTCGATTAAGTTATTCGAATTCGAATCGAATTCGAATAGATTCGAATGTATTCGCTTTAAAAAAAATATAAATAAACAAACACATCAAGTAACAATACAAATGTAGCACCAACATAACATAAGTTTACAACATCACCCAAACAGTGTGCAAAATATCACCCAAACAATATGCAAAATACTAGCACATCGACAAGTCTAAAACATGTTAACAAAAGTCTAAAAGTGCATAATCAAACACAAAAAAAGACTATATACGAGTTTAAAACCTGTAGAAACAACAATTAAACAGCTGCCAAAGCACCAAATCATGTTCATATACAGAAACAACAATTAAGACTGAGTAATGGGTTGGGTTTAGGTAGTTTTAACTTACTTCAAGCCCATTAAATCATATTCATATATAGATAATTAATTAGATATATTAAAAATATATATTAAAAAATATATAAATTTCTTATTCGAATTGGGCGAATCGAATGCGAATACAGAAAATCATATTCGTATTCGATCCACATTCGACAAAATTATTCGAATCGAATGCGAATCGAATTCGAATGACTGAAAGTGGATTTCGAATGGCCTTAATCGAATTCGATTCGAATCGAATTTCGAATAATTCGAATGGTATTCGAATAATGAACACCCCTATAATTAATAATATGAGAATTTATCTAGACCTGAATAAAAGTCAAACTATAAGGTTTGAATTGTAACTTTGCTAACAAATAAGGTTAATAAGAAATTTGCAATCTTCTCATTCAAGTTGTAGCTTGTAGGTGGTTCATCCTTTACAAATTAATCCCTAAAAACTACTTGAAGTAAGTAGCTTGATGCCTTGATATATATCACCCCAAACCACTTAATTATACTTGGATTGAATACAACTTTTTTGAGAGTTTGAAGTACATTAATTTAACTGAAAATGTCTAACAGTGTTAGTGTTGTGAAGTGAATTATTAAATATATTTGTTTTAATTCTAAACTGGAGTGGGTGTATCATAATATATCTTAATTATCATGTTTAGTGGTGCCAAATTGCACTTTAATGGTAACATACTCTAATGATAGCTAACACTATATTAAAGAAAAAAATAGTTGGCGAGAAAATTTTTTTTTTAACGGTGACTTTCAATTTTTGCAATCAGCCGGTCGCATCCCCCGCAATGGGGAACCCACCACCCCACTCTGGTCAATATGTTGTTTTAGCCGGGCCCATTTGATAACGGAGTTTGGCTAGACGTTCAACCACGAGAAATTATTGATGGCTCTAGCCGTAACTTGACCATGATTACGACATATATACAAACAGGAGATCGACTCCAAGATTTTTCACCAGCAAATGCACAAAATAATCCCAATGATAATTTACTTGACAAACATTACTTTGAGGTTTGATAATATTTCATGAGCACTTATATATAAACTTAAAGGTTATACAGATAATATTTCATGAACAACATTTCTTTGAGGTTTGATTGTTTTGTAAGTGATTGAAGCTATGCTTTAATGAGAATGAGCAAAGCGAGCTGATAGGTAGTATCGAATCCCTAAAAAAAACATAATTAATGTAGATAGCTACGTATCATGCATATACATAACGAGCATGTAGTCAGGATTATACGTTTTGTTCATTAACTAATGAACCGAGTTGAACATCGAGTGTCTGAGTATTTGTTTTGACTAAAAGGTGTTGTAGCAATTATAAGGAAAAAGTGATTCCTAATCAGACTCATTTTTCGAAGCTACATTCGTGTTGGCTTTTTGTACTCCCATGCATGTGGATATATGCTAGAGTAAAGATGGCATGCAAAGTTAAAGTGGTTTGGAGGCTTAAACATATAATCTAATGTAAACTTTGTTTCCACACTTATGTGGGACAAGATACAACTTCACTTTTACGAACCAACTACTTTAATGTATATGCCATGCGGATTGAAATATAAGCAACGTGATGTATATGTAGTAACTTTTTGAATCGGCATATGCCATGCGGATTGAAATATAAGCAGGCTTAAAATGTAGGTAGGCATGATCATATACATTTCTAAAAGTACATATGTATAAATATTGTAACTAATAGGGCACTTAGTGAGCTCCAAATTAAGCATCTATGTTACGGGCTAATCAAACAGCTTATATATAGTCAATAGTCCGCTCGAAGAAATCTCTCATATGTTGTGCCACTTAGCGTCCTATTGACGTCATCCCAGTTCTTTATATGTTCTGATAACGGTCCTTTATGTATCTTCACCTGCCCACTTTTTAATCTCATTCGCGACAACTTCAGAAAATCTTCGACTTGTATAAGTTTCTACAACACAATGACAACATGAGTTTGAAGGACAAGACAAAAAAAACTTACAAGCTACATTTTACTTACATAAGGGTTCCTTATGAGATCTTCATAATAGACTACAATGTGCCTAGTGCTATTATAGTACTCGAGCGCCTTTGTGGCCGTTGTTTCCATTTTCCCCAAATCCGCTTCCAATGATGTTACATCGATTGTTGGTTTGTATCTTGCTAGCGTCAAAGCCTTAATACATGATTATATAGAATATAAGATAGTTATATGTTGGTTTGATGCTTTAAAAGTGAAGAGTTTGAGTCCTTATCAGAACTATAAGTATCAAGTATGCATGTATACCTCTTCTTGTGAGTGTACATGAGATACATGCACACCATTTAGAAGCTTGGCTTGTTTATCGAATGAATTCGCAAGGATTGAAACCAATCTACGCAACATATTTCTTCGTAAGAAGAAAATGACGTAAACACCCCTCTTCGTGAAGTATTCAAGAATCTCTTTGGGGTGATCCATCAAGCCCTAATCGTCAAGAAAGTTTTCGGATGACACCATTAGATATAATGATACATGCTAATGATATTGGGTAACGATGAAGCTAGATGTTACCTGATTGAGCATCCATTTGAAACCCACAGCAGCTGAACACTCGTTCTTAGACGAACTAGTAAGCAAGTCCAAATTGTACACTCTATCGAGGGTGTTAATGATCATTGAAACATTTTGTCTCCTATGTTTTTGACCGAAGATCTCGCCATTTGAGCTTACATTAACATGACTGTTCATTAAAGTTTCAAACCATCCGCTTCCTGATCTTTGCATCGACACAATGACAAACAAACGCACCCTTTTCCTACCACATTCGAGTTTATTTCACATGCGTTACAATATTCATTTTGTGTCATACATTAATATAGTTTCGTATATGCAATGGATACGTGTATAGTAAATAAAAGGCAGTTTCACCTGTTGAATGCTTTGAGTTTCGGGTAACGAAGGTAAGTGAATTCAGACCAGTGAACGGCATTGTTACCCCGAGGCCTCCCGGTTACATGGTACTTGAAAAGATCCCTCGTTTTTTCGACATGCGGTTGTTTTAAAATTGTAGAACATATATAAACACCACATACCATTGTACATACTAATACCAACACCTTCAATGCTCCCAAAAACTTTGTTCGAAATTTGAGTAAATTCTATATATCATTCAAGAAATTAAGATAATTAGTAATTTTGATATCAAGAGCAAATTCGGTAACTAGGGTTGTTAGAAACATGGTCAACGCCTCCAATTGTCAAAATGCATATATTGAAAGTACACTATATATGCAGTTAAGCTTTTAATTATATGTTACAAAATGTGAAAATAAGTTTAATTACCATCAAAAGGTAATTATCAATACGAGCTAGACACGACTAGAGGCTGCTAGCTAGATACATATTGCAAAATATAAGTTAAATATGTTACAAAATAAGTTTATATATATGATCAAAATATAACTTTTTCTTCTAAAATAGCTACATTTGAAGAAAATAATAAGAAACCACAAAAGAATCAATAGTTATATAAAATAAAATATAACATTACTTGAAACTCCTTTGAAATCTTTTGGCTCATTGGAACTTTGGGCTTCATAAACTAATTGGTAAACAACCAAAGTACATTATATATATACCCCAAAAATATATATGTTGAAAAGTAGATATATAGTAGTAGAAAACAAGTTGATGAGGCAATTAGCCAACTATTAAATCTCACCAAATGTTTAACAATTTAAATGTCAATCATGATTTAATTAACTACCATTTAAGTCGTATGTTTAAATGCATTCTACTTGTTTGCTATCTAAGTTCTTGCTAAATTAGAGTTGGTGGCTTGTTTCAGTTGTTTGCTATATATCACACTAGTTTAGTGTCTGCACTACGCTCGGAAACACAACATTCAAGTGATGTTTTTAAGAATATTCATGAATGTTCCAATCAGTTTTGAGACAAAACCGTGATAAACCGGAACACATGATATACTTTTAAAAATTAGACGTACAGCAAATTATATTCAAATTTACTACACCATAAAGTGCTCAGTTTTATGGTGTAGTTTATTTTTTTTTAAAAATCGTATAAAAATGTTATGTATATTTATAAAACACTGAGATATTTAATTGTATGTTATTATTAACTTTATCCATAAGTTTCATTTTTAAACCCTATCAAATATAAACCGATTCATGTACACCCCTTGTAGTTGAAGGTTAAAAATATAAATACTCTTAAATTTTTCAGAATTCTCCACAATATCAGGGGACCAAAAATGTAATTAGTTTTATTATAATATATCTTATATACATATTTTAAATTAAAAAAATCATTATTGTGAGATAAACTCTCAAATAATACCACATAAGTCAGAAGCTTTAAAAATGTGTTACATAAGCTTTTTTCGTTTTGCTATATTATATAAAGATTAGAAAAACTTTTCTTTTGTTTTATTTTTCTTGTTTTGTACGGATATATTAGTAATAACTATATTTCAGTTTAGCTGTTTTTTTAGTCTGTTTTACTAGTGGTTGAGATTGCAGACACTTCACATTTCACAAATGGTTTTGTCAAGCTTCATTTTGTAGATGATTATATATTTAAATCATAATACATTTTTAGATCTTTTTTGTTTCAACTTTTTCATAGTATCAGAGTTGAGATAAGGAACGGATCTAGTATATCATAGTGGTTTCACCGCGCTCCGAAATTTTAGTATAAATTAATTATATAGAGTTGTCGCCTGTTTGTAAGCCTCCTACCGCATTGCTGACTCAAAAAGAACAAAAAAGTGGGAGTCGTGTGAGTCAGACCAGTCGGTGTATTGAGCCGGATGAGCATAAGCTTGTTATCCTTCCACTGTCAAGAGCCAAGCGTTGTCGCAGCTCTGTGAAACCAGCCTAACGCAGTGCCGCTTAGTCTAGGGTCTATGAAACTGTAGCCTTCACTTGAGTCCCATAAACCAACTCTCGACTTGGAACGGGCAAGCAAGATTCACCCAATCAGACCCAACCGAACAGATCCATATCATCTTCAGTCCCACTTTGATACCCCCACTTGGGTTACAGGCTAACGTTACCAAGCCCGGTGACATTGAGTCTGTAGCAGTATAATATAAAGAGCCCTCAAAATGTTCCATAATCCAATGTGGGATCAAGTTCTGCAAAAAGTATTTTGGTTGCTGATTTACATGTGTTGGTTGAGCTTATTTGTCTGGAGTATTAGAGCTTGCTGGCAATGGCAACGCTAAGGTCACGGGCTCAATCGCCAATTTGTACAAACTTTTATTAATGTTTTTTTGCTTCTTAACTTTCTTTTAGTGTAAGCGGAATGGGACGGAACACACTGCGGTGCCGTCAGCCTCCCGCGGGGAGCACCGCCACGGCCCGGCAGTTGTGTCAAATTGGGAAGAGTTTTGGGATTGGATTCCCGTGTTCACCACCGCCGGTACACACTCAATTTCACCAATTTTGACCAATTCCAATTCGGTCGTTATACCCTGTGAAATATTCGACTTCTTTTGGGAGACTCGGAAATTTAAGCTAAGGGACCCTTTTCAATACACAAAGCCTCGGCCACCAACTTGTTCTATTGTCTCATCATTTTATTATATTTCAGTTGTGATAATTGTATTTTAGTTTACTGCTTTTTTATATTATTCTATTGTAATTTGAAAATTACAAGTATTTTATTATCTTAAAGAACGATTCCTCCAATTATGTTGTGACGAGCGACACATAGTGCGTTAATGTCCACCATTTATGGAAGATTACAAACATAGCCTTAACAATGTAGATGTCATCATACGTCACATCGCAAAGCATGGGCAACTTTACTCGTTATATTACAAATAATTAAACATAATGTTATGAAAACCGAATCAAGCTCGGGGCCTTCATCGGTATGGTGCGAGGGTTTGAAGCGTTTTGAGTCTGACCAATCAATCAGACCTTAAATAAGATGGTTGAACCGAAAAAATGAGACATCAAACAAGAAATTTTTAGATTTTCATTATATTTTATGTATTTATATTTAATATATTAATAATATATACAATTCTTATATCCGGCTCGATCACCCCTAGTAAACCAGTTAGAACACCGATTGAACGTCATATCAGTAACATTTAACAAAAGCGTCTGGTTTACGACTTGTGATAAGTAGGGACAAGTTTGCAGCTAGCTTTACGTACATTTAGTATAAAATATTAAAAAGCTACAAAAATGTACCCAAAATATTTTAATAATAACATATGCACAATTCGAAACACCATGTGGCTTTATTATGAAACGTTACGTTCATAAATCATAATATGAACGCATAGAAAATAAGACGATGGGCCCAATACCAGCCACATGGATGATCTCATCTTCACCATTGCAATTTGTTCAGCTTCATTTTAACATTTCGTCCAACAAATCATCTGCAATTTCGTATCCTTCAACTGACGAAGCTTCACTGTCACTCTTCTAATTAGGTAAGTTTTCTGATCATCGCAATTTGAGCTACTGTTACGTTTACTAATGCCTTATCGCTGTTTGATTTCATTCATCTAACGAAAAAAGCTAATGATCAGTTCGAATGATCAAATCAGATTAGCGAACAAAATTGTTACATTCAACAGCTATTTGATGATGTTTTCGTTTGATTTGAATCATTTGATCTTGCTTGCATCGTTCTAAACCGTAATAGACATGTTGAATTGCTGTATGGGCGTATGGCTGTATGCATCTACTGATGAAGCTTCACTGTACACTGTTTATTTTAGGAAAATCGTTTCTGTTCATCGCAATTTGAGTTTAAATTTTGTGTTTAATTACATTCATCTGCATGTTTAGTTAACTGATTGTTTTGTGCATACTTATATTTAGCTATTTGATGTATTTGTTTGTGGTTTGAGCTTGCTTGCATTGTTCTAAGCCATAGAAAACATGTTATCTATTTGAATTTATCGTTTATTTGTACCTGGAACTTGAGTCTTTCACTGGTCCAGTACTGGTGACCACAAGGAATTGATTTTGCAGATTGTCATGTCTCGTAGTTTTCGTCTTAGATGTAAACTTATTATTAATCCCTAGAGCAAATTTGAAATGCAGATATCTCCAAACCCTAATTTGGTAGAACAGGCATACATTTTAGGACTAATTGATGTGATGCACGAGTGCTATTCGCCTTAATTAAGATCCATGAATAAGGATTCGACCACACTTCGTAATTCGGGTGCATACACAAGCCCAGGTACTCCAGAGTATGGAGATAATCATGGTAGTGGATATCAAAAGGGTTGGTGTTCAGAGAGGGTACCTTTACCAAGCGGTAATAGTAAGCAGAGGCGTGCTAGTGTCAATGTATTGATGCCTTTTAATAATGGAAGGACGTTGCCTTCAAAATGGGATGATGCCGAGAGGTGGATCACAAGTCCAGTGTCTGGTTCTGGAGTTTGCAAGACTTTAGCACCACCGCCTCAAAGACGACCTAAGTCAAAGAGTGGACCAGTGGGGCAGGCTCCCGGGGACACATGCTTCTCTAGCTATTCCCCTGGTTTCCCTTTGCTTGAAGGTGGGAGCACAAACAATAATTTTGCAGGTTCACCACTTACGACAGGTGTTTTGGTTCCTAGTAGATATGAATCATTTGGAGAAATTGATGCACACTATGTTCCTGCTTACACAGAGTATAGAAGGGGGGCTCAATCAGAATTGTTTATCGAGCATTGTCTTGATTGTCAAGGTATAATCTTTCCCCCTTTTGCCTGTTTTCTTGATACGCGTTTTAGTATCATACTGCTTGCTAGTCGAAATAGCTTCCCCATTTAATTTGTAGTTACAAGTGATCTTTATATGATTTTGTTGGATCCTATACCCTATGTAAACTAATTGGCAGATGACAAGATTGATGAAAACAATTTTATGTGTGCTGTCTCAAGACGAGATATGGCTACCCAAATGAGCCCAGTAGAGAGCCCAGAGTCTTCTCCAAAGGGAAGGGTGCTGCTTTCCACCTCGCCTCCACTAGTAGAGCCTAACAGACACTATTCTGCCGGAGTGGAAGTGAGGGATGTCCAGGTGGACAAAAGAGTCACCATGACAAAGCTACCAAAAAGACACAAAAAGAAAATGGAAAAGAATGGGTCGAAAGAGATCAAAGACTTGGGTTTGACATGGAACCCTGCAGAAGAAGCAATGGAACTGTCAAAGTATGGCTCAAAGTCCCCCATTTTCCAGAATGTTAATTACAGTACGGTTTAAAGATTTATTACTCGTGGGCGCTGATTACACGCGCTCATTAAGAGATTCAATGAGTGAATTGTTTCATTTGGTGATAATGTGATGTTCCGTTTTACTATTTTTTGAATGGAAAGTATGTATAACTTAAAAATGGATTTTTTATCTTGCAATGTATTTGCAGGGTCCAGCAAGAGGAAGCAAGGATCAGTGCTTGGGAGAACCTGCAGAATGCAAAAGCAGAGGCCTCAATCCAAAAACTTGAGGTGTATAACTTCACATTTGCTGTTTTATTATTGCTTTTGGATATCATGAGAATTGAATAACTAGAAAGACGCTCACGGATGAAAGATAAATTGTTTACTTAACAGCTGAAACTGGAAAAGAAGAAATCGGAATCCATGGACAAAATCATGAGCAAGCTTAGAATGGCTCAAATGAAAGCCCAAGAAATGAGGAATAGAAGGTCAGCAAATGATGGTCGGAGAAGCAGCCTCAAGGTTATGTCGTTACGCAGATACCTGAAGATTTGTCTCACCTCCTGCTTTTGTTCCAAACAACCATGAATTAGGTGAACTTCAATGATTCTATTCTCAACTATTGCATCTCATTGTTTTGTTTTAGTTTCAATATGCAATTTTGGGAAGATGTATGCATATTCTGAGTGTTTATGAACAAGTAAACACTTATTTGTTAGATATACCAATTCTGAACTAACCCCCCCCCCCCCCCTCTCCTTTTGTCTTCTCAGGTGTTTCAACAAAATAGAACTTGCACTCCACCTTAGAAACCATTTAATGATAATAGTTTTGGCAACCAAATCTGTCCTCGAACTAGCCATTCTAGTTGAACCTTGAAATCGAACAAAACTTGGAAACCAAACTACTGAACCTTTAGTTCAACCGAAAATATATAGACATTAAATGGTCATCATTCATTGGACACTTCTGGTGGGAGTTTGAGGTAGTTATGATAAGTATGATATTGTATCCACAAGTAGCATGTGGTTAGTATTACACTCTTTGTTGGATTATAAATATATATTCTGAGAAAGTAAATGCAAAAGTTTTGAATTTTTGATTTAGGATTTGAATTAAACTAAATATGAACTACTGAAATTAAGAAGCAAGAAAGGACACAAAAACAAAGAGAAACACACAAACGAGAAACAAGCAATTGGTAGTTGGCATGTGTGTAAGGTAGTCAATTTTGTTAAGAGTAAACTACAAAAATCGTCCGTTATGTTAAATGGTTTGTTCACATTTCTTCTTTTAACAAACTTAGATACAAGAATCATCATTTAAATTAACATTTTATAATAATTTAGTCTTTTACGCTAACTAAAATTAACTTTTCACTTAAGTGAAGGACAGTTTGCTAACAACGTTAACTTATCTACCAAATTGCACATAACTTAAGTGAAGGATAGCGTGCTAATTCAAACTCACAAGCTTTGATTCATCTACTACATCTAATCTATCTCAAATTATATTCTTCATCGATATACATAAGTATTACTTGACCCAATTGTGAAAGATATATCTAATGAATTTGTATATGGCCCCGATCAATTGTTATCGATATGAATTTGTATTCGTATCACATAGGAATTGATTTGGAAGTGGAGATGAACGCTACCATCAATATATCTAAAAATTTTAAAGATCAGACCTTGTTAAAGTTTGGTTGAGTAAATATGATATATATTCTTAGGTTTATAAGGGTATTTAAGAAAACCCCTAAAAATACTATGTTAATTATCAAAGTGTATAGTGATGAAATTTTACCTATATAAAATTTAGAATTTAGTTCGGATATATATGATCCTTGATATTATTTTTAGGGATATATATGATATATGATATTATTTACAGGGATATATATGATATCTAATATTATATGTAATACTACTATACAAAGTTGGTCCAATAGTGGGCTTACACGTCATCCACTTTCATTTTATTTTATTTTATTTTATTTTATTTTATTATGATTTTTTAATGCTAGTATACTTTATGTTTCAATACATATCATCAAAATTTGGATTAGTCCTACGGTTTGCGCGTGTTTAACTGTCTATGTTTTGAACCTGAGGTCGCAGGTTGGAAACACCCCTAAGGCGTTTTTTTCTCCTTTTGTCCTACTTTGACGTTTTTCACTTTTGACCCCTTAACTTTAAAATGAATAATACTACTTTAACCCATACTCTACTGTGACATATTTCCAACTTTTATTTATAACTTTTTTTTAATAAGTGACGCATTATGTCTATACAATGTAACGTGCGACACATATAACTCTTTGTATCAATTCGTTTGACGAACTCACATACGAAACACCAGGCCATCGCATCACGTGCGACACATATAACTCTTTTTATCAAGTTCCATCATTTTTAAACGCTCATAATTTTCAAATACTTCTTTATCTTTAAAATTCGTATAGTGTTGATACATAAAAAGTAAAGTTTTTTCATATTTTCGACTCATTATCAGGTTATTGTGTTATATTAAAACATGTGTTATATTGTTTAATCGTTGTTTCTATTGTAAATGGCCATTTATATTCAATTTTTAATAGTTTATTGCATTTGTTACGAAACACTTTGATTTGATGTTGAGGTTAAAGTTACATCTTTGCAAAATCAAATTCATGTTCTTTGCAAAATTATAAAACTCCATAACATTGTGTTGAAAGTTAGTTGATTTGATATCAAATTATGTCATTTTCTTAGAAATGGAGTTGAATACAAATTGAAACAATTATGCGTTCATTTTAAACTATTTTGATGAGATATGCATGGAGTAAATGGTATTTTTTTCTTTTGCTACCAAATATATATAAATGTTTGATAAAGGTTTTAGGGGTCTAATTGTGGCTAATGTTTTTCTAAGAATATTATGATCCCACATAACAGACCAAGAGTAGATACGACATGTATCTTCTGGAGAATTTCACAATGACCTGATAAGGATTACACATTGACAAAATATAATGATAGTTCAACACTAAGAAAGTATAACACAATGACACAATCGTTAGACAACGACACCATGTACAAGATAATGGAATGATAGTATACGAGTAATTAAATTTTAACACGATAATTGATATGACATAAGTAAACATATATAACACAATGAAACTGAGACCATGACTCAAAATACAACAGTAATACAATGATAGTTCACGAATAAAGTTTAACACAATAACGCAATGTACATGAGTATTGGAACTTTTCTATTTAAACATATATAAGATAATAACTCAAAGTATAACACTAATACAATGATAGTTCACGAGTAAAATATAGCACAATGACACAATCTACATGAGTAAAATAATCAATAGTATGCATATATATAAATACTGAAATTATGTGTTGTGTTAGTATTAATAAAAGGATTATTTAGGTAGTTAAGGAATAATACAATATAACAATATAATCTCCTAAGATACATATTATTTAATAGCTTGCATATTCAACCACACATTACAGGTTTGACACAATGATCCTTAGTGAACAACAAACTATGATATAGTACGGTACACATTAACACTTGCATTTCTATCAAGTATACAAACACAAATTACAACTTTGACACAATGATTGTTAGTGAAACACATAATATAACACAAAGATCTCTTAAGATACAAATTCAGACATACAATCTCATTTGACACATTGATACTTTCTAAACACACAACATAACACAATGATATAGTAAAATACACATTAAGAATTTGCATTTACGTGTAGTGTTAAAACACACAATCAAATTGACACTGATACTTTTTGAACACATGATATCATACAATGATCTACACAGCGACATGATACTATACAATGACCTGACAATGAGCTGAAAAACATGTTATTAAACAAGTTATAATATAATATAATGACATGATATTATACAATAAATTGAAAAAACGTAAAAAAAACTTGATATTACTCAAGTCATGAATGTTTCAAAATAGTTGTAGAAATTGCATGTGGTGAGAGAAAATCAACAAAATTGACTGTAATAAAAATATCTCTTCATCAATTTATTTTCCTACACCTTGATAGATATTAACGATTAAAAATAGATCTATTGTAAATCTTTCTCACATTTTGTATTAAATAGACTATTAACTAAATAGTTAAATTTGATTTAATGACAAAAGTAATATTTTTTTTCTTCAAAGTTTTATAAACGTTTGTTGGTCCATCTAGATCTAGATTTCAGTGCTATAATGATTTGTAAGACAACAGACACACTAAAATTCAAAGTTTTATAGTCCAAACACCTCAAACAACCAATAACAAGATCAAATGAACACAACCAGAAGAAATCAAGCTACAAAGATAATGAAAATATGCTCCTAGCACTTCCAGCCGTCACACACACAATTAGGGTTTGATAAAATATGCAAAAGTTGTATTGCAATGAGAAAACATTACAATATATAGTTCAGCCATAGATTCGCTGATAGATTCGCTGTCAGCGAATCTATCAAGCGAACCATATAGCTTCACCGGACACAATATAGGTTCGACCGGTCGACAAGAACTGAATCAATAAACAAAAACTATTCTATGCTACGGGCGAATCTATAGATTCGCCCGTAGGTTCGCTAGACAGTAAATTACAAAGTTATTAACAAAAACATATAACACCGACATGCCGGTGAGTCCAACCTATACATGACTATCAATACTCCCCCTAGGTTGGACCTCACCCGGGGAAGTCTTCTGGTTAAGCTCCGTCTTTTTCGGCTTCAAAAATACTCAATGAACGCTCCTGCCCTTGATTCAATCCCGGCCAATGGATTTGTCACATCTTCAGATCCGGCCTCATCATCTTCGCTAAATACCAAAATCGACTCAATAAACTCAGCTTCGGTGTCAACTGTATCAGGCACATCAAGATCAATAGTTTCCGCCAGAATTTCTTCTGTCTGCGCCACATCTATCACATCCTCAATGACCTCAACAGGTTTTTCAAACCTCTTCTCAATAGTTTCATCAAGTTGTTTGGATAAATCATCCATGTCCATTCTCTGTTCGTCCGTCACTCTCAGCCTTTTATTAACCTTTCTCAATTCAGCACGTACACCCCTGGCTTTGTTAGCGACTTTCACGAACAAGTTCGCTTCAGCCCTCGTATCGTCTCCAGCCCCGTGCTTAATACTGTTCTCACACAATATCTTCAGATCATCATCGCAGAAGGAGAAGATCTCCATAGGATCAAACAGGCGAATTTCCGGACGATCTTCCCCTTTTAATCTAATCACAGCTTCACCCGTACCATTATCATAGAACCACTTCAGAAATTCTTGTAGACGTGGAGGCTGAGTATCAGGAACCCTAACCCGTGTCATAATCTTTGGAGCATCAATCTTCAACACAACTTTCCCTTTCCAAGAAACCCAATGTCTATCCTTCTTCTGCCTCATTCTCTTTGGTTTCTGGTGCCCGAAATCAACAAAGTTATTCTCCGCAGCCCTTCTGATCGATACTTCGAAAACACAGGCTCTACCACTATCCTCCTTGCCTAGCAGAGGGAGTTCAGCTAATCTACGCAAATCCCACCTTGGCAATGTGGCGAAATGCTTCCTATTCTTAATGTAACAGATATCCCCACCTCTTCTTTTGATCATATACGCATCCACAAGAGAATTGTATTTCCATGCTATAACTTGCCTATCCAACTGCGAGGTGTTTGGCTCATCGATATTCTGAAAGATAGGCACTTCTGGAACAACCTCTTCATCCTTCTTAAACCATTCGGATTTGTCCAAATCAATGTAATCAAACTGATATGACACACCTTTTTCTTCAACTTTGTACCTCTCAGGTTCGTCTTCCAAATCCTCCTCACTGTTTACATCTGCAACAACCTCTGGCCCAGTAAATTCATCTAAATCAATTCCCATATCTTCATCAAACAAGTCTTCATCACCTTTTGTTTCAGCCTCTGTCCCAAACTCGGATTGCATTAACGGATACTTTGCAGCATCCGTTAAGTTTGTCAATTCTTGCTCAGACATTGCCGGATACGAACCATCTTTTTCCTTTAAGCTATTCAGCTCCTTGAATATCCGAACAATCAAGCACTGTTGGTCCCTCATCATCCTACTCATCTCAGATATAACGGTCAATTTCTCTGCATCCTTTGTCTCCAGATCAGCATATTTACCTTTCAGATCCTCTAATTCTGACTTCAAATTGACTATTTCAGCCTTCATACCACTAACAGACTCAACAGATGTACCCGAAACATCATGCTTGATTTTCTTTGCAGCTTCAGTGGGTGCATCTGATTTTCTCTTCATCCTTTTCTCCCTACCCGCATCAATCTCAGCTTGGATCTCATCGATTTCCCGATCCGAAGAATAATCTTTATCCTTAGCATACGGCTTTCTTTTCCTCAACTTCTTCTCAACAACCTCTATATTTTCACCACCTCGTTTCCTCTCAATCTCCATTAATCTCTGAATATGTACCCATCTGTCAGCTGGGAACATATTTCCCCATAAATAAGATGTTCTACCAACGCAGTCAGATCGTGCCGACTTGCAATCTCCAAAAATCCTCGAATGCATATCCCAGATCTTCAACACATCACCAATAACGGGCAAATTAGGCAGCTTGTCATTCAAAATCATCTGCAAGAATCTAGGATACATCAACCACTTGTTCCCCTTAGTAGCATGAATATTCTCTAGCATGTAATTGTAGATCAGCTTAGCTAGATTTGCCTTCTGCCCTCGACAAAACAAAACCATGGCCCTTGCCTAATCCAGATTCAGCCTGTCAGTACCACCTTTCCTATGATCAAGGCACATAATAAATACGTGTGCGATGTACCTCCATTCCTTGATCAGATAGGATTTTACAAATTCCATCTTCTTCTCCCCCGGCATAGGACCCTCATAACCCGCAGTCCTAAAAGCCCCATAAACCTCTTCAGCAGTCATATTAACTTCCTCACCGACATCGTCCTCTAATCTTAGAACTCTTGCAACATCAGCTTCAGTAAACTCCAAATCAAAACCATTAACCTTGGCACAAATACGTGATGGTTGTACAGACACGTTCATAACCGCAGTTCTCCAAAAATCTCGAACATGTAGCTCGTAGATGGTCGGTGAATGAGAAATAGCGTGATGAATATGTGAGGACTTCAACCATCTAATGCAGTCTTTGTAACCAGATGCCTTCTCATGATTCTCGTCCATCAAAGCACACATATTGTGCTTCTTTTCGAAAATAAAGTGGACATCGTGCCTGAAACACAAACGGAAGTTGATCAGAAACGAAATTGTGAAACAGTATATAGATTCGCTGGATAAAACAGGTTCGCTGCAAGGGCGAACCTGAGATTTGACACCAGAACCTATAAATTCGCTGACATGAAAAATCATTCATTTGGTCGAGCGAATGTATAGGTTCGCTAGAAACAGTCAGGCGAATCTATGATGATGCACGGGCGGCGTGACAGCATAGGTTCGCTCGATAGTTTTGAACTTTCGTTCAGGTTCGCCAAACGAACAGATAGGTTCGCTGGAACCCTAGATTTTGAAAAACCGGTCAAATCTCAGACGACATACCATAAACATTCAATTAGAACATCAAACAAGCAATATAATCATGAGACGAGTCTATTAAACAGTTAACATTTAACAGTACACAAACCAAAACAACAATCCCATATTTTAAATGGGTCGATGGAATTAAATGTGTTTCCAGTAAAAATTATGAGACGAAACATGGATTAAGTGTAGGACGATTACATACCAGTAAGATCAAAAACGGTTTAAGATCAAGAAAAATCGGTAGTGAGTGAGAATCGAACTTGCGAAAAATTTGAAAGTGATATGGCAACAGTAACCAGCGAACTTGTGAAAGAAATTTTCAGACAAAACACATATATATATGGCCACAGGTTCGCTGGAGATGTGAGCTAGCGAACTTCAGATTCTCTCGTGACTTATGGTCTAGAGAAGACACGGCCACAAGCATAAGTTCCGGGCGAACCTGTAGGTTCGCTGGGACACAAAACAAGAAAAATTTAAATAATTTTTTTTTTTTTTGGTTTTTCTAAAGTTTTAAATCCTTTGCAAATCCATGAAAACGCCCCACGATTTCAACGCTCCGAAAAATAAAAGCATTAAATGAAAATTAAAGACATAAAAAGAAAAACAAAAAGGAAAGAAAATCTAGAATTTAAAACTAAAGAAGGATATATATATATATTTTTTTATGACGTTTTACGAGCAGAATCCGGAGAATCATAGATTGGTGGGATTGCAGATATGTTTGTCCATTTAAACCCATGCCTTAGTCCTTTCAACAAGAGATCAGCAGCTTCTTTTATCATGTTTTGGTTTGTTTGAAGAAGCTCAGACAACTCGGTCCCCACAGACATCAAGGTAAAAAGAACAAGTCCTATCATCAGGGTATATTGAGCAATATGATTGACTTTGCATGAATTTCTTGGATCAAATCTTGAATATTGATCGATGCATGAGCTTCTTTTGACATTTGTGCAATTTTTGCATCTTTTTGGGAGTGGAGCTTGTCAATAATGATTCATTTGAATACATTGCGACTTATTATTTGGGAAACTCAAATAGTTTAGAGCTCCAAGTCTATACCGACGTATAACAGAGGAGATAAACATTTGAGCATGCTCGGTGAATCTTCAGGTCAATACTTCCGTATAGCAGAGAAGATCCACCAACTCCAGGTCAATACTTCCGTATAGCAGATGAGTTAAGCACTTTTGACTCAATACATTCTGAGGAGTTAACAAGTAACTCACTCAGAGGTTTTTCTGAAGAGTAACACTAGCAGCTTTTTATTTGTTTTGCTAACTAGAAACTCGATTCAGGGCTAGGGTGAGGGTGATTTGGGATGTTTAGGGAAATCAAAGCAAAGATTTGACGCTCTCAACCCATTTTTGACAGAACCCGTATCTTTGTGCAATCTAATCATGTCAAGGGGATAATCCTTATTGCCGAGTTCTTGAACGTTATGTTTGCTGCACAATCACTGTTACTTTGTTTTCGGGCTGAGCCTATCTAACATATCCCAAACACAATACTTCTGACCTCCTTCAACGTCTCTTCAACATCATTTCAAAAACTGGGGATCCTAAAATAGCAAAATTTGAAAAACTATAAGTAGTTAATCTTTAATATCTCCCCCAAAAAATTTATATTATAGCTATCTAATAAGAAATTTTTGTTTTTCGGATTTTCTTAATATATATATATATATATATATACAAAACAGAGAAGAGAAAATAAAAAGAAATAAAATAAAATAAAAGTGAAGGAGCGAAGAAATGAGTGACCCACGGATTTTCAAGGAAGAAAATGGAAAAGATATTTACATATTTACAAAGCCAATTTTCATAGATAAAGGTTTTCAAAAAGATATCAGTCCCAGCATAGAGATCAGTTCATAAAAATGTGGTTTGTCAAAAGTTTTTGTGAAAAGATCAGCTTTTTGCTTTCGAGTTTCAATAGGAATAATATCAATGAACCCCTTTTCCTGTGCGTCCCTGATGGCGTGAATCCTTGTTTCGATGTGCTTGGTGCGTGTGTGATGAACTAGATTCTTGGCAATTCCAACAGCTGCTTCATTGTCACAAAAGAATGGAGTATGAAGAAAGTTGATGCCGTAATCCATCATCTGATGCTGGATCCAGAGAACTTGGCAACAGCAGCTTGAAGCAGCAATGTATTCGGCTTCTCCTGTGGACAGGGAGACGGTTGTTTGCTTCTTGCTTTGCCAGGAAACAAGACATCGCCAAGATATTGACATCCGCCAGTGACTGATTTCCGGTTTATGCTGCAACCAGCATGATCACTATCAGAAAAAGCATGTAAATCAAAGTTCCCACCTTTTGGGTACCAAAGTCCCAAACGAGAGGAACCCTTAAGGTAACGAAAAATGCGTTTAACAGCTTTCTCGTGTGACTCCTTTGGATTGGCCTGGAAGCGAGCACAGTAGCACACAGCAAATGTAATATCAGGTTGGCTAGCTGTCAGATACATGAGAGATCCGATCATCGAGCGGTACCGATGAGCATCCACAGGATTCCCATTATCATCAGAAGTAAGGCATGTTTGAGCGGTGAAGGGAATCAGTTCCGGAGAAGAATCATCCATGCCAAACTTTGTGATGATTTCTTTGATATATTTCTCTTGGTGGATAAGAATTCCATCAGGCTTTTGTTCCACTTGCAGCCCCAAGAAGAAACACATCTCCCCCATAATTGTCATTTCAAAACGATCCATCATCACTTTTTCAAAATCTCTACACAGCCCCTCATTTGTCGAACCGAAGATTATATCATCAACATACACTTGAACAATCAGCAGCTCACCATTCACCTCCTTCTTGAACAATGTCATATCTATAGTCCCACGAGAGAAACCTTTGCTGAGAAGATACTGTGTCAGAGTTTCATACCAGATACGTGGAGCTTGATGCAACCCATACAAGGATTTATCAAGCTTGTACACCTTTGAAGGAAAATCTGGATCTTCGAAACCCGGTGGTTGACATACGTAGATCTATTCATCGATATCTCCATATAGAAATGCACATTTAATGTCCATCTGATAGACTTTAAATTCTTTGTTAGCAGCATGAGCAAGAAAGATTCTAATGGCTTCAAGGCGAGCGACTGAAGCAAAAACTTCAGTGTAGTCAATCCCCTCCTCTTGAGCAAATCCTTGGACAACCAATATCGCCTTGTTTCTGATAACAACACCGCGATCATCTGGCTTGTTTCGGAAGACCCACTTAGTGCCGATGGGGCACTTATTAGGAGGAAGATCAACAAGTTCCCAGACTTTAAGCTTCCTAAATTGTTGCAATTCCATTTGCATGGCATCAACCCAACTAGGATCTTCAAGTGCTTGTTTATAATTCTTCGGAACAACTTGAGATAAGAAAGCAGCATAGAGACACTCATTAATCAAACCACTCTGACTCCGAGTTCGCACACCATCAGTAATTGATCCTATGATATAATCATGAGGATGATCTTTCAAAGTTTTGAAATTTGTGTTGAGAAGCAAAGGGTTGGTTTGGGATGATGATGTTTGATTAGATGGTTGTGAAGGTATATTTGAAGTTGGAGGAATTGTATTAGTGGATGAGGTTGTGATGGAAGTGGATGATGATGGGATATCAAATGGAGGAATTGGAACGGTTTGAGGTGGTGGAGGTGGAGGAATGTCAAATGAAGTGGGAGGTAATTGTGTAGTTGAAGGTTGTGGTTGTGGAGGTGGATGGTTAATAATAGTAACAGGTGTGTGAGGAATGATGTCATCATCATCAGAGTTTGGAAGATTGAATGATTTGAAAACAGTGGTGGAATCGTAAAACCATGCAGGTTCACAGCCAATGCTTGTAGAGTTCGACTCTTGCCAGTCAACATAATAGGACTCTTGCACAATCCACGTTCGCTTGTTGTAAACACGATACGCTTTTTGTGTGTTCGAGTATCCTACAAAGAAGCATTCATCTGAAACAGCACCAAACTTCGTTTTCTGATCTTGAGTATTCAGAAGTGTACAAGAGCATCCAAAGGGGCGCAGAAAATTGATCAACGGCTTAATCCCACGAAACAACTGGTATGATGTCTTCATCTTGTCTTTGACAATCAGTACCCGATTCAGAACATAAGTTGCACAATTAACTGCCTCTGCCCAGAAGATAATCGGAAGCTTTGACTCAATCAGCATAGTTCTAGCAGCCTCCACAAGAGTTCGATTCTTCCTTTCAGCAAGACGATTTTGTTGTGGCGTTCGTGCGACGCTAAACTGTCTGAGAATACCCCGTTGTTCACAGAAAGAGTTGAAGATATGGTTTCTGAATTTCGTTCCGTTATCGCTTCTGATGGCTTGAACCTTTCGCTTTCCAAGAACCTCCATTTGAGGAATCAGCTTCATTAGCTCTTCAGCAGTCTCACTCTTGTTTGCCAGGAATCTCACCCATGTGTACCTAGAGTAATCATCTGTGACAACCAAGCAATAAGATTTCTTAGCAATAGATTTTACACTTATTGGACCAAATAAATCAGTATGTAACAATTCGAGGGGTTGTGAGATAGAATTTTCAATTTTAAGTTTATGTGGCTTTTTGTGCTGCTTTCCTTTAGCACAAGCCATGCATTTCTCAACCACAGAAAAATCTTTAAGTGGTAACCCCTAATCAAATTGTTCTTAACCAATTTATTTAGTATTTTAAAATTAATGTGCCCTAAACGCCTATGCCATTGAAAGGATTCAAAAGATGAAGCTTTAGATAGGAGACAGGTCACGGTGGAAGTTGATTCTTTTGATCCCATATTCAACATATATGTATCATTTTGTCTTGGAGCTCGCATTATCACCAATTCTTCAGGAATAGAAAACTCTGGCTTAAAGAACAAACATTCATTTGGAAGAAACAACACTGGGATATTCTTATCACAGATTTGTGATACACTAAGAAGATTGAATGTCAGTTCAGGAACATAGTTGACGTCTTCCAAAGTTAATGAACCATCCGAGACTTCTCCTTGACCAATCATTTTACCACCTTTCTTGTCTCCCGCAAAAGCAACGTATCCACCATTAATAATCTGATAGTTAGTCAGCAGGTCCTTCAACCCAGTCATATGTCTGTAACATCCACTGTCAATATGCCAATGACTATTTACAACGGCACTTGAATGTTCCTGACATATTTTTAAAGATAGGAATTGGTACCCAAGCCTTTGTGTACTTGGGTCGCGGAACAGAAGAAGAATTACAAAAGAAATTATTTACAAACGTATTTAATCTTTTTCCAAAAGATTTTTGCCTTGAATTGTTTGTGGCTAACTCAGGGCATTGCTTAACAATATGATCAACATTTCCACATTTAAAGCAATGAGATTTCAAAACCACTTTGGAATCTTTAGCAACAAGAACTTTATCTATTACGATTTCTTCATCACAATCAGATAATTGAGAATTGCAATCACTGTAAGAGTCATAAGGCTCTTTTGATTTACCTGCTGTGACTTTTACCTTTTTAGATTCAGATTTAGATTTATCAATGTGATTCATGGATGAGAAAGATGATTCCCTTTCTTTAGGTTTTGAAATCCTCATGGGTGTGAAAGATGGAATTTGATGAGAAAAGAATTTTTTGAAAACAATTTTTTTGGTTTGACTTTCAGAGACATGACCTGAAAGTTCATATTTGTCATTCACACAAACATTTTCAATCACATCATCATTCAACATATTAAAGTTTGAAGTAGAGCACCCTAAATTACTATTACAAATAAAATTGTCTGAATGTAACACATTACTAGAAACAAAATTAATTAATCTAACGTCTTCAACAGACTTCTTGGAATCAGAATTAGAACAATCAGAACTGCTAGAACAACCAAGCCCAGTACTCCCACCATAAGCATAATCCTCTCTAACCTCTTTAAGATTTACTCCACTTAAACCTGCAATAGAGCTGTTAGTATCATTCTGTATAATCTCTTGTGTCAACTCATTCGAAGGATGAGGAATTGGTGTTGGAGAGTAACAGAAGGTACTAGGTGGGGGATATGCATATGCTTCATTGTTATAACCCAAACCTGTCTTAACTCTAGCCCCCCGTTGTTTCTTACAGAGTTCCTCCCTTTTCATACCAGAGATTGTCCATTGTTCCAGTTTATTTTTAACTCTTCTGGTCTCAAATTAAGCAAGAGTGACTTGCTCAGTTAAATAGTTTATCTCACAATTCTTTTTCAAAAGAGATTTTTTCAGATGTTCGTTTTCTTTTAAAGCCTCTCTCAATTTAACAAAAAATTTTGATTCGTTCTCTTTTAGCTCTTTATTAATTTTCTTCAATTCATTTTCATTTGTCATTAACAATTTATTTGCCTTATAAATGCCAATTAAACGAATTTTGCATGCGGATGAGCACATATCCTCAATAACATCATAAGGAAGACCAATTACCAGTTTTTCGGCAGCAAGAGCACGATCACACTGGCAATAGGGAGTGCTCCTTTTGAACTCATCCACAGCATCAAGTCTTGCCTTCTCGATCATGGCTTCCAAATTTAGCTTTGACTCTTCATCATTCTTCATCTCATTCACCGCAGCTTCACATACTAACCCCGAATGATTCAGATGCCCTTGAATAATAGCATCTGACTGATCTTCATCAACTTTCTTCGCTTTCCCTTCTTCATCTTTCTCTTCATCAAACTCACATTTTAACTCAGCAGCTTCATCATAATTCCCATCATTTTCACCATAAAATTCTTTGAAAGAGTCAAAGCAATTTATATAGTTATCATCATCCTCAACAATCTCAGCAACCAAGGCATGATTGATTTCTTCCTTTGTTTCTTCAATTTCTGCACTCCAATCAAAATTGGTGGGCAGTGCAGTTTCATTTCTTGGTTTCACTTCCTCAAGCCTTTCTTGAATAGGCACAGTTCTCGAATTTCCAGAATTCACCGGTTCAGTAACAATTGGTAAAGGACATTCCCTCTTGAAGTGACCCAATTGCTTGCAGTTGTAACATCTCAACTTCCCTTTGTCATACCCAAGCTTGTTGTTCTGTCCCTGATTTCCAAAACTTCTTCGACCTGTTCTTTCCATGAACCATCTAGCACGAAGGGTAAGCATGGCCATTTGCCATTGGATGTTGGTTTCTTCAAGATCATCAGGATCCACCTGATACATATCCTCAACAGTCATACCCTTTCCCTTTAATTCACCAGCAACAAGAGCTTCATAGCTATGAACAAACATTCCAAATAAAGCCATAGTGTCAGACGGAATCTGAGTGGTGACAGATGCATTTGAACCAGAACCAACACTTGTAGATGCACCAACAGATTTAACAGATCCAAGACTTGATGATCCTCCAGATGCAGCACCATAGATAGGAGAGTTTGCAACGGATGTAATAAGTGCAACATTCTGAGGAGGGATATTTGGAATCATCATAGACTGATTGTATTCTCTTCTCTTCACATCAAGATCAAAAGACTTTAGCTTGTTTATATCATCCATCAGTTTAAAGTCATGAAAGTTTCTCTCTTGCTTCAACAGTTTGATCTGAAGACTCCACTGAGGAGGAAGTGAATCTAACAGCTTTGTGACTTGCTCATAATTTCCTAGCTTCTCATCATACTTTTTCAGGTTGCTTGATACAGACAGAAAGCGGTTGGTAATATCAGTCAAACTTTCTTGCGAATACCCCACGAATGAATTGAACTCTTTCTCAGCTTGAGCTTTTCTGTCCAACTTCAAATCCTCATTACCATCATAGAACTCGCACAACGCATCATACAACCTTTTGGCAGTTGTGTGTTCAGCAAACCTATTGTAGATATCTTGATGCAAACAAAGTATCAATGCTCCAAGGGCCTTTTTATCACGATCAAGCAACTTGATGTCTCCTTCAGTAAAAGTACTCGGATCAGTGTTTATTGAAGTAACAGTTCCTTCAACTTTCTTTGGCACACGCGGACCATTTACAATTGACTCCCATTGATTGTAGTCAGTGTAGTAGAAAAACGCCTTCAAACACCGCTTCCAATCCTCAAAATTTTCACCACTAACAAGCCTCGGTGGCCTGTTTGGTTGAACACTATCCAGATCATTCATGTTCAAAGTTGATGTAGTCATAATTTCAAACAGATTGTAATTTCGCTCAAAACAGACAGATTCGCTGGCTTAGATTCGCCCAAAGAACAGACATATTCGCTCGGCAGATTCGCTCAACAGACAAACAGATTCGTTGTCAGAACAAGGATTTGTGCCCAAATGATTTTGGCAGCAAGTTCGCTTGCACAATGAGCCAAACAAGTGAACTTTCGTTCAATAAAATGTCAGATTCGCTACCAGAAACACAAAATCCCGGAACACAAAATTGTCTTAGATTCGCTGGATGAACACGCAGATTCGCTGGATGAACAAATAGGTTCGTTGGCTTACGGGCAAAACTGTTTCAGTCCAAAATCAATCACAGCAGCTTCAAAACACAACCAATTGAAGATCCGTTTGTTTCTAAAGCTTTCTATGACCAAATATGACAATTCCCAAGCAAAATTCAACACAGAAACACACAAACCAGTCCAGAAATGAATCAAACAGTGTTTTGACACAAAAACCCCAAAAACATCACAAAAATCTCTAAGATCAAACAATCAAGAGCACTAATGCTCTGATACCATATTGTTGGTCCATCTAGATCGAGATTTCAGTGCTATAATGATTTGTAAGACAACAAACACACTAAGATTCAAAGTTTTATAGTCCAAACACCTCAAACAACCAATAACAAGATCAAATGAACACAACCAGAAGAAATCAAGCTACAAAGATAATGAAAATATGCTCCTAGCACTTTCAGCCGTCACACACACACAATTAGGGTTTGATAAAATATGCAAAAGTTGTATTGCAATGAGAAAACATTACAATATATAGTTCAGCCATAGATTCGCTGTCAGCGAATCTATCAAGCGAACCATATAGCTTCGTCGGGCACAATATAGATTCGCCCGTAGGTTCGCTAGACAGTAAATTACAAAGTTATTAACAAAAACATATAATACCGACATGCCGGTGAGTCCGACCTATACATGACTATCAACGTTAATTTTAGTTTAAAAGGTTTCATTAGTTATTTCGTTTCCTAAAGTTTAATATAGTGTTGGTCTAAATTACAACTAGTGAAATTTTTGCATTAAAACTGTAATGAATATAAAAATGATGTTTTTAATCTTTTTCACTATATTTTCCTCTTTTTAACAATCCCGACCATATGAAGTAAAGGACACATTAATACCTGATTTAAAAAAAGTTACATGATTTTCATGTTTTTCTTATATGAGTAGAGACGTTATGTAAGTTAACGAGAATGTTTTAAAAATAAGCTCATTAAAAATTCCTATACCCTAAAAGCTACACTCTAGGACTAAAGTTAAATCGTATAAACTGAACCTTAAAAACTAAAATCATAAAGTTTGACGATACGATTCAAACACCGCTGGAATAAGGTCAATAGAAATTCATTTAACTACATTCCGACAACTTTATACCAAAAATACACTTTAACTTTTCTCTTAAATAGTTTGTAATTTGAACCTGAGATGCAATAATCAAAGTAAAATATATTAAAAACGCCGTTTTATCTACAAATGCAATAATATGAATAAAAATCTTTTCACGTAAAAATAATTAACTTAAATAAGACTTTTGAGTTGAGAATTACTTATAACATAGTTATGCAATTGAATGTTAATAATATGAAGTATATACTTACTGATTGATAATAATTTTATATTTATAATTAGATAATTAAATTTCCTTTAAAATTTTATTTAATTATTAATGACGGTTAATATTACTTGTATAATTATCATAAATTTATATTTGACTAGGTTTAATACCCGTGTGTTACACACGGGTTAAATAGTAATATTTATAAAGAAATTATAACCATTATATTTAACAATTTGTAAATATATAACATTTAAGGAGTTGGCTAGTGGTTAAGAGCCTAGTGGTTAAGAGGGAGGTGGGAGGCTTTGCCTCTCTTGTAGGTCCTGGGTTCTAATCCAGGCATTGACATATTTGGTGTAAATAATTATAAACTGCTGCCGTTCTAAAAAAAAAAAAAAAGGAGTTGGCTCCATCAATTTGCATGGTGAAAAATTTAGCTAAATTTTACCTCCCAAACTTCCTATTATAGAAAAAAATCCCTCCAAAAATTGCCCCCTAAAAGTTTGATTTATTAGATAGATTTCTAATTGTTCCACTCTAAGAATAAGTATGAGCAAAAGAGAATCATGTCTTATTTGTAAGGGAAATTAAGTGAACTCAAATGTAAATCTCTCATAATTAAACTAGCATAGTTGTCATTAATGAAAAAATGAAATTTCTAAGCGTCATTGGTCAAATTGTAGTATTATATTATCCGCAATTAAGTTACATATATTTAAGCTAGGAAACGGAGTTATACTACAAAGTTCAATTTTCCTAAAAAGTCTAAGAAGCCATGAGATGATGACATGTGGCACTCCTTTAAAATTAGAAGGAATGGTAAAGATGGTAATGTATTTATATTTTAAGTTTCACCCCATTTTTTTAAACGTCCATAACTTTTACATACGATATTATTTTTTTAAAAAAATTGCACCATAAAAACGAGCATTTTCTTATCTTTAAAATGCGCATAATATTCATATATAAAAAACAAAAAAAATCATGTTTTTCAGCTCATTGTGTTATTTGTCAAGTCATCGTGTTATTTATTCATGTCATTGTATTATAACACAATAACCTAATGAAATAACACAATGATCTGAAATAACACAATGACCTGATGAAAATATAACACAATTACCTGATGAAAATATAACACAATGACCTGATGAAATATAACACAACGACCTGACGAAAATATAACACAACGACCTGATGAAAATATAACACAACGACCTGATGAAAATATAACACAACGACCTGATGAAAATATAACACAACGACCTGATGAAAATATAACACAACGACCTGATGATAATTTAACACAACGACCTGATGAAAATATAACACAACGACCTGATGAAAATATAACACAACGACCTGACGAAAATATAACACAACGACCTGATGAAAATATAACACAACGACCTGTTGAAAATATAACACAACGACCTGATGAAAATTTAACACAACGACCTGATGAAAATATAACACAAAGACCTGATGAAAATATAGCACAATGACCTGACGAATATAACACAATGACCTGACGGATATAACACAATATGAAAAATATAACACAATGTCTTGACTAATATAACACAATGAGCTGAAAAATATAACACAATGACCTAACGAATATAACACAATAAGCTGAAACTTCAAAAAAAAATTCGTTTTTTATATATCAATATTATATGCGTTTTGAAGATAAAAAAACGCTCGTTTTTTGGTGTAATTTTTATTAAAAAGTATTGTCGTATGTAAAAGTTATGGACGTTTAAAAAAGAGGGTGGAATTTGAAAATGAGACAAGACTAATATACCCTTGGCCTACCATTTAAAGTTCTAACTATTTACCATTATGCCACATTGTGTTTATGAGTCATTGATCTTCATTTAATATTAGATCTAATGGTCCAAATTCCTTCTTAGACTTTCTAGGAAATTTAGAGTTTGTATTTGAACCTAATTCGTAGTTTCCTAGCTAGCTAGCTTGTGTTTTGTTTAACTTTTGCTTGTTTTCTGAAGTATTTTCCATTTCAAGTTAACCTCTTTCTTTCTTTATAAAAATTTTCTGCCTTTCAAAAAAATAATTAAAAGCCACGTGATTCACAATCACAATGTATATATGTATATGATATATATATAGGCGTCGGGTGGTGAGTGGTGTCATTTTGACTCTTTATAATCTATATATCGATCATCTCCATGTGATTTTCATGAATTGGAATAATCTGGTCCCACTTCTTTAAAAATCAAATCCTACATATCGCATGGTTATGCAATTCCATTTCTTTAACTTTAAGAAAAGTAAGGTGAGTACAAGGTCTTTTTATAGCTAATATATAATTCATAAAATAATTTAATAATTTTATATGAACAACCAACGTTATGTGATTATTTCTAATTTAAAAAGGCAAATTGCGAAATATATTCAAAATACAATTTGTTAAGTTTTATGGAACACATAATAATACAAAAAGAACATGCATGTAGCAATGTGTTGTTTGAGTGCGTTAAAAGTAGATTTTTTAAATAAAAATTAATTTATAGTGGTTCTTCTATCAAATGAACAATGGATTTTAAAGAAAATGTTTTAGAAATCATTACATACGTACGATCTATAGAAACGAGAATACATTTTATTTATATTTTAAAGTTATATTAGTTTTATCGGTCCTAACTATTGAATTGGTTGTCAACGGTCCAACTTAATCATTTTGACAACCAATGGTCCGTCGTTAAAATTTTTTTTAACGCCGTTAAGTTTTTTTCGAATTCAAGACCGGTGTTTTAGGCCTTTTGATCGGAAGGATAATACGAGCCGATTGATGTAAAAGTTTGCTCGAAATGGCTCTTTGAACGATAAATTTTTTACATCCGATTGAATCACTGTTAGGTTTAAACACCCGATTGGAGCGTCGTATCGTTGTTCAGAGTGCCGTTTCGAGGTAGCTTTTCCATCAATCGACTTGTATTATCCTTCCGATCAAAAGGCTTAAACTATCGGTCTTGAATTTAGAAAAAACTTAACAACGTTAAAAAAATTAACGACGGTCCGTTGGTTACCAAAGTGTTAAAAGTTAAGACTGGTAAAAGTCAAAAAATAATAATTGAAACCAGTGAAAACTAATATACGTATTTTAAATTAGATAAAAAACAAAGAGGAGAAGACAAGACTCACAACAGGCCATGTTCATTTTATAAGCCTAAAATTTAATTAAGAAAGAAAAAATAAAGCTTATATTGAGACTTAAAAGATTGACTATTAAGTATGTGGTTCAGTGTTTGACAATGTTGGAGCACGTGCTCTAATTATTGTATTAGTAAAACTAAAAAAAGTACAAAATTATATGTATCTGGTGATCACTTCACGTTCATACAGAATGGACGTTAAGGTCCTCAGCTTCGTGCATATGATTGGTTTATGGACCCACCGTATATTTAAGTGTTTAACTAATTTTTTAAAGTTGGATCAGTTACACTTACTGAATCGATCGTTTAGCTTGTATACTGATTGAAATGATTGAATCGGTTTTAAACGATATAAATATAAAATAAATATATGTTTTTACAAAGTGTTAATATAACTTAAAATATAAGTCAGACATAAATATTTTAAGATTTAAAAGTTTGACACAGACAAAGTATTAATCATGTTAAACAAAGATCCATAGTTTAAAGCTTAAACCTTAACCAAACCTAATCCAATTAATTCAAACAAAATACCACTACTTTAAACAAAACATAATTTTTCGATCTGATATAGCTGAGGCCGATCTTTTGTACTAAAAACAAACATATATGGATCGGCTTGGTGTACTCCACGAATTTCAGTCGCACCGGTTCAACCGACCAAACCGATTCAAACCTGAAGACATTTTGTTTAAAACAAGTGGTAAGTATTCGCGGTTACAAAATGTGTGAAAAATATTTCTTTCAATAAAAAAAAGTTCAAAGTCTTGTGGTTGATAAGAAGCACGAATTAATTTTAGAGACATCTAATAGTTTGAGTACGAAAAAGAAGGTTTAATTGAAGTTTCAGTCGACCACAAAATATGTATACAGGTGTTTGAAACATCTAATAGTTTAATTTCTAAACATTTTATATATGTAAATGTTTTTTTTCTAACACGTGTGTTAGAAATGTTGAGTTTTAAATTCATAAGTTCATTACCGGTTGGATATAATTTTCATTTACATGCGTGTTAAGAATGGTTATCATACACATAACTTTAAAAAATGTTTAAATACGTATTTTATGAACGTCTTTTATTTTCTTGTTTGCGAGTAAGAAAACATATTTATTTTGAAAAACTTGTATTTCTAACATGTGTGTTAAAACGATTTTAGGATTGTGATGGCTAATCTTCTAGAGGAAATTAAGAACTGATTCTTTATTTGGGTTTGAATTACAATTGCTCAAACAGGACGGCTTTAGATTGAAATCAAATGTGTTTTTGACTGTTTTCTATTGATCTCATGTAACTTGTGACTGTTTCTCTTTTCTAGCTAGGCAGGGTTTTTTTTTTATATTTATAGTTCTTTTTTATTAGATTTTTTTTATTTATATATTTATGATCCTCCTTTATAGAAAGAAAAAAAGAAGAAAAAACTAAGTTTATTTTACATTTACATATGACATGAGATAATCTCACAATCTTCAATATAATCATAAACTTATGGGTTCAAGTCTCATTTGATACGGTTTGCTTTAAATGAGTCAAAGGCTTTATCACAACGACTCTTTAGACAAAGAAATAAGTAATAACCCTTGCGATGTTCGGTAGACCAACTCATAAAGTGTTTACTAGAGTGACCGAAGTTGTACAATATTAGTCGGCTCTTAAAAAAGCTGCATATTTATAATTACACTAGCAGATTTTGGGCTGTCCAAAGCTTTTACAACTGAAGGTGCCACACACATGTCAACAATAATTGTTGGCACTCCTGGCTACCTAGACCCTGAGTAAGTGTTTTTTTTGCTCCACGCTTCATATTTATCAACTAAAACATTACCTTAACTAAAGTAGATTTTCAACCATCAGCTATTGTTATTCTGTAAATAACTTCTTGCTTACAAACTCTCACTAGCATCCACTATATAAAAAATGATTTAAACGTCTTGTGTAAATGTACAATAAGTTATGTTTTGCAGGTATTACACAACAAACAGGTTGACCGAGAAAAGTGATGTGTATAGCTTTGGGGTGGTACTACTGGAGTTAATTACTGGCAAACCAGCAACATCGACAGATATACACATAATTAACTGGGTTAAATCTCTGGTTGAAAAAGGTGGCATTGAAAATATAATTGATCCTAGGTTACATGGGGATTATGAAACTAATACAGCATGGAAAGTGATAGAATTGGCAATGACCTGTGTTGACAGCTGGTCCGTCAAAAGGCCAACCATGAACGATGTGGTGATAGATCTAAAGGACTGTCTAAAAGGGGCCAAACGAAACAATCCAAATCAAAACATGTCATTGACTTTGGAGAGTATGAGTGGTCCAAATCTAAGATGATCAAATCTTGAATTTGTGCGCATGTCTAATATTTTGCACTCTCCGAAACGGGTCTTCTTCCTAGTACTTGTAACTTATAATATGATCAGCATCTTGAAGTTAAAATGCCAATAAATGGTTTTATAACTTGTCCGTCTGTCACTCTGTCCAAAGTTCGCCTTAAAATTCAGTGATTGTAAATATCATTTTCTTTTACTTCATTTCTGTATGTTTTTATGCATGTTAAGTTGAACTAAATGTTGTTTGCCTACACTATTTCCACTAACTTCATGAATTATATTGCATTCATCTGATTCTCCATGTTATTCTCTAAACTTCGTCTTCACTGTAAAACTTACGACGAAGTTTATTACTTTATGGTTGGTCTAATGATCTATCAATCTAATGTCACACGCTATACTAAAACCTATCCTAAAAAAGCTAGACATCTTAATCAGCTAGCTAATGCTCCCTTCATACCAATAAGAGCAACATGTTATGTCAAAGCTAGTAACTGTTTCTTCAAAGAAGCTGAGCATGAAGCCAGTATTAATAACAAACAATTAATTAAAAATGAAACAAAAACTAAACAATTACCAAATGATCACTGCAAAATGTTGAACATGACCTCTTACTCTGAACCAAATGATCCGAAACAATAGCAAGCAGTTCACCTGATTTCACTTTAACAGCAAATTAAGGCAACATTAATACACAAATGATTTAGGATGTTGAAATTGTAATTCTACTTACATGATGAGAATGTAAAGTTCATTTGGAGTATTGAAAGTCGTCTCCGATGATCTTCGCAACGAAATCATAACCCTAGGTCTCGTACTTTGATAATCGGAGCATTCAATCAACGCGAACTGAAAACATTCGATCATGTTCAAATTAGCAGATTTGCTAATGCTATTATCAAAATCAATAAGTATTTGGCGATCATCGCCTAACTGTATGTTGTTCATGCTGTGATTTATTTATTTATTTTAATTAATGTTTTGGCAAATTTTATTAGTAACTTTTAAATACGCACCTATTAAACCGGTAACGAGCGTGAAACATTAAACTTAGTATATAACTATACTAGTTTAGTGCCCGCGCTACGCTCGGGAACACAACATTCAAGTGATGTTTTTAAGGATATTCATGAACTTTCCAATAAGTTTTGAAACAAAACCGTGGTAAACCGGAATACGAAATATATTTTTAAAAATTAAACTTTTAGTATAGCAATATTATACTCAAATTAAAGAGAATAAAATGCTCAGTTTTATGGTGTGGTTTATTTTTTTTAAAAAATCCATATAAAAAAGTTATGTATATTTATAAAACACTGAGGTCTTTAATTGTATATTATTATTAATTTTATCCATAAGTTTCATTTTCACACCCTATCAATTATAAACCGACTCATGTACACCCCTTGTAGTAAAGGGTTAAAAGTATAAATAGTTTAAAATTTTCAGAATTCTTCAAAATATTAGGGGACCAAAAATGTAATTAGTTTTATTATAATATATTTTATATACATATTTTAAATAAAAAAATTAATATTATGAGATAAACTCTCAAATGATGCCACATAAGGCAGAAGCTTTAAGATAGTGCCACATAAGCTTTTTTGATTTTGCTATATTATATAAAGATGCTAATATTGTAAGTATGAATACATTTAATATACTTCAAAGCATATATGACCACAAATAAGAGTTAATTGCCAAAATGGTCCTTGAGGTTTATCTGTTTTTGCCAAAAATGACACTTTTAAGAATTTTTGCATAAATGGTCCCTACATGCTAAAACTTGTTGCTAAATCGATCCAAGGCGCTAACGGTGTTAAAAAAATTCCGTTAGTTGACTGTGAAACGACTAAAATGCTCTTAAAGACCATTTTAGCAATTAAATCATTCAAAAAAAATACAAAAACCTCCACCACCACCACTTTTGCTCTCACCCACCACCACCCAATCCACCGGACCACCACCTACATCCATCGGTTGAACCTCGACATCGATCTTCTTTGGTTAATGGGTCAATTGGTCATTTGCACACCATTTTGGTCAAACTCGAAATACGGTTTTTAGTGTAGTTGACCTGCTCCGATCTTTTTTAAAAAAAATTCATAATCAAAACTTGCCTGCTCTCAATCATAAATAAATTTGTTGTATCGACCAAAACTTGCTCCGATCTTCTTTTAAAAAAATTCATGATGGCAATTGACCAAATCTCGAATTACGGTTAATGGTGAAGTTGTATGTGGCGTGGAGATTGAACGAGAAGGAGCACAAACGACGTCGTTCTCCGTCATTTGGCGGCGGTGATGAGATCCGGTGACACTAGTTCTATTGTTAATGTAGTTGTCATCGGCGGTGGAAGAAGATGCCGGAGAAGATGACGGAGAACTGGAGAAGAAGAAGAAAATGAGGGATATAACCAATGCATTGTTGAAAATTAATTAAGAGAATGATAATAATTATAGCATTGCAAATTGTTTACGGTGAATTAAAGAATGATTGAAGCAAACTAAAATCTTGGTGTGTCATTTCCAAGATGGACATGAGTTTTCTTTCATGGTGGTTGGAAGTAAATTGAAGTAGAAGGATGAAAGAGTAAAGAGAGAGAGAGAGTAGAAAGAGACTCCGTGAGAGAGGCTAAAGAGAGTATTATTTTTAATATTTTTTTAAATAATTAAGGGTAGTTTAGTCAATTCATCAAGAACTCACAGAACTTTTTTAACACCGTTAGCGCCTTGGACTGTTTTAGCAACAAGTTTTGACATATAGGGACCATTTATGCAAAAATTATTAAAAGTGTCATTTTTGGTAAAAACAGATAAACCTCATGTACCATTTTGGCAATTAACTCCCACAAATCTATCTAATAAATCAAACTTTTAGAGGGCAATTTTTGGAGGGATTTTTTTCTATAATAGGAAGTTTGGGAGGTAAAATTTAGCTAAATTTTTCACCATGCAAGTTGATGGAGCCAACTCTTTAAATGTTATATATTTACAAATTGTTAAATATAATAGTTATAATTTCTTTATAAATATTACTATTTAACCCGTGTGTAACACACGGGTATTAAACATAGTCTATCTAATAAATTAGAGTTTTTAGGGGGCAAATTTTAGAGAGAAAACATAATTTATTTTATAAAAGAAAGGTTGAGAGGGAAAATTGAGTAAGAGAGTTAATAAAGACAAATTTTTGTGATTAATAATAATTTATAAAATTATTTAAAAAATTTTAAATATAATAATTATTATGTTTTAAAAATATTTTTATTTAATCCGTATGTAATACACGGGTGTTAAACCTAGTAACTAAATAAACTTGACAACCGCGGAAAATTATTTCAACCACGTTTTCATTTAATATCTATAAACAATTAAACATCACGCGCTCTTTTTATTTCCAATTTTTAAATTAATTTTACACTTCAAAACAAAAATCAATCACACATTCACACACACTCCTATATATATATTCATCATTATTTCATCTTCCCCAATTCATACACAAATCACTCAAAACCCAAATCAATGGCTAACAATTCAGATTGGATCAGATGTCAATCAATCGGACACGGAGCTTTTGCAAATGTCAATTTGGCAAAACCCACAAACCAGAGCTCACATTTTCCGCCATTAATGGCGATCAAATCTTCACCAATGGATCAACCCACTTCAACAAGTTTATTGATGAATGAGTTTAAGATCTTGAATGAGCTTCAAAACTGCCCGGAGATTGTTACGTGTTACGGCGATTGTTTTACAGTTGAAAACGGTGAGAAGTTGTATAACGTTGTGTTAGAGTATGCCGCCGGAGGATCATTAGCTGATAAAGTAAACTCATCGGAAAATTCAAAGCTGCCGGAGAATGAAGTTCGGAGATACATTAAATCGGTACTTAAAGGGCTTCAGTTTATTCACCGGAAAGGGTTTGTTCATTGCGATATTAAGCTTCAGAATGTTTTAGTTTTCTCCGGCGACAATGTTAAAATCGCCGATTTTGGATTAGCGAAAACGGCGGCACCGGCGGAGGAGGATTGTACCTTTAAATGTGAAATACGGGGAACTCCGATGTATATGGCGCCGGAGACGGTTACCGGCGGTGAACAGGGGCCGGAATCGGATATATGGGCGGTTGGGTGTTTAGTATCCGAGATGATAACCGGTAAACCGGTTTGGAATTGTTCGGATATCGGTTCACTTTTGATGAAAATTGGACTTAGTGATGATGTTCCCGATGTGCCAGAGAAGTTATCGGACGCAGGAAAAGATTTTATTAGACAATGTTTTGTGAAAGAAAAGAGTAAACGTTGGACGGCTGATAGGTTATTGAATCATCCGTTTATTGTCGGTAACGAAGAAATTTTGACAAGTTCTCCGAGGAATCCGTTTGATTTTCCGGAGTGGGAATCGGAAGAATTGATGGTAACACCGGTTTTGTCGGTGGGATCGGAATGTTGGGTCGAAGTTGAAACGGTGTCGCCAATGAGTAGATTACGGCAGTTGTTGACGGAGGGAGCTAATTGGTCAAGTACAAGTAGTTGGGTCATAGTAAGATAAAAACAACGATTATTGTTTTAGAAGTTTATAGACGACAATGCGGCTTTGTGGATAGCCTAGAGCTAGAGGCGTGAGATTCGAACAGTTATCTTTACCTCACATTCATGTTTGTGCTTTGATCCTTAGTTTGAACATTCGGATCATCGTCATGGACTAATCACCCTATTAAAACCTAGTTGGTTGTAAGAACAAAGTTCTTGTAACCACTAGGCGGCTCATGGAGTTTTTGATTCTTGGTTAGATGAGTATTTTTTTTTATGTAATATAAGGAATTAGAATTTTAGTTTTGAGTTTTAGATATAAATGTAAATATAGGACTTTAAAGTTTTAGTTTATGACGGCATGAACTTTTTTGATTTATATGATCTTGATTATATTTTTACTTTGATTCAAAATTCGTGTGAAAAGGTGGAGAGGTGACTTGGGTTTGAAGCAAAGATAAGATGTTCCATGCATTTATGGTCGGTTTTAAAGTTACTTATTATATTACATTTGAGTATTATGATATAATTATCTTTCTTTAAATTATATATAAAGATACTAGAAACTAAATGATGTAATGACTAATCCCATACTTTCGGCTACTCAAAACAAATTGTTCATATGTGACTGAAAATTTGGCTGCTCAAAACAGATTCACATGTGATTGAATCTAGTTTCACACTTAAGAGGAGTTTTTTTAATTAGTTGGCAACACCAAATTTCTAAAGCCCAACCATGCATGCATAAAGACATGATACTATGCAAGCAAACAATCCAATAATTTTCTCATGGTTAAAAGTAGAGGTGCACAAAAAAACCGGAACCGGAATTGGAACCGACCAAATAACCAAAAACCGGTTCTACAAGAACCGAACCGGAACCGGAACTGAACCGTAGGTTCTGAATATGTTCTACTATTTTTTCCAAATTAAAGGTTCCAAAAGAACCGGAACCGGTTCCTAAAAAAACCGGTTCTTGGAAAAACCGGTTCCTGGAAAAACCGGTTCTTGAAAAACCGGTATGTTTTAGTGTTATTATTTATTTAATGTTTTAAAAGCTATATATCTTGTAATATTTAAAATTTTTAATGTTACTTCCGGCCCATATAGTAGAAAAAAAAGGTATTGTTTAAGAACTTGAACCGGTTTTTTAGGAATCGGAACCGGTTCTTTGAGAACCGGAACTGGTTCTTTAGGAACCGGAACCGGTTACTAGGTTCTAGTTTTTTCACCAAAAACCGAATCTAGAACCGAACCGGTTCTTGTAAGAACCGGTTCTTTTAACGCCAACAAGAACCGGAACCGGTTCTAAAAAAAATCGATTTGCGCACCTATAGTTAAAAGGGTCTCATGAGGTAAGGCTATGAGATTTTGATCAATGAAAGCTAGGTTACTTATTATTAAAGTAAAATTATGAGAGTGGTTACCAAAACCAAACAAACATAGAATCATAAAGTGAAAAGTGTTCTTTTTTTCTTTGTTTCGGTTTATTTATTATTTAGAAAGAAAAAAAAATCCCAACAACAAATATGGACTAGAAACTGCTTCAAATTTTGTGTATTATTTGATTTCTAATACTTATTTCTATAACCAATGTGTTGAAAACCGGACCAGACACTGAACAGTTATTTTAATTTTAATGGTCAGATCGGTCGGACTGTGGTTGGACCGAGGTTGGACCGGGGTAAGATATTTGTATATTTATCAAAGCAATACCATAAGATTTCCAATTTAGACACAACATAAGTTTAATAATATTAAGTTATAACATATAAATAATAATCCAAACAAGTTCTAACGTCAAAAATCACCAAATCATAATTTAAACAAGTTTTAACGCCAAAATAAAACGAGTTCATCATTTTCATCACTTAAAAAATCAACATATTGACTTTCATTACAAAAAACACAAATATAAATAGATGTAAATATAAAATCCATGAAAATCAAAACATAAAAATATATATTTTATGACTGACCCGGTTCAATAGCAATCTGGTTCCGGTCCGACCGGACCGGTTCGTACGGTTCGAAGCGGTTCAGAAACATCAATCAAACCGTGTCTAATTAAACCGGGATTATTAAAAAGAAGCGGTCGGACCGGCCGGTTTAACAACACTGCCTATAACACAAGTTAAAAAAACACTTTGTATAATTGTATGTATTTAAACCTTGAGAGTTGAGAGTCTAATAAATTGTTAGGCAAAGCCGCAAAGTGTGAGTTATTTGACATTATAAGTTGGGCCTTTTAATGGGCCCTTAATCAACTTCACAAGTTGCTTGTTGCACGATAGAATGGTTATGGAATGATAGATGTAGATTAGTGTAGAGACTAGCGATCGTTGAAAAAACGATGAATAATTTTAGGGAATCTGATTCGGAAGATATACACATTATATTACTGGTACCGCCATACCGGTCTAAATTATCAAATTGATTGGTAACGGTCACAACTTTATCACTTTAGCAACCAACAGACTGTCGTTAACTGTTTTAACGACGTTAAGCTTTTTTTGCGAATTCCAAACCAATATTCTAAGGCTTTTGATCAGAAAGATAATACGATTCGATTGATGTAAAAGTTACCCCGGAACGGCGCTCCGAACGACGAAACGGTGTTTCAATCGGGTGTTAAACCTAAAGGAGCTTCAATCGGATGTATAAACTTTGTCGTTCGGAACTTCGTTTCGAGATACCTTTTACATCAATCGACTTGTCTTCTCCTTCCGATCAAATGCCCTAAAACGTCAGTCTTGAGTTCGAAATCAAATTTAACTCCGTTATATTTTGTTTAACAAACAATCAACATTACAAAATGAAGCTACACCTTCCATGTTAGAGTTCTAAAATAGACTTATTTTTTATCAAAAGGAGACCAACCGATTCAACGCTTTTATCAACGTCGTTTCTAGCTTTTCAAATACACGAACAGAAAATCATAATCGGTAGAGAGTGATGAAGGGAAAGAAAATCACAAACCGAAAATGCAGACATCGATGGTATATTTGAGCTGCCACTTCTTCACAATTATGAATATTTACTTTAATATTTACTTGCCACGTATGAATATTTACTTTAATATGGACCCAATTATTCCATTCTAAAATATACTGATCATTCGATATATGAGATCCAAACAACAACTTCTTCATTGATATAACCTAATTCGAAGAGTTGTTTTCATCCGGACATATCCATATGTCCTTCTCATTGGATAAAGACACGTTAGCAATCATATTGAACATTCCTTGGGAATTCTGAAATCTCCAAAGAAGAATTTATGTTATATTAGTTTCTACTGGTCACAACTATCACCTTTTGGCTTTTACCGCTCCCAACTATTGAATTGGCTATCAACGGTCCCAACTTTTATCACTTTGGCAACCAACGGTCCTTCGTTAAACTTTTTTTAACGCCGTTAAGTTTTTGTGAAATTCAAGACCGATGTTTTAAGCCTTTTGATCGGAAGGATAATACTTGTCGATTGATGGAAAAGTTACCTCGAAACGACGCTCCGAACAACGACACGGTGCTTCAATCGGGTGTTTAAACCTAACGTTGCTTCAATTGGATGTAAAAATTTTATCGTTCAGAGAGCCATTTCGAGCAAACTTTTACATCAATTGACTCGTATTATCCTTACGATCAGAAGACCTAAAACATCGGTCTCGAATTTGAAAAAAACTTAACGGCGTTAATAAAATTTAACAACAGACCATTGGTTGCCAAAGTGATAAATGTTGGGACCGTTGACAGCCAATTCAATTATGAGTAAATTACATTTATTGGCCTTTATATTAAGCCAAATTACGGATCGTGGTCTTTATTTTAAATTTTTGCACTGGTTGGCCTTTATATAAATTTTTCTCACGGTTTTGGGCCTTTAAGTTAACGAAAGTTAAGTTTTTCCGTTAAATCAAGAGTATTTTAGTCATGGGCCATTTATGTCAATATTAAAACTCTCTTTAATTATTTTAAAACAGAACATGCCAAACATATAAACTTGAGGGGCTGGAAATGTAAATAAATTAAAAACCCATCTCCCTCCTCTTCACACCCAAGTTTTTCCGGCATATATTCCGGCAACGTCCGGTATACCTCCGGCGACGTAAAAAAACTAGTATTAGCACACTTGTACTCGAACAAACCGGTTGTGACACTTTTAAATCACAACTTATGGCTTAAAAAACAAGCTGATAACATTCTGTAACATATAGCACAAGAAGCCATTTCAACAAATAGTATTCAGTGTTTGTTGCTATTGCTATTGAAATGTTAATGTTCTTTTTATATGATTCAATCTAAAACAATTTAGTTTTTAACTAATAAAACTTTGATATGATGCAGATTGTATTTTATATATGGCTTTTAGAAGTTGAAGGGCTGGAAATATAGACTTGAAAGAATAAGGGCTGATGGTGTATGATTGAAATGATGGCTGCAATGTATAAACGTCTCTTCAAGATAGAGTTTCTCACTTTTGCAAATACTCATTCAAAACACACTCTCTGTTGCTCTCACTGACGGATCCAGGAATTTTTATTGATGGGTTTACTATTTTTAGGCGTTTAAGTTTTAATAGAACCGGACATAAAAAATATTCGGGTCGGTTCGACGGTTCGGATCGGGTTAATGGGTTAGGTTCAAAACATAATAACAATGTCATACAATAAGTCAAATATTAAAAAAACATCGTCTTTAGAAATTAAAAAAGAACACATAATGTAAATGGGTGTTGCTATATACACCCTTTTCAAATTTTTTTACTTGTTACACCATCTTCCTAAGGTTTTAAAAAATTACAATTTCAACATTTTTTTAGAAAATTATATTTTTCTCTTAAATTAAGATTTTGTTTCTTATAATGTTGATTAAGCTATTGCATTTAGTTGGTGAGTATCGACTATGGGCGTCAAAACTAACCGAAACAAAAAAGAGACGGATTAAGTCGTATCTGTAACCGGAAAAATGAACCGAATTGCAAATTTGGTTTTTGGTTCGGTTACTAAAAGTATCCAAATTGTGAATTTGGTTTTCGGTAACAAAAAAACATGATTTATTCGGTTCGGTTATCTGAATAAACCGTATATAATTTGTTTCATCGTATAACCGGGTCGAATAATCATGCTAAAGTGGATGAATACGGTTTGATCAAGCAAAAAAAACACTCCATAACCAAATAAACATACTAAAGCGGTTTAATTCAGTTAGTTTAGGCCAAAAAAATGATTTCACGACCGAATAAAAAGATTTTACAACCGAAAGAATCGGACCGGACAAAAAGTTAACCGCACCTTTAAATACCGACATCAAACATTTTTTTATATACGCATATTATTAATTTCATTTACAAACATAATTTTTTAAGAAATAAGGACAATAAAAGTTTCAGGGCATATTTTGACAAGTTTCAAAAGTTTTTTAAGAGGGGGTGTAACAAGTAACAAGGGGGTGTGTATAGACACACCTATATAAATTAAGAAAAAAAACTACCTAAAGTTATTCCGTGCGAGATTTCATCTTGAAACCTCCAAAGAAGAATTTAGAGGCTTTAGTTATGAGGACTCTCCATACAATCTTTTCTTCAATAACCTTACTTTTCGAGTTCATAGATGGTGACGAATAAGTCTCTTAACGCTTGTTGCTCAATCCAGCAGTCTAGCCCGAATCTAATATCCCTTCCATCTCCGACTATTCCTTTAATCAAATTGCATATTTTCGTATCAAAGATGGGTATTAAGTTTAACTCCCTTAACTTTATGTTAAAATCTAATGTATTTTAATTTTAGTCTTTAATTCACACATGAGGAGCTAATTAGGAAAATACCTCTAGAAAGGCTATTTATGCAATTATCGTTTGTCTTGGGACTTTATATGTATTTATCGTTTGTCTTGGGAATTTAATTCGGATTCATCCGAATAATCCGAATCTATCTAAATAATCCGAATAAAATCGAACAACTTTTTTTGAACTTCTTATTTCTATTCTTTTTTTTTCAACTCTTTAATCCCTATCATGTACTGGTTTAAAGTCACAGTAAACCATACAAAACAAGAAAATAATTAAGATGCAAACATAGTTTATTGTTTAAAGATAAAATAATCCAACATAAATAAATAAGTCATAAACATTAATACGTCTTCAAGTTTCTAGCAATTACACCATTTTTTCACTCGATTGACACCATTCATAGTTAACATAATGAGTATTGGGCTGATATATTTTGGGCCAGTATGAGTATGTGCTAAAATCCTTAAATTATAATGGGTTCTTATTAGGATATCCGATTAAACCGAATTAAAAAATAATGTCTTACGAAATCCAAATAAGGAATTCAAATCCGATCTGAAATCTAAATAAGGATTTTGGTTCGGTTTTTTTAGATTCGAATGCGGTTCGAATTTCAATTTTGTTTGGATTGGATTTTTTAACCACCCCTAACCATCAAAAGATACCATTGTCCATAATTTAATCATAAAATAATTTATAACTTACTCTCTCTAAAAATGATTACTCTACTTGGATTTATTTATAAAAACAACAAATCAAACAAAAGTTCTGACTTCAATAAACAACCACCGACTCTTTTATTTTAGTGTTATTAAATAAATCAGCTTGTCGACATACAATCATACATCGATCTCAAAACAATCATATAAATTAATAACCATTGAAAACAAATATATAAAAAACAATACCACAACAAATCAAAATTCACTACCCCCAAAAGTCACCGACAAATTCACGGCCAATCAAATCAACGCCGGTATGCATCTTCTTCCCATTTCAATCAAACCTACAATTAATTTTCACATAAACCAACTATGCACACCAACTGTTTGTGTTAATGCCTGAATGACCCAATTTTCACACTCTACTCAACCGAGCAAGAATTTTTTAGCGATATCGGCGTATTAACAACCTTAGTCGGGTTATAAACAATCGCACACGACACCCGTTTGTAAAACTTGGGTTTAACCAATTTCCCTAAAACATAAGCCTTAGCTTTAACTGTGAAGTTGAGGTTCAATGGCACAGGTGCAGTCAATTTACCATTCTCACTGCTCCAATTCACACCTCCACCGTATAATGGTACCCGAACACCTTGCACGTTCACGCTCACGGTTCGGTGACCTTTTCTTGATTGATAAAATTTCTTGATCTGTATAGAAAAAAAAAAGGGTTAGATGACACCGGTCCGAGTTAACAATTTGAGTAAAAAAAAAACCTTTTAATATGAATAGTTTGTGACTTACGGTTCCAGTGGCTAATGTTAACTCGGTGTATGCTAGATCGAGCAATGTGGATGATACGTGTACCCCGAAAAATGTACCCCTGTTGCGGAAATTGAATTTGACGGTCGCGTTTAGTGTCACCATTTCCGTGGCTACCCCGGATGCATCTGCTCCCGCATTCACTACGAATTGATCGAATGCAATACTCTGGTTAAAAAAAACAAACCCGAATTGGTTAAATTGTAGGGAAGTTACAATTCGATAACTGATTGATCTGAGAGTAGTGTGAGTCACTTTCAGATCAAAACTATTTGATGGTTCTTTTAAATAAATTATAAAAATTTAAATGAGATCAAGATATCAAGTCTAATTATGATGGTTACATTAATAAACTCAGGGCCTAACTTGTTTGATAAATATTAGTGTCAATTTAATATGTAACACGATATATTAGATTATGAAATAAAATATGTAACACGATATATTAGATTATGAAATTTACTTACCCTCATGGTGATAACAGGCTTTTGAGGTCTAGCAGCACCCCATAAAACCAAGGCAAAAAACGTGAACAAAAGAAAAAAGCCAACAACAAACGCTAGAAAATAACAGCGACGAGGGATCGAATTTCGACGATCTTCATCATACAATCCTTCTTCTTCAATGGCATCAAATCCCTTGTCACCTTTCCTATGATGTTGATGCTGGCTACCTTTTCTTGATCCGGGTCGTAGAGATCCCGAATATCTTGTTGATGAAGAGTTTCGGGATTGACGACCCGGTGATCCGTTGGGGCTGAGAACAGGTGTTGAGTGGAATGAATTGGTGGTTTTTTCACCGTCGTGAGAGTCGCGTGATGGGCTTTGGACGTAGTATACGGCTCGCCGTGGGGATGATGCTGTTAAGCTTGTTACTTCTGAATCTGTAGTGTTTGCGTGCATTGACATTTTGAGAAATTGTTGTTGGGTTTGATTTGTTTTGTTTTGTTTATGTTTAGGTGAGAGCTAGTAAACAAAGTGAGAGTGAATATAGAGAGGAAGAAAATTGTTGTTATTGTATTGGGGTTGGTTTGAAGGATGGATTTGTTTATTGATTGGAAGAGGGCAAGGCATGTTACTATCTTTTTTTAAAAAAGGGTTAGTATATGTAATTATGTATAATGCTTTTGTTTTATTCACAAAAATCATTGAATTGAATCCAAAGGGTTATTGTACTTCGTAAAGTCGACGTTCGATTGAACCGTTTAACAGGATGTTCGTTTATGTTCGTTTTTTTAATAAACAAACATGAATAAGAAATTGTGTTTGTTAAAATAAACAAATAAATACGAACAGGGTTCGCGTTAGTTTATTTGTGTTTGTAAACGTTTGTAATGTGTTTGTGAACCTTTGTTTATTATTGGATAATTATTGTTAATGTTTTATTTAACTTAGTACTTTAGCATGGATTACATCTTTATTTTTTGTATTAACAATTATTTTTGTATTTTAAGCTAATATGTGTTTCTTAGTGTTCATTTGTGTTTGTTTTGGCTCATTTACAAATTTAACAAAAAAACACGAACATCTAAAATTTCTTAACAAACAAACACAAACATAAACTTTTGTATGGTTATGTGTTCCTGAATTGTTTGTTACTTCGCTAATAATTTAACAAATGAACATGAACTGAGCATTGCTCAGTTTGGTTCAGTTCATTTACTACCCTAGTCTTCCGCGTTAAACTATAATAGAAGTGTTGGTTGATCCGTGTGACGGGTCCTTAAGGATGAAGATGGAATCAGAGTTTGGACCACCAACATCGTAGAGAAATCAATTGTTGGCATGAACCTATTTGGTGCTGTTATATGACCAGAACATGATAGTTTGGTAATCTTTTGATCACCCGGCAGACTGATCATGTCAAAGACGGTATGAAGGTCAAAAGCTGAAATCTAGTGTTCATTAATCAATTTGTCAGAAGGCGTGTTTTCTATTTAAGTCACGGATAAAGGTTTAGGTGCATATGTTGAATCAACCCCACCTTAAATGTATTCTCGGTGGTCGGTCGATGACAAAGATACAAATAGAGAAAGAAGACACATTAGGTTCTTAAATGAAAGCTTCTACGAATTATTGCTAGATGGGCATTTGAAAGTATTTGGATTCTCAACAAAGCAATCGTCCATGAGGACTTCGTTAGCCACGTGAAGATCATGGAATGCATACGTTCTTGATGATTGAGCGGCATCCTCAACTTCGACTGAGTCGGATGAATCATCGTCTTCCCCAATGAATATATTGGATATTTTTTAGAAGAGTAATAGATGTATAACTTTTGGGTTAAAATCTGAGAGTTTCAGGTGTAATAGCGTATATGAGTTTGTATATATTATAAGGAATAAATTAAACATTTTTTTAAATCAACTTTTTTTTTCCAAAAAGTGACGGTTGAAACGGTGAAACGGTGATTAGTGAGAAAAAAGATGAGCTCGTATGCTCGTTGGTCATCTCTCAAGTCCTCTCGACTCTCGTCACAAGGGCACAACGTTATGCATCTCGTCTCCATACTAGTCTAGAGTACTCTATACTCGGTATATTTTTTTTCCTTAAAACATAAACGTGCAACTAGACAGTACGTACGTGATCACTAGACATTTTCGATTAGATTAATTAAAACACACATTGAAATGAAAGCGGTAGGTGGTGAATCATTCATAAATGCTAGTTGGCAATTAACATATGAACAATTATGTGTGATATGATTATTATATTAATATCACATCCCTTGGCCCACGTACGTAATTATATTAGCATTCATTTTGAGTTGGTGTAACTAGCTAGGCAAAGCTAGAACTAATATTTTGCTAAACACTTATTTAATAAAATACTAAAAACTAATTAACCCTTTCTTGATTCAATTGTTACTTAACTATTCTTGAAATGGTCAACATTAGCCAAATTAAAAAACTCTAGGCTTAATTTCTAGATCGAAGTTTCTCTAAACGAAGATTCAACGTATTACATTGTTGCTAAATTCTTGCAAAAGATACATGAATTTTCAATTGTCCATTAAATAAATGACACATGATACACAAATTTTAGAAGAAAAAACATAAAAATACCACGAGTCTACGAAAACAACTAACCAAATGAATGCAAGTGTGAAAGGTCGTCAAATTTTAGTTGGAGAGTCCATGGGTAGAACAGTTCCTAGAAAGTTAGAGGTCAAAGATTTTGAGGTAACGGTAATGCTAGTGTACCATGTAATGACGATGGTGGTTTTGCGGGATGGGGGATATGTCATATGTTTATGGCCGGGTAGGCGATGATTCAAGTCTCTAGGTGATCTAAAGTTGTAACCATGACAAGAGAGATGGGAGATTTTGATGGTTAATCGAGTAGAGGTGAAGTTGAAGCCGGTAAAGAACCTTGGAAATTTATATAAGGGACTAACTTTTTACTTATAAGAATAACGGACGTGGTTGTAATTCTTCTATCAATTTTCTCAAGATTTTATTTTAGGTTTTAAAATCTAACATTATTATTTTATCTCTAATCTGTAGTACTAATAAATAGTAAATAATCATTGATTTTTTTGTTTGGACGGTAAAAGTAAATAATTAATCATGTGACATTTTACTGGCCTATCCACATAAGGGTTCCACTTGTCATTACATAATCATCCTCTTCTGTTCCATAAATTTAAAATTTTAATTTATTGGTGATTGCATAAAACTGATTGTCGAATCTATTCAGAAAGAGATTGTAGTGCTATGCACAATTACGGATGAGATTAGAATCGTACCGGTACCATTTTGGTATCGGTACCGCCTATTACCGGTATCAATTTAGAGGAAAAGTGGGTACCGGTACCGGTATTGATACCGGTATTACGGTACTAGTACCACGTTGGTACCGGTTTCAATTGTTTTATCTTTTTTTAATAAAATTTGTTCATTTTTTTCGGTTTAATTTTATACTTTTTAATATAACTATAATATAATATACTTGAATATAAGAAAAAGAAATAAAATATGATAAAAATTAATTAAAAATTTTATCAAATTCATTCAATTTAAAAGTTAATAATCTAAAAAACATTACAAAATTACTCAAAGTTGTAGAGAAAACAATTTATAACATTGAACATCTAATACACAACATTTATAACATCACAAATTACTTATAATATATTAAAAAACTATTTTTTATGTAACCGGTACCAACGTGGTACTAAGCGGTAAAATACCGATGCCGGCACCAAATTTTAGAAAAAGTGAGTACCGAGACGGTGCCAGTCTCGGTACCGGTATTCGATACCAAAAGCTCATCCCTATGCACAACGGTCAAAACTAAATCACTTGCGTTTGAATTATTTTTAATTCGTATTTTCTTGATAACGATCAATAACATATATTTACGTCGTATTACGTCAAATCTGTTACAACTTCAAATTATGTCCATTCTTTAAGTGGTGGTAAAATCATAATTTTCTTTTATGGATCATAGAAGTTTTCTAACAAGTTAGAAATCTAATGTTCAGATCTCCCTATCTCCCTATACTAATAGGGGAAATTTTTTTTTGCCACATGTCATTTCTTTCAAGCATAATACATTACTTTATTCTATGTGTAATTTTCATATTAATCCACTCATTTGATACATTTGACTTTTTAGCGGGTTATTCAAAGCAATGTTTCGACACCTAAGGCCAAAGTTTTATCTTCAGTAGCCTAGGTTTTGCTATTCAAAAGAGGGTGGTAGCACAACTTGTTGTACGTTTACCTGTCACATTATTGTAAATTTTTTGATGTTTAATATGATATATCAAGGTATACATACATTATTAATTAAAATTCTTGGTTATTGATTAAAGCAATCATTTCCTTTAATATTATAAAATTTGAATTTAAAGTTCAACTATTATTTTTAATACATATTTTAAATCACCTTAAGGGATTTTATACTTTGTATAATCGAAATTGAATGATTTAACGAATAAATTCTTACAACTTCATCATCACAATATTAAATTTAAAATGAAAAATTTTCTACAATTCGTCATCATAATAGTAATTTGAAATTTTGTTACGTTATATTAAATTTAAAGCTTAATTTAAATTTCAAAAAACTATATATATTTATAAAACTAAATTTTTTTTGAAAAGAAATAAATTAAGTTATTGTTATTTATCTTAAATAAATTATAGTATAATTGAGCTAAGTTTTTGTATCTGTCTCTAATACCTTAAATTTTTATGTTAAAAATTTAACACTAAGCTATTTCCTTAAAAAAATTATGATTATATGAAAATATATTATAATATATTTTTATTTGATTTGTGGGCCATACGAGTATTTATTTAATAAATCAAAATTTTAAAGGGGCCTTTATATTTTTTTCTTTTGAGGGGGGGGGGGGGGGGGAATTAAGGGAAAAAAATAAAAGAAAATTTAGGAAAGGAAAATTAAGGGAGTGTTTGTTTTTTCTTCAAACATCTTTAAGGGGCCTAGTGCTGCAGGCGTGTAAATATTACCTGTGAAGACTGTTATTTTATTATATAGATCTAAACTCAGCTTATTTTATCTTTAAAAAAAAGCTATGGATCCATTGCTTAAAAGATATTCACAAAATCATTTTCACTTTCCCCACCATCACCACCACCACTCACCAGCTGCCACTATTACCAACCACCACCCATGTCGGCCACCACCATTGCTGGCCACCACCGCCGCCTTCCACCACCGCGCGCCGTCCACCACCACCTATATTTCCGCTTGCTCACCACCGCCGCCACCACCGTCGGCCAACATCACCGCGCACCCACCACCACCACTCACCAGTCACCACCGTCGACCACCACCAGTTGCTAGTTATATATTTTTCAGTTTATGCAGACGATATCTAGTTTATAAAAACAAACAGTATTATATTTTCAGATTGCAGATCTTTAGACCACATCTTCAATTACAAACATAAAATCAGATGCATACACTTTTCATCCGCAAAACAAGCAGCACCTAAGTGAAGAGTTAATGGAGAAAAAAATTATTGATTATGATATTTTTATAAAATATTTATAATTTCTTAAATATTAAATATTTATAAATTATTAAATATAATCGTTATATTTTTAAGAATATTGTTGTTTAACCGGTAGGAATTAAACCTAGTGTAGCATGATAATCAATTAATCATGTATGTTGATAATAAAGGCCATAACACACATTAAAGATACCTGTTCAACGGAAAATGTCAAAAGCATAAGTCATGATTATCTATTATTCTTTTTTGTTAAGTTTCTTATATACTTTTCATTCAACAAAAAACACAAGTTAGAACAAAATTGGTTTTCTCCTATTTTCTAGTCTTTTATGTACGTTTTAATTCCCATATACTAATCATGAAATAATCTCTTCACACTATATAATCGCTCCGATACTCTCTCCCCATCTTTAATCAACAATCTTAATATATATTGTACGTCAAGAACAAACCAACCCATCAAATGCCGCGATTCGATCACAATTTTATCCTCTTTACAACCATATTATTCGTATCAAATCTTTGCATCTTTCAATTATCATCGTCTCTCAAGGTTTGTAACTCATTCATCAATCCCATGCATTTCATCACTTAATTTCTTCAACCCGGCCATAATGATTCATTTCTTATATACCAGATTGGTGAAACATGTTCCACCGACGATAACAAATGCGACGCGGGGTTACGTTGTGGAACGTGTCCCGCGAGTGGCAATACTCGTCCTAGATGTACTCGGGTTCAACCGATCAATCCTACTTCCAAGGTTGGAGGTTAATTTAATTAACTCTTTGTTTTTGAATTTGAGGGAATGAAAGTAATCGGTTAATTAGGTTTTATCGTGACTAAACAGGTGAATGGGCTTCCGTTTAATCGGTATTCATGGCTAACGACGCATAATTCGTATGCGCTTTCTGGTTCGAAATCACCGAGTGGTTCTCCGGTCCTTGGTCCCGCGAATCAGGAAGATGACGTTGCAACTCAACTACGAGTAAGTAAGATTTTAAAGCAAGTTGTGTATGATTGTGTTTCTTGTTTGAATATTTGATTCATTTTTATGCATGATTGCATGTTAGAAAGAAAGATTTATGGTTTTGATGCGTGTTGTACAAGTAACTAATGCATGATTGCATGGATTATGTTGTTATTGAAACTATTAATGGCTTCTAACCGATACGTGGTTCATATTTACCATTTAATGACTTGGTCATTCGGTTTGTATTTTCAACGATTGTAAAGTCAAGAAATGTTATGGACTTGGTCATTTGTGTTCAAAATATGCATATGAAAATTGGTAGCCATTTAATGTGTTTAGTTTGGTCAATAAATCTAGTAAAATGGATTTGAACATGTTTAAATGAACATTTGGTGGCCGGCTTAATAGTGTATCTCACGACCAAAAGGTTAGAGGTTTAATCCTGAAATATTTATGTTAGAAAATCAGACGGTTCTTCAACCAAACTTATAAATCAATATTTAACCCAAGCGATTTCTTGAATCCATCGTTTAAAAATCAAACCTCGCTAGACTTGATGGTCAAGTTTGGTCGAGCTGAAAATTTTTTTAAAAATATGTTTTTTTAACGTTGTAGTTGTTTCCGGCCACTTCTAAGGTGAGAATGAGAAAATTGTTGGTTTATGATGACGGATGACTTCTCTTTACCTATGCTAAGTCGATGTAAACAACATTTTTCCAAATTAGGTGACTAACTTGTGGAAATGGTTAGGTGGTTAAGAAGGTTTACATTATTGTTGACCATTTCCTTGTTTGTCAACTTATAATATAAAACCATCTTATATGTCATGGTCGATTTGTCTTGGCTGCTAGATGATTGATAGATATTTTTTTTTATAAAAGAGATTAAAAAGAAAAGAAATATATACCAATCTTATGATTTATGAACATGAATTAAAATTTAAGATGATTCATGTAATTTAACTTTTTTTCATCTATGTAGAACGGGGTTCGTGGGCTAATGTTGGACATGTATGACTTCAATAACGACATATGGATGTGTCATTCCTTTGGTGGCAAATGTTACAATATAACCGCATACGTAAGCTTTCGTTTCAAAACCAATAATAATAAGCTTAGACCATGTGTAATGATACGTTTTGTGAGCTTTTTATCAATAAAAAACCCCCAAAGTGCCCCATTACAGCCAAAAAACGCCCCATTCCCACTCCTTGAGACGTTTTCAAGGGCACAATCATTCTAGGTGTTTTGTAGAAGGTGGCCAAAAGCTAGAATATTGTGCAATGCTGATGTGAACTTGCAAAAGGGCTCTGTGAGAGTTCATACACTGAACACATGGTCTTATATCCATAGAAATAATAAACCAAGTGATTAAAGATTTATGCCAACTTATTCAATTTATCTTTGTTGTTTTACTTCTAGCAACCAGCAATCAATGTGCTAAGAGAGATTCAAAAGTTTTTAGAATCAAATCCCACTGAAATTGTCACCATTTTTATAGAAGATTATGTGACATCCCCAAATGGATTGACTGGAGTTTTCGGTGCATCCGGGCTCACTAAATACATGTTTCCATTAACCCGGATGCCCAGAGACGGTGGAGACTGGCCGACGATCACTGACATGGTCACGCAAAACCAACGTCTCATCGTCTTCACCTCCAAATCCGCAAAAGAATCATCCGAGGGTATCGCTTATGAGTGGTCATTCCTGGTAGAAAACCAATGTAAGTTTAGATATACATTATATAAACCAAATGTACCATTTCATTTGCTTTGTGTTCATTAAAATTTATTTATAATCAAGTGGTTGAACCCAGATGGACGCGACGGGCAGATTGCTGGTTCGTGTACTAACCGGTCTGAATCTTTGGCGATGAACACAACAACACGATCGTTGGTTCTTCAAAACTACTTCTCTACTAATCCTAATGTGACGGGAGCTTGTATCGATAACTCTGCTTCGCTGATCACAATGATGAACACATGCAAAAATGCATCAGGCGGGCGTTGGCCGAATTATATTGCTGTTGATTTTTACCAGGTATGATAACTGATTCACATGTCTCATATATAAAAATTTGTAACTTTTGGAGATGAAAATTGATTATTGGTTCAACGGTTCAACAGAGGAGCGATGGCGGAGGTGCACCAGAAGCCGTAGATGTAGCGAACGGTTATATGACATGTGGATGTCCGAACATTGCATATTGCAGGGTATGTTTGTTTTCTTTTCGTTCCATTGGTTTAATTTCTTTGGTTCATTTTGATCACACGCTGTTAAAAACGTGTTGTACAGACGAATGCAACCTTTGGGACGTGTGATATTCCGGTTCTTTCACCTCCGCCACCTGCGCAGCTGGAGCAAGACGAATCATTTGGAGGTTTGGGCCTAAGTTTTGCAACGCACGCAGCAGGTCAACCACAACCGTTGTGGTTTTGTTTGGCCATTGTGACTACATTGATTTTGCTAGTTAAATAAATTTATGTACCATCATTTAGATATACAGTTGATATGATTATTAGTTGTCACATATAATAGAAGTAGTGTTCACTATATATGCGTGCGTTTGTTGTATGTAAGTGTTTAGTCCGTTACTCAAACAAACTTAAAATCGCATAACCAGAACATGACTCGTGTCACCCATTGACTTAATAAGTCAAAATGGTTTATGTTTGGGGTTATAATCAATGTTTTTAGAACCGGACAGAACATCAAACCGGTCTTCTTACCGGTCCAACCAGTTGGACCGGTCGAATCGGATTAAAGGACCGAATGATTTTTAAAATATCCAAATATAAATACATAAAATTGAAAATTTTAAAAAATTTCCGGTCCAACCGCCCGGTTTTCCGGTTCGACCGGTTCTTTCCCGGTTCACGACTAGAGCGGTTCAAACCCCTAAACCGGACCTGTTCCATGCCCGGTTCCCGGTTCAACCAGTCCGACCAGCCGGTCCGGTTTTCAAAACACTGGTTATAATCAAGTTGTAAATTTATTAAACAAATTGACTGATGTGTGAAATATGTATATAAAATAAATGTCAATCACAACAGGTTATCAAAGAAATGAAAAACCTAACAAAACTCACAAGCAGAAAGTGTACCAGTCGTATATAGTTAAGCCACATAATTTCGGATATCATAACCAAGAGACTAGTTTGGGACCCTCAATAGTAAATCGTTATCAACTCTTAACTAGAAAACTCTAAAATTGATTGAAAACTAGAAAACGACTTAAATAAACACGGAAACCTATCAAGAGTGAGAAATCAAATTCCTAGGCAAAAATTCAACGGATGATCTGACTACTTTCAGTTTTAAAGATCTAACTAGTTTGCCATAGCTCTTAAAAGCACTAAAATTAGTGGAAAAAAACTAAATGCCACTAAATTTTTGTGGCACTAAATGGCTTTTTTGTTACGGTGCACTGTGCACACAACAGAAAGTAGAGCAGGATTTTCTAAGAAAAAAGTGCAAATTTTTGTCGTTTTCAACTCAGCTGCAAAGATAGGTTGTTTCCCGGAGATTGGACTATTTGATTGTTGTGATATTTGGTCAGAATCTTCACAATACCTAGGTGACCTTATCCAACGGCGGCTTTGTGTTTATCACATCCGGAAGTCAGATTTTGGTGGACCTATTTGCAGCTGCAGTTTTGGGTGAAATCTCTGTCTTTGTTTGATGCCATAAGCTTGATGTTAGTTTGTTTGATTCCAAGTACACGATCTTTATTGATAGTGGATTTGAAGTAGATCTAATAGTCTCATGATTTTTACTCTACAGGCTTTTCACGCTAAAATTTGTTCCATCTTGTTTGCATTTGCATACTCTATTTGTTTGCATCCTCCCAAAGTCCCAGTTGCATATACAGGTCGCAAAAGGTTTTAACCAACGAAGTTTAATTCCACATTTGTTATTATCGTTTGTGGTTGGTTAAGTGTTTTTCTGCATCAATTTCTATTATGAAAAGTCGAAAACGTTTAGCCTCCGAGCAAACTTGTACGTCAATGAAGCCTCACCAGTCACCACAAATGAGATACAATCTAACTAAAAAGCAAAGTTATATGATAATGATCTTAGCGGTTAATGAAACCCCCAATATATTAATCACAAGTGGCCAAAAGTGCAAAACAATGAGGTAGTAATAAAGATAAGAAACAATTGTAAATATATATTTAGTGAAATAAAGATTAACAATACACATCCACTTGGCTACCAACTACATTTTCCACTATGGTTGGCCAAGTCAACATCTGACCAACCGCAACACCTTCCACGATACACCTTGCCACCTTGGCTCGATCCTATATATATTCCTATGTATTTGTCCTTTGATTTCAAGTTCACTACTACATCTACATAACTAACAAAACACCAACCAACCCTCTCTACATTTCATTTCACATATACAACCAATGGCAACTACAAAACATCAAGAAGTTGGTCACAAAAGCCTCCTTCAAAGCGATGCACTTTACCAATACATTCTTGAAACAAGCGTTTATCCTAGAGAACCACAAGCCATGAAAGAGCTACGCGAAGTCACCGCTAAACACCCTTGGTAAGTCACCTTTAGTTTCCTAACACATTATGCGTGTAGACGATATCACATGCTATTAATCAGACATCGAATATTGATAAGTGTAATAATAAATGCAGGAATCTTATGACAACATCTGCTGATGAAGGACAATTTTTAAACTTACTTCTTAAACTTATAAATGCAAAGAACACGATGGAGATTGGTGTGTACACGGGTTATTCCCTTCTCTCTACGGCCCTTGCTCTCCCAGAAGATGGAAAGATACTGGCTTTGGATATAAACCGTGAGAATTATGAAATCGGTCTTCCGATTATTCAAAAAGCCGGTGTTGCTCACAAGATTGACTTTAGAGAAGGCCCCGCTCTTCCTCTTCTTGACCAAATGCTCCAAGATGTAAGCACTTAACTACAATGTTATACCACATTAATTGTTTTCTTGGTTTACTTCGATATAATTTGTCAAATAACAAACAACTCATGATAGTTTTGATTATGTATACAGGCAAAATATCATGGATCATTTGACTTTATCTTTGTGGACGCTGATAAAGACAATTATCTTAACTATCATCATAGGTTAATCGATCTAGTGAGGATTGGGGGAGTGATTGGCTATGATAACACCCTTTGGAATGGGTCTTTGGTGGCACCACCGGATGCTCCACTTAGAAAGTATGTTAGGTATTACAGAGACTTCGTGCTAGAGCTTAACAAGGCATTGGCTGCTGACTTGAGAGTGGAGATTTGTCAACTTCCGGTGGGTGATGGTATCACTCTTTGTCGCCGTATAAGTTAATTACAAACAAGGGAACTACGTTATGTATTTGTTTATCATTATTTATTTGATAATTTTGCCATGTACGTTTATTGATCAACCATCTTATAATCCCAATACTATATGTATGTTTATCATTATCTTTCAACTGCTATTGATAGAAGACTAATATAAAGAAAACAAAAGAAATCTTGCATCTTAATTTGTTTCTATAATTATATCAGAAACTTCAATATAATTATCACTTAAAGTTTGTAACAGGCTATACAGCCTTCAAAAATCATATGTTAGGAAGTACAAATAAAAAAGAATAACATTGCAGAACTAATACTTTTAAATCTTATATTGCAATCAAAACAAACTTGAAAGACTTATAATAAAAGTACAATTAATTCAACGATTTTCCAAGTTTCATTGCTCATGAATAGTGTCTACACCTGTTATTCCCTTCTCTCTGGAGGATATATAGAAAGATATTGGCTTTGGATATAAACCATGAAAATTACAAAACCCGTCTTCCCCTTAATCTAAATCCTGGAGTTATTGACATAACTGATCAAAGCTCATACTTGGGGTTACCGGGGTCTGAGTTGAAGCCAAAGGGTCTTACATGGAAAGGTGTTCTTGTCATGGATTTCTTCGTGGAACGGTTGGTTGACAAATTTTCGACTCCGATCATGGCGGTTGAGTCTGTGCTGCGATTGCAGCTTTAGGGAGACTCAATAGGCTGCTTATAAGCGCTCATTACGTATTTACAGGGGCATGTTGGAGCTTCAATCTCAGTCATTCCATTTCACTTCTTAAGTGGAACACTCTTACCATTATTTATCATTTAGTTATTTCCAGTAAAATCACAAATAACTTTAATAATATCAGTTTCTTCTGTGAAATATAAGAATTTTATGACGATATTAGCCGAGGAAGAACATTTTCTAAAGGGGGATTACAAATATCACCCTCTAAACTCGCAAAATTGCAAGTCTAAATTTATGTTGCACAATATACAACACTCTTTAAGTATGATTTAAGTAAATATGTAAGTTTACAAATTTAAAGGGGTATATGTGCAAAAGCCTTTTCTAAATCTACTTCTCAAGATCATAAATGCCAGAAATACATTGAAGATCGGTGTTTACACCAGTTATTCTCTACTTTCAACCACCTTTGTACGTTCTCTCAAACGATGGGAATTCGGAAGATATTGGCTTTGGACATAAACCGTAAATACTATAAAATCGGTCATCCGGTTATTGAGAAAGCCGGTGTTGATCACAAGATTGACTTTAAAGACGGTTATGCTCTTCCATTCTTGATCAAATGGTTTATAAGACTGGGTTGCATGATGCGGTGGCCGAATGTCATGTATGTGACTTCATCATACGCATTGATAGAAAAAAAGTTTCATGTCGCACGTTCGGTGTAAAGTCACAATCCGTCACATATTAAAAGACAGAGATATATTCAAGTTTAGAGCCAAAATGATAACTAAGTCAAAGTCAGAGGCAAAGTGGTCATAAATTTGTCAAAATAGAGTAAAGGTCAAAATAGTAAATATGTAAACGTTAGGAGTCTGAAGTTGTAAGAAACTCACACCTTTATTCTCTGTTTGTTTTCTTTGTATTTTCTTCTCAGTGTTAACATAGTTAACTCAAATATGTACACTTCTAATCCTACTTTTAAATCTATACATTGTATCTATTAATATAAGACTTCAACACTCAACCAGTAGATTATGCTCGATCAAAAGGATGAAGAAAAAGAAAACAACTTAAGTGTTCTTCAATTCCCTTCAGATTGTGTTGCATATACATAACTAAGAACCGCAAAAACATTGATCTGGCTGGTCAAAATCAACTATATATGTTTAGTTATACCAGAGGTTCAATTCCATCCCAAAAACATAGATCTTCATGATCTAAAAAAACATCATTTAACATCGAAAACTATGGAGGCTGTATGTGAAATCTTTGCTGGGAGAATCCTGATGATGCTGCAGCACTATTCGCATACGTTTGATGTGGAGACGGATCACTTCCTCCACCATGTACGCTGCTGCTGCTAGTAAACTGCATCTGCGATCATTATAATTATATACTTCCGTCATATTTTCCTTCTAACAAACATATATTCAATCCTGCTAAATATTTACATAGAGAGAATGAGTTACTCACTTGGTGATTGAGTGAGCTGATTGCGGTCTGGTTAAATGGATGCAGCATGGCTGGATCAGTGGGTTGCATAAAATGGTCGTATGCAGTCGCTTCATTGTTACCCAGTAAAGGTGCGATAGGAGATTGATGGTGTGTTTGGCTAAGAAACTGGATTGTGTCGACTTGAGTGTACCCTTCTCTTCTCCCTTCATCAAACCAACCCGATCCAAAAGCCTTGTTCAAAGAAAACACGAGCATGTATAAATTTATAAGTTTTGTATATATTAACTTAAATGTTTTGTGTCAAATTTTCTAATGGGAAAGTAATCACCATTAATGTTTTCAGAACTGGATAGATCGAGCCCGGTCACATTAGTGATACCGAAATTAAGCAGATCATGATTTCATAAATAAAACTAAAACTTAAAAACAAACTATAAAAATACTATTTGTTTTGATGTGTATAAAAACGCCTCAATGAGCCTCTAAAACGGCCCACCGTCCACCCCGGAGCCTTTTTAATCTCCAGATGGTCCTAAGCGTTTTCTACAAAACACATTTTTCAACCAACACCCACAGTCTCCAATTATTAACCAACCAATCATTTCTCTTTATACCTTATCCAACAATTATTACATAATGATTAGCGGGGCGTTTATGGGTTTTTTTTAAGCTTTTTCCACTACACACATTTTTTTACAAAAAAAACCCTTGGTGGTATGGATCCACACAGATCCAAACTGTAACCAGCTGGATAAAATGAAAATTTAAGTTTTTTTATAACAACGGTTGGTGCAACGGCCTATGACCGAAGCACTCAGAGGTACAAGGACCGAGACCGAAACCCCGCATCTAACACCAATAGGTGTTTCTTGTCGTCATTGGCCGGGGCTCCTCCATTACTGCGTAAGCAGTGAAGGCTCACCACAACCCTTCTTACGGGCCAAGTTGATCGGAGTCGAAACTCGTTAACCAACTGTTTTAGGGAAAAACCAGGCAGGAACCTTAAACCATGCCACGTAAAACCCTTAGGCTCAGACATAAAGCCGGGTGGTAGCCCGAGACGTGCTTCATTAATTGTCAATATCCACCAAAAGTGACACTAGTGGAGAATTGAACTTGAGTCTTTTATGAAGAACCCAAGTTATCTTACACTAGGCCGCAAATTGAGGATAAATGAAAATTTAAGTAGGTATAACTGGACCGGTTCTATGCCTGGTTCCGATCCGACCAATCGATCTAGTCCTGTTCTTAAAACACCGGTAGTAGTCACGTAGTCGGAAGTAAAGCATAAGAAACATACTTGTGGTGGTTGATTAAATCCAAACTGGATTGAGTAATTAGAGAGGTACTGATTTGATTGAATAGGGCAACTATTTCCAAATTCAATGTTTTGTGGCTCATTTGATGTACTGGAGCTTCCCCCTAAGCTTAAATCAAGATTATGATCTGATGACATGGTGGCGTTGTTACTTGAACATTCTGAGAAAAACAAAATTATAATAACCAACATTAGTATACTAATCATACGTATGAACAACGTACAAGTTCTAAGTTGAAACAAAACTATTTTTTTATATCATACAAATAAAAAAATTTAAGAGAGTTTTTATTTTGGGTTCCATTTTTACGAGTTTATTCAAATTTATTTATAGAAAAAAAATGTGTATATATAAAGAATGATTCATATACATAGTATGTTATTGGTACATGATGTGGGAAGAAAACAATGGTAAAAAAGATAAAATAACATAAAAAAATATTATAAATTAAAATCTAAATCGAATTTTAAAAAAAAAGTGCATTGGAGATTTTGTTCCTCAACGTCGTCCTTAAAAAAAGGGTTATTGGATTTAAACACCCCTAACTATTGGTCATTGGCCGTTGTCACCTCCAAGTATCACTTTGGCCAATAACACCCCCAACTAAATACTTTGGTGTCCGTATCACCAAAAGTTAACCAAATCACTAACGCCGTTAAGTTTTGCTGACGTGGCACGGTGACGTGTCCTATCTCTGCTTATGTGGCACGGTGATGGCGGCCAATGATCAATAGTTAAGGGTGTTTAAATCCAATAAGGCAATAACCCATTATTTATCTATATTTAACTAAGAATTGACCTGTGTCACGTGATGCGACGACCGGGTTTTAGTTGGTGCATATGTCGTGTCATATTTGTGACTTCGTTACATGCGTTACGTTATTGATTATCTCATGCACGTTCTGGTGTAATATTATGTTTTGTACCTTGCAACGTAATGCCATCAAAGTAATTAAAAAAACTAACTAAAACAAAAGAATATACAAAGAAAAAAAAGTTTAAAAAGAAGAAAAAAACAAAAATATCCAACCCTCGTGTAGATGTTCAATGCACATCATGACCACTTGATCCAATATGACACTGTTAACTAGGATTTTTTTGTACAATATAATGGTATAAATAAATTTCCGCTTTTATGGTGTTTATGGATTAAATGTTGTATTAATTCTGCCCAGTCATCAATTTTATTAAATAGGTCGCTTACTCGGAAGTTCACTTAAAAAGAGGATCGAGACAGAGCGACCCCCTTTCTCGCTTTTTGTTCTTGCTGGTGATGGAAGCATTTAATTACTTTGACATGTTACATTGCAAGGTACGAGGCATTATACTACACCAGAACGTGCATGAGATAATCAATAACGTAACGCATGTAACGAAGTCACAAATATGACACGACATATGCACCAACTAAAACCCGGTCGTCGCATCACGTGACACAGGTCAATTCTTAGTTAAATATAGATAAATAATGGGTTATTGCCTTATTGGATTTAAACACCCTTAACTATTGATCATTGGCCGCCATCACCGTGCCACATAAGCAGAGATAGGACACGTCACCGTGCCACGTCAGCAAAACTTAACGGCGTTAGTGATTTGGTTAACTTTTGGTGATACGGACACCAAAGTAAATAGTTGGGGGTGTTATTGGCCAAAGTGATACTTGGAGGTGACAACGGCCAATGACCAATAGTTGGGGGTGTTTAAATCCAATAACCCTTAAAAAAATTAAACAACAAATTAAAAAAAATAAGGTTTTCATTGTGTTTTTTACTTTTATTGTGTCAAATGTTTATAAAACATACTATGAATATAAAAAAAATACAACGAAACGTTAAAATTTTTTTGTTTATTTTTTTAAGGAGGATGACGAAAGAACAAGGTCTTTAAAACATTTCAGGTTCTTGTGTTTTTTTAACGTTTGTGTGTTCTTCTCACCATTTATACCATTTTTATCTTTTAAATTATAACTGGTCTCCTACATATTTTATTATTGTTGTTTTTTACAACTAGTACAACTGTTTAAAAGCTTAGATAAATGATTACAAATGTAGGTCACGTACAGTCTAAACAAATAAAAAATAAATGTTATGTTACCAGTAGACTTGAGTTCATTTTCATAAATATTGATATCAAAATTTGTAATAGCATCCTTCCCATTGCATTTAATCGCAGCTTTATCATAAGCCCTAAACAGTAAAAAATAAGCAGAAATAAGGTAAAGATATTTTATTTTTCTTAAAACCCCTTGACTATTGTATATTGACAGTAACAGTCCCTGTAGAAAACCCACATTTACCTGGCAGCTTCAACTTCAGTGTCAAAAAGGCCCAGATACACATACCTGTTGTAAGAAAAACAACCCAAATTTGTCACATGACAATATTAATTGAACAACCCAAAAATGGCAAAAACAATAGTTCCAAAGTGTCTTGTTTCTTGATTTGTGATAACTTGATAGATAGTGCTACAGTTCTACACACCTAATTAAATCAAAACAAAAGGTAATATTTTTTTCTCAAATTCCAAGAAACCAAGATAAATTAATTTACCCTTTGCTTTTACTTCGTTATTTATTACACCTATATTTATATTTAGGTCAATAAAAATCTATTTATTAATTAGAATTATTTATATATGATAATATGGTTATTGACTCGTTGCTAATATATTTGAATTTACAGCATCAAGCATCAAATCGTAAGTTTAAACCTCACAAGTAAGAAATGATGTATTTTATTTGCTTAATAAAAATTAGGTATATTATAGACTTACTTTTTTCCTAAGAATTGACCCATACGAGCTTCCCATCGACCACATTTATGCAAAGTAACGCCACGATATTTCGAGCTGCCACGAGGGAAACCGGTACTTTGTCTACGAAGTACGTGTACAAACTCTTCCTTTGACAAATTGCTCGTCTGCAAAGTGTGTCGATCCGGTAACAAATTATAAAGGTTAAAAAAACAAACATAAAAAAACACTACATATCCTTATGTTTGAATTTAATTTGTAAAAAGCAACAATGTGTTTTAATAGAAGGTGAAATCATCTAACTACAAAACACATGAACACATACACCAATTGATCAAAACACACCTGTTTTAAGTCATCTTCATAGTCTTGAAGATTGAAGTTTATGTCAGCCTGCACACCACGAAACTTGATCGCTGCCCTATCATAAGCACTGCAACCGTAGACTAAATTATTAAAAAAACAACAACAACAATAATAATGATAATAATTTCATTTTTAGTCCACCAGAATTTAAGTTTTTTTGGTCCTCACCGAGAAGCTGCATGTGCTGTGTCGAATCCACCTATTGTTAAGGTAAAAAAATTGTTTTAATTTCATTTTTAATAATATGTTTGTATATTTATACATAATCTTGAAAATAAGCAAAATGATATAATTGAAAGAAAATGTAACTAACATACCAAGATACACCTGCTTCCCAGAATCCCTAAATCATGAAAAATTTATAATTTAGTTAGGTCAAAATTTTAATTATTCAAAAAAGTAATAGTAAAATAAATTAAAAAAATAGTAAATCGCATTTTCACCTCTTGTTTTTTAACCAAAAATCATCTTTTATAAATGTTTGATCATTATTTATAATAATTTTCATTCTTAATTTTTTCACAAATAATAACAAAAATCATCTTTTATATATTATTATTATGTTTTTTTAATCATTTTTTAGATTAAAAAAAATTAAAGGAGATGATGATCAAAAGTTGAAAACTATCAACTAACATATAAACATAAACATAAAGTAGGATTTTTGCTATTTTATTCTGTATCATTAGTTTAAAGACTAAAATCAGCTTGCTGTAGCAAAATATATACGTAAAAATCACTAATAATATTAATTCAGTAAAATAAAAATAAAAAGAAATAGTAAAAATGATGATGATGCATTGGGAATAGAAGAAAATTGAGAGTAAAAAAAAAAACCAAATATGTGACTCCCATCGGCCGGTTCGCCGGTAAAAGGTAACGCCACGGTACTGAGAGCTTCTAGACCGGGGTCCACGCCGGCTTTTTTTCACCGGTAATTGCTGACTAACATTTCCGGTACCCTCTGACGTCATGAATTTAACTCCAACCCAGTTAGCCGTAGGGAATGACGTCATGGTTTCATCCAACGGGAAGAACTGATGAGTCACCGGCGGATGATCAGTGACGTCGTTCATACAAAACCCAAATAAGCGGTTATCAGTACCCGTGGCTGTTTGGGTATGTTCATCTTCATCATCTTCAACGCCATTGTTGTTGTTGTTGTTAGATAGTACTAATTGTTGTTTACCTTTGTTGTTGTTGTCGTTGTTATATTGATCATGATGTTGGTCGGTGGGATCAGGTGACCCGTTTAGATCCCACATTATCTCATCTCTTTGCTGCTGCTGCTGCTGCATTTTTTGATGATGAGATATTGGATGATTTAAATTCATTATATTAAATTATATTATATTATATTTGCAGCTAGCTAGCTGCAATATATATGCTGTAGATATATAGAGGCCAGTGTGTGTAGGGGTGTCAATCGTGTCGGGTTGACGGGTTAGCGGGTTGAAAGACCGCGGGTTGGCGGGTTGACGGGTTGAATTATCCAACCCTAACCCGACCCATATTCCTATTCGTGTCAAAACTGTCAACCCTAACCTGGATAACATAAATTCAGGTCAACCCATATATGACCCATTTAACCCATTTATCAAAATAAACGTAATAAATTTATGAGTTGTAAGTGAGTTGTTGTGTAAGTCGGTTAAGAGTAACATGTTTAATATGTGATTTTGCGTATAACAACAAGGTATATTGGGTTTTAATTAAAAAAATACTGTAACTAACCATATATTTTCTTAAAATCATAAAACACATTATTCAAATCAAATTTATTTATCATAAACAAAAATAATAATAAATATTTAGCTTTGAAAATGTAAAGGTAAAAACTTAAGTGGTAATAATTTTTTTTTATTATGAGTACTAATACTAAAGATAAAAGTAACTTAACACTCATTTTTAGAAAAGAAAAAAATAGATGAACTAATTTTGAAACCTAAACGGGTTGGCGGGTCAACCCGTTTTTTAAATGTTTCAACCCAAAAATGACCCGTTTTTATACGGGTCAACCCTAACCCGACCCGTATTTTTAAACGGGTTATATTTGCCAACCCAAAACCTGATTATTTTCGTGTCGTGTTCGGGTCGTGTTTCGTGTCGTGTCGAGAATTGACACCCCTAAGTGTGTGTATGTATTATTAGATGTGGGGGTGGGGGTGGGGTGGGGTGGGGTGAGGTAGGTCAGTGCTTTAGCCGAACGGCTCATGTACAGCATTGGTGAGCCTATGTCTCTCTCTCTTTCTCTCTCTGTATCTATATTAGTACACGTATGTGTATATATATGTATACTTTTAATTTCAGAGTTTTTTTTAGTAAATTACATTTTTTGGCCTTTGTAATAGGTCAGATTGCAGGTTTTGGACGTGAATTATTGTGCATCGACGCTAGCTAGGAGGTTTTTATGTTGCAAAATCTTTCACTGCTAAGACTATATGTAATGATTTATGTTTTAAAATGGTATTTTTCGTTATGTGGACGGTGACTAGGCAACAAGTTATATATTAAAAAAGTGACGTAACGGGATAACGCTCATTAATCATTTACAAGAGAGAGAAATCAGAGATTGTGTGAGAGAAATGAGGAAGAGAGAGATGGGCGCAAACGTTATAAAAAAAACGCTCACGCCCATAGCGCCTTGTGTAGTGGTGTGCAGGGCGTTTTTCAAGTGGGATAACGCCCGTTACATGTAGTCTAACATACCATACTTGTTGGTTACTTGTGACTATAGGATATTCGGTTGAGGTTAGCTACTTATGATTATATTAAAAAAATAAGGTCTTATTTTCAAGTTTTATATATGATAAAATTTTCGTAAAAAAATAGTATTTGGTTTGCGGTAATGGTGTGGTAAAGTTTTCGTGGTTAAAAAAAGAAAAAAAAAAGGTAGTTTATGGTTATTGCAATAAGATTTTTTTGAATAGGTAGCATTAATGAAGATTTTCGTTGAGAGAGTTGCCATGTGTGTGTATAGGGAGAGGAGAGAGAGATATGTATGTATCTAAGATAAATTTCCCACGTTAATCAGATCGAAAAAGGAAGCAAGTGGGGTAGCTAGTCTGATGGGAACCATAACTTGACGAAAATAATGTAAATCAAAAGGGGCTTGTTTTTATTTGAGTAAACTTTACTTTTATTATTTGTGTTTTAATCTTTTTAATTTGTTTTAAGTTTTAATTTAGCAGTATAGGTTTTTATGATTTTCTTTTTAACATAAATAGTTTTAAACACTAACTTTATCTAAATTTTTGTTAAATCTCCTTAACATGTCTCGCACGTGAAGGGTAAATATATCATTTATCTGACTCTTTAAACCAGGGCAACATTTTTATTCAGTCGCTGGTCAAATTGAGTGTGAAATAACCTTTTTACCCCTCACGTACGGGACACGAGGACCTAAAGTGTTAGGATTTGGCTGAACTTTTTAAATGAATCAAAACAAATAGATAAAAACTTCAATTTATTCTTTATTTTTATAATTAGAAGATGCCACATTTTAGGGGTGTTCATTCGAATCGAATGCGAATTGGGCGAATTAGGCGAATCGAATTGGTCGAATTGGGACTTTTAAAAACTGTATTCGTATTCGATCCGCATTCGAATAAAAATCTATGTATTCGATTCGATTAAGTTATTCGAATTCGATTCGAATTCGAATAGATTCGAATGTATTCGCTTTAAAAAAATATAAATAAACAAACACATCAAGCAACAACACAAATGTAGCACAACATCACCCAAACAATATGCAAAATACTAGCACATCAACAAGTCTAAAACATGTTAACAAAAGGTCTAAAACTGCATAATCAAACACAAAAAAAGACTATAAAGAAGTTTAAAACCCGTAGAAACAACAAATAAGAAGTTGTCACAGCAGAAAATCATGTTCATATGCAGAAATAACAATTAAGATTGGGTAATGGGTTGGGTTTGGGTATTTTTAACTTTAATTCAAGTCCATTAAATCATATTCATATATAGATAATTAATTAGATATTTAAAAATATATATTAAAAAATATATAAATTTCTTATTCGAATTGGGCGAATCGAATGCGAATGCCGAAAATCATATTCGTATTCGATCCATATTCGACAAAATTATTCGAATCGAATGCGAATCGAATTCGAATGACTGAAAGTCGATTTCGAATGGCCTTAATCGAATTCGATTCGAATCGAATTTCGAATAATTCGAATGGTATTCGAATAATGAACACCCCTACCACATTTTATTTAGATCGCGCTTGTCACCATAGATGAATTTAAAAGTGGTTTATGGTATAATTCTCCATGGTTTGCATTGATCAAGAAAACCTCTTTAAATAGAGTTTGTTACAACTAATAAGGAAAGGATAATTACTAACAATAAGAGATCTATTACAAATATAATTGCATGTCTATCTACTAATACTCGCCCGTAGTTGCAGCGGCAGTAGAACGGACGCGTAAACTAGCACGAAAATCTTGGAATAACTGTCTAGGCAAGCCCTTGGTAAAAATATCAGCATACTGTGCTGAAGATGGTACGTGGAGAACTCGAATGTGACCCAACCGAACCTTCTCGCGAACAAAATGAATATCAAGCTCCACATGTTTGGTACGTTGATGCTGAACCGGGTTGTGAGCCAAATAGACAGCGGAAACGTTATCACAATACACAATCGTTGCCTTCCGTATCGGAACATGTAGTTCATGAAGCAAATTCCGTAGCCAGGTAGTTTCGGCCACTGCATTCGCCACCCCTCTATATTCAGCTTCGGCACTAGATCGTGAAATAGTAGCCTGGCGTTTGGAAGACCAAGAGATCAAATTATCCCCGAGTAAGACACAATACCCGAAAGTAGAACGGCGTGAATCCGGACAGCCGCCCCAATCAGCATTTGAATACGCAGTGAGGGACGTAAAACCTGAAGGAACCAACCAAAGACCAAAGTCTAGTGTCCGCTCAAATATCGTAAAATTCGCTTCATAAAGGCAAAGTGAGAATCACGAGGAGCATGCATAAATAAATAAACCTGCTGAACAGCATAGGTGATATCTGGTCTAGTAAAAGTGAGATACTGTAAAGCACCTGCAAGAGCCCAATAAAGAGTGTCGTCTAGTAATAATGCACCATCAGTGGCACTGATTTTAGCCGACGTATCGACTGGAGTAGCACAAGGCTTACACCCTGTCATATTAGCACGGTGCAAAATGTCTCTATCATAAAACGATTGAGACAAGAATAAGCCTTGGGCACTCCTCGTAGCAGTGACCCCCAGGAAATGATGTAAAGTACCTAGATCCGTCATTGCAAACTCACGAGACAAGGTAGAAATAATAGATGTCAGCAGCTGTGAGTTAGAAGCTGTAATAACAGTATCATCAACATAAAGAAGCAGGTATGCCCGATCGTTACCCTGATGTAGGATAAATAATGAATTATCTGATGTGCTGCGACAAAACCCGTGTGCTGTGATATAGTTGTAGAACCTCATATACCATGCTCTAGGGGCTTGCTTCAAGTCATATAGTGACTTCTTGAATCTGCACACATGTGAGGGGTGCTGTGGATCCACAAAACCGGGTGGTTGGTGCATGATTACAGTTTCTTTCAAATCCTCGTGTAAGAATGCATTTTTAACATCTAGTTGGTGAATAGGCCAAGATTGTGACACTGCAATGCTTAAAACAGTTCTAATCGTAGCTGGTTTAACAACCGGGCTAAAAGTGTCGTCACAATCGATACCAACTGTTTGCGACTTGCCATTCACAACCAAACGCGCTTTGTAGCGCTCAAGATTACCTTCAGATTTAAACTTATGTTTAAACAACCACATGCATTGAATAACCGGGTAGTTAGACGGTCGGGGAACTAACTCCCATGTGTCATTTGCCTGCAAAGCACTAAATTCGTTAGTCATGGCATCAAACCAATTAGGATCTGAACGGGCTCTTTGGTAATTTGTAGGGATTGGTGATATGGTGGATGTGTGAAGGTTAAGACAGGAGATGGGTTTAGAAGTACCAACACGAGAGCGAATGGTCAATGGGTGTTGGTTGATTGGATTAATTTGTGGAGGGTCGGTCGGAGGGGGGTCGTTCTGTTGAGTTTGTGGGATGTTCGAAGGGGGCTGTTGAGTTGCGGAAGTAGGTGTAGTGGTGGGAGTGGGCTATGATGAGGTCGGTTTAGGTGTTGGGCTGTGAGGTGTTGGGCTAGGAGGTGTTGGGCCAAGGGGTGTGTTGTGAGGTGTTGGGCTAGGAGGTGAAGTGGTGTTTGGTTTGTTAAAGAGATTGGAGTAGGTCGGATTAATGGTGTGTGGGGGGTCATCGAGAAACTGATAAGACGCGGCTGAAGGTAGAGACTAGCAAATGGAAAGGAGTTCTCGTCGAACACCACATGACGAGATATTAGCACTTTACCGGTAGAAGGGTCATAACACCGGTAATCGCGGTGGTCGGGTGGGTACCCCAAAAAATGCACCGAAGAGAACGGGGGTAAAGTTTGTGTGGATTGTGGCGGATGTATTGGGGTAGCACGCACAACCGAAGACTCGGAGATGGTCATATGCCGGATGGCGATAGTAGAGGGCGTAGTGGGGAGTGGAGAGGTAGAGGCGTTTGGTTGGAAGAATGTTGTGGAGATATGTGGCGGTGTGAAGGGCCTCAACCCAAAAACTGGGAGGTAGGGCCCACTGCCCTTGCTGCCAATTCTGATTGCTGTTGTATGTGTTTTGTGACGGCTGACCCCTTCCCCGACCTCGCTGATTTTGACCACGACCACGAGAGCTTTGATTTCGACCACAGTTGGCTTGGTAGTTCGGGTCATAGTTTCTTCCTTGGTAACTTGTCGTTCGACCTGTGTTATTGTTTTGTTTTGTGGGGCCTGGGATGTGGCAAGTTGGTGTTGTGATTCAAGGTGTAACATGTCCCGAGCCGTATCCCATGTGGGGTTCTGTTGCAAAACCAGATCAGATTCAGATTTGGGGTGATCGACATCGCCAAGTTGGTTAGCTAGATCTTGAAGTTTCTGACAGTATGCGTCCATAGACGCACACGAACCCAACTGTAAATTTGAGAATTCATGCTGAAGTGTTGCTGCCCGTGCGTTTTTGTTATTCATAAAAATTGTTTGTACCTTGAGCCATGCGCTTCGAGCAGTGGTGCTACTAGTAGTTCATCGGACAATGTATTGTATATCCATTGAACCACTAACGCGTCCAGCGTGGCCCATTCGCTGTAGTTTTCTGCGTCGGCGGTGGGAGGTTTAGTCCCATCGATGTGATCTGTCACCTTGAACGCTTTGGCTTGGATTTCAAATAGTTTCACCCAAGAAGAATATGTGACCTTGATTCCGTCTAGGGTTTTGACTTTGGTATTAATGTTCGTGACGGTGTAAGCTTGGTGTAGTGATTTTGTGTTGTTGTTTTCGTCGTTCCCTCCTGATCCCGATGGCTTATCTTCTGCCTTGCTTGTCTCCTTGAGTCATGGTGGCTAGATGTTGTGATCGTAATCACTGTTAAGATTTATGACGGGATTAGGGTTAGGGTTTTTGGCTTTTAGGCTCTGATACCATAAAAGTGGTTTATGGTATAATTCTCCATGGTTTGCATTGATCAAGAAAGCCTCTTTAAATAGAGTTTGTTACAAATAATAAGGAAAGGATAATTACTAACAATAAGAGATCTATTACAAATATAATTGCATGTCTATTTACTAATAGAATTCTAAAACCTATCCGTTCATCTAACTCGGAGTAGGATAAGGACGAGGCGCAGATTAATTTTCAGATAGACCAAGCTTAATAGGAAATCTAATTACGCATGAAAAAAAATCCTACAACCAAGTTTATATTAGGCTATTAGCGGGTATGTTTCAGTGTAAGAATTGAATAGATATTAGTTATTTTTTTTTATTAACGTTTCCTATTTATTTGATGTAATCTCTCATCCTATACATATAGATTGGTCATTCAATAATAATCACTTTGTTCTCCCCTCTCCAATTACAATCGGCCAAGATGATTGAAGGGGAAAAAACCGAGTTGAGCAAAGCCAACGACGATGACAACAACAAAACTTCTTTAGATCATGTGCATTAAGTCACAAACATAAAAAAAAAAGTTCGTACTCTTGACGGATTAATGTTGCATACTCCCGATGAACAAATCCACATATAAGCTTTTAAGGTTGTCGATCATATTGATGGAACCCTGCCACCCGCTAAAGACGCAGAAAAATATCTTTAATGGATTACAATCGATTCATTAGTTTACAATGGATCTACAACACCATACAACGAATTGTTTGCCAGGGTCCTTGAATATGAAACTACTGCCCGCAATGCCTGACTCAAGGTCCAAACCATCTTCACTAACAATAAGAATGCTAGAGTCGTAGCCCTGATATACAAGTATGGTAATTTGCGGTTAACCTCTTATGCGTCTATGGGCGCCTATTTTTAAAAGCTTCATGATTTGGCTAACCAATTGGGTAACGTGAGAAACCTGGTTAGTGAAGAAAGCTTGGACTTAAAACTAGTTTGTGGTCTACCCAAAGAACTCGATATGGTAAGGCTCTTAATAAAAGGGGCCCCGACTTGGGTCGAAGCAAGCAACATGATCCACTTGGAACATCATAGACAGGCTGCTCGTTAGAACTCGTCATCCACTACTTTAGATGCCCATGGAGAACAACGTTCTAACAACAACAGGTTATCAAGGTCGCAACTTTAATCTAAATTACTATGCAAATTATGGTCGTGGGCGTGACAATAACTCTTGTGGCAAGGGTAGGGGAACACGAATCAACGGAAGAATAATAATAATTATACTAATAATACACAGTATAGCAACAATAATTACGACTGGAATCCATACCCTTTCACTCTACCATACCAGCTACGACTACAATAATTGGCAGGGCCATAGACCAATCAATCAGTTATGTGATACTCCCACGCAACCCATTATGCCAATCATGGACCGCGACAGCAGTTTACGAATCATTCCCAACAACTGCAATTTGGTTTTCCAAGTCTAGCAGCAGTTTAGTTTCTCACTAGGCCCAACAGGGGGACCACAGTTCTCGGGGTACACCGACTATAGACCAACTGATTCGGTCAAGCTATGCAGCAGGTGAATCTGACCTCCAACGACCCAAATATGTACTTGGATATTGGAGCTACAGCCCACCTCACATACAATCTAGGTAAAACTTCTACGCCTTTATCATTTACACCTATAAATTATACATTTGTTGGTAATGGCAACTCTATACCCATACATGGATCCAGCCACACCACCCACCAAACACCAACCCGAACTTGCAACCTTCAAAACATTTTTCGTACCCTCGCTATAATTAAAAACCCCTTGTCAATTCAAAAATTCACCATAGATAACCTAACCATTGCTACAATTTATTAACATAAATTTGAATCACTCACGTTTCGCTTATCCACATAATCATTTTCAGTGCTTAATTGAAAGAAAACTCATTTGAAGTGAAAAACTTTCTGACCCAACATAAACATCTTATTTTTTATTTTATTTTTTGTCTTACGTGAGACTAGAATAAAATAAAGAATATTAGATTAGATGCACTGGTCCCGTGACCCTGTCTATCGATGAGGTTATAAAGAAGATCATGATTAATTAATATAGATGTGGTTTAACAAAATTGGTGTTTTAGTTTTGTTGTAATTGTCTTGTGTTTTTTAGTTCGTGTTTTGATTGGGCATTGTTTTAAGTTCTAATTGCTTGTAACCTTTTGATTTCTTTCTAATAAATTGCCGTTAAAAAAAGATTTGATTAGATTTGTTTGTTGTTTCCTTAAAAGAAAATAAAGATGTTGTCATTTGTCATACATGTGAGGACAAGAAACGCTTCTGAGTTTAAGTTCGCAGGCGATATTATAATTACGTTTGGCCCACCTACGATTTATATTTATGCATATGTACGATACGACGAGCTACCTTACTATTTGATTACTTCCTTCGTCCCATTAAAATAGTCTTAGTTTAAAAAACATAAAGTTTTAGGCACAATAAATGATTTGTATTTTTGTTTATTATTTAACAATAATACCCTTGACAATAAATATTATTGTGGGTCTATCATATTGTTTGTTTTATGTTATTAAGGGCAAATTTGGAAGTTTACCAATAAATTTTAAAAGTGTACACTTTAAGTGGGACAACTAAAAAAGACAATATGGACACTTCTAATGGGACGGAGGGAGTATTATTTTGTTACATCGCACCTTATCAGTTATCATACGTTTTTATTGAATTGCTTACTATGTTTGGTCCACCTACCTTTGTTTATCAAATTTAATAACTACTTAACTAGTATTTGATAATTCGAAAAAATAGAAAAAAAGTTAACGGCCGTTAAGTGCACTTAACGGGGGACCACTGTAGGCCAAAAAAGTTGGATTTAGGACCACTGAAGGGAATAAATTGAGTTGGGATTATTTTCGGCCAATAGGTGTTAGTTGGGATTATTTTAGGCCAATTTGCCTAATAATAATAATAATAATAATAATCTATAGCTTTTAATAAAAGAGGGTTTTGGATGTCACGTGTCATTTAATGGAGTCACTGTTGGCATTCAATTAATCAACCAGATAAAATCCTAAGAAAACATTAATCAACCACTAACCATCCACCCAGAGATGATCACATGTGGTTTAGCCTTCCATCTTCACAACTATCACTTTGATTTCAGTTTGGGATTGCATGATCTTCAATGGAATGATGATTAGAAGGAAGAGAATGGTAACAAAAAGCTCCCAAAATGGTCCTAGAGGTTGGCCAAGTCGAAGTTAAGGTTTTAGAAAAAATAAAATCCCTTAAATATGGTAAAAATCTGGATTTTTGAGAAAACACGTGATATGGACGTAGAGCTACGTCCCTCCTGCCTCACATACGTGCTCTACTCTGCCTTACGTCCCTCTATACGTTCCATAATTACAAGAGTCGTAAGCTACGTCCTTAGGGACGTAAGCTACGTCCCCCCTTTGATTTTCTTCATTTTCTTCTTATTTTAACTCCGTTCCTTAGCTAATCATCATCCAATCTTCTAATAACCTTCATATAGCACATTTAAGCTCCCAACACCTACAAATCAAATATAGAACAGAGTAAATGCGTTCGGAATAATAATTAAGTTAAAACATCAAGTTAACAACTTCAAACTTGAACAAATCACCAAACATCACATCCCCACACTTATCATTTGCTTGCCCTCAAGCAAACTCACTCATAACACTAAAACCTTTATTAGAAAAACACGATCTTGTTTCTCTTCATCACATGCTAGCTAAGGTCCAAAGTCATATCCAACTCAACATTTTATACATTTTAACAAATTACAACTTTGCAAGCACAATTATTGAACATTGAATCAAGAACTATCTACCCGGGCCTAACAAGCTTTCAAATATTTCCTATGCATGCAATCACACGTCTCACAATTTTTACTCCTCTCGGTTTAATTTCTGGACTAGTAAAAGATGCACTAGTATATTACTGTTGTACTCTCAACCTAGAATGAAATACAATTACCATATGCTTGCATAGAGATCATATTTCCACCAAATAACACAAACCATGCACAAATCAAAAGGTCTTAATCGGGTTGTAATGTAAGGTTAGCGTTAAGGTGCAAAAAGGGAAATTTAAGTGCCTAAGGTGATGAAACCCAAATAAGTATGTTAGAACTAACTAAACGATGAAACAAACCATCATACCATGAACTTGGGTAAACTTGATCGTATTCGCTACTTATTATTAGGAAAGAACTATGATACACCATTATTAGTTATTTTGACCATTTATTCCACATTTTTTTTCATTTAATTTTTTTCTTGTCTCTTTTTTTTCAATAACAATAGACACTAAACACTTCATCTGCTATACAATACCAAACAAAAACTCAAACAATACATACTAGGTCTCATCACACGGGTTTAAAATTAAAATGGTTGAAAAGGTTTATGTGTTAACATAGGGTTAAACAAACGAACATGTTGGGGCTCAGACGGGCGACTAAGAGATATGTTAAGGGTAAGAAATAAAAATCAGAAAGGCCAATGAAAATAAAGATTGATCCTAATGTCTTAATCATCTTTGTACAATAGTTTGGTTTATGATCTCAAAATGTATATATAGAGGTTGATAACCATATGGTGTTACATTCATTATTAAATGAGATCTTATAGGGGCTTGGCTAGTTGGCTCCATGTTGATCGAGAACATATTTCTTGACTTTCATGAGTTCGAAAAAGTTATGATAATTAAATGGTTGATTAACTAGTTTTAATTAACTTTTAATTAAATTAAATTACATTGGTTTGGTGTTTGCTAGAATTGGTAAAGAAGGTTAAGATATGTGAAAAAGGTAAATTAAAAATGTATATTGTTGAATGTTATTATTTTTTTATTTTTATTTTTTTTGAAACGACAGTCATACTACCAGCTAACCGGTGACTCAGAGGTATACAATTATTATTTTTATTTATTTTGTGTTTATTAGAAGTGTAAATTTATTTAAAAGGCCGAGTAGGGGTGACAGGTAAATAAATGATGTCATATACTATTTATAGTAAACCTATGTACGATAGAATAGATTCCTATAATAAGCTTATAAACATTTAAAGTCCCTTGAAAATATATATCTTAAGTGTCCGATTCATTTATGCCAAATTTGGAATCTTATGACATGTATCTGCTTCAAAATCTTGGAGAGATCCTCCTGCTTTCATGTCACTTCTTAAATCTTACTATTATTAATCTAATTAATTTATCATTATGTGAGAGAGAAATACAAGAGAATAGAAGCTACTTAACTATAATTAACTAAGTTTAATATTTGGTTAAGCACATACGATAAATAAAGCAAATGATCTATTGAATGGATAAATCATAATTGAAAATGTGACGTAACAAACTATATTATTATAGTAAAATTAAAATTGAAAACTGTTGAGATTCAAATTCACTCGTCTATGTTCATAGAAATTGATTTTGCATTTTTCTAAAATTCCTTTGTTTTTAAAATGCAAGAAATCCGTTTTTCAAAATTTTCATGCTCCTTCAATTTTACCTCCAAAACCTTGATTTATTATATTAGATTTAAGTAAAGTTAAATTGAAATTGAATTAATCTTTGTAATTATGGTCAAGCGTGTGTACATGTGTTTAATTTACCCCTCAAAACCTTAATTTATTAAGTAGACTAGTTTAGTATGCGTGTTATATTCAAGAACATAACACACATTTAATGATTTTAAAGATAATGGATATTCATGGGATACGGACGGTTATGGTTAATTTTGAGACAAAATCACGATAATCTGAACACAAGATTTATTTTAAAAAATTGTTTTTTAGTGTAGAAATATTATACTCAAATTAAAGAGAGTTAAATGTTCAATTTTATGATGTAGTTTTTTTAAACTAATGCTATATAAAAAAGTAATGTATGTTTAAAAAATATCAAGATATTTATTGGTAGGTAATTACCAACTTTATTCCTAAATTTTATGAAATAGTTTTTTATGATGTAGTTCTATGATATTTATTTTATAAAGTAATGTATGTTTAAAAAATATCGAGATATTTTTAAAACTAAACTGATTCATACACACCCCTAATCTATATAATAAATTAAGGTTTTAGGGGGTTATATTTTAGGGGGATTTTTTTTATAAAAGATAACTTGGGAGGGAAAACTAAGTAGAGTTTTTTACCATGCATAAGTTGATGGAGATAAATTCTTAAATATTAAATATTTATACATTTTTAAATATAATACTTGTAATTTTTTAAAAATATTTTTATTCAAATCGTGTGTAATACACGGGTGTTAAACCTAGTATGACTATATAAGAGAGTTGAAAATATAATCAATTCTATTATATATATATATATATATATATTATATATACATGTTTTAAATATAATTATCCCTAAGTTTAAAAAAATATATATTCTATCAAATATAAACCGAGCATGCAAACCCTATAAATAAGAGAGAGTTGAAAATGTAAATATTCTTAATTTTTTAAAGATTCTCATATATATTAGAGGACCAAAATTTAATTAATGTTATTACAATATATTATTATACACATATATATATATACATATTTAAATTTAAAAAATATTTTTTTGAGAGCAGTTCTCAAATGATGTAAGTATGCAAAATTAATTTTGCTATTTTATAAAACAGATAACACCTACCGACTTGGTTTAATGTTAAAATTTAAAGGTATATTGGTTTTTACTGGTCCCAACTATCACATTTTGTCTTTTACCGGTCCCAACTATTGAATTGGCTGCCAACGGTCCCAACTTTTATCACTTTGGTAACCACTGGTCCCGTTGTTAAATTTTTTTAACGCCGTTAAGTTTTTTTCCAAATTCAATACCGATGTTATAAGCCTTTTGATCGGAACGATAATATAGGTCGATTGATGTAAAAGTTACCTCAAAACGGCGCTCCGAACAACGAAATATTGCTTCAATCGGGTGTTTAAACCTAACGGTGCTTCAATCGGATGTAAAAATTTTATCGTTCAGAGAGCCTTTTCGATAAAACTTTTACATCAATCGACACATATTATCCTTCCGAACAAAAGGTCTAAAACATCGGTCTTGAATTTGGAAAAAACTTAACGGCGTTAAAAAAATTTAACGACGGGACCAGTGGTTACCAAAATGATAAAAGTTGGGACCGTTGACAACCAATTTAATAGTTGGGACCAGTAGAAGACAAAATGTGATAGTTGGGACCAGTAAAAACCAATATACCAAATTTAAAAGTGTATTTCTCTTACCTAGATGATTTGATTTTAACTAGACTTGAGACATAAGATTTCAATTTTTGGGTAAAGAGGTTGAGTTTATTTTACAGTTATTATTTATTAGCAATACAACATCTGAACTGCACACAAAACACTATTCATTAAGTTTGTGTTTTAATATAGTTAAATATGGAAAATTAAATTTTAATGATCCCAACTTTATTTATAGGTCAACAATAATATCAACTCATGAAATTCTTGCTAGCGGTCTCAACTTTTACACTATTTTTCCTCATTTGACCCACATTAAAACAAACTTAACTCGGTTAAGGTTTATTCAAATTTTCAACTAAAGTTTTAGTGATTTTGATCATAAGAAGGATGCAACTTGGTTGATGTAAAACTTACCTTGTAGCAGTGCTCCAAGCGGCGATTGACTTGATTATTTAGAAGTTAACAAATTCGATTGAAGCACTGTTAGGAGGTAAGTTAAACATCAATATACTCGTATCCTCCTTTTAATTAAAACATCTACTTTAGTTTAAATTTGGATTTAAACTTAACGGAGTTAAGTTTTTAACGTGAGCCTAATGAGAAAAATAGTGTAAAAGTTAGGACTACTAGCAAGAATTTCCTAAGTTAGGAATATTAATGGCTCATAGGTAAAAGTTAGGATTGTTAAAATCTGTTTTTCCTATTTATATTATATATAGTTTGAGTAAATATTGGGAAATAAGCCTCAAAAGATGGTGGTTGTGGCGGTCAGAGAGATTTAATATAATTTTCTTTTTGTCTTTTAAAGGTGATTTGGTCGTACATATTAATGAAAAGTTTTAACGTTGTTGGTGTAAAGATCTAAATGACTACTTTTCATATAAAAGATGTTTAGTGTAATTTTAAAAGTTTAAAGACAAAAAAGGTGAAGCTTTAAACAAACTTAAAGACGAAAAGTGTAATTTACTCTTATCTGTTTCAAGCTAAAATCAACAAATGTGTTGTGAACTTCACGACGAGATTTTGTCGCAAATGTCACCCAATTTTCGACAAACATTGTTGCGTAGCAAAATTCGACATCAAAAATGAAAACACTTAGGCTTTTTAAATAACAAAACTAGCTCTTTTTAAGTTTTAACCCTTTCCCCTCCTCCCCCGTCGACCTCATTTTCAGTTTCTAATTCTATCCCATTATCATCAAACATCAGCAACAAAAAATATAATATATATATTTCTCAAAACGATTTATCTTTTCAAAATTTTCAATAAAAAAAGTCACTACTCGTATGTAATTTTGTAAACATGCACTAGTGTTAGTTTTTCAATGATAAAAATCTTATTGTTAATTGTTAGAAAAATTTACACACTATAATAAATCTAAATGCTTTTGTATTTAATTGTAACAGTATGAACGGCTAACCTTTAACAAGTGTCACTATCGCAACGTCCATAACCAGAATGTCATAATTGTGGTGCTTAACTATATTTCGATTGCAATTGCCAATAATCTTTTAATTTAATGGTCAAAAGTAAATTGATAGGTTTTGACTTCATGGAAGTCTAGATTTCAAATTCAGACAATGACATTAGTGATACTAACTTAATCTATTAACTTCTGACAACTACTCGCCATTAAAAAAAATTCAATTATTCAATGGTCACCATCAGTCCATAACTATCTATATCTTCTATTTCCCTTTCTATTTTCATAGCCCCTTACGTTTGACAAAGTCAGGAGCCCGGGTGTGACACTACACAAGGCGAACAATATTGCTACGTTAACCGATATATACGGTACTAGAATAACACTATGTTGTTTCCACTAATAATGTGTAAAGTTATCAAATAAGAAGAATACATATTATCATCCAAGGGGTGCAATTATCGAGCAAGAATGAACTTATCACACATGGGTGATATTATATATAGTGTATGAATTATCACACATGAACGATGATTTTATGCAATTGACCAATTATTTTACCCTAAAATGATTTCTCTTGATTTTTTAATTCCACACATTGTCCCTAAAACAAATGTGAGTGGCCTCAAAAAGCAGACATACACCTTTAAAACACGAATGGAAACTTCAAAACATGGACATAAGCCTATAAAACACGCCGAAAGGAAAGAAAGGTCATGTTTGAACTTTGAAGTAGATAGGAACAATATCAGCTGATGTTGTGTGAAGATTGTATAAAAATGAGTTGTTGTACAGATGATCAATCTGATGAAAAATAGTGTAAACGAATATAATAACGATACTTGTAAATGAAATTTAATTAAATCTACAAAAAACAAAACTAAAAAATTAGGCCGGGATAAGAAAAAACCAAACATCGAGAGTGAAATGTAAAACAGTTAGTATATTGGTAAAAGAACTAATAATCTTAGGTGGTGTTTGTTTGGGTAATCTGAATGGGTTCATTCAGATCTGAACGTCTGAATCGAACAGACATAAGACCATTTGGCTGGCACATCTGAATGGAAGGAGGCTTGACTCGGTCAGAAATGGGCATCTGAACGAACTAGACGTGTGGGAACATCGTCTGAAAGAAGAAGGCGACGAGGAGGCTACGGAAAAGTGACCAAAAAAATCCAAAACTGACATCGCATGAGCCCGGTTTTTTGGAGCTGCATTCGTGTCCGCAGGTCAAGCGGGTGTCGCATAGTGGTATTGAATTTGACCCAGATCTGCACCTCATGCGTGCGGATAGGTGCTAAAGTAAAATGTAACACAACAACTTAATATGTCATGACGCCACTCCAATTATAGTTTGTCTCCACTCCAATGTGGGACAAAGTGAATGAATTTTTTTAGAATGTTATTCAGATGTCCAACCAAACAGCTCCTTTTAACCATTCAACATTTAATCATTTAAACATCTTAACCATTCAGCATTTTCCAAACAGCCCCTTAATAAAAAAAACAAAAAAAAACATCCACATAAAGAGTGTGATGAGTGAAGAGAACCACCTATCGATCCACTAAGATTTAGTAGCAAAATGAATAGATAAGAAGCAAAAGAAAAGAAGAATTTAAGTATTTTAACACTATTATATTAACAACAAATGAAACCTAACTAAAACATAACTAATATATTAACAAAATTTATTAAATTTAAGCTTAACTAATATAAAAACTAACTATAATTAAACGTAGCTAATATATCCTATTAAGAAAATTTAGTGTGGTTCTAAACCTAGCTATCACACACTTAGATGACACTCAAACAATGCAACTCACTTGCATAATCAACCACACCTACTCTCAAGCAAATCATAGCGAAATAACATCGGAGACCCACCAATCAACACTTAATTTGTATGCTCTTAGAGACAACATTGTGACATTGTCTATCTTTACATTTAGAAAATCACATGTGAAAAATATCTTAGCAAAGTATGTAGCAAGATTCATCCTCCTTTCCTAAAATACCATAACATGAAAGATACATGCATGGCATTTGAAGGATAAATGGGTGTTACAATGAATCATACACATCTCTAGAATGGAAGCTTTTGGTCTCATTTCATTGAAATTAGGTATGTAGTTATTCATCTTTCTATTAATGGTAACATGTTATATAATATGGAAGAAAAAGTCATTGAAATGAAAATTTGGTCTAGTTGTATTTAGTGTTTAATTGTTGTGCTTGCTTTATGAAAAGTAGGTGTTGATATTTGGTTCATATAATATCTATTTATGAAAAAGATTGGTTATGCATGAACTTGGAAGCAATGTATATCGACTTATTCCAATATGGACAACAATTTATTTCTCACATGCACAAATAAGCCAAATGTAAGGCTTCATCATTTAAACCAAACATAATGTACTTTTCAACATTAGATGTGTCGTTCTTGTTTGTAATGGACACTCATCATTTTAAAAATTTGTAATCATTATTTCATTTTATTTTTCATATGAAGACGGCAACGTTAACGTTGGATTTAAACAATCAAATTTTACTGATTACATTTCCAGGATTACCGATCAAATTTTAAACACATTTTATTTTGTATGTATCGAAAAAATTCACATGTGATTTTGGCACCTGTTAATTGACGTGTTGGCAGAGTTGGAGGGGGCTAAGGTTCTATTCAAGACGAATTAAATTTTATGGAATGGTTGGTTGACGAATCTTTGAATCCAATCAACTAGGCTTCAAAATGAATGGTTGAGATCTGAAAAGGAGGGTTGGGGTGAGTCCCCGCTCTTAAGCGGCCACTAACTTGGAGCAGACCGGGGTTTCGAACTCGGTCATTGCAGTTCATGACTCATGAGTATAATAGTCTTTCTATTGTGTCAACCACCGTTTAAAACGATATAAACATGCAATTCGATAGGCGATAGCTAGTTTGTTGTTTGAATTTGATTCTCCACGGCTGCACCTTTTAGTCTTGAAATCGGATTAGTTTTTGGGCCTTGCTTCATGAATTTACGGGCTCGGTTTCTTATCAAATGGTTATATGGAAATTTCGGTTTATAGCCATTTTTTACAAGATTGATTTTAGTCATTAATATATGGACATACCCAATAATCTATGTATTAAATTTGACGATATTAGACTTCATTAAGGGCGGTTCGGTAATTCTCATGGTGTGTCTTGAAGGAGAATTAACTAATAACAGTTTGATTGTTATTAGAGTCTATCTAATATTAATTAGTTTAATTAGTATTTGAGTTTGAGTAAACTTAGTTTAAGTTTATTATTATGTTTATTGTTTCCTAGTTCTAATAGGATTAGAATAGTTTGGTTATATAAACCTTTTGTAGGTTTTGATTTGTAAAATCCAGAGAGAAAGTTTGTGAGTCAAACTGGTTAAATAAAAGTGTGTCTTTATTTAGTAACTCTCTGGTTCAACAAGTGGTATCAGAGCCAACTCTAGAACCAGAGCAGAAAACGATCGAAGAAGATAAAGGAAGCCGATCCAGTGTCGCTGTCTAGAGAAGGTTTATGTATCCAATTGAATTCGCACTTTCCTTGTTTCCGATTTCAATTGCAGTTCTATCTAGTCTCCGATTACAAGCATTAAGTCCGTGATTGCAATTGTAATTGCCGAAGTTTTCTGTTCCAAATTTTAAGGTTCGTGTGTCGAGCCGAAGATCCACGATTGTGTGCGAGTAAGTCTCCGATGATGTTTGATCTTCTAGATATCGGTGCTGTGAAGAAACTCAATAACCAAAACTACAATGTCTGGTCCACGTGCATGAGTTCGTATCTGCAAGGTGAAGATTTATGGAATGTTGTTAGTGGTGTTGAGAAGGTAAAACCACCGAGTGAAGATGCAACCGGAGTACTACAGAATTGGAAGGTAAAAGCCGATAAAGCCATGTTTTTATTGAAAACAAGGATGGAAGAAGAAGTTTTGGAACGGGTTCAAGGTGCCGAGACACCCAACCAAATTTGGGATATTCTTGCAAGACTATTTTCCAAGAAAAGTCAGTCGCAAAGCCAAAGAATGAAACTTGCACGGGAAGAAGAAATTGGTTCGATGAAAAAGATCAAAGTAACGAGAAGAAACCAAGATCAGGTACGAAACGATTTCTGCCGTTACGGTGCAACACTTTGGATTAAAAAGGCTAAGCAAGAAGAGATGTATGTCGCCAAAAAGTTAACGCTTTTGCGTATACGGCTATCATTGAAGACGATGTGGGTACAAAGATCGTGAACGATGATACCGTGGTTACCGGTGATGATAAGACAACCGAAGATAACGTGTCGGTTGTTAGCGATGAAACAGCTATGAATACCGGTGGCGCAAAATTGGTTACCGGTGACACGATGGTTAACAATGATGCTATCATGGCCATGGATAATGCACCGGCAATTAACGGTGAAACCGTGATGAATACCGGTGACATAGAATTGGTTACCAATGATACGTTGGTTGAGAGTGATGTTACGGCGGCCAAAGAAGATTCACCGCTCATGGTACCTTCAACAATTAAGCCGTCGTGCCCGGTAGAGTCGAAAATTTATTCGGTAAGAAAGGAGTTTAGTACTCAAATACAAATTATTAAAGATTCAAGTGAGTTAAAGAAACAGTTTGAAGAAAAAGTTATTCTTGGTTTTGATGAGGAAGAAATCGAAATATTGAAACCTGAAGTACACTTGGTGATAACTACTGATCACATGCAACCAAGGTTAAATTCTTGTCAAACTGGAGTATTTAATAGTATTATGTCTTGCCCAACAAGAACGAATGCAAACAGGTCTGGACAACTTCATGTTCGATGGTCAACAAGGGTCTCAAAGCCCAGTCTTAAGTATGGTAGCATAACATTAGTTGATAATGTTGAAACTGAACCGAATGGTAATGTGTTTATCGGAATGGACCTTTGTGGTTCGGTAATAGCTAACTTAGCAAAATCGACTTTGAATGGAGAAAGTGCTATAGAAACCAAGACGGTTGATCTTGAAGTTGAGGAAAAGATAGCATTGGAAGAACATATAACCCGAGAAGAGAAAAGTGTGGGTATAATGTTTAACACATGTCCAAAGATCAAAGTGAAAGAGGTTCGAGTACTTTTGGGCATACGAGACAAAGGTGGAACAAGTCACAATTGAGAGGGAGTCTTGAGAAGCTAATATCGAGAGGGAGTATTAAATTTGACGATATTAGACTTCATTAAGGGCGGTTCGGTAATTCTCATGGTGTGTCTTGAAGGAGAATTAACTAATAACAGTTTGATTGTTATTAGAGTCTATCTAATATTAATTAGTTTAATTAGTATTTGAGTTTGAGTAAACTTAGTTTAAGTTTATTATTATGTTTATTGTTTCCTAGTTCTAATAGGATTAGAATAGTTTGGTTATATAAACCTTTTGTAGGTTTTGATTTGTAAAATCCAGAGAGAAAGTTTGTGAGTCAAACTGGTTAAATAAAAGTGTGTCTTTATTTAGTAACTCTCTGGTTCAACACTATGGACACGTTAGTGGAATATTGGTTACGGCTAAAGACAAGGCACTTGACAATGACACGTTAAAAGTACACATGTGTGAAGTTCATGATTACACTAACAATAAATGCCCAAGTTTAGGTGCCACGGTAAAATAGGATGTGCTCGTCGAGCTCATTTATGGCTAAAATGGAGTTGTTGCTTTGACGCGATAAGATTTTCGAGCAGATCAATTACCCGATAACGGTGTACTTTTAACATGTGCTCCTCTAATTGAATGTTGTTGGGGAACTAGACATTTTAGAAAACTCGTGAACGACAACCAACCTGTCTTATTTACCCGCAACTGCAAACATGTCATGATATCTCCATTTTTGTAACGGCTAAAACTAAGTGTTTAGTCTCGTAAAATCCATGGTCAAAGTGGTCAATTGATACTTTTTACCTAAAATGCAACTTAAAGTGTCTAGTCTCGTAAAATCCTTATTCCTATTTTATACATATATATTTTTATTGTTGTAACTTAGCCGTGCACAAAAAAATCCGGTTCTGGAACCGACCCAGTGTACCAGAACCGGTCGTACCCGAACCGTAGGGTACACATGGTTCCAGTTCTTCCAAGAAAGTGGAACCGTACCCAAAACCGAACCGGTTCCACCTCAACGTGATCAAACCCGGACCCGACCCTACCCGAAACACCCGGTTAAACCGGTTAAAACCCGGTCAAATACCCGATCATACCCGGAACCGAACCCGGCCTTACCCGATTCTTGACTTTGTTGACCAAAACCGGACCCGGTTCCAACCCGGAACCGGTTCCTAAAAAAACCCAGTTTGTGCACGGCTATTGTAACTCCCCTGTCAATCGAGTTGTCGTGTAACCCTACTAGACCGAGTACTCAGCGAGTGATCCTTGACAACTCCTCATCGAGTTGCCAACTCCTAACGACTTTCCAACCATACCCATAGGTAGTGCCGTAGTGGTAACTTGAGCCTTCAAAAAAAGTGTTGAAAAATATGAAAAACAATATCAATGTTATGATATCTTGATCATTTTACTTGAGTCATGGATCCAAATTGAAAGGAAACAATGAAAATATGGATAATAGTTTCGAAGGTGCCCAATTTCACAACTTAGATCAAATTACCTAGACGGTTATGTGATTTTTTTAATAATGATGATAACTATAAAAAAATATCAACCTACTTCCATATGCACATTGACTTTCATTAAAATAAGTGGTTCACATAACAAAGTAACCACAAAACATCATAAAAATATTGGTGTTTTTTTTGTGCAGATAAGTGTTGTGAGCTCATAAGCTTTATTAACAATCATCTATAACCGTCACTGATTAGACAATTTTCATCTGATCTCAAGAGCCGTTTGATGGGATATGGAAGACTGATCATTCTGTCTATCACGAGTCGAATCATTTGGACCTTGTAAAATCAGATGATATAATAAAACTGTAACCAGACAACCCACATTTGCCTTAAACACAATTGCTCATGTAGATGATTGTAAATGAAGCCATACGCAGACAACCTACACTTGCCATAAACACCCATCTGATGGTCACAAACTAAACCATTTTCATACTACAAACTTAAAAACCATTATCAACAAAGCGAAGTATACCAGACGTCAATGTGCAGATGGAACGCGAGGAGCAATTACAATGATATCAACAACCTAAAATATATTCATTAAAGCATCAGTTGCACACAAATCTATCAAGTAACCTAAGTCATGAAACATCAAATCAGTAATCGGAGAGTTTTGTCCCATAACGAGTTGCCAACTTTTTAACACTCTCCTCCTTTTCAGCACCAACAATCAGCTCATACTTCCTGTGATTTACTTTTAAAGTCTCCAGCTGTTGATTATGCAGTTTCTGTTCTTCTAACTCTTGTTGCTATACAAAACCAATAAAAATCACTTATTTAACATTTATGTCATACAATGAATAAAACACCTGTTGTAAACAATTCACAAGTAAAACAAAACTACTAATTAGCCATATTTACCTCCATTAAAAACGCAGCCTCGGCAGCATGTTTCTTGACCAATGTCTTGATCTTGTTCGCCACCTCAAAGTTCTGATGGCTTGGATCCATCCAGTAGCACACTATCCTTTTCTGTTGCTTCTTCGGACGCTCATCAAACATCTCAGCTTGTGCTTTCAAGGCTCTCACCGGCCTCGGCATCCCAGAAATCATCAAAGGGGAATCACTCATCTCAAGGATGATGTCTTCCGCCTGTTTCACCGATTCCATTTCCACCAAAGCAGCATTAACTTTGCAAGACTTGAAGTAGGTAGGAATAAACTCCACGTCTTTGACGTTACCAAATTGATTCAAAGCTTTTTTAAGTACCTCTTCAGTAACCTGAGGCGACAGGTTATCAATGTAGATCGTCCGTTTTACTCTCTGTTCAAACTCAGCATACTTTTCCTCAACTGATGGTTCCATCAGCTAACGAAACTGCGAAAATGCAGCTTATGTAAAAACAAACCACAGCACTTGACACCAAATTTGCACAAATTATTAGAAAAAAATCACTAGTAATCAAATCCTTATGTAGCTAGGGTTTTCATCGCAACCGAACATTTTCAACTCTAATTTCCATATCATGTTACTCAAACAGATACAGTTTAATCTTTACACCATAATCATGAGCCCTAATTTCAAAGAACTAAACAAACTAGAAATGCAGGATACAGTTGTTGAAAAACATATCTCCGATTAAAAATTAAAAACCGAAACCCTAGCCCTAAACAACAGCAGCGTAACAAAGTAAATGATTCAACAAAAAATACAAGTTCGATTAAAAAATTGTACCTGTGGATGATTGATGAAAGCTTTGAATCGCTGAACGAACGAAAGAACGAACCAACGGAAAATAAACTGGTTACTTGTGTCGATTTGAATTCACTTTTTGCGTGTATATCTATGTTCTAGAAAGTTCAGCCCATTGGGCTGATAATGATAATTGACCATTGAGTGAGTTAGTTGGGTCACTTGTGCGGGTTAAAAACTTAAAACTATGCATGCAAAAAAAACCGGAAGTGATCCGGTGTACCCAAACCAGAACTGGACGTGGTGTACCCTAACCGTCAGGTATGCACGTGTTTTGGTTCCTCCAACAAATTGGAACCGGACCAGAACCGCTGGAACCGGTTCCACCTCAACACAGTCAAAATCCGGAACCGAAAAAACATGGTTAAACCGGTCAAATACCCGATCATACCCGGAACCGGAACCGACCCTATCCGTTGTTGACCAAAACTGAAACCGGTTCTTAAAAAAACCCAGTTTGTGCATGCCTAGTAAAAACTGGTTCGGTTTGGTCAAATTTTATCAAAGATAATTCGGCTTTGAAACAGGGTCAAGATAATTCGGTTCGTGTCGGGTTGAGACCACTTATGTTAAAACTAGTAACTGGTTTTTTATGTATTTGTTGACAATCTCTTGTTTTATGTCGCTTTATACATTGTTGGGATTGTTAGTGAAATTTTTTAAGTTAAGACTAATACCAGTCAGAATAAATTTCAGATTAATAAAATTCAATTTCCCTTTCAATGTTGAAGTCAAAAAAATACTGACTGAGACCTAACCGTCACATCGTGGTTTGGGTTGTGAACATGGTTGTTTAATATTTTCTTAAACCACTTATGGTGCAAAACGCATTCCTTTGTGGTAAATAGTATTACTGATCTCAACGCACCCAACTCCTAGCCTATGAGGTAGTTGAGTAAAGCTATGCTTCACTCCATTTTCCTAATGACGTTTTGGTGTATGTGGAAAGCCAAGAACGATCATACTTTAAACAATTTGGTAAAATCCGGCCGCGACATTATAAGTGAAGTAAAATCACTCTTTTTTTTCAAGCAAGACGAGAACTAAATTAAGAATTCTTCAATGGAAACAATGGTGTAAATTTATATTTTGATCACTGAATTCTAACATCTTAGTTCAAATAAAAAAACTATTTATTATGTTATAAATATACATCTAAATCAATAAAGTTATTAATCAATGTTACATGATGTTTTAGCGGCCTCGCATTAACTATTCTTCATAATCTTTATAACATTAATACTTTCAGGACAAAAAACGATATATTTTCATAAATTGTTAACAAATATTTGTTGATGGATAACCTATTAAAACTAACCATCGAGAAATATTTGTCATTTGTCAAATAAAAAAAACTATTTATTCTGTTATAAATATACATCTAAATCAATAAATTTATTAATCAATGTTACATGATGTTTTAGCGGCCTCACATTAACTATTCTTCATAATCTTTAGAACATTAATACTTTCATGACAAAAAACGATATATTTTCATAAGTTGTTAACAAATATTTGTTGATGGATAACCTATTAAAACTAACCATCTTGTTAACCATCAAGAAATATTTGTCATTTGTCTTTGACGGTAATATTTGTCTGCAAGACGGAAGACTTTTTAGCGAATTTTTTGTAGCCAACTGTTAAATTCTTGGCTTGGTTCCATTCGAATCGAGTCAAGTCACACAATAAATAGACACAACCAATTTACATTTCGATTGAATAATTTTTGCATAGCATAATATTATCAATATAACATCATTTAAGTTCATTTAAGTTTTGTACAATAAAGTAGCATGTAGATCATAGACGAGCAACAAGTTAAGTAGCAAAATTTATTTTAATATTTTGTAATTTTTTAGTCCCAATTTAAATGTCTATTTTTTTATTTTGGTTGTCGCAATTTAAATGTCAATTCTAAAAATATAAGTGTAATTTTCTGTTTTGTCCTAATTATTATTGATACAAAAGATGTCATTAATTTTAAATAAAAATATTATTATTATTTTATAATTAGAAAAGTATAATACTCAAATATTTTTCTAAATTTTTTTTTCTTTGATTCTCTTGACAATTAGTATGGAATGGAGAATAGTTTTTTTTACAAGGAATTTCATTTTTTAAAGGTAATCATTACTCATTTGATCATCTAGGTTCTAAAGTACGCATTAATACAAGTTTAAGTGGCGTAATAATTAATACTCCAAAAATTTTCAGTTTAATAATAACAATCTTTATATAATATAGTAAAACGTAAAAAACTTATGTGACACATTTTTAAAGCTTCTGACTTATGTGGCATCATATATATAATATAGCAAAACGTAAAAAACTTATGTGGCACATGTTTAAAGCTTCTGACTTATGTGGCATCATATGAGAGTTTATCTAACATTAATGATTTTTTATTTAAAATATGTATATAAAATCTACCTATTCTAATAATTGAGTAACACATCCACATGTCACTATTTTAACTACTCTACATAGGATTTTGCTTAGGTGTCATGTTCTTAATTAATTTGATGGAGAGTTTTTAGACGGGTCATGGTATGCTCCATATTCGAAATAACCCGATATGTTTAAATTAAAAATTCACAAATTATCATCAATTATCTCCTAACCCGATATGTTCAAATACAAAATTTATCAATTAATTATCATGATCTATATCTTAACCCGATATGTACCAAGTATCATGAATTATCTCTTAACCTTATATGTTCAAATAAAAACTTATCAATTATTATGATTTATCCTAACCCGATATGTTCAAATTAAAGTTTTACCAATTATCATTAATTATTTCATAACTCGATATGTTCAAATAAAAAAACTAACAATTATCATGAATTATCTCCTAACCCGATATGTTCCAATAAAAATTTACCAACTATTATAATTCATATCCTTTATTGTAACATATGATTTTTTATATGAATATATTTGTAAATATCCAAATCGATTTAATAAGAGATATGTTAAAAATAAATTTGATATGTAATTAAGTTAAAACCTATAAAACTAAAATCTGTGTAGTACACGGGTACTAATCTAGTATATTATAATAAAATTAAGTACATTTTTAGTCCCCTAATATTTTAGAGAATTCTGAAAAATTTAAGAGTATTTATATTTTTAACCCTCTATTACAAGGGGTGTACATGAGTCGGTTTATATTTGATAGGGTCTAAAAATGAAACTTATGGATAAAGTTAATAATAACATACAATTAAATACCTCGGTGTTTTATAAATATACCTAACATTTTTATATGATTTTTTTAAAAAAATAAACTACACCATAAAACTAAGCACTTTATGATGTACAAATTTAAGTATAATATTGTTATACTAAAAGTCTAATTTTTTTAAAGTATATCATGTGTTCCGGTTTACCACAGTTCTGTCTCAAAACTAATTGGAACATTCATGAATATTTTTAAAAGCATCACTTGAATGTTGTGTTCCCGAGCGTAGCGCGGGCACTAAACTAGTAAAATATATATATATATATATATATAAGAGTAAACTGTAGTTTTAGTTTCTGTGTTTTGATATCATTAACAGGTTTATTTACTTCTTAAGTGTTAATCCTTGTAATTTTATATATTCTTAACAGAAATTGTCCCGAATACTACTCTATCCAATTTTCTGTTAGGTATCCATCATATGCAAAGTAAAGTTGTCATTTCTCCCATTTTTTGACAGAAAAATGTCAGAGAAATATAAAAAGTTTACTCACTATTCCAATTAAATACCTCAAACTTTTTTTATTTCTCTAAAGTCACTGAATTTTTATAAGTGTTTAAATCTTATGTAATAATTTTACAAATGTTTGAATTTTTTGAAATTCAGTTGGGCAAATGAAAATATATGAATTATGATTATTAAAAAGTGAAAAAAAAAATTCAGTTACTTTTAATCGGGATCTAAAAGTGAAAACTAAGGATTTACAACTTAATAACAAAGTTGTAAATTTTTTGAGTTTAAGTAAAATTTAATAAAAATAGTCACTAACTAGTATCCAAAGTTTATACATGTTTCATTTGCCCAACTCAATTTTAACAAATTCACATAAGTAAAACTATTACATAGGATTGAAACACTTAATGAAACTTCAGTGAATTTAAAGAAGTAAAAAATGTTTCAAGTATTTAATTGGAACAATTGTCAAACTTTGTTACATTTTTACGAAGTTACTCCTTTTTAACATATGACTAAATAAAATGCTAACATACGCGTTGACTTAAATAAAAATATGAAAGAAATGATAATTTTACCCCTCAAATGCATACGGAAGAAAAAGTCAAAAATACATAATAAGATGAGTAAATTACATTTTTTGGCCTTTATAATAAGGCAAATTACGGATCGTGGCCTTTATTTTAAATTTTTGCACTGGTTGGCCTTTATTTAAATTTTTCTCACGGTTTTAGGCCTTTTTAGTAACAAACGTTAACTTTTTCTGTTAAGTTCCCTCATGTGCAACGCACATGAGGGCATTTTAGTCATGTCGCTAAAATTAAATTTTGTAATTTGCCTTAAAATAAAAGCAAATTAAATTTTAAATTTTGTGACATGTGCTAAAATTAAATTTTGTAATTTGCCTTAAAATAAAGGCAAATTAAATTTTAAATTTTGTGACATGTTCCACGTATATCTTATTATTACGTGGCGTGTAACGATTCTCTGACATGTCGCTAAATGCTAGCTAGGTAATATTAAATTTTGTGGATTATAGTTGAATTGTTTCATAATTGTTCGGTTAATCGTTAAATGGTTGGACTAATAGAGAAACAAGTCAAACAACCTTTAATTTTAAAATAGTCATATATTTGGATTGGATAATTGAGTTTATTCTGGTAATGATCTTAATTATTTGGATAGTCTAGATTTTTTTTAGAACGGCAGCAGTTTATAATTATTTACACCAAATATGTCAATATCTGGATTAGAACCCAGGACCTCCAAGAGAGGCAAAGCCTCCCACCTCCCTCTTAACCACTAGGCTAAGAGATCATTGGCATTTGGATAGTCTAGATAGTTATTGGCTTTACGATAAATTTTTTTAAATGTGTTAATTAGTTTATAATCTATCTAATAAATTAAGGTTTTGAGGGTCTATTTTTTTAGGGGGGGAGGGGATCATTGTTTATATAAGGAAGTTTAAGAGGGAAAAAAAATAAACTACAAAGTTGATATAGACAAACATTTATGATTAATGGTAGTTTTACAAAAATATTTACAAATCTTTAAATATAGTGATTATATTTTTTTAAAAATATTTTTATTTAACTCATGTGTAGCACACGGGTATTAAACCTAGTTAGTTTATATTTTAACATATTAAAAACTCAATTTAATTATTTTTTTTAGTGCCAATGTCTAATTTTCTTAGCGGCCGGTATCAAAATTTCATGGACTCGGTGTCAGATGTTTTTAGGGTCGGTGGGGATTGATCATGCACATAACAAACAAAAGAAATTCACAAAGTGCGGGTAACCCCCATAATCACAATTATGTCTACCGCTAACACTAGTCATTAATCTGTCGCTACTATTTTCGTCGGTTATTCCCCTTGATGGTATGATAAATAGTATCATCCACAACCTTTTTCTTGACAACGAACCATCGACAAATTTTATTCAGTATCAAATTTCACCGACGAATTACTTATATAATCATCCACTAACAATACTTTTTTTAATAGTGAGATCCACTAACTCATGGCAATCCAAGAAAGGCCATGACTGTTTATGCCTAAATCCGAAAATTTTTTGTTGTTAAAGTGTTGAAGTTGACATGAAAAAATACATGGTATGACTTAAATACATCTTTTGTATATCAAGACTTGCGGTACCTTAGAATTTGCCATGTAAGTGTAAAAAACATTTAATTCTAAGAGCTGTTTGTTTCACTTTTTAATGGTTCAGTTCAGTATTTAATCATTCAGATTCAGCATTCGGAGCGTTTGTTTCATAAAAAAAGAGTCTCTGAATGGTTTCGTTAAGTGCTGAATGGTTAAGAGATTGAAAGATGTTAAATGGAACTGAATGAAGCATATATCAAACGTACTATCACCTGAAGTTCTACCTTAATATTCTTTCTATTGATAGAAACTCTTAATGGTTCAGACCTTTTAACCATTCAACACTTAATGATTCAGATTTTACCAAAAAGCCCCTAAAACTCATAATTACTCTTTACCTTACTTTTTTTAAATGAGTTATTTCCTAAACTAACTACTAAAGGGTTTTGTCTAATGATTACAGCCTAACTGGTTGAAGACACTTGGTTTTACAGTGGTGGTCCATGGTTCTAACCTCTCTGCCTGTGAGATTTTCCCGGTTAAACGCCTAGCCAAACTCCGATGTCAAATGGGCCCGGTTAAGACAACATATTGATCGGAGTGGGATGGTGGGTTCCCCATTACGGGGATGCGACCGGTTGGTTGCATAAATTGAAACTCGCCGTTCAAAAAAAACTACTAAAGGGTTTTACCTTATCTTTTTTTCCCAACTAACCCATAACTTTAATAATATGTCATACCTAACTCATTACTCTCACAAAACTACTGCTTTGCACAAGAGTTGACATATATACAACATTTGACCCCTAACTTTGGCAATATTATTATTTCTTTAATCACAATTGACTCTAAACTTTGACAATATTACAATTTTAATCACAATTTTGACATACCACAACTGACACTAACTTTAATAATTTTATCATTTTAATCCCTAACTTTGATATATTTACCACTCTCACCTCAACTTTGTATATATATAAACTATTGTCCTCCATTTTTTATTTATTTTTTCAAACTTACACCGCAACTATGTTAATGTCACATGTAACGTGCTTGACCATATTAAACGAGCTCTAACTAAGACTCGACGACAACATCATGTGACCCTTCTCACAATCCTAGTGTATGCTATAACTAAATAGTGATTAAATCTGATGATGACACTATGTGGTAAATGGAGTATATCCCTTACTTGTAAGGGCTAAAATCATATAACATACAGCTTTTTATGTTAATTAAAATAAGCATATTGGTAAAATAAATAAATAAAAAGATTAAGATGCGTGGATTAAATGTCTGTCAAATAAAAAACTAAATTATGGTTAAATAAAAAATTAAAAACTAAAGGGTTATTGGATTTAAACACCCCCCAACTATTGGTCATTGGCCGTTGTCACCTCCAAGTATCACTTTGGCCAATAACACTCCCAACTAAATACTTTGGTGTCCGTATCACCAAAAGTTAACCAAATCACTAACGCCGTTAAGTTTTGCTGACGTGGCACGGTGACGTGTCCTATCTCTCCTTACGTGGCACGGTGATGGCGGCCAATGATCAATAGTTAAGGGTGTTTAAATCCAATAAGGCAATAACCCATTATTTATCTATATTTAACTAGGAATTGACCTGTGTCACGTGATGCGACGACCGGGTTTTAGTTGGTGCATATGTCTTGTCATATTTGTGACTTCGTTACATGCGTTATGTTATTGATTATCTCTTGCACGTTATGGTGTAATATTATGTCTTGTACCTTGCAACTTAATGACGTCAAAGTAATTAAAAAAACTAACTAAAACAAAAGAATATACAAAGAAAAAAAAGTTTAAAAAGAAGAAAAAAACAAAAATATCCAGCCCTCGTGTAGATGTTCAATGCACATCATGACCACTTGATCCAATATGACACTGTTAACTAGGATTTTTTTTGTACAATATAATGGTATAAATAAATTTTCGCTTTTATGGTGTTTATGGATTAAATGTTGTCTTAATTCTGCCCAGTCATCAATTTTATTAAATAGGTCGCTTACTCGGAAGTTAACTTGAAAAGAGGATCGAGACAGGGCGACCCCCTTTCTCGCTTTTTGTTCTTGCTGGTGATGGAAGCGTTTAATTACTTTGACACGTTACATTGCAAGGTACGAGGCATTATACTACACCAGAATGTGCATGAGATAATCAATAACGTAACGCATGTAACGAAGTCACAAATATGACACGACATATGAACAAACTAAAACCCGGTCATCGCATCACGTGACACAGGTCAATTCTTAGTTAAATATAGATAAATAATGGGTTATTGTCTTATTGGATTTAAACACCCTTAACTATTGATCATTGGCCGCCATCACCGTGCCACGTAAGGAGAGATAGGACACGTCACCATGCCACGTCAGCAAAACTTAACGGCGTTAGTGATTTGGTTAACTTTTGGTGATACGGACACCAAAGTATTTAGTTGGGAGTGTTATTGGCCAAAGTGATACTTGGAGGTGACAACGGCCAATGACCAATAGCTGGGGGTGTTTAAATCCAATAACCCAAAACTAAATTATGGTTGAAACTTTTTCAACCTTAAATGTTAACGACTATCACTTCTACATAATCATCCAATATTGACTACTGACACTTCCAACATCTGCGAAGTCAACAAACCGAATCTCATATATTCATTCCAATATCCGCGAAGTCAACAAACCGAATCTCATATATTCATGATCCTAATTAGGCAGGTTAAAAAGTAAAAAAAAAAAATTTACTTTCAAACTATAATGTAAGCCTCATACCCAGCATTAAACAAATCTTGAACAATGATCCTCGTCTCTGATATGGCCTACATTCCCTCTCTTGACCAAAAGAGAACATTTTGTTTTGTTATGTGAATCGGCTTGAAGAGCGGTTCAGTTGCACACATACACAAGAACCTAATAAATTGTCCATTGTCCGGCTATAACATCTTTTAACTTTCTCTAATAATCATGACATTGGTCTCTTAACGTTTTTCTAGTGGAAACTATTTTATTAGAAAACGGAACCATTAGCAAGTGGGAGGCTTGAGAGATTAGTCTATGTGATTGTAACAATTTTTGCATAGTGGATCTTTCTCTTTGGAGGCCCGTGGTTTTTCTCTGGTTTTGGAGTTTCCACGCATATTCTTGTGTTCAGTTATATTTCTCTATTGTTTGCTTTGGGAGGGTTGTTGGGATCCTCGAGACTGCTTGTTTCATAACAAGTGGTATCAGAGCTCCAGGTTTTGGGGGAGGTCTCGGTTTAATTTAGACGGAATCCGATTTAGTCTCACCAGCCACACACACTTGACATTTAAAGGCACAAATGAAAGCCATATAATTGGATCGATCAAGATTAGAAGGGGATAGATTATAATCAAGCAATTGTCTTATTGATTTTGTCGAGAATGCAACATACTCATCTTCATGCTAACACCATTCGTCTTTTTCGTGGAACGGGAAAATAATTGTAGCCGATGTAGAAGGATATGTATCCTTTGAGCTTCCATACTCGGTAAACCTAGGTTTATCCAGCCATGAGTCAAAGTATCTGAATGGGATAAGCCCATAATCATAGACAACAGTGTTGAAAATAATAGGACGATGATCTGAGTGCTTACGGGGGAGCGCCGTTAAAGATCACACAAAGCCAAAACAAAAATCACACAAAAATTTTGTCTAACTTACTCTACTTCGTGCCATTTGAATTCATATACGTGAATCTAGCACCTCTCATGCTGTATTCTAATAGATCTACTTCGTTGAAGTCCCTTGGAATAATTCAAACCCCATAGTACATAGATTTCAGCTGAATAATCTTATCCCATAATTCAGATTTCAAATTTTGATCACTATATTCAGCTTAAAATTTTTTAGGCACATACATATTTATCACCATGACGTTTTGACTGCACCCGCTCACAGTATCGATATTGAGTTGAAAATTCCTATCTGGAAGAAGGCTCTCTGAAATATTTTTCTACGTTTGCAGAATTTTGATTTCCGTCATCGACTTCGTTCAATCTCTCCTCCAAATCCTTAACATTCCCCACATTGGCACAAAAGCAACCATCACTTACCAAATGAGTGAAACTGATTCCATATATCCTTATTCGTCCAACCCTCCTGAATATTGTTGATGTAAAACGAGGTTATAACATGTTCACCTCTTTCTTCTTATGTTGGCCGCCTTCGAACTATCCATTGACAATGTTCTCTTGATCCTCTTTCTTCCTTCTTCTAAGGTCTTTTAATAAATCCTTATATAATATAGCAAAACCAAAAAAGCTTATGTGGCATCATTTTAAAGCTTCTGGCTTATGTGGCATCATTTGAGAGTTTATCTCATAATAATAATTTTTTTATTTAAAATATGTATATAAAATATATTATAATAAAATTAATTACATTTTTGTCCCCCTAATATTTTAGAGAATTCTGAAAAATTTAAAAGTATTTATACTTTTAACCCTCTACTACAAGGGGTGTACATGAGTCGGTTTATATTTGATAGGGTGTGAAAATGAAACTTATGGATAAAATTAATAATAATATACAATTAAAGACTTCAGCGTTTTATAAATATACATAACTTTTTTATATAGATTTAAAAAAAATAAACTATACCATAAAACTGAGCATTTTATTCTCTTTAATTTAAGTATAATATTGCTATACTAAAAATTTAATATTTAAAAATATATTTCGTGTTTCGGTTTATCACGGTTTTGTTTCAAAACTTATTGGAACGTTCATGAATATCCTTAAAAGCATCACTTGAATGTTGTGTCCCCGAGCGTAGCGCGGGCACTAAACTAGTAATAATATATATTAAATTTTATTGTTATTGTTAAAGTCTTAGTTTAATTTTTTTTAAACTTTCAAATTTTTTTCCTAAACTTCAAATTTTATTAATTTCTTTAAATTAATTTTATTGACTTGAAGTTGTAATATACGATCGATAATACTACACCGTAACGTTTGAGACATATTACAACTTTTTATATAAAGTCACATATGTGTCGCGTTGTTAATATAATTATCGTAAGACATGACACCACAAGTTGATGTAATCATTGTAACGCGTCTAACGAAATCACACACGCGACGCTACAACTGCAACACATGGTATATGTCAAAGATAAAAACACACCAACTAAGACCGACAGATGCATCATGCGGTTCAAATATGACGATGTTATTTAGAAACAAAAGGTCCGAATTAAAAAAAAAAAAACAAAAAAGATATACCAATCATGGGCAAAGGAGACATGTGTGTCCCTTTGTTTTATTCATCAAGAGACAAAAATCTGTGTCCCTCGATGTCCACTACACGAACAAAATTCTTAATTTTGAACGAGACTTGCAACCGAAATTCCAAAACAAGACAATTTCATTCTTTAATATTTCCTAGTACATCAAAAGTAGTCCTCTATTTTCTCTTCTTTTTTACTCTAAAAAAGCCAAACTTCTTTATATTAGGCCGAAACTTGAATCAATCCCACTTAATCAGGAGATTAACTAAGATTTAATAACCATCTAAAACAATTATTTAATACTAAATACAAATATTATTTAAGTTTAATAACTAAATTATTAAGTACCGACAAATGTTAATCCCAATTAATACTTTAACCAGTGAAAATTTCAATTTTTGTTCATGCCACCAATAAGTAATTTAGTCTAACATATGTCAACTTCGTTTTGTTCTAATGAAGTAGGTATGACATGTCACGAAAACGAAACAAAAGTCGTATGAAAAGTCTCACTTGAAACCGAAAAAACTATTTGTAATCAGTTATAGATTTTAAAAAGAAAATAGATTGAAACTTACCTTATAAAAATCAATCTAACCAAGAAACCTTAATGAAAAATCATCACCCCTTGACGCTAAATACCTTCAAAAAGTTGATCATTTACATGAACAAAATAAAAAATGTAATTGTGACATCACACACTAATTGCTATTAGTAACAAATGTAAAAGTTATAATTGTCACTTATATCAAGTAATTAATTAACCATTTAGATTATTAAAATCTAGTTATCCAACATCAAAACTAATGATATTCAATTGCAAAAACATTGGATTAGAAGATTTTATTAACCAAACAACCAAATTACAAAAGTTGAGAACTTGGATATCATCATCATCTTTAATTAACAATAATCATCTAATCGGACTCGGGTTCGGGTTTGGGTTTCTTATTCAAATCCGGTTTCTCTTCAAACCACCGTGGCTTGACATCAAACCCGGGCGGCGCGTCATGTTCACGTGCACATCTACTCTCCGCATCAACCCTAGCTCCGACCTCCGTCGCTTTCTTCCGAATCGTCGCCGCCGACACCTCATCAAGACCACCGTAACACGCCAACAATTCCGGGAAGTTCAGCCTTGCCGATGGTCCCCGGAGATAAAACACGGCGGTGTCGTAGGCTCTGGCGGCGGCGACGGGTGTTGAGTAAGATCCGAGCCAAATTCTTGATCGTTTGTTTGGTTCACGAATCTCAGCAACCCATTTTCCCCACTTTCGCATACGTATGCCTTTGTATGGTCGTTGGTCGGATTTTCGTTTCGCCGGAGATGATGAACAGCTGCAACGTGAGTCTGATTCGTTGGTGATAACGACGCCGTTTCGATCTTCCATCGTTATATATTACCGGCGATTTGACCTAGGGTTAGAGGTGGTTTTGATGAGTAGATTAGGAGGAATTTGTTTTTTGGGATGAAAGAGAGAGAAATGGAGTTTGGAGAGTTAAATACTTGAAAACATAAAAATAATACTTCAAATTTTATTTTATTTTTTTTTTATTTTTAATTAAAACCTACAATCACCATACGGAAATTGAAACATGTAGTGGCTGTTTGACAACTGCTGAATGATTAAGTGCTGAATGGTTAAGAGGTCTGAATGGTTAAGAGGTTCTACCAATGGGAGGGATATTGAGGTAGAACTTCAGGTGATAGTTAGTTTGGTATATGCTTCATTCAGTTTCATTCAGCATCTTTCAATCTCTTAACCATTCAGCACTTAATTGAACCATTCAGAGGCTCTCTTTTTATGAAACAAACGCTCTGAATGCTGAATCTGAATGATTAAGCACTGAACTGAACCATTAAGAGGTGAAACAAACAGCCCCTTAGAAATATAAGGGTTGTTTGGTATAGCGTCTTAATAGTTAAGAGATATCATGGAAGGATTGTTTGGCAGCATCTGAATAGATAAATGCTAAACCAATAAGAAACCTGAATCATTAAGTGTTGAATCAGTAAGTGGTCTGAACCATTAAGAGCTGGTATATTGCTTAACTATTTAAAGGCAAATGTCTTAGCCATTCAGACATCTGCTCGCGAAACAAACACTCTGAACCATTAAGTGTTGAATCATTCAAACATATAAACCATTAAGTGTCTGAAACACACTGTCCCTAAGTCAGAATGGTTAACAGGTAACATTAAGAGGTACCATCTTAACCATTCAAACTTAGAGATATTTCTTAATCACAAATTTTTGTAGATATAATTATTGTATTTAAAGATTTGTAAATATATTTGTAGAAATATCATTAATCACAAATTTTTTGCTACATCAACTTTTCCATATAATTTTTTCCCTCTCAAAATTCTTTTTAACCATTAAGAGGTTATGAACCATTAAGATGATATTTCTTTACCATTAAGTGCTGAATCATTCAGACATCTGAACCATGTGCTACACACGGGTTAAATAAAAATATTTAAAAAAATTATATTTATTGTATTTAAAGATTTGTAAATATATTTGTAGAAATATCATTAATCACAAATTTTTTGCTACATCAACTTTTCCATATAGTTTTTTCCCTCTCAAAATTCTTTTTATAAAATAAATGATTTTCCACAAAAAAATAACCTCCTAAACCTTGATTTATTATATAAAAGATAGGTAGATTCACAACATATTTTGCATATATTTATGAGCAGTTTTGCATATTTTCGGAAGCGATTGTTAGTGAAGACAAGATAATTTTATTGTTATTTGTGTATTTGGAAAGTCATTCACCCCCGGTATGTTTATAATATTTTCTTGAAAGTGGTTTTGAGTAGATGAAAGTCATATATGATAATAATAAAAGTAGAGAAAGTATTATTTAATTGAAAAAAAATATTTTTTTATGTAAGAACCACCGGTTGATTTTTTTTAACCAGTAAATTAAACATACCATGTTAACATTCGCCATGTTATGAACCGATATTAATCTATACCTCCGAAAAATCATCCCTAGCCTCAAATCCAAAGGTCAATCTTTACAACTTAAAAATTCATAGCTGTCTTAAAAATTCATAGCTGCAATTGACAACTGAAAATTAATTTTAATAAAAAAGTTAATAGTGTTATTTTTGTTTGATAATGTTATATAAAATCGTACGACAATAAATGGATGCTTGTATTAAATTAAATAAATGATACAAATCGTACGATATTAAATGTATATTGGTATGAGGCGGTTCTTAATTTTGGCTCTAGGTCATGATTCTAAATCGAGGTCTTCTAGTGCCGCTTCACATTTGTGTCATACTCTTGTGTGACCACTTCCGTCAAATATGGTGTTCAAAAAGGTTAAAATTAGAATGTTGAATTTGAGTATAAAACTTCTAATTCAAAACAATCAAATAATTTTTACTACATCATCCTTAAGGCATATGGCATACTCTTGTAAAAGCTAGATAGCGTCACATTCCTTTCACACGACAAAGGTATACCGGTGGGAGAATACGTTTTATAATAAAATTATTTTTGAATTAAATTAGATACCGCTATTTAGTATTGACTGGTTTAGGTTTTTATTCATGACCATGTAAATCACTAAATCTCTCACATACCCACTCAAGCCCTCTCTTACACCAGGACCGACTCTAGTGGAGGGGTAGGACAACCGCCTGGGGCCCAGTTGCTTTAGGGCCACCAAATTTAAGTTAACACTTATAGCGGTTATGGTCTTATTATAGAATTTTGTTTTTTATCTTGCCCAAAGCTAGGGATTTTTAGGAAAACGTAAGATCGACCTTGTTTCACACCATAGGAGGTGGTGTGACTTTCCACACGGTAAAAGAGTTCACGTCCCATTTCATAGTAGTACAATGCATGCTTTTAGAGGTTAAATGAGTTGTAATTCTTTCCAATGCTTTAATGACCAAATGTGTCAATGTTTTAGTAGATGTTACAAGATATTATGTTATCTTTAACATTCTAAGGGACTGTTTGGCAAAATCTGAATCATTAAGTGCTGAATGATTATGAGATATGAATCATTAAGGGGCTTTATTAGTGGAATGGATGTTGAGATAAACTTCAAATGAATGCAAAGTTGGTATATGTTTCATTCAGCATCTCTCTATCTTTTAATCATTCAGTACTTAACTGAACCATTCTCAGATGTTTTTTTTTTGTGAAACAAATGCTCTGAATGCTGAATACTGAATGATTAATTACTGAACTGAACCATTAAAAGATTAAACAAACAGCCCCTGAGATATATTCAAGGAATTATATATAACGAATCAAAGTAAGATCAGTTTCGACATGATCTTGATATCACATTATACATTGTCCTTCATTGAGATCATGAAGTAGAAACATATGACTGACTTTTACAAACATTTCGTATCTTGATCGTTTTAATTAGGTACTAAACGCGGCCTCTTTGTTTGAACTAAACATTATTGAATTAACGTCTAGCTAGTACGTACTTTAATGTGTTACAACAATAAGCACGTACCCAATGTTATCATTTTCAAAACAATAATATTTTGTAACCAGTTATGGATTTAAGGATTATAACACATGGGTTATGGATCGGGTCGATAAACTGAAGGTTTAAAACCCATAAAAACTCTTTGACTTTCATTGACCGATTACTACGATTAGGACCGCCTAGCCCCGTCTAGAACCGCCTACCGATTAATGGATCGATTTTAAAAAATCGACAAGATAACTCACTGATTACCGGTTAATCACCGATTAATCGACCGCCTAAGCCGATTTTTACAACACTGGTCTTATATAGTCGTTACGATATAAGAAATTTTGCGACGGATCTACACAATGACTACTGGTATATAGTGTTATAAGTTGGTAAGAGAAGTTATGATCATACACATCTATGATATATCCAATATTTGAATTATGTCGTATATTTTTTAACAATGACATCGTGTATATTCGGACGATAACACATTAATTAAGAAAAAATTAAGCATAATAACAAGACAAATTGGACTAAAATAATCCCAACTAACAGCTATTGGCCGAGAATAATCCCAACTCAGTTTATTCCCTTCAGTGATCCCAAATCCAACTTTTTTGGCCTACAGTGGTCCGCCGTTAAGTGCACTTAACGGCCGTTAACTTTTTTTTTTATTTTTTTCGAATTTCAAAACAATGTTTTATGGATATTGATCGGGAGAAGGATACGATTCAATTGATGTAAACCTTACCTCGAACGGGTATTTCAAACGACAGAACGGTCTTCAATCGGGTGTTTAAACCCTAACGGTGCTTCAACCGGATGTCAAAATTAAATCATTTGGAGCAACAATTGGAGGTAAGGTTTACATCAACTAACTCGTATTCTCCTCCCTATCAAAATCCCTAAAATATCGGTTTGAAATTCGCAAAAAATAGAAAAAAAGTTAACTGCCGTTAAGTGCACTTAACGGCGGACCACTGTAGGCCAAAAAAGTTGGATTTGGGACCACTGGAGGGAATAAACTGAGTTGGGATTATTTTTGGCCAATAGGTGTTAGTTGGGATTATTTTAGGCTAATTTGCCTAATAACAATGGTGAAAAAATCCATATTTGCAACCGACTACTTATGTCATACATATAATCATATTTTAATTTTCTAAATCTTTGTTTATCTTTAAGAAAAACTTTATATTATGAGTACACTTAATATTCGTAAATCAAGAGTATGAATATTTCTACTTTTTCTGTTTGCAATTATTTTTCAATAAATATGATTTTATCAAATGAAGATGTACAACAAAAATATATATAAAAAAGTACGAGTATATCTATCTATACTACGTTAATATATATATTGAATGGGTAAGATGGTAATTACTCATTTCTTAAAATTTCAACAATTTTCTTTTTTGGTATACTAGGAACATGTTTTCCCAAATAAGATTTAACAATTTTCAATCTTGTTGATTTATTATACAACTAGGTTAACACCCGCGTGTTCATGCGGATAAAACAATAAAAAATGAATAAAATGGTATAATTTTAATTTTTAAACAGTTAAAATTAAGCAAAGATTACAAAATTTTATAGATAATTAAAAACATTTGATTAAATATGCTAAGAGTAATTGTTATGCTGACAAGTGGCACAGTGTGGTGCCATTATTTAGCAATTTATTATAAGAGAAGATTTTCTGAAATTTAAGTTTTTTTCAAACAAGATTCAACAATCTTTTTACCTTAAATTCTTATATTTATTTTTATATTATTTTTTTCGTTCAAACGATTTAATATGTTTTTAAAGTACTATGTTTACAACTAATTTATTTTTTATTTAAGTGTTTGTTATTTTTTATTCAAGTGTTTGTTAAGAAAACTAACAAAAGTACTATACAATAGAATTCACATACACTTTTTTTCTAAATTGTCATTAATGCACCATCAACGTTGCTACATCGCACGTGTACCCTACTAGTATCATCATATACGTATTATTATAAGAAGGTTAATGAAATATAAAAACTAAAATCGTTCACTGTTTTGAAAATGTTGGTTTGGGAAGATGTACCTACCAAAATTTAATGTAGGAGTTGGTCAGTGGCGATGGATATAAAAAAAACTATTTGTTATACTCCATTTTCTATATATGTTTAAAATGTAAATACGTTTAGTCTGTCGATTTAAAAATCTATTATACGGAGGTAGAAAAGGATGTGTCGGTTAAATAAATTAATAAATATATAGATTTTAATATAAAATTGTTTGTAATGGCCATTTAAATATTAGTATATGAGAGTACAAAGAGGTGTGTCGGTTATTTAATGGATGAAATTATACAAAATATTATTATATTATTATTCAGTAAATTAGTTTTAATAATAATGTCAGTTTTGTATGAGGTAATGTAATGAATGAGTAAAATGAAATGACTGAGAATAAAATAGATCATTTCATTTTGTTATCTTGTTTGCTTACTTTACAGAAATAGAATGAATAAATTATTACATTGTGTTTGGTATGAAAGAAAAGACAAAGAATGAAACACAATTCACTAAAAATGACAAAAATATATTTTCATAGTTATGGGTCGGATCTTGGTTAAGGTCATGCATTGGGTCATGGTTTGATACATGTGTCAATGCATGAGCCAGGTCATAAGTCAAATCATGGTTTGGGTTATGGGTCGTGACATGGTTTGACATAGGTCGAGCCATAAGTCGAGTCATGGTTCGAGGAATGGGTCGGGTCACGAGTTGGTTCATGGAGCGGATCGTGATTTGGTTCGTGTTTCAGGTCAGGGTCAATTCATAGATCGGGTCATGAGCCGGTTCATGGATCAGTTCATGGGTTGGGTCCTGGAACAGGCCATGGCCCGGGTCATGGTTCGAGACACGTCTTAGGACATGAGTCGGATCATGGTTCGGGACGTGGATCGACATGGGTAAAGGAATGGGTCGGGACATGAGTTGAATCATGGTTCGGGTACGGATCAATTCATGGCACAAATCGTTAGTCGAATCATGGATTGGGTCATGGGGCCTTGGGTCCGGTCAAAATTTTAAGTATCATAATTTTCATATGATTTGTTTGTCTTCACGACACACTACACGTCACGTTTTCAGAAATAAACAAAGTTAACATGAAATAGATTGTCATTGTTACAAGTAACAAAAATGTAAATTGAGATTCTCAATTTTCAAATTGTTAGTTAGGATTATTTTTAATCAATAGTTAAGTATTTAGATTGTTAAAATTTAATTATCCAAAAATATGTAATATTATGATTTGTTATTTTGTTATGATGATGTATGGTTTCTCTCTTAGAGTAGACGGAGTGGATGTGGGGTGGGTGCAGCCTCGAATCGTCCCCGCACGGGCACAACGTCTCAACCCCTTTGGCCCCGAAAAATGGTGTCCAATTTGGTGTGTTCTCCCCGAGAGCCTCCTCGAGAATTTGTGACCTCTTGAAGGTAAGCCACCTCCCCACAGCTATTTTTTGAACAGTAAAAAAATATAAAAAATTTAACTTTTTCTTTAATTACACAATATACTATTTATACTAAACTAAACCAAATATAAATCACACTCTCATTTATAAAAAAATTCAACCACAAACAAAAATCTCTTTATATTTTTACTAAAATTAATATATCAAGAAACTCATCAACCCGAGGCACTCGTACCACCCGAAGCAACGTGCCACTAGATGCTGTAATTCACAACGCGGTTGAGGCAACCGGGGTGGCTCATCCCAACCTAACCAACCCCAACGCGCCGGGTTTCACAATACACCATCAACGAAGTCGGGTTTTCTCATTATAGCTCCTCACGTTGGGGTTGAGAATTTTAGTTTTTTTGTTTTTTTTTACTCGTTTTGTATTTTTTTTATATTAACCGTTTTTTTGTAGAGTTAGGTTATACTACAAAGAATAAAAATGATAAAAAGTGTAAGAAGGATTTTTAAACCATTAGATTAATTTTTATGGTTGAAATCAAGTTCTAGAAAAACATGTTAGTGGATGGGTATTTTTGTCACAGTCACTTTTGTTGACTTTCTCTCTCCACACGCAAGACACATGTCAACTACCCCATTTTTTTGAAACGTTAATAACTTTTACATACGACATTATTTTTAGATAAAAATTACACTAGAAAAACAAATATTTTTTATCTTCGAAACGCGTATAGTATTAATATAAAAAATAGAAATTTTTTTATTCATGTTTTTCAGCTTATTGTGTAATATCATGTCATTGTGTTATATTATAAGTTGTGTAAAATCATGTTTTTCAGCTCATAATGTAATATCATGTCAATGTATTATATTATAATTTGTGTAACGCCATGTTGTTTAGCTCACTCTTAGGTCATTGTGTGGTATTGTATCATTGTTAGATCATTGTATCATATTGTGTGTAAAAAACAATCATTAATTTAAATGTTACACGTAACTGCAAATTGTTAATGTATATATTTTAGTAGATCGTAGTATTAAATTATGTGTTAATAAAATATCATTGTGTCACAACAAATGTTTATATACTAATATACAAAATCATTTTTTGGTACAAACTATGAGAAAAACAAAATGGCAAAAAAACACAATGACATATTAAAAAGATATTATAATTCGCAATATAAATCGAATTTCAAAAAAGTGATTCGGAGACATTGTTTCTCACGTCGTCCTCCTTCATAAAAAGAATAAACGAATTTTTTTTTAAAGATTTGATATTAGGGGACCAAAAATGAGTTAGTTTTATTATAATACTAGTTTTACACCTGTGTGTTACATAGGTGGGGACATAGAAAACAGATAAAATTAACCAACTTTTATTTTTGTTTTTAATTAAGTTATTCAAACTTTGTATGTTTCAATTAGATAACTTCCCTTTAAAAATGTGTTTCAATCTTAGGTAATTAACTTGTATAATAGATAAACATTAACTTCCAGAAGGACAACTTAAAGAACAATTGTTTCTATTCACACCACCAACTGTCAAGCCTTGTAATATTCAATTTAAATAAAATATAATAAATATTTTCAAAAAATTTTAAAAATTCAGAAAAAAAACTGCAAAGTTTTTCATAAATTTGTAAAAAAGTCTAAAAAGTGTCATTTTATTTAGAAATTGCAAAAAATCTAAAACCTTGTGAAATTTTTATAAGAAAATGATGGCAGAAAAAACGGGTCCCAAAAAAATTGATTGCAGAAAAAACATATAAAAAAACTATCAAATATAGACATATAGTTGATAGTAGAAAAGAAAAACACAAAACGTGTCGAGCGTACGGGTCATATGTTTGCTCATATGTACCAGGTCGAGCGTACGGGTCGGAGTGCATGGGTCTGGGTCATAAATTCCGATACAGTTATTTGTTTAAGTTGTTTATTTTCCGTTTTAAAGTTATTTCAGAGATGTAAATAAAGTAAATTGAAACTTTAGAAGAGAAAAATTAAAGTTATGAGTGATTTAGTGTTATTGATTTCCTTCCATACATAGGTTAAAATAAAATATTTTTAGTTTTGGCGGGAAAAATGCTCCAACACCCACTCCATTGAATGACATGTGTCCTCCAAAACCCTCTTTTATTAGAAGGTATAGATATTTTATATACATATTTTAAATAAAAAAATATTATTGTGAGATAAACTCTCAAATCATGCCACATAAACCAGAAGCTTTATAAAGATGCCACATAAGCTTTTTTCGTTTTTCTATATTATATAAGGATTTTACTAAGAATATTTTTTCAAAGTTGTATTATGTGTTTGAATACTTGTTGAAAACGCAAACTATTAATGTCTATCTTACTAGATCATTGTATTATATTATGTGGTATTACATAATGACATAATAATGACATAAGCTAAAATATTACATAATGAGCTGGTAAAAAACATGGTATTACACAAGCTAAAATATAACGTAATGACATGATATTACACAAGAGCTAAAAATATATGAATTTTTTTTTGTTTTTATATATCAATACTATACGCGTTTCGAAGATACAAAAATGCTTGTTTTTTGTTGTATTTTTTATTAAAAAAAATGTCGTATGTAAAAGTTACTAACGTTTAAAAAAAGTGGAGGAATTGACATGTGCTTTACATGAGAAGATGAAGAAAGTCAACAAAAGTGACTATGACAAAAATACCATTCCACCAACTTATTTTATTACAACGTGGCCTGAAACCATTAAAAATAAATTCAATGACTATAAATTTTTCTTACACTTTGTATCAAAATCATACTTTCTCTATTTTATAACCGTTTTTAAATTTTATTTTAGTTGTTTAGTTTTATTTTTTAACTAGTTATATGAGTTTGCTCGCGCGTTGCGTAAGCTTTTTATTTGACGGTTTTACAAACGCATAAAGAAAACAATCATAAAGGGCTCGGCATTAGTGACTACATCGTGTCACAAATCAATATCACACTTCATAGCCCTACCAATAACAAAAAACGTAAACAAATCGAAAAAACAAAGCGACAACATTCATAAGTGACTTAAAATCAGCGAGCATAGCGTGATCATTGTTGGCTGCAACGGGATTGCGGATTTTTAAACAAACATACCATATATAGGCTGGAGACGAAAACTAACAAAAACTTGTGTTAGAAACCAAAAAAATAAAAAGTTTACTATTCATCAAGTTACTAAACATAATTGACGAAGTGAATCGGTGTTAAAAAAAGAAAAAATACCCACTAAAAATAATCACAATCACCTCAATTTTCCAACAACTTAGAAGGACCAAAATTTAAAAAAAGAACAAAAATTATAGCCAAAACTTAAAACACTAAACTTAACTATTCATCACACTCCTAAATTATTAATATATAATATATTTGTAATTTGTGTTTTATTATTAAATCTATACCTTTAATAAAAGAGGGTTTTAAAGGACACTTGTCATCATTAGAGGCACTTAGAAAATAGTTTTCCGGCTCAAATTTTTTATAACATTTTTATTAGATGAAGATTTACATTCCATAAGTAAATCATTTTTTAATTAATTCTAAATTAACAAGATAATTAATTAAAAAAAAAATTCCAAAAATATTTTAGGCTTTGAATTGATTTGTTTTGAAAATATTAAATTTATATTACCTACGAATTCATTTGCGTAAGGTAATCAAACGAATTTTTTTCAAAAAATATGTTAGTCTTTGAATTAATTTGTTTTGAAAATATTAAATTTATATTACATATGAATTCATTTGCGTCCTTTATCGTTGTTTTTTCATAATGTTAATTAAAATCGAACAAATTGCATTCAATTGTTCCAAAAATATTCAACATTGCAAAATGTAATGTTTTCAATGAATGCGTCAATATTGCTAAGCCAAAGTTTTGATGAGATCTTTGTCAAATATAAGCATGTCTATTGTTCACATAAGATGATTTTTTTATTGTTGTAGGTAGTTCGTTTTTTTAGCTTTAACAAACCTTTATTTAATGTGATAATTTGCAACTTATTTTTAAATGTTTCTTTTTCTAGAGGAAAAATTCATAAAACAAATAAACTTTATATTTTGTTCCAACTAGGTCAGTTAAACTTTGTTTTGTTTCAGTTATATAACTTCAGTTTAAAATGTGTTCTACTCTTAGGTAATTAACTTTACAATAGGTAAACACCAGAAATTAACTTTATAATAGGTAAACATTAATTTTTAGGTAAATTTGGGACACATGTTGTGTTTTTTTCTGCTATCAACTATATTTCACAGTTTTTTACATGTTTTTTCTGCCATCAAATTTTTTAGACCTGTTTTGTGAATTTGGGACCTGTTTTTTCTGCCATCATTTTTTAATAAAAATTTCACAAGTTTTTTAAATTTGTTGAAATTTCTAAAGAAAATGACACTTTTTTAGATTTTTTTACAAGTTTATGAAAAAATTTGCAGTTTTTTTATTTTAAATTTTTTTGGAAATATTTATTATATTTTATTTAAATTGAATGTTACAAGGCTTGACAGTTGGTGGTGGAAAATTAGAAACAATTGTTCTTTAAGTTGTCTCTCACGAAGTAAATGTTTACCTATTATATAAGTTAATTACCTAAGATTGAAACATGTTTTTAAAGTTAAGTTATCTAATTGAAACAAGCAAAGTTTGAGTGGTTTAATTAAAAAAATGAAACTTGGTTAATTTTATATGTTTTGTATGTCCTTACCCGTGTAACACACGGGCTTAAAACTAGTGAAATACTAAAAATAAGTGTGTCTATGTCACACCAACAATATGTTTAAGTTAAAGTGAACATATCATTTAAAATTTGAAGACTTTTATTTCTTGGCCGAAAAAAATAATAAGTCTGAGTATATTACTTTAAAACTGAATTTTGTTAAATATAAGTAGGTTAGGAACCCTTTATAATATACGGGTTTGAAGAAATTCCCTTAAATTCTAATTTTAAAGGTCGGAGACATCGTCACGTGACGTCATCGACCGGTTTGCTATTTCTTTTTTTTATTTTAACTTTTACATATTTACGTTTTTGACTCCCTGATTTTTACATATTACGGTTTTGACCCTCGACTTTGATAGACTTATGTTTTTGACTAACGACTTTGACTTATTATCGTTTTGACCCCTGATGACGTAGTTACTTTACAGCTTTGAATTGTTACTCTGCTGTGACATATTTACGACTTCCGTTCTTGGCTTTGACATCTAAGTTTGAATATTTCTCCGTCTTTTAATATGTGACTTTACACCGTAATGTACGAGACATGATTTTTTTTACGTGTTTACAAGTTTGACTCTACTATTCTACTTTGACATATTTCTGGCATTGACTATCCAGTTTTGACTTACTTTTAATTTTGGTATTTACGTTTGTTATATTATATACCCGTCTTTTAATATGTTACGCATTATACTTTGCATTGTAACGTGCGAGACATGAAACTTTTTTATCAACTCGTGGGATTAACTCACGTACGCGAGACGCCGAGACCTGGCCGCCGCAATGTGCGTCATGGCACATAAACCTAGTTAAATGTTTAATTTGATACTTTCTTTTTCATGTTTTCATAAAGTTAGAAGGAAATAAATATATAAAAAATAATCAAACAAAAAAAACTTCTTGTGTAGATATATACCAGTAATATATACTAAGTGATCGGAATTAAGGAATAATTTTCATTATAAAACATTAAATGATAAGGCGTTTATAAAAAATTAAACGCCACAAATGATTATCAAGTTTGAATGCCATTAGTCCACATATGACATAACTCACAATACTTAAAAATACCATATTTTAACTACAACTTTGTTTTTAACAAAACTTACACGGTTACACCAAGAAAAACCAATTTATATACCACAAAGGTCAAAAAGGCATTTTACAAAGTTAACAGATAGTTTTTGACATCATACAAAAGTTGAGGGTTGAAGTAATCGGTAACAAAATAAACCACCGACACTTCTAATATAAGTTGCAACCAATGCACACAATCAGGGGCGTCTCAAGGTGTTTGGAGGCCTAAGGCGAAAATGAACTTGGAGGCCTTTTTTAAATTTTTTCGTTAAAATTTCTTCTCCTTTATCCGGGCTTTGGACCGGCAGCAATAAAATAAAAAAATTATTAATGAAGGAGTTAAAAACTTTTATTATATGATTTTTCATCAGTAATAGTCTCTTTGTTATTAGGTTCTTCATCTGGTGTTTGTTCATCATTTGTGTCTTCGTTGTTTAGTTCTACATTGTGTGTTTGCTCATCATTAGTGTCTTCGTTGTGTGTCCTTAATCATGTGTTCATCAATATTATTTTTTTAATGTATTTTAACATTGACCCTTTTTGAGATTCGATTAAAGCCTTTTGTATCATATTAATTTGCAACTTTATCCATCTCCTTCTATTCTAAATCGTCTCATATTCAATCAAACTATCAACCTATTTTCTAAAAGGCTAAATGCTTAAAGTCTCAAACTATGATTCCTGAACTACAACAACTGAATCAGTCAATTGTAACAAGTTAATCAATATGATTTCTTAATTTGTAATACTCAAACTATGATTACTTAAACTGTAACTCAATTCTAAACTGTTATCTAACTATAATTCCATGAACTTTGCCTATTAGTTAATCAATAAATTATAAATTAGTTTTACCAATCTAAATAAGCAAACCATTGAATCAGTTAACAGTCAACGAATATCTAACCTGGTGAAGATGAGTAGATTATTGATGATGAAGATGATTTGGTGAAGATTGAAGAATGAAGATGAACAAGCGAATTATCAAACATTCAGCAGTGAAGCAACGAACATTGAAATACAATGAAACACTTGTGATGAATGATGTTATGATGAATCGATGATTGATGATGAATCGCAGTCTCGCAGATGGAGTTGATGAAGATTAGAATTCAGATGAACAAACTATGGTCTGTGAACCGATGATGATTGATGAAGATGATGAATTTGTGTCGTTTGGGTTTTCAATAGCAGAGGGGCTCGATTTTGGTTACCGGTGTTAAAGAAATTGACTTTTTACAACAATTTTTTTAATGGGTTAGGTTAAAATTTAGGGCCTATTATAAATTGGGGCCTAAGGCAATTGCCTGTTTTGGGCCTTAATTGGGCCGCCCCTGCACACAATATGACATTGTATTCATGCATATAAAAAAATAAAATAAAGAGGCCAAATAAATTCTGGTTGAGATGGTTTAACCTAACAAGCAAATTATCATGGGATATAATTTATTTGTTAATGGCCAACAACTCATATTCCATACAATTTGTAATTAAAAGATGACGTTTTCGTTTGACTTTTATCTTCACCACCTCTTAATTTTCCATATGATGGTGAAATGAGCATTAATTAGGACGTGTGTGTTGCCAATGGCTAGCTCTTAATTAATAGCAATTGATAATCTTTAACTCCCATTTGAATTTTTATCTTCACAACCCCTTTTTCATATGATGATGACGGTGAATAAGGTTATGTCTCGTTATGCCAATGACTTAATTAACTCTATATTATACCTTATTGCCGAAAAGCCGATGGCTTCCCAACTCAGGCACCATTGGTGCATCTTAATGGTTCTTGCTGGCGCTCTCATTCTATCGGTATCCGTAGGAAAACACTCCTTTGGATGACCTTCAAAGGTACTCGATGATTCGACGGTAAAGTATGTTGTCAATGATTCCTTCGTAACTTTTCCGGTAACTGTATGTAAGTAAAGAGATAACCCATGACTATTTTACCAAAAAATTTCCATCAATATAATAACATCTTTCTCACTATATCTGATACTTATACTTTTATAGTGTTTGAATAAACTATAATTGGACAATTTTCACTAAACAATTGCAAAATAATAATAATAATAATCTTATTATATTATATTATATTATACTAGATTAGCGCCCGTGTGTTACACGAGTAGTGAAATAAAAACAGAGAAGTTCAAGTTGTTTAGAAAACGGGTAAGTTTGTAGAAAAATAACAAAGTTTCAATTTTGTTCCAATAATGTCACTCATACAATATTTTGTTTCAATTAAATAACTTTAAAAAGATGTTTCAATCATGTTTAATTAACTTGTATAACAGATAAATATTAATTTTAATGTTCATCTTAAAATAAATGTTCACGAAACTTTAAAAAAATGTCTTAATCCTATGTAAAAAAATAAAAAAAGAGACAGTTTTAGTTTTGTTCGAATTATGTCACTCATACATTATTTTGTTTCAATTAGATGACTTTAAAAAGATGTCTTAATCCTGTGTAATTAAATTAACTTGTGGATAAATTTTAAGTTGGTAAATATTAGATAACTTTAAAAAAATGTCTTAATCTTGTGTCACTCATAAATTATTTTGTTTCAATTGGTAAATATTAATTTTAACATTCATTTTAAAATAAAGTAAAATAAATGTTCACGAAACTTTTAAAAACTTAGAACAAAAAACTGTGAAATTTCCATAAATATGTAAAACGATAAAAAAAAAGTAACAACATTTCAGTTTTATTCCAATTATGTCACTCATACATGTTAGATTTAAATAACCTTATGGAAAAACAATAATTAAGGAATCAAATAAATTCAAAGGTAATATGATTTATATGTTTTTTTCAAAACTATATATTTTTGAAAATATATTCATTTGATTATGTTGTTAATTTGAATTAATTTAAAATTGATTAATTATGGAATGAAAATCGTCATCTAATATAACTGTTATCAACATTTTGAGCGGGAAAATGATTTTTTAAGTGCATCCGGTGAACGACAAGTGTCCTTCAAAACCCTCTTTTATTAGAAGGTATAGATTATATAACCTACTATTTGACAAGGTCGGTTAGCATATTTTTCACGTGGTTTTTTTCACATGTTTTCAGCTTGACCTTCTTCTTTTTCTTTACTTATGTCTTCGCTCATTTCTTACTCTACTCTGGTTACTTCTATCTTTGCTATAGGTGTTGTTGTTTTCGGATTTTCCTTGAATTGTTGTTGCCGGTGCTTTTTCTGACGATCGACGGTTTCTTTTTGCTTTCTGTTGGCGAGTGGGTGTTCGTTGTTGCAATTGAAGTCTTTGCCTTCAAAATGTAGTGTCAATTTCAAGCTTTGTGTTGACTTTGGGTGTTTGCTGGTGAATTTGGTGGTTTGATTGCGGCAGTTTGCAGTGTTTGTGGTTGTTGTCTGCTATTCAGGTTTGTCCTTTTGCTATTGATTCTTGTTTTTTACTCTGCCAATCATAAATCTTTTGGATTTCTTTGTTGTGTTAGTCACATTAATATTGATGTATTGATATATATATAGTGGCTTTAAAGTTTTTCTTATACTTGGTGATTGTAATGCATGTGTTTTGCTACTTTGTCTTTGTATACTTGATGGAAGGAGCATGTTTCCATAAGAAGCTTTTCAAACAAGTGTTATAAAACATGACTACTTAGCCACTTTTGACAACACCAGTGATTGATTGATTGATTAGTGACAGACATTTAGTAATGTTTATCACTACTCTTTTGTATCACTTATGTTACTCTTTTGCAAGATGTATATAATGTAAATAACTCTTAGCACTTTGAACAACAGTGGAAGTGCCAATATGACAATTGTAATGACAATTAACATCTCATACATGATATAAATATAAATAATGTTCAAAGCTAACAATATTTATAGACTTCATAGGTCATGTCGACATTGTCTTGCCTATTTTGTTTAGGAAAGGGAAAAGACTCAGAAAAGTACGAATCTGTGATGTCATGTAAGCGGTACAATCTCTGTCTTATGTCACGTTAGAAAGGGTGTACTGATTGATATCATTGTAGTGGAAATCCTCTCGAACTTACACTTTAGGAAGAGAAGGGTAACTTGATTCAACCTAAATGCTATAGGAAATCCGATTGTGCTAATAGTGACAACAGTCACACATTACGAGCTCATGGAGCTAGAGTGTACGGTGTCAACCACTATTGAGCTTAATCTAGATTTTCCGCAGCTACAGTCATACATTGACAGGTACACACACATATACTATCAGCCTAAATACATCTGGAGTAAATTGCCAAAAAGGTCCATGGGTTTGTTCCGTTTCGACCACTTTGGTCCTTATGTTTTTTTTTCTTGCCATTTTGGTGTTTGCTTTTGTAAAAAATTGCCAGTTTGGTCCTTCCGTCAACGATTTCCGTTAAATAAGCCTCACGTGCAAAAAACGTGAGGGTAGAATTGTCTTTTCATTTTTATAAATAAAAATAATAATAATAACAAGTCAACAACACCCACCCCACATCTCTCATTTCTTCTTCTTCTTCCTATCTTCCTGCATTTTAACACCACCACCAACAACAACCACACCAAACAAAAACTCTTCTTCTTCTTTAACATCGACACCATACCACCACCACCATTTCTCTAATACCAACCATTATCAATTCATCATTGTTTCCCGTCACCCACACAACCTTTGTTTCTTTCAGACAAAAGGAACTGACGAATCTGGTGGTGATGTTGGAACTACGAAAGACAGATCTGGTGGTGGCGTGACAGAGGTGAGCCGGAGATGGAGGCGGTGGTGGTAGGTGTGGAGAAATGGTGGGTGGTGTGGTGTTGCAGCAGGTATTGAAGGTGGAGAAATGGAAGCGGTGGTGAAAAGGGATGGTGTGGAAGGTTGTTATGGTGGTAGCTTTCACCGGAGATGGTGGTGGAAGGTAGGTGGCCGGAAATGGAGAAACAATGGTGGGTTGAGTTGCAATAAGTCTTGAAGAAGAAGAAGAAAGGTTGTTGGGTGGGTGAGGTTATTATATAATAATAATAATAATAATAATAATAATAATAATAATAATAATAATAATAATAATAATAATAACATTATTGCCATTTTGGTCCTTAGAGTGTTAAAAAGACTAATATACCCTTGGGGTTAACAGAAAACGTGATAAAATTTGACGGAAGGACCAAAATAGCAGCTTTTTACAAAACCAAACACCAAAATGGCAAGAAAAAAAACATAAGGACCAGAGTGGTCGAAACGGTACAAACTCAATGACTATTTTGGCAATTTACTCATACATCTGATTATCTGAATCATAACATGACATTTGCATACTGCCTTTTACATATAACACGAACAGATAACATTAGAAGTGTCTGTAGCGACGTGGAAAGTTTCTCTACAGTGCTACCATAACCACTGTTCATGAGTATCGTGGCTGGTTGTGTACCAAGTATAGTGATCGTGGAAAAGGAGTTCATAAGAGGATGGCAAGTTCGTATCTGCACACTACTTAATGCCAAAGGAACCCAACTTCAAGTAACTTACTATTAGGGAAGGCAATGGGTTGGGTTTGGGACGGGTCTATGTAATCCCAACCCCAGACCCGACCCAAAACCCGTCGGGTCTATGTCGGGTATTTACCAGTCGGGTTACGGGTCTACCCGCGGGTAGGAATGGCAATGGGCCGGGTATGGGTCGGGTATTACTAATCCCAGGCCCGTACCCGAATGTAAAACCCAGTCCCATACCCGGCCTGATGTGCTAAAATGGTCTATAAAAAATAACAAATAAAACCTAATTTAAACACTCTAATTTAATCCTAATTACCCTAAACTAGACCACACAAGGCAAGTGTACCTGACGTGAGATAGTATAGTTAATGGTAAAACAGGTATCGAACCCTAGAGACACAACTGAATAACAAAATTAACTAATTAAATAATTTGATTGAAAAGATTGGGGTTTTGTTTGTAAGCAAATAAAGTAAATGAAAATTAAATCTAAAGACTTTAATTAAATTAACGAATTTAAAACGCAAGTAAGACTTGATTCAGATTAGAGAAAAACGTTACCTAGGTTGTTACTAATGGTGAACGATTATTGATTAAACTTTAGACTTGGTTGTTAAAACGAAACTAGGATCATAAATTGCAACTCTACGAACTTCCTAAGGATCCTAGACCATTATCCGGGTGTGACCTTTCGGTTATCCGAAGTGTTGCTAAAGCCCACTAGTTAGTTAAATCGCCTCTCGGTTCCTTTAACAGTAATTAAATACCCTATGATCGAATCCCCTCTCAGTTTCACCGATCCAATATATCCTAAGACACAAGGGGTGGTTTAATAGTTAATTCTATGACTCAAACGTACAAGTTTATTTCGTTATTAGAAAAGTTTCTCTCGTACCCTATTTCTAACGACTAGACAAACAAGACACGTTGATAAATCCTCACTTCTCGGGTATTGGACTTAGTAGGACAAATGAATTTGTTGAATTATTAATTAACCTCCTATGGTTCCTACGTCTAGATAACCATTCAAAACACGAAAACAAGAGTTAACGATATTGATACGCAACCATACACAAAAGACATTTGCAAAGCTACGTAAGGCGATTTAACAAATAACACAATCCATTCATTCATTCAAAACACACCATAGAATATAAAAATCAAACTTTTATAAAATTACTAAATCGTTTTATCAATCAACCAAAAACCAAGTTTAATCAAATAAACATTACCAATAGCAAACAACCTAGGTAACTAATAAGTTTAGTTCATAGTTAAAGTTAAAAACACAAAACAAGTCAAGGTAAATGTATTCATGAGTAATAACGATGAGAAATCAAGATAACGCATGTAAAACACAACTAGGTCGGATGAAAACTACCCGATCACGACCTCCAAAGCTTGATTCCGTGCTCAAAACTTCAACTTCCTTGCTCCAAAATCGTCCTTTGCAGCCTCCAAATTCGTATCTATTCAAAACCGTCTATCGCGTTACCTTTTAAACTCGTCAAACTAGGTCAAAAGAACAAACCCTAGCCGTAAACCACCTAGGTGGCGGTACCGCGGCGTGGAGAGCCGTAGGTGGCGGTACCGCCACCTCCCCTATTTAACAGAAACTTTTAGTTTCTTGCTCCTTTGTCGCGTCGTTTCTCCGATTTTCGATCCGTCTTTCACGTATTGGTGTTTTTACCTGAAAAACATTCAAAACTAAGTGCCAAGCCTGTTCTAAAAAACATTTAAACAAAATTAAACTAAAAACGACTAAACACAACTAAAACCGACTCAAACAAAAACAAAAATGACTTAAAACACAATGAAAACGAGATGTGTTTTACAACACATCAAACATCCCCACACTTGACACTTTTTCGTCCTCGAAAAATCTGCAATGGAATCAGAACTAAATCCTTGGGTCAACAAATAATAATGGTTATCTTATTAAAGTATAATCACGTATTCAACAAACGATTGACGGTATTCTTATCCAGTTAAACCCAACCACCGACTTTTCAAGTTTCAATAAAATCAGGCAATTAAGTTCAGCTTCAAAGTGATAGCTCTTGCCAAGTTAGTTGTTTCCTTAGATTTTTCAGAATCACTAGTCTAAAGGTCTCACACTTAGTACTCATACATCCACCCGATTCAACTCATGCACTTCAAAGTAAAATTCTAGCCTAACCGTATGAATGTTAAAACATCAGTCTACAGATGAATTTAATGGAATGATGGTCTGGTCAAATTCGAGCATATTTAATTAATGATTGAGCTCATTGGCTTCTTTTGATCCAGATTTATACAGTAAGTTGAGCTTTGCTCTTAAAGTGATTTATTCATCCTCATCCATATATTTCATTGGATTATTGGAATTTTGTCCAATTTATACAGTGAATGCTCTTGATAATATACATGGGTGATGGATTGATGGAGCGCCACTAAAATCGACATTTACTCAGTAAACTAGATAAAAGTGTGCTATTAAGTAAATTAACATTCTAATACTCATACGGTTAAACGCTAAAACCTAACTTTTTCAACACTTGTCTCTTCAAGTTTCAACATTTTCCAAAGATGAGGACCCACAAAACCGTAATTATCTAAGTACATTTAAGACAATTTTTAAAACCTTATAGCCGGCTGGGCCTACCAACACATCCCAAGTTGAATACGCTTTCTACCCATTTAAAATGTTATACATATAGTAATTTGAAAAACCCAAAAACTTAGCGTTTACTCATCATTTCCCATTTAACGCAGAAAATTCTAAGACATTTTTTTAATTTTTTAATTTTTTTTTATTTTTTATTTTTTATTTTTTTTTAGACTCAAAACGACACATACCAAAATAAATATTCCCCATCCCCACACTTAAAACACACATTGTCCTCAATGTGGCTTTGAGAAATAAACTAAAATACATAAATTAAAAACAAACTAATGAAGATAAAAGAAAATAATCAAGAAAAAGAAAAAAAAACTAAACAAGGGAATGCAATTAGAACAAACTCGCCTGGTAATGATGATGTTTCCAGGTAATTTCACCTCTGAATTAAAGCTTTCCTTGCGAACTTTGCCCACTCTTTCTTCTTCAACAGCAACCACCGGATATAACTCGTTTGCGCCCAAATGTACCATACAATCATCCAACAATCTCATAGCACGTGGTAACACTCAAACCAACATTCAACTAACAAAATAAGCAAGGAATTGTACCGACAAGTGTTTCGCCTTACAGAGTTAAATTACAGACCAGCAGCACAATAAAATAAATGACAAAATAAAATAAAGTAAAATAAGATGAAAAAGAAAAAGAAAAAGAAAAAGAACCAGTGCTGCACTTCTCTCGTTCCTGCTGCCACCATCATCTGTCAATCATTCTGATCCATGTAGTATGGAGGTATCGGCACCCCCATACTTTCCATCATCGCCCTCATGGCCCTCCTATTCTCTCGCTCATTCGATTCATAAGTCCGAAATCGCTGGTTGATGTTTTCATTAACCTGTTGACCCATGGCCGTGAACCTCGAATCCATCTGCTGAGTAAACTGTTGGTTCAGCGCAGTGAATCTCTGGTTTATTCGGTCATTCAACCCAGCAAAGTTCCTGTCCAAATTGTTGTTGAATGTGGCGAAAGTTTGATCAATCATTGAGAACCTGTTCGCCATCTGGTGTTGAAGCATATCCATAGTGACTGGGCCAGTTGACTGATACGGAGGGATAGGATTCGGTTCGGGTTTTTGAACCGGTGATTGTCGTCGCCTCCTCCTATTAGACGGCCCAGCTGAACTAGACGCACCCGCGTCTCCATCCCCAACGCCATACTTCAACCGTGGGGGATTAGTTGATATCAAAATCTTCCCCTTCATTAAGTCCTCCAAACTGAGCCACCCGGCCCTAGGTCCCTGTGTCAAAAACCGTTCAGGAAAGCGGTCAAAAGCACCCACATGCCTCGCTATCCGTGTGATGTACGGGCCTAAGTCCAACCGAGCGTCTCTACCCCCACGGCGGGGACGCTTAGCAGATATACAGAAAACAGAAGCAAAATTTACCAAATCTTTATTGGACATGTGATAAAGACAAAAAATGTCTTGCAGATTACATTTGTCGGCTCCTTCGCCGCGACCAATAAGAGTTTATGCTAAAATCCTTTGAAGGTATCGTAGGCATGGATCACGAATATTCTTAGCCTGACAATCTGTGTCGTAATCCCCTACCCCAATACCCGGCCATGCTGATTTAACTTGCCCTTCAACCAAGCTTGCCAAATATGCCTTCTTGTGAAAACCCCTAGTAGCATTATTGAACCAAACAGTGGCAATCTCCTCTTGGGTATAAAAACCCAATGCTACCCCGAGCTCGGGGACACTCATCGTACAAACCTGACCACCCAAGGAAAACGATACAGCATGACTGTTATCATAGTCCTTTGGTGAGTACCGGAATGTGCATAAGAACTCGAGAACAAACTCCTCGTATTGATCTTCATCCGGTGTAAGGACGGCTAACCATTTGTTTGGGAGGTAGTCTCGCAAGTGTCCTTCCTCTCCCATACCCCCAAATAATTCAAAGTCAACGTTTCGGGGAGTTAGGAGTCTCGTGCCCACTAGTTTATCGAAGATATTTCTCTCCTCGGTGTCTTCAGCAAATTGAAGGAGAGTGTGGGTACTAATATCACGATCCTTAAGGGGTACTGGAATATCATCTTTGTGAGGGAAAATAACCGGTTCTCTGTCAATTTGTCGTGGGGGACGGGCTCTTATTGCTCTGGGCCTTCCAAACATTCTGCAGAAACAATTTATATAATAATTAGAACAGATGAACGAGAGAAGAGTACAGAATGGTAAAAAAAATAAACAAATAATAAAAAGAATTGCAGAAAAGAAATTGAACAAAGGAAAACTAAATGGTGACAAACGTATAGCATTTCATTCGCGTTTGACCCTTAAAACTAAAAGTAAAAGTTGCTAAAACCTGAAAATGTTGAGCTTAAACTAAAATGCATCTTAATCAAACCTCGTCCGAATGGAGATTGAGTACGGACAAGGTTGATTGAAAGCTTAAGTTTAAACTAAACATCTCCCAAAACAAACTTTGAAAAGTAAATAAAACAAAAATCCTAGGACTTAAAACTAAACCGACACTTATTTTAAACTAAGACTCAAAGTTACTCATTTGGCAATTACGACAATTCAAGATGCTAACTTAGTTCCCATTCACCTTTCTTAGCTCTTAATTCCACTAACCATCCCAAAAAGAAAATCCTCCATGAACTAGTGGGATATGCCATTCCTATTCCATACTAAAAGTCCATTTAACAATGCATGTAAAACATGACACCCAATGTCCAAAAATCAACTAACATTATGCCTCACGTCAAACATCAACTTAATTGCTAGTAGGGAAACCAAATCATCTCTTAAACCTATCATAATCACCAAACAACTAGAACACTTGCATAAAAATTAAAACTTTACAAAAAATTAAAAGACAAAAGTTAAAAGTTCATACCTTTGAAGCTTCTAAACGAGATTGCAACTTAGAAAGAAAGTAAACCAAGCAAAATTAAGCAAAACCCCCAAATTTTATACCTCAATTCGCAAATGGGTCGGGTTGGGTGAATGTGGGTTGGGTTTGGTGGTTAAATGTGAAGAAAGATGAAAGAATTGATGGAATGTGGTTGTAGGATGGATAGATTGCAAGAAAAAGGGAAGAAATTGGTAAAAAGATGGTGGATTTGGAGGTTGGTAAGGTGGGTTTCGGCTGCAAGAGAAGTGGTTAGGTATATGTGTGTGGTTAGGGCATAGAAAGGAAAAGAAGACTCTAAAACCCGTCGGCCACCCTTCTCGCGGCGCCGCGACGTAGACCAAAGAAGACGGCGGTACCGCTACCTAGCCCGCGGTACCGCGGCGTGCTTGAGACTAGGTGGCGGTACCGCCACCTTCTACTTTTAACAAAAACTATGCGTTCGTTATAGTCTGAAAATTTTTCTAAGTGTTGGAAACTTATTGTTTTGGTTAAAATACTCACACTTAGTCAAATTTTTTCACCCCCCCCATTACCCGAAAACTTAAAACTTACATGGAATCTTGCAAATCATCGTTGTTCTCGCTTTGAAACCTGCAAAACTCACAAAAGAAAACAAAAAACGTAAACTAAGACAATGACTCAAAAGCAATTAAACGTACCTGAAACGACTCGGAATTTTGTACAAACTCTACAATCGGGTAGCAACCCGATGTTCCACCCAAATTAATTCGTTTTGGTGGGTTCGAGGAGGTCCTCTTCCTCCTCCGTGGCGTTCGTCGGTCCTCCGATGTAAATCTTCAACCGATGGCCATTGACCTTCCATGATTCCCCATTTTCGTTCTCGATTTCAACCGTACCATAGGGAAACACCTCTTTCACCGTGTAGGGGCCACTCCATTTGGATTTCAACTTTCCTGCAAACAATTTTAAACGTGAGTTAAAAACCAATACCTTATCCCCACACTTGAACTCTTTCACGTTCCTCAACCGGCTATCATGCAATGCTTTTGTCCGCTCCTTGTAGCTCCATGACCTTGCATACGCTTCATCCCTCAACTCTTCCAATTCATGCAATTGATGAAAACGGTTTCTTGTTGCTTTGGGCAAATCAAGATGAACCGTCTTCAATGCCCAAAACGCTTTGTGTTCCAACTCCACCGGCAAATGACAAGCTTTACCATATACCATCCGGAACGGAGTTGTGCCTATAGGAGTTTTGTAGGCCGTCCGAAACGCCCACAATGCATCATCCAATTTATCTGACCAATCCTTCCTATTCTTTCCTACGGTCTTCTCCAAAATCCGCTTCACCCCACGATTTGCATTTTCCACTTGACCATTCGTTTGTGGGTGATATGCGGTTGAAAGCCGGTGATTCACACCATACATTGCCATAGCCTTTTCCATTTGTGAGTTGCAAAAGTGTGTCCCCCGATCACTAATCAACGCCTTAGGCGTTCCAAAACGAGAAAATAGCTTCTTTAGAAACGTGACCACCACTCTTGCATCATTTGTTGCTAACGCTTGTGCTTCGACCCACTTCGACACATAATCTATCGCCATCAAGATATACCGGTTTCCCTTAGATGAAGGAAAAGGTCCCATAAAGTCGATCCCCCACACATCAAACACCTCACACACTTGGATGGGATTTTGAAGCATTTAATTCTTTGCCGAAATATTACCCGTCCTTTGGCACGCATCACACCTTCTTACGAAATCATGAGCATCTTTAAAGATCGTAGGCCAATAAAAACCCGAATCAAATACCTTCTTCGCCGTGTAAGATGATCCATGGTGGCCTCCCGTCAACCCCTCATGACAATGCCTAAGAATCTCAACCCCTTCTTCTCGACTAACACATCTTCTCAAGATTTGATCCGCCCCAACCCGGAATAGATAAGGCGAATCCCATATATAGTAGCTCACTTCCGCGAAGAACCTCTTTCGTTGTTGACTCGTCATCCCTTTAGCAACAACACCACTAGCTAGATAGTTTGCAATGTCCGAAAACCAAGGCAAACCTTGTTCTTCGGCTTTCATATAGTTCACAAACTCCCCATCCGATTCAACTTCAATTCGTAACAACGATTCATGAGGGAATGTATCACCGATGTTATCCTCATTCATCGTTTCTCTATCCGGGTCTTCCAAACGCGACAAGTGATCCGCCGCTAGATTCTCCGCCCCTTTCTTATCCTTTATTTCAATATCAAATTCGGAAAGGAGTAGAATCCATCTAATCATCCTCGGCTTTGCATCCTTCTTTGCAAACAAATATTTCAAAGCCGAGTGATCCGTGAAAACAACGGTTTTAGATAAAACCAAATAAGACCGGAACTTTTCGAATGCATAAACCACCGCTAAAAGTTCCTTCTCCGTTGTTGTATAATTCTCTTGGGCGTCATTCAACATTTTGCTTGCATAGTAGATCGGATGAAAGTGCTTATCCTTTCTTTGACCCAAAACAGCTCCTACCGCGTAATCGCTTGCATCACACATTAGTTCAAACGGTAGGTTCCAATCCGGAGCAACTAAAATGGGGGCCTCAACCAACTTCTCTTTAAGAAACTCAAATGATTTCAAACACTCATCATCAAATTCAAAAACTATATCTTTTTCAAGCAAACGGGTCATGGGTCGGGTTATTTTTGAAAAATCTTTGATAAACCTTCGATAGAAACCCGCATGACCCAAGAAACTACGTACCGACTTGACACTTGTAGGTGGTGGAAGCTTGCTAATCGTCTCAATCTTGGCCCGATCAACTTCAATACCACTCCTTGAGATTTTATGACCCAACACTATGCCTTCGGTGACCATGAAGTGACACTTCTCCCAATTCAACATCAACTTGGTTTCGATGCACCTCTTCATCATCCTATCCAAATTCCCCAAACAATGATCAAACGAATTTCCGAACACGGAAAAATCGTCCATGAATACCTCCATTGATCTCTCCATCATGTCTTGAAATATTGCGACCATACATCTTTGGAATGTGGCCGGTGCATTGCATAAACCAAATGGCATCCTTCGATAGGCAAATGTTCCTTGTGAACAAGTAAACGTCGTCTTCTCTTGATCTTCCGGTGCAATGGGTATTTGAAAATAACCTGAAAAACCATCAAGAAAACAGTAAAATTGTTGCCCGGATAACCTTTCAAGCATTTGATCAATAAAAGGTAAAGGGAAGTGGTCTTTTCGGGTGGCGTCATTTAATCTCCTGTAATCTATGCATACACGCCACCCTGTTACCGGTCGAGTAGGAATCAACTCGTCATTCTCGTTCTTCACCACCGTCATCCCTCCTTTCTTCGGAACTACTTGGACCGGGCTCACCCATGGTGAATCCGAAATCGGGTAGATCAAACCCGCATCTAGAAGCTTAAGCACCTCGTTCTTCACAACTTCCGCCACATTCGGATTTACTCTCCTTTGCGGTTGCACCACCGTCTTGTGATCTTCTTCCATGAGAATCCGATGTGTGCAAAACGACGGACTTATTCCTTTGATATCACTTAGCTTCCATGCTATTGCCTGTTTATTCTCCATCAAAACAGAAATCAATTTAGTCTTTTCACTAAGGGATAATTTAGAAGAAATAATAACCGGCAAACCTGCCACCCCATCTAGAAAAGCATACTCTAGATGAGATGGTAATTCCTTGAGCTCCAAGACCGGTGGTTCTTCAATGGATGGTTTTTCCTCTTCAACAAACCTGCAAGCATCAGAAATTTCCGGAATTTCCGGAATATTAGTAGTTAAAAAGTTTGGGAACGGGTCAACCCGTTCCTTACCCAATACCTGCGGTTCCACGCTTTCATTTACCATCTTGACTTCTCCCTCAAGTGCATCTTCGGGATCCTCTTCAATCATTCTCGGCTCATTTAGTAAATCCGTTCCACAAACATAATTGATGCAACGATCCATTTGAGAGAAAATGGTGTCGATGAAGTAGACCGCATCATCTTGACCATTTGAATTCTTCATTGACTTCATCACATCAAAAGTGACACTCTCATCCCCGACACGAAGTGTAATCCGCCCTTCAAACACATGAATAATAGTCTTCGCCGTTCATAGAAACGACCGACCCAAAATTAGTGGCACCCTCTCATCTGCCTCCATATCGAGAATAACAAAATCGGCCGGGAACACGAACTTATCAACCTTTACCAAAACATTCTCAACTATGCCCACCGGGTATTTAATTGACCTATCCGCTAAAGATATACTCATACGGGTCGGACTCATCTCTTTCAACCCAAGTCGCACGAACATGGAGTATGGCATCAAATTTATACTTGCACCAAGATCGGCTAAAGCATGTTTTACCGAAGACCCACCAAATAAGCACGGGATAGTGAAAATACCTGGGTCTTCAAGCTTTTCTGGCAAGTTATTCTGGACCACTGCCGAGCACCTTTCATTCAACTCCACATTAGACAAAGATTCAAGCTTCTTCCTATTCGACAAAAGATCCTTCAAAAACTTGGCGTACTTAGGCATATGCTGAATTGCCTCTATAAATGGAAGGTTTATCTTCAACTGCTTGAACATCTCTAGAAAAGACCCGAACTCCTTAACATACTTGTCTTGCATAAGACGAGCAGGATATGGAACGTGTCTCAGATCAACTGGAGCTTTCTTTGTCTCTCCGTCCTTCTTACCTTGCACTTTCTCACCCGGAATCTCAGTAGTAGAATCTTTCTTTTCCTCAACCTTTCCCGGTGATTCCATTTCAATTTCCTCGTCCACCGGCTCTTCCTCTTCTACCGGTGGTCGTTCTTTCTCTCCCCCCTTACCACTTCTAGTCGTCACAGCCTTAAGTGTAGCTTTAGGGTTCATCTCAGTACCACCCGAAAACGACCCCATAGGTCTTTCTTCCATCCTCCTTGCCATATCACCTACCACTCTTTGAAGATCCAGAAAAGCAGACTGTTGATTTTTCAAGATAGTGTCATGCTCCCTCAACCGATTCTGTGTCTCTTGATCCTTAGAGATAAGCTGAGTCAACAATTGAGTCTGAGTAGCCAAGATATCTTTGATTTCCTTAGTGTCATTACTACCCTCTGAAGATTGACCCTGATTATGTTCGGTGCGAGGTTGGAAACCAGGTGGGTTACCATTTCCGCCTGATCTCCACCCGAAGTTCGGGTGGTTCTTCCAGTTCTGATTATAAGTGTTACCATACCCAGAGTTAGAGTTCCGATTCTGATTCATATTACCCACAAAGTCAACCTGCTCATGTTCCATGGTCGGACAAACTGAAGTATCATGGTTACCTCGACAGTACTCACACTTGGTCATACTCATCTTGATTTCCTTCATTTCCTTGGTCAAAGTAGCCAAGGCAGCAATAACTTGAGGATCCGAATTACCTTCAGAAGATTTAACATGATACATACCACGAGTACCCGTAGTATTCTGAGAAGTACTTCGAGCAGCAGAAGATGACTGTTGATCGGTTAACGCAAAACTTTGGAAAAGATCTTCGCATTCCTCTCTAGTCTTCTTTTCCATCACATGTCCCCCGGCCGAAGTATTGAACATTTCCTGCTTAGCCGGTGTAAGCCCGTTGAAGAATTTCTCAACCAAGGCCCATTCAGTCAACCCATGGTTAGGACATTTAGCAAGCAAATTTTGGAACCTTTCATAAGCCATGTAATAGGCTTCATCGGGGTCCATCTTGAAAGAGTGGATTTGATTCCTCAAACGTGCAGCTTTTGATGGTGGATAGTACTTGCTCAAAAACTTATCCGAGAGTTGTTCCCATGTAGTGATGGAGTCATGCGGCTGAGATTCAAACCAAGTAAGAGCACGACCCTGCAAAGTGAAAGGAAACAAACGCAAGTAAATAGCATTTACAGTAACATTGGAAATATTAAAAGTGTTGCAGATGCGAGTAAACCGGGACAAGTGTGATTGAGCATCTTCATCTTCCAAACCATGAAACTGAGTGACGTTCGAGATGGTGCTCATCACATGTGAAGGAATCTGCCATGTGTTGGTGTTGGTCAAAGCTCCATGTGCAATAGGAGAACGTGCTCCAAAAACCCCCTCACTAACTTGTTGGTGAACCGTGCGCCTTGGTGGATTAGCGTTATCTCCCATCTCGAATTTACGAACCGGAGAAGTATCTCTAAGCCTTGAATTCAACACTGTCTTCAACCTTTCACGAAGGTTTTGCTTACGTTCGTGAAGCTCGAGCTCGGGATCTGTAAATGGTGAATACTCTTTTTCTCCTTGCGAGCGCGTGTGTGGCATAGACTGCAGAAACTGAAACAAAAGAAAATATGAGTACTAAAACGAACTAAAACTTAAGATTAAAACAACTAATTAAGAAAAGGAAAGACAAACAAACAAAAGATAATCTAAACAAACAAACTAAACTAATCACAGTTAATTTTGCTATTGCCAAGTGTCCCCGGCAACGGCGCCAAAAACTTGATGTGCTAAATTGGTCTATAAAAAAAAACAAATAAAACCTAATTTAAACACTCTAATTTAATCCTAATTACCCTAAACTAGACCACACAAGGCAAGTGTACCTGACGTGAGATAGTATAGTTAATGGTAAAACAGGTATCGAACCCTAGAGACACAACTAAATAACAAAATTAACTAATTAAATAATTTGATTGAAAAGATTGGGGTTTTGTTTGTAAGCAAATAAAGTAAATGAAAATTAAATCTAAAGACTTTAATTAAATTAACGAATTTAAAACGCAAGTAAGACTTGATTCAGATTAGAGAAAAACGTTACCTAGGTTGTTACTAATGGTGAACGATTATTGATTAAACTTTAGACTTGGTTGTTAAAACGAAACTAGGATCATAAATTGCAACTCTACGAACTTCCTAAGGATCCTAGACCATTATCCGGGTGTGACCTTTCGGTTATCCGAAGTGTTGCTAAAGCCCACTAGTTAGTTAAATCGTCTCTCGGTTCCTTTAACAGTAATTAAATACCCTATGATCGACTCCCCTCTCAGTTTCACTGATCCAATATATCCTAAGACACAAGGGGTGGTTTAATAGTTAATTCTATGACTCAAACGTACAAGTTTATTTCGTTATTAGAAAAGTTCCTCTCGTACCCTATTTCTAACGACTAGACAAACAAGACACGTTGATAAATCCTCACTTCTCGGGTATTGGACTTAGTAGGACAAATGAATTTATTGAATTATTAATTAACCTCCTATGGTTCCTACGTCTAGATAACCATTCAAAACACGAAAACAAGAGTTAACGATATTGATACGCAACCATACACAAAAGACATTTGCAAAGCTACGTAAGGCGATTTAACAAATAACACAATCCATTCATTCATTCAAAACACACCATAGAATATAAAAATCAAACTTTTATAAAATTACTAAATCGTTTTATCAATCAACCAAAAACCAAGTTTAATCAAATAAACATTACCAATAGCAAACAACCTAGGTAACTAATAAGTTTAGTTCATAGTTAAAGTTAAAAACACAAAACAAGTCAAGGTAAATGTATTCATGAGTAATAACGATGAGAAATCAAGATAACGCATGTAAAACACAACTAGGTCGGATGAAAACTACCCGATCACGACCTCCAAAGCTTGATTCCGTGCTCAAAACTTCAACTTCCTTGCTCCAAAATCGTCCTTTGCAGCCTCCAAATTCGTATCTATTCAAAACCGTCTATCGCGTTACCTTTTAAACTCGTCAAACTAGGTCAAAAGAACAAACCCTAGCCGTAAACCACCTAGGTGGCGGTACCGCGGCGTGGAGAGCCGTAGGTGGCGGTACCGCCACCTCCCCTATTTAACAGAAACTTTTAGTTTCTTGCTCCTTTGTCGCGTCGTTTCTCCGATTTTCGATCCGTCTTTCACGTATTGGTGTTTTTACCTGAAAAACATTCAAAACTAAATGCCAAGCCTGTTCTAAAAAACATTTAAACAAAATTAAACTAAAAACGACTAAACACAACTAAAACCGACTCAAACAAAAACAAAAATGACTTAAAACACAATGAAAACGAGATGTGTTTTACAACACATCACGGCCCAATACCCATCGGGTATCAATCGGGTAATTACCCGTCGGGTATCGGGCATACCCATGGGTATCGGGTATGTCACACCCCGACCGATGGCGGAATCATCGAGGCGGACGAAAGTGAATGATTGTTCATAGCTCATGGTACTGTAAATAATTTAAATATTATTAAAATTCAATTATCCAAACAAGACTAAATGATAAATCCAAACAAATAAACCAAACAGAACAAATGAAAAAGTCTACTTTAATTTATTTAACTAGGTCCAAGTCCCTAGGTGTTTGGCATCCAAAGTTCCTAACTTGCTCTTCCTGAAATCATGTGAAAAATAACTGGTCAGCTAACGAATTAGCTGGTGAGTAAACATAGGTTTGAAATACATATAGATAAACTGATAAAGAAAACTCAATTCATGTCGTTATGTCAAAACTTATGAATGCAAAACATGTACATACAAGATAACAACGCATAATCAAACCTTGAACAATGATAAAGGGGGGGTCCACATGATAAATGATACTCAGTTATAATCACCCAAGAATCAGGGGGGTGGGTCCTTTCGACCAATAGATCTACCATTAGTAACTGTCGATTTTTACAAATTAATGATTACACTTGAACAAAAATTGCTATCAGGCTATGAACACATAATTTGCAAGTAAAGACATAACATGAATTGTTTAAATGATCAACTGAAATCTGATAACTGAAATAACTGATAAACTGAAATCTGAAATCTGATTTAAATACGTCACATGATATCACCCTAAATTGAAAACCAGAAAAGGGGCTATGAATACTCACATGATAATTCCTGATCGACTGAAAATGAATAAAACTTGAAAACGTCACCGAATATTCCTTAAGGATCACCTAAAGGATTTATCCTATGTTAGAACGATAACTGAAAACTAACTTGAAGTCTAGGGGTTCTAATTTGGAATATGGGTTTAAGTAATTTATTGTTATAATTTGTAAATATATGATATGTAATAATAATAGATATATATATATATATATATATATTTAACTTTGATGAAATATGGTGATTAAATAGTATATGAATCTTACCCTTTTGTGAAAATGATTAAAATAGATGATCCGTTAAATGACACGACCGTCTTTGATAAAAGTGACTAATTATCTTGAATAAATAATCATATGTGTTTAATAAATGTCTAATTAAACCATAGTCTTAATTGAATAATCGTGTTTAAAATAAGTCTAGTACTTAGTAAAAACCCCGTAGGTAGATTTTTTTTATAAAAATCCAACAAGTTTTATATATGTATCCTTGTAAATATATATATCTATATACATTTTTAGACTTATAAAATTCTTACAAAATAGCTTTATAAATAATCCCATATTAATATTAAAATAATTATAGGATGTTAATAAAAGAATTTATATTTGTAAAACTTGGAATTAAAAATAAAAACACATCAGTCCCAACCAGACTCGAACCCGGGACCTCGTCAGGGTTTTATATATACACCCGACCACCAGACCAAACCCCTACTTTGTTGATTTACTTCAAAAATAAATTGTTTTAACCATTTTGTTCCTTAAACCCATTATATATATAAACCCTAGAATCTGATCACCTACGAATTGATCCTTGAAATGAATCTGTAAGTGAAATCGAACATCACTATGATAATCAGAATAGGAAATCGAGCACTATGACCCCTTAAAGTACCTGATTTGGTTGCGGTTTGATGAAAATGGAAGAAGAACGATGAACACTGGTTTAGATCAAATTAAATCTGAAATTGTTGATGATAATCAAATCAAACACACAGAAATACTTAATGATAGGTGAGGACTAAAAGCCCTATGATTTTAAGGCTTGAAATATACCTGAAGTGGGTCGTCGAGTAAGAGCAGAGAGGACGAAGAACAGGGGATTAAATCGGCTGTTGTGTGTGTTTGGAAGTGGAATTGGAGTTGCAGAAAGATTATGGGATGTTGAATGAATGTATGGGGCGATATATAAAGAGCTGGAATAGATTTAGTCGATCGAATTGAAACCGAGTTGATTTCGGGTGAAGTTAAGTTCAATTCCAACGATTTCTTGTGATAATTATCAATTGAACTAGTTTATCTCATTGTAATCGATTAAAGGGAGGTTAGGGATTAAGTTAATTTGATTTTATTGACTGTTTTGGTTGATTTGAAATTGAAATCGGCCGGAATATGTGGGTGTTGTTTTAGATTGGTGTTCAACGCGTCTTAACTGGAAATTAGGATGGATAGAGGTTCGAAACTAGTTTCAAAGGAGATAAGGGTGATTTAAACGAGTCAAAATGATAAGATTTGATTGAATTTAAGGTCGCCGGAGTTCGCCGGGGCTTCGCCGGAGAAGCTGCCGGAAATACGGGTATGGGGCTGGGTTAATTTCATTGTGATGTAAATGTTACGCTTTCAGTCCCTTATGTTTAGTGTTGTTTAGTTAGTTAGAAAAAACTTTAATACTAGTTTCAAGGTTTACATTTTTAGCCCAAAAGTTTAATTTGGTTTTAACTTAACCATTCTAACTTAGCTAAATTTATAACCCTTATAATTTTTATAAGATTAGTCTTTATATAATAAGATGATTTCTCCTTTAAAATTTAACGTATAACTTTTATACTTTGATTAAGTCATTTAATTTAAAGCTTATTAATTAGGACTAAATAACCTAAATAATGACCTAGCGGTAATGATTTAGATCGAACACCTTGATTAAACAGATACCTTTGATTTAATGATGATTAGAAGTGGCTATCATATCGAGTTCGGGTTCGGGTTTACGATCCGGATTTGGTCGAATGTCACAGGGTATACCCGTCAATTACTTCCACAATATTAAAATGATACATACGTACATATATAGTAAAATGTATCATATCAATATAAATAAATTCTCATGATATATGAATTTAAAAGAAGCAATCACGGTAAATATCAAAAGATGATTCATTTTCTAAACAATATTAAAATGAGTAGTACTTCATCTTCCAAAACAAAGCTCATACTAGTTCATAAAAAAAGTTTTATGAAAAAAATACCCAAAACAAAGATACTCACTTGCTTTCATATTTAATATAAAACATATTCAAAAAAACTAGTTCATCTAAGATAAAACATATTAAAAATACTTCATTCAAATGCTAAACTAAAAAAGATTAGTGATTATATATAAGGAAAACATATATATATATATATATATATATATATATATTTTCGGGCCGGGTATGGGACGGGTTCATATGATCCCATACCCGTACCCGAACCCGGATTTTTTTAAAAAACAAATCCCATACCCGGTCCCATACCCTAAAATCCGGGCCATTACCCGGCCCAAATACTTCGGGTTTCGGTTTTTCCCATCGGGCTCGGGTTTTATTGCCATCCCTACCCGCGGGTACTCGGGTATGCCCGTTTATGACATAAAACTTACCCATTGGGTATGCCCGTCGAGTTTGCTCGTCGGTAGTTTTATAAATATAATTAAAAGGATACTTCAAATTAACATTATATCATAAATTCACAATGTTCAAATGTGCTTGAGCCTTCACAGAATCTTACTAAAAAAGAATGGTTTGGACGTTTGGTGGAGACTTAAATGTTAAAAACGTGAATGGATTATAGGAAACATATATATTTTATTTTACATAATATAAAAAACAATTAAACATATATATGAAAAAATATTAAATTAATTATTTTTGGGTATGTGTTATCGGGTAATAGAGTCTAACAGGTAATCCCAGACTCGTGCCAGACCCGCGAAAGTTTTTTTTCTTAATCCCCAGACCTGACCCTATACCCATGAACCCAACCCCAGACCCATCCAAAATTTCTTAGGTTTCGGGTTTTCTCATCGGGTTTAGATCTGACTGTCATCCCTAGTTATTATCTACTGGTTGCTCCCTTTTTTCTTGAGAAGTGATGTACACTATTTGAAACGACCCGTTACATTATTCTTTCAACCATCTTGTGACTACAATTCTCATATGAGTTATAATGCAATTCTCATATTTGCTATCATCTGATTGTTTATAGACATGTTATGTAATATCCTTCATTTATAACTTTGTCTCTATTGTAGATAGTATCAATATAATCATAAGTGACAACACATCAACAATCGAGGCAACATGACTGATTCCGACAGTTGTTAATATATTGATGCCTAATCGGATGTATAGTGGCTGCTACTAAGGTCTTGGTTGCACGTTATGGCAAAGGTCCCGGCTACGGTAACGCACGGTCCCGGCCAATTATCTAGTTTAGATATGACAAAATAAGATAAATCTTTTTTTATTAAATGATTTAGGTTCTTATAACACACTAAAAATTGATATTGGAAGTTAATCCTAAAACACGATAGTTAAAATATGAAAGCGATAATTAAATATTAAGGAATAAAAATGAAAGTTTAGTTTTATTTTGTAAGTTTATTTTGAGATGATTTAATTTAGGGTTTTCTAATATGTGTCCTAAGGGCATATATAACATGTTTTTATTATGGTAAGTATTCTTACTAATTAGATAAATATTCTACTATTTACCATAATTACCAACAAAATCATGTTTTTATATTTTGTTTTTGTTAGTAAATATGGTAAGTAGTAGAATATTAATGTAATTAGTAAGAATACTTACCATATTAAAAGTTTGTTATTTGTGCCCTTAGGGTAAGGATTCATTTATTTGGAAGTTTGTTTTATGATAAGTATCCTAAAATAAGTTTAGGAGTCACGTGACCAAGTTAGAGTTTGAGTATAAATTGATTGGTAGGATTTATGTGGGCCTTTCAAGTTTTATAATTAAAAATAATAATAATTATTATTATTCAGGGAATAATCGAAACTTCTGGCAAGAAAACACGCAGGGCCTTATCAGCCCGTTAAAAGATGCGCCCCTGATTCCACCACTGTCATTTCTCCCCTGGAATCACCGTCATTTCTCCCCACATGTGTCTATTAAATATGAGGTTTCTCCTCTGGCCACCATCAAAAGGTTAACACCACTTTGTGTTAACCCAAATGCCATTTCAACCATTTCAACACTCGAAGTAGATAGGTAACCACCTAAAGAAACATACAAGGCGGTTCTTGGTTGTTTTAGAGTCTAACCAATTCAAGTATATGGGTTCATTTGATGAGAGGTTGTGTTTGATTTGGAAGTAAGTTATGTTTAATCTAGATGTCTAAACGGGTATGCTTAATCTGGCTCTAAGAGCATAAATGGCTTCGGATTCTAACTCGTACAGTCGTACATTGTTGATATAACCACATAAGATCGGTTTCAATGCCTTTAATCTTCTCACCGAAACCACCTTGAAGGGTCGCTAGAATATCTGCTATCGTTAATGAAGATAACCGTAAATATAATCTATGGCTTTTGTTCCTCTTTCCTTTCAAACATATTATACAATTTTAATAACTCAAACTATAAGTTGACTTGACATTAATTCATACTAAATGTTTTATTCGGTGTTAGTAGGTATGAGACCGGTACTGATACAGAAAGTACTTATACCAAAAGTATCGATACTGAATAAGAGGTAAGGTAGGTATCGAGTACAATATCAAATATATCGATTCGTTATACTGGTCTTAGTACCGGTTTTTCAGTACATTACCACTTTAGTGTTTTTCCTGTTTATGATATAAACTTATATAGATCCTAAAACTACATCAAATTCACTCATAATAAAAAATAAAAATAAGTCAGAAAATACTAGAACATCAAATTAATTAAGTTCAATTGATTTATGAACTCGTGTCTTTTATGAGTTTATGGCTTTATGCCAACCCCACAATCCCTCTTAAAGTGACCAAATTTGTCACACTTTTCATAAAATATTTTAGACTAAAGTTATCCGATATCTGCATCCTTAAATTTACATTGGTATCTTTCGAACTTGTAGTTTTATGTTTTGGAATTTTGTAAAATTTACGGGCTTACGGTGGATTTAGAGCAGGTAGTGGTTTCTAGGTTTGAGATGATATCACAGTGGTTCAAGTGAAGTTCGCCACCTGACACTTTGATTCGCTAGTGAACCTAGTGGACTCTATACTTTCGTGTCACCTTAGCAACTTGTCAGTAAACTCTTGACCAGCTTGCATCTCGGGGAATCCGCTTGCCACATCAGCAAAGTCTAGTGTGTTTGTCACACAAATGGGCATAAAGTCAAAGATGTCAAAATCTACTAGTTGAGGTATGAGACTCTCCATAAACCATTATGTACTATCATTTTTAACCGAGAAACTAGTCAACCAGCAACCACTACACAAACTCTAAGCCGTCTATAAAAATCCTACCTTTCTATCATGTTTATTAACGTAGCTATCATGTTTATAAGGTAGGGTCCCTTAATATATATTTCGACCTTCCACTTTCTTGTGTTTAGAGATCTATGTTTGACCAAGTCGTGCAAGACATAATTCCCTATTTTGTGTATCACGTGTCTTTATAGTCATGTGACTCATGTCAATTATTCTTGACTCGTCCATCTTCATATTATGTTGTGTAAACTTTCCCGTCATACTTTTGGGCTCATAATATTTCTCCATCACATATATTGAAGCAATTTATTTTTTAATTACTAACAACAAGTGATAAAATTAACTTACGACTAGCTAGACTTTATTTTTTCAGATATAAAAGTCATGTGTTATAATATTATTGTTGTTACGTTAATAAAACTAAAACTAGGAACAATAAAAAAATGTAATATTAAACTACAACTACTACGAAGAAGATAATCTCAATATTATAAAAAGTCAAATAATTTTGGTCAACAAAGATATATCAATCTTATATCACATTTAACAAATGACATGCTTATGAAATTTCACATGGCTTAATCATTAGAATAGAAGATCAATCATTTTCATTGGGGGTAATGGGGTATGGGATGCAAGTTGACCACTAAAAGTCAAGCAAGGTGGTTACTTGTATTGGATTAGATCAGATCAGATTAGATCAGATCTTAATATCCATTACATTTGTTGCTTCTAAGCAAAAATGGTTGCGGTGTTCAACAAGGAACTTTTAAGTTGGTACCTAATTACTCTGAAACTCAAAGAAACCGTCGATGCCGGGATCCCAAGCTCCAGCCGCTCAATCCAGTCTCCGACCCAAGATGATCAACACCAACATCAACAACTGCCGTTGGATGCACTACAAATTGAGATCAACGGTGAGCCTGAGAGCTCGAAAGAAGGTCCCACATCACCAGAGTCTTATTGGATGATCATCATTAGAGAAAAACTGGAAGTTGCAAAGAAAGATGATGTGGCAGGAACATGGGGAAAACTCTGCATTTATAAAGTGCCTCAGTATCTACGTGATGGAGAAGATAAAGCTTACATTCCGAATATTGTCTCGTTAGGACCGTACCATCACGGGAAGAAACGGCTTAGGAACATGGACAGGCATAAATGGAGAGCATTTTACCAGATTCTTAAACGAGGCAATCAAGACGTGAAACTGTATCTTGATTCGATTAGGGAACTTGAAGAGCGTGCACGTGATTGCTATGAAGGACAAATTACTGTCAGCAGTAATGAGTTTGTGGAGATGATGGTTCTTGACGGGTGTTTTGTTCTCGAGCTTTTTCGTGGGGCGACTGAGGGTTTTATAAAGCTAGGTTATTCACGAAGCGATCCGGTTTTCGCTATGCGGGGGTCAATGCATTCGATTCAACGAGATATGATAATGCTAGAGAATCAGATTCCATTGTTCATTCTTGATCGGTTATTAGGACTGCAGTTCGGTCAACCAGACCAGAAAGGCTTGGTGGCAAAGCTGGCTCTGCGGTTTTTTGACCCATTAATGCCGACCGATGAACCATTGAGTAAAAGTGATAGGAACAAAATGGAATCGTCACTCGGGTATGCTAGCCCGTTTGACCCATTGTCTGACCAATCTTATCTGCATTGTCTCCATGTGTTTAGACAGAGTCTGTTGAGAAGAGGACCACAAATGGAACCAAGAAGATGGATCAAAAGATGGTCACATAGCAGCCGGGTTGCTGATAAACGTCGGACACAGCTTATTCACTGTGTAACCGAGCTTAAAGAAGCGGGGATCAAGTTTAAGAAAAGAAAAACCGATCGTTTTTGGGATATTAAGTTCAAAAACGGGGTTTTAAAGATCCCACGCCTCTTGATCCATGATGGAACCAAATCACTTTTTCTTAACCTAATTGCATTCGAGCAGTCACATTTAGATTGCGGGAATGAAATTACCTCGTACGTGATCTTCATGGACAATTTGATAAACTCCCAAGAGGATGTCGGGTACCTTCATTATTGTGGGATCATTGAGCACTGGCTGGGGAGTGATGCTGATGTGGCAGATCTGTTTAACCGGTTGTGTCAAGAAGTCGTTTTTGACATCAACAACAGTTATCTTTCAGAGCTGTCGGAAAAGGTTAACCGGTTTTATAACCACCGGTGGAACTCCTGGAGAGCGAGCTTAATGCATAATTATTTCAGTAACCCATGGGCTATTATATCGTTTATCGCAGCTGTGATTCTTTTGATCCTGACATCTGCACAGACGTTTTACGGCGTTTATGGGTATTACAGGCCACCTTCTTGATCTGCATATGGTTTGATGGTTTCTTTTTGTCACATAATTGGGGTATAATCTCCATGGGTTTGCTAAAAGGATCTCCAGCTTTTCTGTTTGGAACTGAAAAAATATATAATTGTAATATTGTGAGTTATGTACTTAAAACACAATTCTTTTATAAATATATCTGTAAAGATTTCTTGGTGAAGTGTTGGAAGACCCATCTGTTTATGATTTATCAACCGGTAGAGGCATAAACCATAACAGGTCAATTTTCGTTAATATAGAAACGGGATTGATACTAAACTGAACAGCTAGTTACAAAAAAGAACTTGAAGATTCATAATACTGCGGCTGATGAAAAAACCTGTACACGATGATCTTCAAGACGGAACAAACTGTTAAAACTAACATGTGTGGCAGGTAGGGGTGTCAATTCTCGACACGACACGAAACACGACCCGAACACGACACGAAAGTAATCAGGTTTTGGGTTGGCAAATATAACCCGTTTAAAAATACGGGTCATGGTAGGGTTGATCCGTATAAAATCGGGTCGTTTTCGGGTTGAAACATTTAAAAAACGGGTTGACCCGCCAACCCGTTTAGGTTTCAAAATTAGTTCTTCTATTTTTTTTCTTTTCTAAAATAAGTGTTAAGTTGCTTTTATCTTTAATATTTGTACTCACAATAAAAAAATTCATTACCACTTAAGTTTTTACTTTTACATTTTCAAAGCTAAGTATGTTGTTTGTTATAAATAAATTTTATTTGAATACGATTTTATGTAAATATATGGTTACTTATAATATATTTTTAATTAAAACCCAATATACCTAGTTGTTTATACGCAAAATCACATATTAAACATGTTACTCTTAACCGACTTACATAACAACTCACTTATAACTCGTAAATTTATTAGGTTCATTTTGATAAATGGGTTAAACGGGTCATATTTGGGTTGACCCGAATTTATGTTATCCGGGTTAGGGTTGACATTTTTGACACGAATAGGAATATGGGTCGGGTTAGGGTTGCATAATTCAACCCGTCAACCCGTCAACCCGCGATCCTTCAGCCCGCTAACCCGCCAACCCGACACGATTGACACCCCTAGTGGCAGGCAAGTACATGAATAAAAATTAAGGAAAATTTCAGTCACGAGGAAGAAGACTTGCAATCGCGGTTGAATTTGTAAAACCATTAACCAAGTAATTAAAATGCTGAAATAAAATGGGCCAAATTGATACATGTTTTCCAAAGGAAGATGGGAAAGATTTGTATTTGATCATATGCAGTATTTGTTTCTTCATGGTGACTGGTGAGAGTGAATAATATCACCAAGTAAAAAAGAAGTATGGGCCAAAAATCAGCACATCAAATGAACCGAAGAATATCAATACGATTATACGAAAGCAATGTAGAAGGCTTTTGTTATAAAGTACATGTTCCAATAATAAGATTGATTAAATCATCAAACTGCATGAACCAATTGCAACCCTTAATAGCATCAGGATACACCTAGACTTGTAAAGTAACCTAAAAAGAACGTGCGTACAAACAAGAGATGATTCTTCATGATTTCTAAAAGGCTGGAGAGAAATTTGTGACTAGCAAAATAAAAAAATTGGCTTGCAGGAGCACATCCCTTGACAACTTAAGGTTATTGGCTTATTGCAAATTGAACAGCTCAGGCAGGTTGAGTAACATATCAGAAGGGCGAATTTTGTATTTCATGAGGGGATTGACCCACCAGCATATTTCGTTGACCTATCACCATATTTTTTTTCCTTTTCCTTGAATTTTATAAGAATTAATGTATTAAATGTGATTAAACAACTATATATTATTCAGGCATTGTCTAATCTAAATTCTTTTAGAAATAAAGAGATTCATTGTAAGCATTTAATTACACGATGTCACTTCCAACCTAGTCAACAGGTTTGATATTTTTATGCTTAACCAAGTTCATGAATTTTGCTAATCTCACCTGTTAATTTCCACCTCTAAAGACAGCTGATAACGCTAATGGTGCAACAGCATTACTTTTCACAGGCATTAGAGCAACTCTAAGTGTGCTATAGTATTAAAGAACCTAATCCAATAAGATGATATAAACCTTCAACAAAACATGCCCAATACAAGCTGCATTGGAATTGGGCTATTGGCAGGTCCCGTGAGCTTTCAAGTAAAAGATTTTTACAGTTACCACATGTAGTCATTGCCAATATAGTTTAATTCCTTCAACTAATCTCTAAACTATGTTCCTACAATTCCATGAGTAACCATTAGTATCAGAAACCCTAACAACAAACCAATTTATTGATTTAAGCATATGATCCTAATATCCTATCAGTTCAGACACTTAACTTGTTACGCATAATGTTCATAAGCTAATCAATCAAGTGAACCCAACCTCCTTTAAAATGAGTGAGCTTTCAATTGAATGCAATGCTAAACAGTTCTTATTGTCAGCACCAATCTTCGTGTGTTCTTAAATTGTTTAATCCCAATGCACAAAATCAATCCCACTCAACCTAAACCAAATTTAACTAAATCAATTAAATTATGTGCTAAATGCTGCAATTCAATCAGAAACTATACAATAAACAAAACTGTATAAACCAAATACACTCCTGAACTATACAGAAACTAAAACTACCGAAACTTTAACTCCAGAAGACAACTAAGTGACTAACTAAACCTAATGTAACTAAATCAATTGAATTATGTACTAAATGCTGCAATTCAGTCAACGACTAGACAATTAAAAAAACTGTAGAAACCAAATACACTACCAAAGTATACAGAAACAAAAATTACCAAAACTTAAACGCCAAAAGACAACTAACGAACGGTTGAAACGCATCGGAGCTTCGAGAAGAAAAAACCTAAACCTAATGTAACTAAATCAATTGTATTATGTGTTAAATGCTGCAAAATTCAATCAAAAACTAGACGATTAACAAAACTGTATAAACTAAATACACTACTGAAAAAAAAAACCTAAACCTAATGTAACTAAATCAATTGCATTATGTGATAAATGCTGCAATTCAATCAAAAACTAGACGATAAACAAAACTGTATAAACTAAATACACTACTGAAGTATACTGACACTAAAATTACCAAAACTTAAACTCTGGAAGACGACGACCGAACGGTCGAAACTCATCGGAGCTTCGAGAAGTAAGCGTAGGACCGTCGGAAAGGTGTTGAAACTGTGGATCAACTGAGGAGATTAAGGGTTAAGGGAGGGCAATATCGAGAGCGTAGGAGACAACGTAAAAGCCTTGACGAAAGAAGAGGCGAAGAGTGTAGATGAATCCGATGACGGAGAAAACGATACACCGGTGGAGTATGAATGGTGTTGACTTGTCGAGAAGATGTTGGTAGCGTTGTGATGTTTCAAAAGCTAACCGATGCACGGCTGCTGCAGGTTTATGCAGCTGCCAAGTTTAGTCTTTGGTGTTACTTTAAAACGACCTCGGAATCATAAATCTAATAAATTAAACCATGCAAGTTAATGGAGTCAACTCCTTAAATGTTATATATTTACAAATTGTTAAATATAATGGTTATAATTTCTTTATAAATATTACTATTTAACCCGTGTGTAACACACGGGTATTAAACCTAGTCTATCTAATAAATCAAACTTTTAGCGGGCAATTTTTGGAAGGATTTTTTTTTCTATAATAAGAAGTTTGGGAAGTAAAATTTAGCTAAATTTTTCACCATGCAAGTTGATGGAGCCAACTAATTAAATGTTATATATTTACAAATTGTTAAATATAATGGTTATAATTTCTTTATAAATATTACTATTTAACCCGTGTGTAACACACGGGTATTAAACCTAGTGATACAATACAGTGTTTCAATTAGATGTTTAAATCTAATGGTGATTCACGTGGATTTATAAATGTTGTCGTTTAAAGCGTTGTTTCGATATAACATTTACATAGATCGACTCGTAATCTTCTTCTTATTAAAAGCAATAAAAGAATAAAATGTCAATCGGAATTCGTTTAACGTCAATAAAAAAATTAATGACGGTATATTGGTTAGTGATAAAAGTTGGTTCGTTATTAGTCAATTTATTAGTTGAGATTGAAAGAGACCAGAAAATCAATATGTCTTCAAGTTTTTAGTTTGTTAAAGTCTCAACGAACAAATTGTCTTTGCTTTTTTCTAGAGAAAATCCCCCAAAACTAGTCATGGCATTAGGAAGCTCGAAGGGTATGGGTAATCTAAACCTCATGTCAATTTATATAAATCTTAGACCCAACCAAAAACCCATTGGCAACCAGCAAAGTTTCCTCACGCGTTGCGACGGAGCACGTTTTACATATAACCATAGCAAACATGTGGACGAATTTATAACAACATATAAACATGAAATACGAATTCTAAACGATTAAAAAACAAAAGAAAAACTAAAATGTGTAACGGACGAAATAATCATATAAAGAGGTATTGCGATAAATTGTAATGTATAAGAACATATTATATAAATCGTAACGTTTATTTATGACAAACTAAGTTTAATACCCGTGTGTTACACACGGGTTAAATAGTAATATTTATAAAGAAATTATAACCATTATATTTAACAATTTGTAAATATATAACATTTAAGGAGTTGGCTCCATCAACTTGCATGGTGAAAAATTTAGCTAAATTTTACCTCCCAAACTTCCTATTATAGAAAAAAAAATCCCTCCAAAAATTGCCCCCTAAAAATTTGATTTATTAGATAGATCAGTTACCCACATAGAATTGACAAATCAGTTAGCAGTGCAGAGACACATTTGTTGATTAAACTAGATCGCCATAATTAAAAACAAGATAACATAACTAAATAAAAATTATGTTAGGTGTATGCTTTATTGGATAATCAAGTCGGACAAACGAGTATACCATCAAATCTCATACCGTGAAATAATAAACAAATATCACCATCAAGTTTTGGTTTGACCTTTGACCTTCATCCTACCAAAAACACAGCCTAAAGTGTGTAAAATTTAAGCAAACTTGTAATTTGACAAACTTGAACATAATTCCACAACTTAATTAACTTAGGGTCAAGGACATAGCAACAAAACGAGAACTTTGAGAACTTTGACTGGGTGAAGTCATGATGAGAACTTTGAGAACATAGTAACTAAGCTATTATAACAAAACTAGCATACACAGTTACACACCCCTGTTTCTTGTTTTTGACAGTTTATAAACTTAGTTTTTAGATAATCTCAGTCACCTGTTACATAGCCAATCCATTTAAGATCTCATCACTAATTAATCCACTTGTTTTTGACAGTTTATAAACTTAGTTTTTGAAAAGCATAATCTTTACAAAATTATGGTGTACAAACGGCATCTGTTCATCCAGATTCAAGATAATGTATAGCTCAATGTTTTGTTTAGAATTGCTTGATTCAATATTTAGGATTGCTCATTTTGACCACAATTACTTGTTATCAATAACCACATATATAGGAAATAACTAATCAAGAAAAGATACAAAATATAAGGAAGATATATAATCACCATCAGTATGTCATAAGAGGTGACCCACTGCAGTGTACATCAGAATCAACAGATACCCTTTGCCTTGGTGACAATGTAGCACTTGCTGCAACATCAACCTCAAGATTAACAATACTTTTCCTCTTTTGAGAATCTGATTTCATTTTGTGTTCTTCGTCAACATCCGCAGATAACACTCCACCTTGGTTAAGAAGCATTGCTTGAGCTTCTTCCACTATTGATGCATCCTCTTCAGCGGCATACAAGATTCTTTTTATGGCATCAATTACCTGCAAAATGAAAGATATGTTCATATATCGCGCTAATAAACGAAATTTGGGTTACAAAATTTGAAATATGATTGAGGCAGGAGACACATTACTGGCAAGTTTGAGATATTGGGAGATTGGCATAGGATTTCAATATCCCGAAGCTTTGCAAAGTAAAAATCTCGTTCTTTCTCCAGACTGTCCATAGTTAGCTTCAACTCAGTGATCTGCGTAACAATAAAAAAATTACTTTTGAAATTAAGATTCTTGCAGGTGTGTACCCGGATCATCTTTTGTAAATCTTTACCTGTTGATCGTACACAGAGACGCTTATAGTTGGAGAGGGCTTAGCGGTCTTGGCAGGTGGGGCTGTTGAGTGGGCAGTTGGTGGAGCATCACCTCTTCTAGAGTGATGAGATTTAGGTGCAGATGTGGCGGCGGCCCTGGTGGATTGTGGTGGTGCAGATTTCTTGCTCGTATCCTTCCCACCTTTGCAGGCTTCTCTTCTTTCCATTGGATTGTAACTATAACAATATGAAATCGCATGATCTAATTAGAAACTACGCTAGTTTTTATCATAAAAGAAACTACTTACTTGTGATGACCACCTCCACTAACTGAATCACAGTATCTCTTCATCCACTGCATAAACTCAAGATTATCTAGCGGTCTTCCTTTTACGAGCTTGCTCACCTCAATGTGCTGTGGGATAAATTACTTGTTGTTATCATAAGCTTAAGTGCACTTTTAACAAACTATTGTACATTCAATTTCTTTCTAGGCTGATGTTATTATAAGCTCAAATGCACTTTTAACAAACTATTTAACATTCAATTTCTTTCTAAGAGGATGTTATCATAAGCTCAAATGCACTTTTAACAAACTATTTTATATTCAATTTCTTTCTAAGCGGATGTTATCATAAGCTCAAATGGACTTGTAACAAACTATTTTACATTCAATTTCTTCCTAAGCGGATGTTATCATAAGCTCAAATGCACTTTTAAGAAACCACTGCACATTCAGTTCTTAAGGGGATGTTATCTGTTCAAACGCATATTTAACAAACTATTGTACATTCAATTTCTAACGTAAGATTGCATAATTTCAATTATTTTAGGTTGATTCTGTATTTTGAAAGCCAAGAAACATTTGAAGGTGTTTGAACACTATATTAGAGAAACAAATTCAATATTTTACGCATATACGAAGAAGCTTACTACATATGCACTCTTAAACAAACCCCTAGCATAAATTTAAAAATCAGGAACAGTGAGCAACCTTAGTGATTTTCAGCTTGTTGAAAACATCCTGAAGAACCTTATAGTTCTGAATCATATCATATTCCGACTTGGCGTCGAAATTGACCTTATGCATGGGTACCATTCCAGGATGTGCAGCATCCATAAGCTGACAATGAACTGCCCCTGAGCACGCCTGCATCCAAACACAGATCATTCAAGCTAAAATTATGTAAATTCGATAACACGAGACGATTCATAGTATAAGATGATTTGATCTAGGGTTTGAAATTAGGGAAAACAAACCTCTTCAACTTTAGAGAGATTGAGTTGGAGAGTGGAATTAATCCAGGCTAAGATCTCGGATCGGCCAACGAAGTAAGCACCGTCCATCATGCCGATGTTTGTCGCCATCGTTCCGACTGTTATACAGAGAAAGAAACTCAACGCTCCTGTATAGAGAGAGAGAGATAACGGTCTGTGAATTTGAAATGAGAGAGATGAAACGGGGTTTTGTACATGTTTATGGAGATTGAAAACAGGGGACTAATGGGCCCGATGGTTCCAACCACTCAAAAGCCCAAACACGACCTATGCTTAGACAGTTAGACGTGCACAAATCGGTTTTTTTGGACCTGGAACCGGGTACAAACCGGATAAGGGGCAAAAAACTCGATCAGGTCCGGGTACAACCTGGAACCGGGTACGGGTAGGGTGGGGGTAAAACCCACCCTGTGGAACCGGGTAGGGTCGGGTTCGGGTCCGGTTCCTACCCGGGTCGGGTCCAAACCGGGTACATAGTTTTTTTTTTTTTACTTTTTTATTGTTTTGTGTACAATTTAAAGTTACTAAATAAATACGATTTATTTCAACTTAAAAGAGTTAACCAAATACAAGATATTGACGTTACGATGCAAAAAAAACTACTATTTTTAAACAAAGTCAATATATATTTTTTTGAAATCTAAGCTTCTTCATTTTTTTCCTCTTCTTTTTTCGTCTTCTTTGAGTTCTCCATCGGATATTCCGGTTGATAGTCACTCCTCAACCTCTTCATCATGTATTTTTGACTCCGGTTCGATGTCGTCTTCTAAGCTCGTTAGTTGTTGTTTGCGATCAATCGCGTCCAAGTGATCTTTGAGACAAATGCACATCTCCACAGCCTCCGGAGAAAGTCGGGTCCTCCTTAAAGATATTACCCTGCCACAAGTAGAAAAAGCCGATTCCGAAGCTACCGTAGAATCTTGGGAGCTTAGTAAATCACGGGCCATGGCGGAAAGAATCGGAAATTTCGTTTCCCTTCCTTTCCACCAAGCCAATATATCAAAACTCTCAATGTCATCAGCCGACATAGTGGAAGTATAATCTGTTCCACTATATTTACCGAGCTCGCTACTCGGAGCGGCACCCTTTTGTTTTTTTGCCACGGATTCCCGAACGACATTCAAAAAGTTTTTCTTCGGGTCATTCATCGGCTTACTTGAGCTAGCCTCCGATTGTGAAAATGGTGTAACCGTTGTTGGCCCGTATCTTAAGTGATAAACATCAAAAAGTCTTTGAAAATCGTGATTAAATTTTGCTTTTGCTTCCGTTGCGTGATTTGGGTTATCCATATGGATATCCAAATTGTCAAAAATTTCTTGAATTAAACATTCGACTCCCATAATATTATAAAACGGGTTTAAAGTGGCAGCACAAGTAAAACCGAAGGGAGCTCTAAAAAATATTTTTTAAATTTTTCTTTCATCGCCGGTATCATTTCTTAAAAAAAAACTTTATTTTCAAAAGTTTTAATATTAAGAGCCATTAAATATAATTCGTTAAGCACCAAACTACTAGTTGGGTAATAAACCCCCGATAAGTTTTTTGTTGAATTTTTAAAAACGCCAAGAAATTCAACAAATTTTTTTATAAATTTCCGACACAAGACTACTATGAAAAACTCTCAAGCCATCTCGTTGTTTCAAGGCACTCTCAAACATGTCGCATGTCGAGTTCCAACAGTGAGGTGTATCCCAATTCGCACCTAAATATATAGAATCCGTATTTATACAAAATTGTTTATAATCTTGACAAATTTGTCTTTTATCTTTAAAAATTGAATAAAGCATACATTTAAACTTATATATATATTGGGACATAAATCGGGCCCTAGCACGTCTTTCATTACCAAATTAATAATATGTGCGACACATCGACTATGAAAAAAATCACCGTTGCAAATCGGTTTATATTTTACCATAAATTTATCAACCGCATCAGTATTATTTGAAGCGTTGTCAAAAGCCATTGAAAATATTTTGTTTTGTAAATCATAAGTTTGTATTACGTTATCTATAAGCTCAAACAAATCATCTCCGCTGTGTGGAATCGGAAAAAGATCAAAAGCAATGGTATGTTTCATCATTTGCCACGAATCGGGATCCACCCAATGAGCGGTTACACAAAGATAAGACTCAATGCAACCGTGTGGAGCCGACCAAATGTCGCTAGTTAAATTAACACCGGTTTGTAAGTTTTGAAAAAATACAATTAAATCTTTTTTACAAACTTTCCACAATTTCAAACAATATCGTCTAAGGGTCATACGACTTATATGGGTGTAACGAGGTTGAAGTGTTTCCCGAATCAAAGCCGTCAATTGCGGGTTGTCGAAGTGGTTGAATGAAAAATAATTTTGAATCACGAACTTCGCCATACGATCTTGGACCATATCGACGCTATAATGAAATATTTCGCCACCACCCCCTATATCGGCTTGATCGGACTCGTGGGCATTTTTCAACACCGGACAAAACTTCTTTGTAATATGCTTGTCCAAAGTCGAGTTTGAAGCCGCCCCCAACAAAGCTCCACAATACTTGCAACGAGCTTTGTGTGACCCGTTACTCATCTCAACTAAATCCCAATGTTGCCACACTCTTTGGCTTCGGTTATATTGAAGAACTTGAACAACATCGGGGGCTTGAGAAGAACCGGTTGCGGATTGTGATGCCATTTCGAGATTAACGAAAATGAAAGAGATGAAAAGAGAGTTTTTTTGCATTTTTTGCTTGCATTTTTTGCGTTTTCAAGTGTTGTAATCAACCCAAACATCAAACATATATTTATAGTAGCTAAATGGCTGTTAGGGGGCAATAAAACACAAAAAAGGTCAAAAGGACCAAAAAACGGTAATAATGCCGTTGCCAACGGCTAGATTCGAACCAGGGAAAAAAACAAAAAAAAAAGGTAAACAAACCGGTTCCAGGCGATTCCACACCGGTTCCGGGTACGAACCGGTTCCTGAAGAAAAATCAAAAACCGGTGAGGAACCGGTGGGTATCAAACCGGGTTCATCGGGTACGGGGCCCACCGGGTACGAACCGGAACCGGTTCCGGGTTCAACCCGACGGTTCGGGTCCAAAACCGGTTTTTTTGTTCAGGTCTACCTATGCTTATGTAAAATTGTGAATAAACGTTAACAAACTTAAACACATGTTTTATCAAATGTCTCGAGAACACAAACGAATGAACATGATATGTGTTTATGTTTGGTCGTTAACAAATTTCTACTTTATATTTGTTTATTAACTAAACGAACGATTGTGAAATGACTTTCCGCTGAATATTTCCGAATTTTTGCTACTTTTTGTCAAAGAAAGTTAAAGTATAAAAGTCAACTTAAGTCAACTGGGTCGTAATGGGTTATATAGTAAGTGGTGACAGTTAGTGAAAGTTGAAGGGTGTATTCTGCATTTGTTCAAAGTTCTTTTATTGAAGTAGATGTTAATAAGTTCATTCTAAGGGAAGATATGTAATTAGTTTCTTGAGTTTGTTCAAAGTTTTTTAATGGTTTGTTAGCGGTTTTGATTAGCTATAAGAGGTGAGATCTAGTTGTTAAGATCATCACTCTCAATTACAGTTTTCAACTTTCTTTTGTAATCGGTTTCATTGTTCTTGAATAAACAACATCTGTAGCAAGTGTTAATTGTGTGTATTGTTCAATTGGATCTTCACAAAAACTGTAAAAAGATCGTTCGTTTCCTTTGGTTAATCTTACATTGAAGCTTGCACTGGTTTTCCCAATTGGGACCTCAACCGTTGAAATATGCAATTAAATGGGTGAAGAATATTTGAACAATGCTATAGTTTGTCCGATTGAATGATAAACATTTGATATAGTAACAAAGGATCATGTGATGGCATGATTTGAACTTATAAAAAAATGAAGAGAACAAATCTTTAGGTAATTTATTTTAGTTTGTTTATTACCGCGTTTTTTTAAATTATTGTATGAATGTACGGTTAAGTTTTCTTTTGGGATACTCCTATTTTTTTCATAGATCCGTCACTACCATTGCAATGTGATTGTGCTCACGCGATGATAGAGGAGATACGACTCTTGTTTTTTTTACTTTTATTCCAACAAATCTCATAATATACACAACACTAGATGGTCTCTCTCGCCACTTTGTTATCAATTCCATAACCCAATATTTTACTTCTAAAACCAGTCTACGTAATGCTTACGTGTCGCATAGTCAAGCCTCTATCGCCCTTTTTCCGGAGTCATATAATAATTTGTGTGAAAATGCTTACCTCCATCTTTGACTTTGTCTTATCCTTACACACCAAGCAAGTAAACAATTAGAAAATCTCAACATTCAACCTAGAGTCATAAAATTTATGAAAACTATGGTAAGGTTGGTCCTTCAAGTCCTCTAAGCTCGGTTGAATGGTTTGTAATATGTGATACCAAAGTCAAGTACTTCAAGTCCACAAAATCGAATTTGATCACACGGTTATTTAATTCCAGTCTTAACCTTCCTGGTCACTAACTTTATTAAATTAGTAATTATCTCCTTGTTTCACCACTCATGTTCATCGTTCCTCTTAATCACAGGTTCAATGACTAGTACGCATGGTTTCTCCAAGGTTTTACTCTAGGGGTGTGCGCGGTGCGGTTAGGTTCGGTTTTTACCCTTAACCGCAACCACAACCGCAATATGCGGTTAGTGGTTTTCATAAACCGTCGGTGATCGGTTTTTTCGGTTTGTGGGTTTCGGTTTATTCGCGGTTACGGTGCGGTGCGGTTATTTATTTATTTATTTTGTTTTACTAACCGAAGTTTGAAAGAGTAAACAATAAGTATATTGATAGATACGACATAAATTCATTAGTGGAATAAAATGCATTACATCAATAGTAAACCACGATGTGTTACGTTCATAAAGAAACAAAGTTCATTAAAGTAAAAAAAAAAGACAATCAATAAAGTTCAAAAGATTGTTTTGTAGTCTTCATCAGAAAGATCCACTGCACTTTTGCCTGTAAATATAAACAAAACCACACCACTTTAGTTCAATAAATAATAAGATCCACAATCTACATGTCATATTTATACTTATATTAAAACGAAGTACTTAGGTAAAGCTATATTATAATTAAAAGAGTTAATTATAGTTCGGTGCGGTTCGGTTATTTCGGTGGTTAGAAAAAGGAATAACCAAACCGCAACCGCAAATGTCGGTTTCGGTTAATTTCGGTTCGGTTAATTGCGGTTACCTTTTCGGTTTGGTTTAATCGATTAGTTCGGTTTCGATTCGGTTAATTCGGTTTTTTGCACACCCCTATTTTACTCTGATACCAGTTAAACTGGTTAACTGGTATCAAAACAATACTTTCAATGGCTAAACACCTAATATATTATTATTATCAAGAAACTCATTCAACCCTGATTCGAATCCCTAACCCAAGCATTATTTATAGCTTAACATATCACATTAGATTATAACTAGGATTTCTATAAATCTTAATGGGAAAATGCCACAAAAATATAACCAACTCTACTCATTATTTCAGTTAAGTACCTAAATTTTTTTCTCTCTAAAGTCACTGAATTTTCAATATCATGTGTTACAATCCTATATAATAGTTTTACAAATGTTTGGATTTTTTAAAATTGAGTTATGCAAATGAAACATGTATGCATGAGTAAAATAGTTATTGTACACACTTATTCATAGGTCCGACCAAACAACACTTATTAGTTCGGTACTTACTGATTTAGAGGCTCTTACTTGTTCAACACTTAATGATTTAAATTTTTTCAAACAGCCCCTTAGTAACAAAGTTCTAAAATTATTAAGTTTAAAAAAAATTGAATAAAAATAATTAGTAAATAGTATTCAAAGTTTATACATGTTTATTTGCCAATTAAAATTCAAAAAATGCAAATATTCGTAAAATTATTATATAGGATTAAAACACCTATTGAAGCTTTAGATAGAAAAAAATTATTCATGTATTTTTTTTAGAACAACAAACTACCATACTTCTAAATTACTTCAAAATATGTACATGTTCAGGTTTGAATATGAGACGTCCATAATACTTCTTGTATTAAATTGACAAATTTATTACATCTCTGATCTCTACAAGATTACCCGGTCTTGCTTTTACACCATGAGGAAACATAACTACCACACACGTAATAGTTCAACCTTATTCTAAGTCAATTAGGTAGTCTCTATCTTTGACCGACTTTGTCTTAAGCTTGCATGCCAAGCAAGTCAACAATTAAAAAAATCTCAACATCCACTTCAAGTTCAAAATCTAGTGGTCATTTCAGCAATTTCCCCTTATTTAAGGGGTGAATACGTAACAACCAAACCACACTAATCAATACGCGTTACAACCAAGCATCTCTAATCTTTACAAATTAGGGTTTACAATTTCACACACAAGCATCTCTCATCTTCATCAACTCACCAACAATGGCAGAAGCCAGTATACCTCCGGTCGAAAACTTAACTATTTCCGACACCGTCGCAGAAGCTGAGTTCTCACAACGAGTTCTAATCCGGTCAATTTTAGGCCGTTCCGACGGCGGCGCTGGTCTCGCCGGCAAGACGTTGAAGGTAGGTGGTTGGGTGAAGAAAGGACGTGAACAAGGCAAAGGCTCATTTGCGTTTCTGGAACTTAACGACGGTTCGTGTCCGGCGAACCTTCAGCTAATTATTTACTCTGATGTTGCGCCGTTAGGTCAGTTTACTCCGACTGGTACGTGTTTGCACGTTGAAGGTGTGCTTCAGATGCCTCCGGAAGATAAACAGGGAAAACAGTCGATTGAACTTAAGGTTTTGAAGGTTTTAGATGTTGGAGCTGTGGATCCGGCTAAGTATCCGTTGCCGAAAACGCGATTGACGCTTGAGTTTCTTAGGGATTATGTTCATCTTCGTCCGAGAACTAACACTGTAAGTTTTTGAACAGTACAATTTTAATTGATGGTTAGATCTGTTTATTAATGCTAGTTGATGTGAATCAGTAGAAGAAATGTTATATTCATGCTAATTGTTACTTGTTATAGCTTTGTATATGTTCTGTTTTTTGGCAATATTTGCAGGTTTGAAAATTGAAACATCTTATTGATGTTTATTTTGAAGGTTTTAGTGATTATAATCTATTTTGTTAATGTATCAGATTGCTGCTATTGCGCGCATTCGTAATGCACTGGCATATGCAACTCATACATTTTTCCAGAAGCATGGGTTTTTGTATGTGCATACTCCAATCATCACAACCAGTGATTGTGAAGGCGCTGGTGAGATGTTTCAGGTTACAACTCTAATAAACGAGGCTGAAAAGATAGAAAAAGAACTAATCAAGAGTCCTCCTCCAACTCAAGAGGATGTGGAATTGGCAAAGAATGTTGTGAAGGAAAAAGGCGAGATAGTTGCGAAATTGAAGTCGGATAAAGCTGGTAAACCGGTAATAACTGCTGCCGTTGCTGAACTTACTAAAGCCAAAGAGGCTCTTTCAAAGGTTGAAGAGAGATTTAAATTGAAACCTGGTATCCCGAAAAAGGAGGATGGGAAGGTTGATTACGGACAAGATTTCTTTGCACGACAGGCCTTTTTAACTGTGTCGGGTCAACTTCAAGTTGAGACTTTTGCTTGTGCACTTAGTAGCGTGTACACTTTTGGGCCAACTTTTCGAGCTGAACATTCTCATACATCAAGGCATCTTGCTGAGTTCTGGATGGTTGAGCCTGAAATAGCATTTGCTGATATTGAGGTATGGTAATTGTGTAAGACATTACTTCAAGACAATGAAATAATAAATTGTATTAAGTTGGATTTATGAGTTTGATCGTACTGATGTTTATCTTATTGTTACTAAACGGAAATGTATACTCAAATGCAGGATGATATGAAGTGTGCAGAGGCTTATGTCAGGTTTCTCTGCCAATGGTTACTTGATAACTGTCTTGATGATATGGAATTCATGGTTGAGAAGTTTGATAAAAATGCTATTAAGCGGCTCCAAATGGTTGCTTCAACCAACTTTGTACGCCTTTCTTACACAGAAGCAGTAACAATTCTTGAGGAAGCTGTTGCTAAAGGCCACAAGTTTGAGAATAAAGTAGAATGGGGAATTGATTTGGCATCTGAACATGAGAAGTACATTTTTTCTTCCCTTTTTTTAACATTGCACGCTTATATATGTTCTACCTTTGAATGGTGTTTGCATTGCGTAGATACTTGACTGAGACGAAGTTTGAGTCACCCGTGATTGTTTACAACTATCCTAAAGGAATCAAAGCATTTTACATGAAAGTCAATGCAGACAATAAAACAGTAGCTGCTATGGATGTTCTTGTGCCAAAGGTAGGGTTTTACTTATGCAATCTTGTTGATTCTTTTTACAACCGTATTTGCTTTTGACTAATCATTTAGGAAAACTATGATAATTATGCATTATTGTGCATGTCACCCTCTGATTCTGTGCTTTCCAATAGGTGGGTGAACTAATTGGTGGAAGCCAAAGAGAGGAGAATTATGAAGTCATCAAAGAAAGGTACGAGAAGCAAAAACTACCTATCTAGTCTCTCTTTTATTGCGTAACACTGTTGTCAATTTTAAGCTAGTTATGAATGAGTATATTTGAGCCGTGTTCTTTTCTAAAATGAGTATCAAAGAATAGCTAAAATGGGTTTAAAGCTACCAAAAGTTTTATTTTTAATGCACACAGCCTCCTAAGTCATTGTATACAAAGATATGTAAGTAAAACAACCTAGTGTCGTTTTCAAGGTGCTTAAAAAAATTATATTTCACAATTTTGTTAAAGTTTGACATGTTAAGGGACTTAATGTTTAAAAAATTGTTGAGGGACTTTTGTGAGAAAAAAACTGAAAGTATGTTGGTTTTTATGGTATTTGCCCTTTTTTCAAAAATGTTAGCAAATCAACTCTACTTTATGTAGCTTGTTTCAACTAGTTCTAAAAAATGATCTTTGTCAACCCAAACCTGTCTTGACCCATACACAAAATATAACCATTGTTAAATGAATATGCAGGATTCTTGAGATGGGACTGCCACTTGAGCCGTACGAGTGGTACCTTGACCTACGTCGCTATGGAACTGTGAAGCATAGTGGGTTTGGTTTAGGGTTTGAGAGGATGATTCTTTTTGCAACAGGGATTGACAATATCAGGGATGTAATCCCGTTTCCAAGGTATCCAGGAAGAGCAGATCTTTAGAGGCACATGAGACTCTGAAGACACATCAAATCAGATCATTCCTTTTGCTTTACTCTTTATAGTGTTTTCATTGCTAAAACCGATTTTAATACACATATTATTAGATTTTGTCGGTACTTGTTCTTTATGCTGTTGGTGATGTGAAAACTTCTTTCTTCCCAGATGTTAAAAATTACTAGGAAGATATATTGTTGGCTTGTAAAGATCTGAATTCGTATTTTGCTTGATTAATAGGTTTATTTGGGTTTATTTAGGTTACACAGCTGATCAACATGGGTTGTTTTTCCGAAAATCTTAGAGTTAAATGAATTTTATTAGACCAACACTGATCATCGCTGCAAACCTCAACTGCCTCTGTTTGCTTTTATGGTTTTTACCACCCATAGAAACAACCTTGGTCGGTAATAATCTTATATTGTTTGTTATGTTACCTGTCTTTCCTTATTTTTAATCTCCATATTGTGCTGTAAGTATTACATAAGTTGATCTTATGATTAAGTAAGCCATTGTAAATATCTAGCCTTCTTTTTGCTCTCATTTTGGTATGTTGTGGTGGTGGCATTGGTACATTGAGTGCACAACAAAATTTTTCATGCAAGACAGATTTGTTTTTTTTTTCAAGTAGTGGGGACTATAAGTGATTTAGCAGCTGGTTTTAGTTTAAAAAAGGTAATGGTGTGTAAAAATCAAATCAAATGCCTTCGTGTAGAATATGGTTGTGTTATTCTTATTAAGAGTTGCCTGGTGATAATTTGCATTTGTTTATTTTAAACTTACCAAAAACGTTTGTGTGTGAACATAAACTGCAAATGTTTAGCATTTATTGTGATAGACATTCATAGTTGTCAAAAGTTTGGGATGTGAATTGTGTGGGATTATCCGCGTGCTTGAATTATTATGTGTGATTTATCAAGATAGTCATGCAAATACTCAAATAGTGGAATTTTTTAAAAAATGATGACTTAAATACACAAATAGGGTTTATGGTTTATTCTTAGTAACATGTTTAGGTACTAAATTATTTTTGTTGCAAGATCGGATATTGGTCTTTTAAATTGTAACGAATTTAGGTACTAACAACCGACCCTATTTATGTATTTAAGTAAAAAATGATAGATGTCTATACTACATTAATATAAGCATTGGATGGTAAGATGGTAATTTACTTATTTTTTAAAATTTCAACAATTTTCACTTGTTATACTAGGAACATGCTTTTCCAAACAAGATTTAACAATTTCCAATCTTGTTGAATTATTAGACAATTTCCTGAAATTAAGTTTTTCCAAACAAGGTTTAACAATTTTTTACCTTCAATTCTGATATTTATTTTTATATTATTATTTCTATGACTTATTTTTTCATTTGAATGATTTGATATATTTTTAAAGTGTTATGTTTACGACTAATATATTTTTAATTGATATACAATTAAGAAAGCTAACAAAAGTACTATATAATAGACAGAGTACATTGACATACAATTAAGAAAGTTAACAAAATTACTATACAATATGAATTGACAGACACTTTGTTCTAAATTGTCGTCAATGCTGCATTAACATCACTGCATCACGCGGGTACCCTACTAGTATTTTTTAGATGTTCGTTTCCAGAGAGCCGTGAAGATAAATAAACAAATTCTTGTATCACGCCATAAAGCTACCAATGTTGAAAGAACCAAAAGATGTGTGATTATATACAAGTGATACTTCCGTCATTTAAGTATCCCGCCCACAATGACTGGTGCCAAGGAATTAGCGCCACAAACACAATTCTGCCATAAGTAAATGTTGCCTATAAATAGATTGGCGCCAAAGTGGGTTACCGCCGTAAATCCTCCGGCACCATAATGGATTCCTACCGTAAATTGACTAACGCCACAATGGATTCCTGCCATAAATGAACTGGCGTCACAATGGATTCCTGCCATTAGCAAATTGGCGCCATATATGGACTTCCGCCAAAAAAGAAAAGACGTAAAAGCCCACACAAATGTAACGACCCAATCTTGGAATATCATGTATAATCAAGGGCCCCGTTCAATAAACGAAAGGTACACGATCAAAACAAATGGTAAACAAACGAACTCGTTTTAGGTCTCCAATAAGAAAATGACTGACACAATAAGAATGGTATGACAAATACCATCTGATAGGTACACGATCAAAACAAATGGTAAACAAACGAACTCGTTTTAGGTCTCCAATAAGAAAATGACTGACACAATAAGAATGGTATGACAAATACCATCTGATAGAATCCATGACAAAAACAACTATAAATACTCCTTTCAGGTGACAGTTTCAGGTAAGTTGTAGTTTCTTCTAACACTTATACATCATTCATTTAAACACGTACTGGTTCTCACGTCGGAGGGTTATCGCAAGAAACACCCTTCCTTGTTCCTTGTGGTACCTTAACGCGCTGTTACTTTATGCATGTATTTAACACGTCAAGAAAGTTTCCCCAAAGCATATTAAAGGAAAGAAAGCATGGAAACGTAAAGGCTTAACTGCATTTTTACCTGTTACATTTTCAAGCCGGAATATTAATTTGTCTAGAGAGTCGTAACAATTTTTGGTTTCTATTGACGATCCAATTTACATGCTGCGTCGTTAAAGTTTCACCACATATAAAGAATGGAACGTGCAATTTGAACCGTATTAAAAGACGTAAACTGTATTTTACTCTAATTAACTTAAAAGGATGTAACTGTAATTTACTTTCATTAACACATGTTTATGGAAATAAAGTATGGCCTACAAAAAAACGAGAATTACCGGACTCGCTAACCGGCCGGTGACAGGCTGCCTTGTACCCAAGACACGAAGGTAGCGTCTCGTGCGTCAGGGACGACACAAACCGGACTCGCATATTGTTGGTTGGAGGTGCATGGCGTGAGATTCGAAACTAATTGGATTCAACCAACTCATCTACACGCCCTGAGGCGTATGACCTGCAATCTATCACAACAAATAACTATGCAACATCGCCATACCTTTTAGGGCTTTTCTCTTGAAGTAAACAACCCTAACCTGTCTACTTCAACCTCAAGGCTGCAACGAGTAAAACATCGACTGTGATCAGGTACAATCGCCCATCTTGGTTTTGTTTTTCTTAATCGCGATTTACAGGCTTAATTGGCCTCATAGAACCCTAATCTGCTCAAAATAAGTATGCAATTTGGCCATAGAAAGGAGCCACCATGAGATCATAGCGTTTTGGTCCGTAAGGATTAACAATTTGCGCTTTAAAGTTTTTCTACATTCAATTATCTTCTTCAACTTATTATTGTACATTTAACTTTAATTTATTTTAGGTGTCATTTCTTGCACATTGGTATTTTTTTGTGCTTGTCTATTGTTACAGCCATTACATTGTATGTGTTTTTGAAGCCAAAATTAAGCATAACTGATTTTGTAGTATCACTCGTGTTTAATAGTATTTGCTTATTTGAACACCCTAATTTGATTAATGTTAAAATTCTAACTTCATACTCACTTATACAATTTATCCTCTTATACGGTGTTTGTGTGTCCAGTGCTGACATCATTAAAAACCTCTATATGTGCAATATTCACCAGGAACATTCGCCTCTTGAAATTTGTAAGTTACCAAGCATTCATTCATAACAGTTGTTTTGCTCATTCAAAACTCGGTTTAGATTGATTCGTTAAAATCATTATAAAAGCAAAACTGCAGAGCAGTACATTGAGCCTGAAATTATGGTAAAAGAAAGCCAACTTTTCATATTTATGTACATAAATCTTGGGTTTAGATCACTGTGTAAACAATATATTGGATAAGTGAGTATCAATTATCAAATGGTAAGGTTCAACCCATATATTTACTACAATCTTGACCTCATAATCCATGAGTATATAGTTTTCACTGCAAGGGTGGGTGCCACTGAGAGATGCTGCCTATGTGAAAGCTTCTCGTGCAATTATAGGATCAAAACTATGGCATACATCACATGATTTCTTAGTGTTGTATTATTGTTTTTAAACATACTTGATACTTTATTAATAGGACAACTATTAAACCATCTTGCATAAATTATGAGTAAATGCAGTTGGATAGATAAAGGTTATATAATCATAGATATTTTTATGTTGTTTTTGAATCTTTAAAAAGAAGGAATCCCTATAATCAATTTGAAAGTTTTCTTCTTAGAATAAAGTCGAGTTTGACTTTTTAAAGTCAACGGATATATTTTAACTTCAAACCTTACCAGATTTGTTACAAATAGATTTCAATTAATCTTCGATAGTGTTGAAAGTATGATATATTTTGCTTTTAGATTAGTTCAGAGAATGTTGTAACCAAAATTGCATTAATTTGGGAAAGCAAATGATGTTTGGAATATATGAATAACAAAAAAATTAATTTATTATTTTTTTTTAATTTTTTCGACTTGTGTAGTTCATGGGTTCTAATCTAGTACTATATATACTGGGTTTGACCCTCTTAATTATTAAAATTTTCAATTTAATTTAAATGAGCTTTATTTTCTTTCTTTGGGATGTCTCAGCTTCAAGTTCAAGCCTGGGCAATTGGGCATGTACATGTTTAGGAGTTTAGTGGAGTTATATTAGAAAATCTAAAAAGTCATGAGATAATGATATGTGTCAATCTCTTAAACTTAGAAAGAAGGGAAAAATTGATAATGTCTCTATATTTCAAGTTTCACCCAATTTTTTTAAACGTCCATATATAAGACATTATTTTTTTGAAAAAAATAGCACCATGAAAAAGTATTTTCTTATCTTTAAAACACATATAATATTCATATATAAGAAACATAATTTTTTCACGTTTTTCATCTCATTGTGTTATTTCGTCAGGTCATTATGTTATATTATGAATTATGTCATTGTGTTATTTTATAACTTGTTGTTTTCGAATACAAATAAAACACACATAATAACACAATATGTCAAATCTTATAATTTGTTTTTATTGTTGACATAACAATATGCCATAACATAACTTCTTAAAACCATTTCTTGTTTTATATGTGTAACATCTCAAATATATTATAACTTGTTTTTTATGTTTCAACTCATTGTGTTATTTTATTTCAGATCATATTATTTCATCAGGTCATTGTGCTATTTCAGATCATTATTTTATTTTATCAAGTTATAATATATTTGAGATGTTAAACAAGTAAAACAGGTAATGATATTGAGATGTTATGTTATGACATATGGTCATGCCAACAATGAAAACAAATTGTAAGATTTCACATATTGTGTTATGTATGTTTTATCTGTATTTGAAAACAAGTTATAATATAACACAACGATTAATATAACACAATGACCTGACAAATAACACATTGAACTGACTAAATAACATAATGACCTGACGAAATAGCACAATGAATTGAAACGTGGAAAAAAACTTCGTTTTTTTATACATCAATAAATAAAGTTTGGGGAAGAAATGTTGGCGCCAAAACCCTAATTTTCCAAATTTCACTAGTATCTTTCTTAATCACAGAAAGGTTTGAAATTTGTGTTGAGGATCACATGGCTTCGGGTTCCGGCGTAGACGATTACGAGACGTTGATTTCGACGACCGACGCCGAACTCCTGAAACGTTCATGGCGTAACGAAAAAGCCGCTCCTGAAATACTTCAATTTCAGTCTTCCTTAGTTCAAAGATCTAGAGAACAAATTCAATTGATGGTACACTTCTCTGCCTTTATTTCAATATTCAGTTCTTTCTCATCTTACCAAACACATCTATGCCCTACAATTTATAGAGGTTTATGCATGCCCAAATGAACCAGTTGTGGTGGGATTTGGGTTTGTTATGGACCAAGGTTCAAATTCCACCTTCATTTGTTTTGTGGCATTAAAAGCGATGAATGGATCGAACATGCTATCTTTGAGCTGACCAGGTTTTACACACTGTTCTGGCATGCCTTCGGCGGATGAAATAAACAACTAAATTCATAGGTCTTGTGGTGATAACATTATTATGCATGACTAGTTAGTAAACCAAAAGTATCAAATGCAAATGGTATAAACACGAGCTGGTTATGATTAGTTTTGTTTTTCTAATTTTAGGAAGAAACTGTGGAAGAGCTTGTGAAGAATGAAGAAGATCCACTTACTGTTTCGCTTTATCAATTGGATATTGACAGAACTTTGTTTTTATTGAGATCATATTTAAGGACTCGTCTTCAGAAGGTATCGTAAACTTACTTGCATTCAATTTACAGTGAAATGCCACACCTTAAGCAAACCCAACTAAGCCTGTGGTTTTTGAAAGCCTGCCATTTTGACCAATTTTTTAAAAATATAAGCATTAAAAGTGTAACCGAAAGTCTGGTTTGGCCTAATAAATTGAAAGCAGGGCTTCAGAGCAACTAATCAGGTCTGGTCAGCTCATCAAGTGTTTTCATTATAGAAATAGTTAGGTGAGTTAAGGGTGTTTTCTTTGGATATTTGAAAAACATATCCTGCAAAGGACAGATTCTAGAGGTGGCAAAATGGATAGGTTGGTTGCCGGGTCGTCTAGAAAAAGGGTCAGGTTGGGTTTTGACATAAATAATTGACGTGTGTTGTTTCACAAGTTGGTATACACAGCAAAGCAATTCTTCTGTTAAGTAAACACGGATTTTAAGCCACCCCTGCATCTTCCTTAAGGAATATTTCAATCAAGCATTTTTTACATCCTTTGAGCCACACTTCAACGTCTAAGCTATCATTAATTATTAAACGACCACACATGATTGAAGAGGCCAAATTGAAGCAACAAACACATGAATCTGATTAAAAACGGAAAGAAACAAAGCTTGATCTGAGAAGAAATTGATATATTAAATAACCACCATCTGGTTGTTCTCGTATTGTGACACGGTCAGTTTCACCGGAGACGGAGGTGGAAACTGCCATACAAATGCTGTTTCAAGTTGTTGCCGGACTTCCCTTTTTCCGTCGTATAGATCTACGACGGTGTCAAGTTTATTTTCCTCAGATTGTAGCCTAAATTGTAATCCAGATTCCAGAGTCCGTGCCCTTTTTTTTACCCACTATGGCCCGTTATCTAGCTTCTTGTGGCTTGTCACGACCCGTCTAACTTTTATCCTGTTTTTATTTTGCCCAGTTTGACCCATTAGTGTTTTATATACAGCCCAAAATAACCCATAGTCTTAAACTAAAAGGTCCAAACAAACTCATAAACTAGTCTTCAGGTCAGGTTTGCCAGGTATGTTCCACAAACTGGGCTGTTCCACTCTTAGGTATGCATCTGGCAGAGTGGAACGTAACTATAACTCGGAACAAAAGTTTTTAATTAGAACACATGTTTAACTGCATAGTAAAGTGAGTTTTTTAAAGGTGATATCTATTCATCTAGATAATTTCTTAATATGCATACATTTTGATTCAATTTGAGTTGCAGATTGAGAAGTTCATGTTTCACATACAAAAAACGGCTGATCTTTGGACTCGATTGTCTAGACAAGAACAGTGGTTTGCCAAACGGTAAGTGGCATTTTTCATTTTTTTCATCCTGCAACCACAATAAAATCTTTTTAAAATATTTTACTGTTTTGTTTCAGGTCCATTGAAGACATGACAGAACATTTAGAAAAATCCGTGTTGTCTCAGTTGCCTGATCGGTACAAGTCTCATTTGAAGCAATCCCTTATTAGCGAAGAGGATGACATGGGTAATTTATTTGACCTTTAATGAACATATGCACATTTAGGTTTAGACTTGAGATCATTACTGTAAGAACGTTGTCTTCTTCTCGACAGTTCCAGAACCGAAATTGGATGCATTTGTCATCTGCAGAAGTAGAAAGTTTTTAGGAGCTCTCCCGGTGGATGACAGGCAAGTAATATTTTAATTTTTTTATTATTTTTTTTTATAATGTTGTATTTAAGTATTTTCATATGACAGTGGAGAAGAAAACTCACTGGACATGTCTGCTGGGGACATATATGCAATGCGTTACAAGTCGATTAAACCATTAATTGAAAGCGGTCAACTTGATCTGGTTTGAGTTTTTTTCTTTTGTAGCTAATGGATGGCATCAGCCTGGCTAGTGTAATATCCCCAAAGATATTGAATTTGATGGATAAATTATGATATGATTTGGATATAGTTTACTGTTTCCTTTTTTTATGTTATGAAGTTGTTACTTTCAAAATCAATAATCAATCGAACATGAGTATCGATTCGGTTTATGAGGCATTTGATTCATTGTCTGGTCTTCACTTATGCATTTCTCATTTCTCATGTTTTGGTTTTTGTTTAATGCAAAAACAGAACCAAACCGACTCACGCACCCCTACTTCTGGTTTGCATTTCACATTTCTCATATATCTTTTCTGATAAGTGTTGCATTTTTTTTTAAATAACGAGCTAATGTGCATGCGCTTTGTGGCCAGCGGGGATAAGTTTTGTTTCCGAGCACGCTAACCACAAGAGATGTAGCAGTAGTAACACTATTTCAATTTTTCCGAGAGCTTGTCCGTTAAATCACTCTGCAACTAATATTTCCCATGACCAACTATATCTCAAACTTTAGTGTCAAAATTTAAAGAAAAATATATGATTTCACAAACAAATAGAAATTGTAGCTCACAAATAACCACCTACAATTACAAGGACAAAAAGCTTTGTGGTGAAGAATGCTGGGACTATTGAAACTGTGTCAACAAATACATACCTTTGACAAAAAAACTACGCAAAACACCAAATTCATCTCTGTTTTAATGTGAACTAGGTTTAATACCCGTGTGTTACACACGGGTTAAATAACAACATTTATAAAGAAATTATAACCTTAGGGTCTGTTTGGTATAAAGTAATGGAATGGATGAGGGAATAGAATGAACGAAGGAAAGGAATGGACAAAGAAATGAAAATAATCATTCCATTCCATTATCTTGTTTGGTTGCTTTACGGAAATAAAATGAATTATTATATTGTTTTGTTTGGTATGAAGAAAAAACAAATGAATAAAATACATTTCACTAAAAATGACAAAAATATATTTTCATGGTTACGGGTCGGGTCTTGGTTTGGGCCATGTGTCGGGTCGTGGTTCAATACATGGGTCAATACATGAGTGAGGTCATAAATCAAATCATGGTTTCGGTTATGGGTCGGGCCATGGGCCGAGTCATGTTCAAGGAATGGGTCAGGTCACCGGTTGGTTCAAGGATTGGTTCGTGATTCGGTTCATGGTTCAGGTCATGGGTCAAGTATTCATGGCTCGGGTCACAGATCAATTCATGGCTCGGGCTGTGAGTCAACTCATGGCTCAGAACGTGAGTAAGTTCATGGGTCGGGCTATGGTTCGATACATAGGTCAATACATGAGTGAGGTTATAAATTAGATCATGGCTCGGAACGTGAGTCGGTTCATGGTTCGAGACATGGGTTAGGACATGGATCAGTTCATGAGTTCTTAAGTCGGGTCAAGGTTTGGGACCTAAGCCAAGTCATGGTTCTAGTCATAAGTTAAAAAATTATTCCATTCCTTGAAGGAATGAAAAAAAACATGGGGTGAGGATGAAATGAAAATAAGGTATTTTTTCATTCCTTTATAATGGTTCATTCCATTCCATTGACCAACCAAACACACTTTTTTTCATTCCGTCGTAATGGTTCATTTCATTCCACATCCCATTCCTGCATACCAAACGCTACCTTAATGCTTAATGATTTGTGAATATTTAGTATTTAAAAATTTAGTTCCATCAACTTATGCATGGTGGTGAAAAATTTCCCTCCTAAACGTCTTATTATAAAACAAAAAAATTTTCCCTTAAAAAATTGCCTCCCCTAAAACCTTGATTTTTTAGATAGATACGTCGCTGCTTAGGTTTATAAAGTTTCAAGTGCAACCTTTTAACTTTTTAAATTACTTTTTTATAGCATTCTTTTTAAGTACTTAACCACATTAATTTCTTTATCGTATACAAAAGTTACCCTACAAGAACGATCAGGATCACTTTTGCTAGTTTAATATTAAAAAGCAATAATGGATTATTGTACAAATAACATAACATCCAATAAAATATGACTAAACTTAGATAGAGTTCATATATGCATAAATCCACTTCATACGTTCTTATAACATTTGAAAGATCAACTTAGTCACACTTAAAATGGGTCCAAGGTGGGTTGCACCTCAGTCAGCTAATCAAAATTCAGCGGACAAAAATTTGCGGCCGTGATAAAAATCGACGGTCCGCCGGGATGACACCATTCGGGTCATTCACACACTTTATCCAAAACAAGCACCGCAGCTCAGCCCGTTGTTAAACACAACAATGCTTTGTCGCAACAGATGTGAAACTCAATTAGCACACGTATTATTGATAAAAAAAAACTTAAATTATTAAATCACAAAACAACACACACACATGCTGTGTTCATTTTTCTCCTAATTGGTTCCCACATCGGTATCTTAGATCAATTAAACCCGCTTTATAATGAACGCTTCTAGACTAGCAACCACCGGTCTTGGTAACTCTTGCCTATAACTCAAGTGAGGGTATTAAATTGGTTGAACGATGAACAAATCCCTGTAGGTTGGTTCTGATGGTGCGTTAACTGGCTTGCCCATTCCAAGTTGCAATGCGTTAACTGGCTCTAGCGAAGGCTAGGGTCACGTGGTTCCTAAAGCAGGGGGCAATGCGTTAGGCTGGTTTCACAGAGCTGCGAAAACCCCTTGCTCGTGACAGTGGAAGGATAACAAGTCGGGGCTCTTACGAACCATATAATCTCTTGGAATGTCTCAATCGAACATCCATCTTTTTACATTTTTTCATCATTAAACGACAAATAAAACACAAGTTGAAGTACATCTACAATTTGAAATTATACAACAAATCTTGTAGGGCTGAAACGATGAAGATCAACAATAGTAGCACGACCGTCTAACACAAGCTCAGCCATGGCAGCACCGCTAGCTGGACCGAATAAAATGCCCCAGTAACCATGTCCACTAGCCACATAACACCCTTTCATTCCCAGAACTTCTCCCATGATGGGCATATCATCGTCGGTGCATGGCATTATGCCTGCCTCCTCACTTTTCACGCTCACATTCTCCTTTTCAAGATAACTAGAGACAATACCCGCCACCCTTTCAAGCATTTGTATTGATTCTGGATCTGGAGAAACCGATTCTGGTCCGTCCGGGATCTCGACCTCGACCGAAGGTCCACATATATACACATCTCCTGTAGTTTGATCAAAATCCTGTTTCAATTTAACTTCATAGAGTTGTGTATGATTTTAGTGCATGTGGTTTGACTAATTATTAACACAAATAGTCAATTTAGCATTTTAATAAAAAGTTAAGTTTTTTTTGGATGTGGTAACTGGTAAAGTAGGCTAGACTTTAACTGATACCATTACAGTAAAAAAGTATATCAAACTTAACAAGTGAGCTAAAAGAGTCATTTGATTAAAACACACATACTAAAACTATAATCACATATTCACACTTTAAATGTTTAATATAATAAATAAATATTGGATTAGGTAGTTACTTGTTGGACGTGGAAAAAAATCCGGATCTATTGGGCCCGGTTCTTGGGTCGGATAATAAGTAGCAAATAGTGCATGAGGTGTGATTGCATCACCATCTTTTGGTTCCAATACCACGCAGTGCACCTTCTTACCATGCACCCTAAACTTAGAACATAACTCCGGTAGCTTATTTGTCCATGGTCCAAGAGCTAAAACCACCGCATCCCCACCAACAACACCACCACCATCCACCTTCACCACCACACCCTCTTCCTCCACCACCACACCCTCCACTTTCCCTGTCACAACCTCCACCCCATACTCCGTCACGGCCTTTGCTAACAAGACACGTGTGAACAACCGTGGGTCGATTTGGGCCGTAGTTTCGGTCGTGCCAATGATTTCACCGGTTTTAACTCGGCCGTCGACCCACGGTGGGAGAATCGGACTTCTGGATGGAAGTACTGATTCTCCGACAGAGATACTGAGGGTGGTAAGTGGACGGTATCCGTAGGATACGGATCCCTCGAGCTCTTTAGCTAGTGAAGAGTGAAGGCTAAAGCTGGTGCGGGCCAATGATGACATTGGCCCGTCATCACACATATGAAGTGCGAGGAAGGCGCCAGCTTTGCCTGATGCTGCACAGGCAATGGATGAACGCTCTATGAGCGTTACCCTGGCGCCTTTCTTGGCCAGAAAGTAGGCGGTGCAAACTCCTATTATTCCTCCTCCGCAAACCACCACTTGTTTGGGTGGTTCATGTGGCTGCAGGTTATCATCCATGAGTAGTGAATTATTGGATGCTATTTGTGTGTATAAGTAGATGTTATATATATAGATGGTGTCTTGGCAATTATTTGTGCCAATTATTTGTGTCATTTATTTTGCTTATTTTACCCGTGGAAACTTAATAATGAGTAGAATTATTCGTCTGTAAACTTGCATAATTACGTGTATAACAACAATAATTTTGAGTAGATATGTAATTTAAAAGTTTTATATAAGAAGATATACATAAAAGCCTCTGTATTTTATACTTAGAGCTTAATCAATTTTTTAATGTGTGAAAATTAATGCTTTGATTCGCACGTTTCTTGTATGCAACTACTATTGTTTTTTAAATGCTAAGAAAATCTAAAACTATGATACGCAAAATTGAAAGATGTTGATACAGACAAGGTAGCAAACTGGTCTAGCAATGCATAAAATTATATATGATTCGCATTATTATTAGTGACGAGACAACAAACAATGACCCAATGAAGGATCCAACATTTCATGGTCTTGGTATGCTTGATAAGTAACAAACCATTACTCTAACCGCAACCTTTGACGTGAGAATAATTGATTTGATCTTCAGAGGTGCGTGATAACAAAGATAAGTTATTGATAGTATATGATGCAGTTACAAAAACATTCAAATAGCTCAGACTAATTGATAGTTTAAAGTCTTCAATAGAACTCAAGGTTCAAGAACAAATGTTCAAAATTTAGTAATAGTCAAAACTACTGATAACTATTCACCATACGCTAATATTTATAATAGATCTTAACCTTAAAGATGATGATAAACAAAATAAATAAACTAAAAAGATAATTAAAGAAATAATAATTCAAAATTCAACTTATAGATAATACTGCATCAATGTAGTATACATGAGAGTAAGGGACGAGATGATACGTCTAGATGCGTCCACTCATCAAGTGATAGTGAAGACAAGTAATAGATGTTTTTATGATAAAGGCTTAATTTGAGCAACTTTTGACTGGTCAAACTGTCAAAGCCTATACAAACGACGTGCCGTCGATACAAAATTAGCTTTGGACTGGTAAACGCCTATACAAACGACATGCCATCGATACAAAATTGGTGGGCGTGGTAGGAAAAGTTAAGCTTTCATTCTTTCTCATTCAACGTATATATCAATCAAGAACGAAGCTGTTTACCGAAAAATAACTATTTGTCAACAAGTTGTATGTTTTGTTAGACAGTTATGAACACTAGTACATATATGATCTTTTGGTGCTATGAGTTCGTACGGTAATCAACAAAACATGCAAAAAATATAATGAAATTAAAATTTTCCACCATTAAATGGATTTAAAGGTGCCAACTCTAAAAATACGTCAAAATAGTTAAATTTGGTGTGATTTTAAAGAATGGCACCATAAAATATTTATTTGAGAAGGCCAAAAGTATAAAAGCGCGCACCAAAAAACCTTGACGGTGTTATCAGAGTGTTTTACTTCATTTGATTACTCTTGCTTATTCCTTAGCACTATTGTTTTTATGATCAAGAACCGTTATTCACTAATAGAAACTTTTGTTGAATATTGTAAAAAAAATTGTCGGAATATGATGCTTATTGGAGGTTTAACAAAACATGTACTAATGACTAAAATTCTTTTTTGTTAGGTACACTCTCTCTTTGTGACATTCCACCTCTTCCTTATTTTTTGTCGAAAGATGAAAATTCTAAATGATAGTTGGTTGTTTGCAAATATTTTTACACGAATAGTTTGGCCTATAATGGGATTAACCACATTTTATATGTGTCGGGTCTGTTTGCTTACTTTTTAAGAATGTTTAAAATAAAAGCGTGTATGTGTGCATGCGTGGGCGTCGTTATGTGTCCAATAAATGTTTCTATAATCTATTTCTTGTGTTGCATAGCAGTTTTTCCTTTCAGTAAAACTAGTTAAATTCGCACGCACGTTGTGCGAGCGTTTTATTTGACGGGTTTAAGTAAATGAACAAAATAATTGTAACTCGACTCTGAATCAACGTCTGCATGAAAACAGCTCGAAGTTATTCCTCATGGCCTAATATAGCAACATCAATAACAAACCAAAACAAATTAAAAGGAACAAAAATAACAAAGTTTCTAAGAGGCTCAGAGTATTCAACAACGACATCGTGATCCGCCCCGTGGCTGCAATGTGATTGTGGGTATAGAGTATAGACCGACAAACCACCAAATTTGCCACGCCAACGGAACATCACTATCGAACACGAACTCATCACAGCCCGAATCAAAATCAACAATTGTAACCAAATTATATATACAACTAACATACACCAACGAAATTACAAATATGTCTTCTTAGAATTGTTGTTTATCATTAATATTACCAAAACATGAGCAATGTTTAACCAATCAAGATCAATTCAGATGCAAAAACGCAACAACATCATCATCTGCGTTTCATAAACATTAATGTTTCACCATCAAGATCAAATTGTTTTACCATCAAGATTAATTTAGATGCAAAAAAAGCAACATCATCATCATCATGGTTTCCAAAACATCAATGATGTTTCACCATCAAGATCAAAATGTTTAACCATCAAGATCAATTCAAATGCAAAAAACAACAACATTATCATCATCATCGTTTCCAAAACATTGATAATGTTTCACCATAAAGATCAAAAGAGAAAGACAATGGGAAGCCAAAGGTTTCACCAACCACCAAAGCTTTGGTGACCGGTCCACCTTCGCCAATACCACCACCACCATAAACACTGGAAACCCAAACCGAACACCCACACAGATCTAAGGTTAACAACTACCAAAAACCAATCGCCAACACCGTCACAACAACCACACTATCCAAATTGCTTCAGATCCAACTAACGTCATAACAACAATCACCACAAATCAAAAATCTGTGACAATCACCGTCACAAACACTGGAACCGACGACATGCAAGACATCACACATTGTCGTAAACCTCAGGCCATACAGATCCGGGGATCAGCAACCATCATCGGTCAAAACCACTGAAATCTTCAAAACAGGCTGAATAACCGCCATCACCTCATCTATTATCGGTGAGTCGCCTGAAAACAGATAAAAAGTAAGAGACCGAGAGAGACTTCAGGATATGGTATGAGAGAGAGAGAGAGAGAGAGAGAGAGAGTTTATGGTATCACATCACAAATATACAAACCAACAACTGTACACAAGTCATATATGCAACTAACACATGTCTCACCATGACAATTACAAATATGCCCTCCCATAAGTACCGTTCATTTTCATTCGTTATTCAATATAAAGAATAATACCACACCAAAATTAGTTTTTATTTTTTTAAAGGTATATTGGTTTTTACTAGTCCTAACTATCACCTTTTGTCTTCTATCGGTCCCAACTATTGAATTGGCTGTCAACGGTCCCAACTTTTATCACTTTGGCTAGCTACCAACGGCTCGTCGTTAAATTTTTTTAACGCATTAAGTTTTTTCCAAATTCAAGACCGATGTTTGAAGCCTTTTTATCGGAAGGATAATACAAGTCGATTGATGGAAAAAGTTACCTCGAAACGGCGGGATGTAGTTGTCAAATTGTTACAATGCACGCATTGAAGCGACGTTGTTTCTGTCTATTTTTACAAGTTTCTAGCCAAATTATGTTGTTGTCTAAAAACTGACAATAAGGGTTTTTGGTATTTATATCTTGATCATCGACTTCAAATTGTCAACAACTAGAAATTGGACTTGCATTTGGCCAAGAAGACGTAAGATAGGTAACTATGGTGCAAATTGATCAGTGAATTAAAACAATAAAAGAAGCACAAATGATGGAATGCAAATTATTCAAAGATGTTCATTCAATTCTTTTGAATTATGGATAGATCATTGATCACATGATATCTAATTTTTGGTTTGTAACAAATAGCTAAAACGGGCCAATATCAACCTATCAAACAATGATTGAATTTAATGTACGTGCTTAAATCAAAGTAGTTTTGAAACAACCAAGTGACACCGCTCAATTATCCTTAACAATAACAAGAGTATATATCTAGAATCTAGCTAGTATGTCACATACAAGAAGAATCCCGAAAACCAAAATTCTAATACTAAACACAAACTTTTGATCGAGGTTCGGAAATGTATTATCATCGTAGATGCATATTACACCGCCACACCAAGTTTTGGAGAATCTTGATATTATTGTAACGTATGGTGTTCGGTCATCATAACCTCTATTTGTGTCGATTAAGACTACAACATTCTTCCTCCAAATTGACCATTAAGCCGTAGTTCGAAGCAAAGGTCAGCTTTCAAGTTAGAAAACATTTTTTGATCTAAAAATTGTTTATTTATGAAGCTTTATTCATGAATCCCTAATTGCTACCCCCTTCAAATTGAAAAAATCAACCAACATGACGTTACCAAGACCAACAAACAAACAATGAGTCATGCCACATCCAATAGTCTTGTTACGTAAAATTGAAGCTATCGATTAGATGTTTACATCGGGCATATATCCCTAACAAAGTTTTAATATTTGATCAAATGAACAAGTGACTATTTGTGTTTGCCTATGATTTCAATTTAGTTATAGAGATTATTCAATGTGATTGAACATTTCGAACGACGTGAATGTTACTTGTAATTGGTACTTTCATCATTGCAACTCGCACGATAAGATCTGAACGGCGTGAGCTTAGGGTAGCGAGTTGGCTCTAATCAACGAACGACGTTTGGTTAGACATTAAAAGAAGGGGAGCCTGAACGTGTGACGTCTAGTATTAATACGAGTCAGTTAATAATGATCATTGCACTACAATCGTTGATGATCATAAACCGAATTAGAAATAACCCTTGTGTTGAAACTAATTGATATAATATAAATTTTTCATAAAGTTTATTTTATTTCATAATCATAAATCTCAGAAGTGTAGTTTGTTTTACTTTATATTCTTTAATATTAAGTTTTCATCACACCCAATGTTTTGAAAATTGGATCAGATACTAAACCGGCATTATAATTTTACTGGTTGGACCGGGGTCAGACCGGGGTTAGACCGGTCACATGAAATATATATTTATCAAAGTAATACCATAAGAATTCTAGTTTAAATACAACATAAGTTTAATAATATTAAATTATATCAAAAAGTAATAATTCACACAAGTTGTAACGCCAACAATAACAAAAAAAGCATAATTTAAACAAATTTTAACGCCAAAATAAAATAATTTCATCATTTTCATCACTTAAAACATTAAATTATTGATTTTTATTACAAAAAAACACAAAAATAAATCCGGTTCAACTAGAGTCTGGTTCCGGTCTGATCAGACCGGTTCAATCCGGTACACAAAACCAAACCAATAACTAGTTTGGCCAATTTCACGGGTTAGTTGAAATGTGAACGCTTAAAGCGAGAACACCCCTACTATTATGGTAATCATTATGCTCTAATTAACTTATAGATGAAATAAGGCAAATTAGCCTTAAATAATTCATATTGTGTTTTATTAGCCGAAAATAATTTCAATTGTATTTGTTCTCTAAATTGGTCCCTACTTCTAAACATTTTTTTCTACAATGATTCCTCGTTAAGAACACTTAACCCGTTATGATTACATCGGAAATAATCCGGCAAAAGGGGGATTATTCAGGGCGGGCTCAATGGATAACGGGGATGGAATAGCGGTTGGATGGTTAGGACATCCAATCTTTAGAGATAAAGAAGGCCGTGAACTTTTTGTACGTCGTATGCCTACCTTTTTTGAAACATTTCCGGTCGTTTTGGTAGACGGAGACAGGATTGTTAGAGCCGATGTTCCTTTTCGAATGGCAGAATCTAAGTATAGTGTTGAACAAGTTTTTTTTTAGTGATCAGAAAAACATAACGACATTAAATATTTTTTTAGCGAGTGATCATTGTAAAAAAATAGCTTAAATTAGGACCTGTGTAAGAAAGAAAAACACAATCGAAATTATTTTCAATCTGTAAGTAGCAATTGAGATATTAAGTTCAGTTTGCTCTAAAATGAAGATCTTAGGTTACTTATTATTTAGTGAATCTTTTCTTCACAATCACATACTACTAAATTTGAATAAAATAATAACTAAATAACAACTTTCATATATGTTAATTTGGTTTACCAATATTAAAAATGTTTAACGTTTATAAAAGTTTTTATAACAAGAAACCAATATTAAAATTTGAGCAACTTGTAAACACAGATAGAATGTTCACGTGAATAACTAGAAAGACACGGGCGGCTGTCACGTGCACAATTCGAAATAGATCTCAAAATCTCAGTTTTACCAATATTAAGATCCGCCTTTTTCATGTGGATGATTTGGGTGGGTATTGCAAATTGACGTTTTAAATTTAAATATATTTTTGGAAATATTTATTGTCATCTATCTAATAAATCAAACTTTTAGACGGCAATTTTTAGAGGGATTTTTTTTTCTATAATAGGAAGTTTGGGAGGTAAAATTTAGCTAAATTTTTCACCATGCAAGTTGATGGAGCCAACTCCTTAAATGTTATATATTTACAAATTGTTAAATATAATGGTTATAATTTCTTTATAAATATTATTATTTAACCCGTGTGTAACACACGGGTATTAAACCTAGTGTGATATAAATTAAATCCTAAAAACATTGTCGTGTTTTAAGGATACTTATAAGTTATGATTCTTATTAAATAAATAGTGTATCGCCCATGGAATTTTATTTCCTCTAAATTTATATACTAAATACAATAATTCACTTCGATTTTTAAACAATAATTTGAATTACTGATAGATCACTAATCATCCATTGATTCAAGAAAAACCCACTTTATGTTAAAAAACTTCCGACTTAACCTCAAAACTCTACTTTTTTATTTCTCAAGTGAGACTTAAATTTTATACATCATCATCCTACTTTTTAGGTACCTTACCCCAGTCATTTGAGATAATAATAATAAAGTATATTGGTTTTCATTGGTCCCAATTATCACATTTTGTCTTTTATCGGTCCCAACTATTAAATTGGTTGTCAACGGTCCCAACTTTTATCATTTTGATAACCACTGGTCCGTCGTTAAATTTTTTTTAACGTCCTTAAGTTTTTTCCAAATTCAATACTTATGTTTTAAACATTTTGATCGGAAGGATTATACAAGTCGAATGATGAAAAATTTACCTCGAAACGGAACTCCGAACAATAAAATAGTGCTTGAATCGGGTGTTTAAACTTAACGGTGCTTCAATCGGATGTAAAAAATTTATCGTTCAGAGAGCTTTTTCGAGAAAACTTTTACATCAATCGACTCTTATTATCATTCCGATCAAAAAACCTAAAAATCGGTCTTGAATTTGAAAAAAACTTAACGGCGTTAAAAATATTTAACGACGGACCAGTGGTTACTAAAGTGATAAAAGTTGGGACCGTTGATAACCAATTCAATAGTTGGGACCGGTGGAAGACAAAATGTGATAGTTGGGACCAATGAAAACCAATATACCTAATAATAATAATAATATCCCTCTTCCTATATACTAATAAAGTACTAAATTTTTACCACATGACATTCTCTCAAACATGACATATTATTAACACGTCATTTTATCTTATGTATCACTCTCATATTAATTATTTAAATTAAATTAAAAAAAACTTGTTATTGATTAAATGAATATTCCAAATTATTTATTAAAATTCTTTCTTTTAGTATCGTAAAGTTTAAATTTAAAATTCATCTACAATTTTTATTACATATTTTAAACAACCTTAAGGGATTTTATACTTTTTTCAATTGAAATTGAATGGTTTAACGGATAAATCCTACAATTTCATCATTATAATATGAAATTTAAATGAACAACTCCTACAATTTCGTCATCATAATCGTAAATTTAAATCTTGTTACGTTCTTTTAAATTTAAAGTTTTGTTTAAATTCAAATACTCTATACTATATAATTAACACCAAGTATTCCCCACTTGTGGCTTAGTGGTAAGATGACTTGGGTTTTCCATAAGAGACTCAAGTTCAATTCACACTAGTGTCACTTTTGGTGGATAGTGACAATGAAGCAAGTCCCGGGTTGCCATTCGGCTCCGTGTTGAGCCTAAGGGTTTTACATGGCTTGGTTAAAGGTTCATGCTCGGTTTTTTCCTGGAACATTTGGTTGACGAGTTTTGACTCTGATCAACTTGGCACGTAAGGAGGGTTATGGTGAGTCTTCGCTACGTACGTAATAATGGGGGAGTCCTAATGCCAACAAAAACACCTATTGGTGTCAGAGGCAGAGTTACGATCTCGGTTCTTGCACCTCTGAGTGCTTTGGTCATAAGCCGTTGCACCAACCGCCATTCTAAAAAAACACCAAGTTATTTCATAATAAAAAGTACACAATCATCTAAACGTTTTTTCTAATTTATTTTTATTCAATCTGTTAGTTACACGAGTATCTAACCTAGTTGACTAAGACATAGTTATTTCATAAGAAAGTACACTTTAGCTTTCATCCGGCCGATCATATGTATCATTACGATTTTCATTTATGTAATCTCCTATTTTTCTATGGTCGTTCCCTCTTGGTTTCATCATCTAATGAGCATAACCTTGAATTCATGATGATGTGGACTAAATGATGTGCGAAGTTCTCAATGAAGACATGTCAATCTAGAGCTACAAAGCTTTGTGTTCAAGTAATAAAGATGATTGGAGGATCAACGGTTCATCAGTGATTCAAAATATCGTTAAAACTAGTTATATTTAATTTATATGAAAGTTTTCGACTATAACGATTGTTAGGGTTATTTCCTTGTTAAGATTTACTTTGTATTTTGTTTATATGTTTGTATAGTTTAGGGTTTATTATGTATTTTTCTTTAAACTTGCATTTTGTTTGTTATAGCATGTAGTGTGCGTGTGTTAGGAGAGAGGCTAGATCACTTTTACACTGTTAGAGAGAGAATTAACTGTGTGTGATTTATTTTCTCCTGCACTTTGTACTACGAATTGCTTTGATCATCAATATACAAGAGAATTTATGAGTATGAACTGTGTTTGTGATTGAATCGTTTGTTTGTACGCTTTATTCTGATCATTTGAGTGATATTATCGATCCAATTGAACCTATCAATTGGTATCAGAGCTTTCGGTTTGTGTTCTTCGCTGTTTCTAAGCAAAACACATCAATATTGCTCAAAATATCATGATCTGAATGAATTGTTGGTGTTTTTAGGTGTGATTTATCATCATAATCACTCTAATTCGCAACGATTGTGCAGATTCTATCAGATCATCATCAGATCTGAAGAATTAAGAAGAATAGAAAAAGTTACTGTTCGATCAATTTTTGCTCAAATTCATCGAAAAATGATGATGTTTTGGATTGATTGATACAAGGGTTTGATAATCGGACTATTTCACAGCTTGTGTGTGAATTTTGGACAATTTGGACAAGTTTTAGACAAAACCCAGAAAATCTTCATGAAGAAGATGATGAACAGTTGATTTTTGGTTGAAGATTAACTTGCCGGGTGATATATTTGACTTAGACAATTTCCTTGGACTTAGAATTTGTGAAGAAATTAGGTCCTGTGCAGCCGTGTAAGGGAATTTGTTCTAGACGGGTGAAGAATTTGACTTGAAAAGTTGCTACTGTTCAGCCGGATCAGACACTGTTGTGCCGCGTTATACACTGTTACGCCGGGTGATAGAGAAAATACAGCCGGGTAAACTTCAACTGTGTAGCCGGGTAATTAACAACTCTGTCGTGTGACCAAGTACTGTTCAGCCGGGGAAGCTCTTTGCCGTGTCAAGATTCTGCCGGGTCAAAGATTTATTGCCGTGTGAAGTTTTTCTTATTGCCGGGTAACTGTTCATCCGGGTGAAGAAGAAAAACAATTACAACTGTTTAGCCGTATAACTGTTTAGCCGTGTGAAGACTTATTCTGCCGGGTGAAGAACAAATACACTGTTTAGCCGGTTGAAGAAGGATTTTCACTGTTTTGCCGTTTGACTCATTTTAGTTGTTTTTCAATACTTGTTTCTTATCTTGTCTTTAATTTCTTGTCTTTATTTTAGTATTTTAATCACTTCTTTTCAAAAAAAAATTAACAAAAACCAAAAATATTTTCTTTAAAAAATTGTTAAAATGGCTCCTAATGATGATTCTGATAACCGTGTTCCTAGACTTTTGAATCGTGCAGATTTCAAGAACTGGACCATCAGGCTGAGACATCACTTGTGTTCTATTGACAATGACTTATGGAAATCTATTGAGAAGGGTCCTCACATTCCAACTCAGACACAACCAGATAGTGCCAGTACCTATACTAAAGATTCTACTACACCTTATCCAGAGGATAATCTGTCAGCTGAAGACTTGAGGAAGGTAAAGAATGATAGCAAGGCCTATTCGTTGATGTGCAAGGGGTTACCACTCCAAGTTTTGTCTAGATTGGATGCATATCAGACTGGTTATACATGCTTTAAGGCATTGAAGTCTATATGTGAAGGAGGAGAGCAGTTAAGAAGTTTGAAGAAATCAAAGCTCAAAAGACAACTGGAACTATTTGAACACATCAATGGAGAGACAGTTCACCAGATGATGAACAGGTTTGTTCACTTAACTACTGAGATGTCAAACCTCGGAGTTAAGACTGAACTTCAAGACTTAAATGATCGATTGTTATGTGCTTTACCATCATCATGGAAGCAGACTGTTACTCTTTTGAAGCATACTGAGAAATTCCCAATGGAATTAGATCTGCTGATTGGGAAAATTGAAGAAGTTGAGATTGATGAAGGATCAAGAAATTCTGATAGATCAACGTCACAAACTCAATACAAGTATGTGGTAAATCCTGCCAATACTGTGGATAATGCTTTTCTTGTGCAAAATACAACAAAGTTTGAAGATGAGGACGACTTATTTGTTGGTGCAAGTTTTTATACTGATTCAGCATATTTTCCAAATTCACCAACTTATTCTCAACCTCAATCTCCGCCAAGAGCTCAAGTTCAAGTTCCAAGTCAGAATGTGAAGAATCAATCAGAAAATCAAATTCCAAATGTTCAAGCCAAGGTGAAAGACGTCATGAATATTCTGTTGCAAGATGACGAAACGAAAACTGCATTCACTGCTTTTATGGCAAGTTTTCAAGCATACCAAGGTAGTCATTTAAGTCAAATGGACGTTGTTCTTCAAGACTTATATGAAATGGATCCAGTGGATGTTGAGGAAATGGATCTTAACTGGCAGATGGTTATGGTAGCTTATCGTACTCAAAAGCATGCATATGTTAACCGAAGTTACAAACCTCATGCTAACAAGACTGTTGGATTTGACAAATCTAAGGCCAGAAGTTTTAACTGTAACCAGTATGGTCATTTCTCAAGAGAATGTAAAGCTCCAAAGAATTTCAATGACCAAGCTAGTTCAAGCAATCAAGGTCAAGGTCAAAGTTCTCAACAATCAACAAGTTATCAAGGCAGAAATCAACGTTTCTTTCAGAAACCATACCAAAGTCTTCCTATGCCTGAATTGAAGGATGAAGGAAAGAAGCCAGAAGACCAAACAAAGGCATTGGTTGTAAGTGTGAAAGACGGGTATGATTGGAGCGCTTATGCAGAACAATTCACGTCTGATCTTACATCGAGTCTGGCATTGGTATGTGAAGTAGAAGAAGATTGGTCAGAAGAAGGGGATTGTAAGATGATTGAAGATGTGAGTGAAGATTCAGAAGATTATGACTGGAGTGCAAAATCTGATCCTACTGAAGAATCTGAGTCTGAACTTGTGTTGATGGCTACTGCCAGTGAATCTTCATCATCTACAGAACAACCAAAGGTTAATACTGACCTACCCCCTAACTATGTTCCATTACCTGCTGATGTCAAGGAAAGGCTATGTTCTGAACAGTGCATTCAACAAGTAGAACATTATCGGACTCATTCATTTAAAATCGGTGACAAATTAAGCAAACATGAGAAAATTCATGAACAACTTAAAATTGATCACAAAATTGCTGATGAGAAGATTTTGTCACTTAAAGAATCATGGAACAAAACCTTAAAGAAACTGGAATTGATAACCAAACAACTTGAAGAAATGACAAAGAACTTTGAACAAGAAAAAGTCGCACATGCTGTCACTCAAGTTGAATTAACAAAGGTTAAAAGTTGTAAAACAATGGTTAAACAACTCATCAAAGAAAGAGGTAACAAAACCAAAACCGGGTTGGGTTTTACACATGAACCGATGCCAAATTCAATCACTCAAACCTTACCGGAAAACTTTAATGAATTTGATCATTCACCTGAAAATGAACGAAAATTTAAAGAAATTCAAAGAAGTAAATCCGAGTCTGAAGGATCTGAGGTGTTGATTGAAAGTTTGAGAGAAGAAGAAGGAATGACAACTGAAGCTGATGATGAAGCAAGCAACAAATCGGAAAACAAATTGGAACCTGTTCTTATCCAACTTGTTGAGTATCCAAAGCTTAATCCCGAACCAGAAACACCGGTGAAGGAAGAAGGTGAATTTTCAGGATACAATGATCCTGAGTACATCAAGTGGAAGAAAGAACAAAAGGCGCAAGTTGCTGCTCAGTTGGTCAAAAAGCCAGAAGTGAAAAAGGCTGAAGTTTCGAATGTTAAGAAGCAAAAATCGAAAACAATGAACAATCAATCTGAAACAAAACAGTCAAAAGGCAAAAATGTCTTAAAATCGAATGATAACACAAAAGTTCAAAGTGTTAGAACTGACAAAGTTAAACCTGTCAAGAAAGTGTCAAAAGAAAAGAAAATCAAGTTTGTGTCTGCAGGAACGTTTGATTTGAACGGATCTTATGGTAAACCAATTAATTCTCCAATCAAATCTAACTCTGGTCTGAAAACAGGTTCAGGTCCTAAGTCTTCCGCTGTCAATGAAAAGAGAATTGAAAACAAAAAGGTGACCAAACAGAACAGTTTAAAATCGAACCAAAGTCCCATGCAATCAAAAGCACAAACAATGACTCCACAGAAAAACGTTAATCTAAAACCGAACAACTATGATAACGAATCACGTTTTGGTTCAACATCAAGAGTTAACAATCGGCTCTTTAGAATTAGCAAGAAACATTGTGAAATTTGTGATAGATATAATCATGCAACTGCTGAATGTTTCGTTAACAGGTACTGCAGTTTCTGTGACAAAAGAAATCATTCTTCAGAAGAATGTTATTTTAACAAATTTTGTGATATCTGTGAGAGAAGAAACCATGACACAAAGGATTGTTTCTTTCGATCAAACTCGACTAGAGAAATGACTCCATATTCAAACTTTCAAAGAAATAATTCATATGGTTTTCAAAATATGAGTCAAAGTCATTCTCCGGTTTTGAGAAATTTCAATCGAAACAATTCTGTTTCTAACTTTTCAAGGAATGTGCAGGTTAACAGTTTTAAACCAAGAGCTTTAATGGTTAAGAATCAAAAGTTTGAAAATAACCTTGATCCTAAGCTAGAGGAAAGGTTTATTGCTTTGAGGAGAAAGCAATCATTGAACGCCAATGGGCGAAGTTATCAGCATCAAAATCTTTTAAACGAAACAAATTTTCAAAATGTTCAATACCAACAAGTTACTATTGCAGATAGATTCGGAAAACCCAAGACCGTGTGGGCCTGGGTTGACCAAACTAACTGAATGTTTTTGTTGAAATGCAGGTACGCCCAAGAAGACCTATCAACTCATGGTTCGTTGATAGTGGGTGTAGCCGGCACATGACAGGCAACCATGCCTTGCTTCAGGATTTCAAGCTGAAAAATGGTACTCACGTAGCGTTTGGAGGTGATGCGGGTGGAAAGATAACAGGAGAAGGAACAGTATCCAATGGGGTCATTAGTTTTGATAAAGTCAACTACTGTGCACAGTTGAACTTTAACTTACTAAGTGTCTCGCAAATTTGTGATAAATCTTTTTCAACTTTATTTGATGATTCTTTTTGTTATATTCTTAAACCAGGTTTCAAGATTGACAATGAGTGGGTAGTGGTGAAAGCTCCAAGAGATCGTGATGTATACAAGTTGGATATGTCGCAGATTGACGCTGATACCGAAACAACCTGTCTCATTGCCCATGCTTCAAATGATGAGAGTCAGCTATGGCATAGACGGCTGGGCCACTCCAACTTCAGAAACATGAACCGTTTGGTAACTGGAAATCACGCTGTGGGAATCCCATCGAAGAAATTCTCCACAACTGATCTCTGTTCAGCATGTTTGAAGGGCAAACAACATCGGATGTCTTTTAAGTCCAAGCTCGAGAACTCCATTTCAAAACCTTTGCAGATGCTACATATGGATCTTTTTGGACCAACAAATGTTCAAAGCATCGGCAGAAAATCATATTGTTTAGTTATCATAGATGACTTCACTAGATTTTCATGGGTTTATTTTTTGCATGCAAAATCTGAAACAGCTGAATTATTGAAAGAATTTATCATTAAAATTGAAAATCAATTGGAATGCAAAGTTAAAACTTTAAGAAGTGATAATGGAACTGAATTTAAGAATGCTAATGTTGATTTATTTTGTGCAGAAAAGGGGATTGCTCGTCAGTATAGTGCTCCAAGAACGCCTCAGCAAAATGGGGTTGCGGAACGGAAAAACCGGACACTAATTGAAGCTGCAAGATCCATGCTCGCAGATGCTAAAATCCCTATCACTTTTTGGGATGAAGCTATTGCTACTGCGTGTTTTGTACAAAATAGAACATTATTAGTTCAAGATAAACAAAAAACGTCTTATGAGTTGTTGTTTGGAAGAAAACCAAATATTTCTTACTTGAAAGCATTTGGTTGTCCAGTTTCGATCCTTAATCTAAATGAACATCTCGGGAAGTTTGAGTCAAAATCTGACGATGGATTTTTCCTAGGATATTCGTCTGTTTCTAAAGCTTATCGAGTTTTTAATAGCAAAACAAATACTGTTATTGAAACTATCAACGTCAAGTTTTTAGAAAATTCGTTTCCGTTAGTGGCTCATGGTCCCGAATGGTTATTTGATTTGGATTCGTTATCTAGATCTTTCAATTCTAACTTATTTGATTTTTCAGGAAAAACAAGGAAGGAATCAGGTGACTTAGGAAGCTTTAGTGACGATTCTGATAATGACGAAGATGGAAATCTCAACTCTGAATATCCATTTATGTCTTTTCACAATCCTGATCATGTCAAATCCAGTCAAGCTCCGGGTCCTTCTGATTCGCAAGAAGATCAAGAATCAAACAATCATGAAGATAATGTGAATTCGCAAATGTCTCCTAATGATGGTGGATCCGTTCAAAATCAACCATCATCGGATCCGAATGTTGAAGTTACTCCTGAATCATTTGATTACTTCATCAATTCACCGGATCAAGTCCCGAATTTCACACCGCATACTTCAACTATACTACAAGATCTACCAAATCTGAATACTTCTAATCTAGAGACTCAAGTGCAAGGAGGTGATATTCCTATTCATCGAATTCACAAGAAACATCCTGTCTCTCAGATTATTGGGCCGTTGAATCAGAGAACTACAAGAAGTCAGACAGAGCAAGCAAATGTTTGTCTTTACTCGTGTTTTCTATCTCAAGTGGTGCCAAAGAATATTTCAGAGGCGTTGCAAGACAACAGTTGGATTGAAGCCATGCAAGAGGAATTGCTTCAGTTTCGCAAACAGGAAGTTTGGAAACTTGTGGACTTACCTGAAGGAGAGAATGCGATTGGTACAAGATGGTTGTACAAAAACAAGCCAGACGAACGTGGCATTGTTGTGAGAAACAAAGCAAGACTGATTGCACAGGGATACACTCAGGAAGAAGGCATTGATTATGAAGAGGTGTTTGCTCCAGTCGCAAGACTTGAAGCCATACGCGTTTTTCTTGCATATGCGTCTTTCATGAAGTTTAAGGTATTCCAAATGGACGTCAAAGGTGCTTTCTTGTATGGACCTATTACAGATGATGTTTATGTCAGACAACCTCCGGGTTTTGAAGATCCTGACTATCCTCAACGGGTATACAAGTTGAGTAAAGCTCTTTACGGTCTACATCAAGCTCCTAGAATCTGGTATGAGACATTATCCAAGCATTTACTAGAACACGGATTTACAAGAGGTCAGATTGATCCAACTTTGTTCATGAAGAGGGATAATGATGATCTATTGTGCGTTAAAGTTTATGTGGACGATATTATCTTCGGTTCAACCAGTGAGTCCATGTGCAAAGAATTTGAAGAAATCATGAAGTCAAGATTTCAGATGAGTTCAATGGGGGAGATTAATTTCTTTCTGGGATTACAAGTGAAACAGTCTGCTGACGGAATTTTTATCAACCAATCAAAATTTGTTGAGAAGTTGCTGAAGAAGTTCAAGATGCAAGATTGTCAGACTATCCGAACTCCTTCTGACGTAAATTGCAAGATACAACCTGATCCAAAGGGCAAAGCAGTTGATCAGACACTATACAGATCAATGATCGGCTCTCTGATGTATCTTACTGCATCAAGACCAGACATCATGTACGCTGTGTGTGTATGCGCCAGATATCAGTCAGATCCGAAAGAGTCGCATCTCATTGCTGTGAAGCGTATATTCAGATATCTCAAAGGGAAACCGAATCTTGGGTTATGGTATCCTTATGAAGGAAATTTTGAATTATATAGCTATTCTGACAGTGATTTTGGTGGTTGTGCTCTTGACAGGAAATCGACTACTGGTGGTTGTCAATTTCTGGGTCCAAGGCTTGTCTCTTGGCAATGCAAGAAGCAAACCAATGTTTCTGTATCCACAGCTGAAGCAGAGTATATCGCTGCATCTGCAGGATGTTCTCAGGTTTTATGGTTACAAAATCAGTTGCTGGACTACGGGTTTAACTTTCTGAAAACTCCTATTTACATAGACAATACTGCTGCTATGTTTATAACTGCTAATCCTGTTCAACATTCTAAAACCAAACACATCGAAATTAGATATCACTTTTTAAGAGACAACTCTGAAAAAGGTTTAATAATCTTGATTAAAGTTCATACCGACAAACAACTGGCAGATCTTTTCACAAAATCATTTTTGTCAGGCCGGTTTGAATTTTTAATACAATCCATAGGATTAATCAATCATGATTGATTCTATTTTTCGAAAATCAAAAGAAAAATCAGAAAATATAAAAGCCAAAAATATAATAAGTTGATGTTAAGTTTTGATTCCTTTGCCTTTTATTTTATGTTTTGCATTGTGTGTGTGCATGAAAAAGAAAAGCAAATACAAAATATAAAATCAAAAAAAAAGAAAGAAAATATCATGTCATAAGAATCTATATTGCAAAAAGTGAGAAATGATAGATACACTAGACATTATTTGTTACATCATTTTTAATAAAGACTGATGAATGTTAATTGATGTGCTAGACAGCTCAGGCAATTAGACTGAACAAGTAAGTTGATTGTTGACAAACATAAACTTAATGATCTTTGTGTTAAGTTCCATTGTTATACATATCTAGATATATATCGTTTGAAACATTGCTTGTGATGATAGTTGTGCATGATCGGGTAACGATGCAGTGTATTCAGTGTGATGAACCGCATCGTGAGCTTCTTTGTTGTGGTACCCACAGACCTGAAGTCTCACACGAAGTCTCATCTGAGCTTCAAGATGCAGCAAAAGATTCCAAAATGGAACAAAAAGAGTCCCAAATGTGGACCAACACCAAACAAAAATTACAAAAAGGAATTCAGAAGATTCCCAAGGGGAACGATAGGAAAGAAAAATTCCCAAAGTTGGAATTAAAAAGAAGTCCCAAAGTGGACCAAATCCGAATAGAACCCAGATTCCACACTGTGTATGACTGTAAGTGACCAGGTTCTGTGCAATATGCATTCAGGTAGTGATAGATAAGGAAATATGTTGACATATGTATACATGTGGATCACATAAGTCATTCTAATCGAACCTTAAATATCATCATGATACTGAAAAAGTAAGTGTGTCAATTCGAGCTAATTGGTATGTTTTCATATCATCACTCAATCAAGCATAAGTCAAATGTCTATTCAAAACTTGCAAAACATGTTCAGATAATGTGTGGTATGATCTCACTGCGATATTTTGATTCATTGCATTGCATATGTATTTATTTTAATGTGTGTGCTTTGTGTGTGCAGGCATATGGAATCATTATTGACACATCAACATCCTTGTTAAACTTAAAAATTTAAAGAAATTTCAAGTTTAGGGGGAGAATAAATTGAAGAAAAATATCTACAAAAATCCAAAAATATTTTGTTTTGAATAAGTGTGTTTTGAATGAACAAGATTATAAGTTATGAAAAGCAAAGGTATTGGATGTATTAAAAACAAACCCAAGGTCTTGTAATTTGTTTTTAAGAAATTGCTTCGGGATATAGAAAAATTGGTTGTGCAAAAACATTTTTGAAAAAGGAAAAGAAAAATTGATTTTTAATTGAAAATTAATTTGTTGCAATGTTTAATGTTGTTTGATAATTAATATGACAAACATTCTTTAAGGATATCTTGTCTAATTAATATGTCGGAGAATGTTGCAGGTGCAATAAATGATCGTTGAAAAAGTCAACAGACGAGGAAAATTGAAGAAATTGCTTAAGTATTATTGCCGGGTAAAGATATCAGATACAACTGTACAGCCGGGTAAAGAACTGTTCAGCCGGGTAATGTTGTATGTCTGATACTTGCCGGGTGATTGAGGAAATAGGTGAAGATATTATGACCACTGTACAGCCGGGCAATGATCATGTCAAATACAGCCGGGTGAAGGTCATAGATATCTTGCCGGGTGACAAAGTGTACTATACAGCCGGGTAATGAAGAAGTCTTGTTGCCGTGTAAAGGTATGACACTGTGTTGCCGGGTAATGAAGAAGTGTGTGCCGTGTGAAGAAGGTTGTCAAAGGTTGCCGTGTAAAGAAGAAAGCAAGCCGGATGAAGAAGGAAAGCAACTGTGTTGCCGGGTGATGAAGAAGGTTGCCGGGTGATGTTTTGATAACAACTATTCTGCCGGGTGATGAATAAAACCATCAGGTGTAGTTGTTCCTTAATCCCTTACCCGTCACTACAGTGACTTACCCGTATCTACAGTGACTTACCCGTATCTACAGTGCTTGACCCGTCAAGTGATTTTCACATGTTGGTGACTTGTTTTATGTACTTGACCCGTAACTACAGTACATGACCCGTCACTACAGTACTTGACCCGGCAAGGTTATTGGGCCTAATTTGCTTTTGTTGACCCGGCACTTAAAGTTTGACCTAAAATTTTTGACGATACAAATACCGCCTCTTCACAAACACTTATCATTTCACACACATTCACTTTCACCCAAACACTCTGAACTTCAAATCGCCATTGTTATCATAGTCAATCTGTTGCTCTATAACAAGATTAATAGATTGATTAAGGTAGAGATTATGTGTTTTTGACCTAAATCGACCTGCAAATCAACTGTTAAAAGGAAAAACGATGATGAACAGTGTTTTGAACTTGAATCGACACTTTGATTTTGAGCATTAAAACTGAAATCGAATGTTGTTTTAGGGTTAAAAACTGTCGATTATCAACATTCAATCATTCATTTGCACTAAAACACCTTAAAATCAACTGAATAAAGTGAAATGTCTTGACTGATATAAATCGCCATTGTTGAACTTTGAAGCTTTTAAAAAGTTAATCATAAAAACAATGAAATATCTGTTTAAAAGTGATTAAACTTGTTAAAACTGAACCAAAACATGTTGAACTTCTTCATCATAAATTTGTCAAAAAATTGTACCTAAGTGAGTAACTGTTAAAAGCTTAAACAGAAAGTATAATCTTTAAAATTCAATGTTGTTTGATTAAAATGATGAAAATCAGGTTATTAGAACAATTTAGGATTTAAATTGATTATGTTAATGTTTTGCCTTCTAACTTTTAGTTAAACACTTATTAAAATTTTTGATATGTTTATGAAGAATCTAATACATTTGCCTTGTTTTGTGTTTGTTTGTGTTCTTTAACAGATGGAGAATCTCAAATTTGAACCTAAACATAATCTAGTAGCATGTTTAGATGAATCACTTCCTGAGACAGAGGGTTATAGAGATATGATTCAGTTCATTAAGAGGACTAAGTATGTATATGCTATATGTGCCAAACCGGTCATATATGCAAGGCTGATTAAGAGCTTCTGGAGATCAGCAGAGGTTGTGAGGAATGAGAATGGTGATGTTATGGTTAGAGGACATATCACTAGGGATTGGGTACTGAATGTTACTGAAGATGCTATTAGACAAGCTCTGAGGATAGATGAGGATGAGGTTGGTATGTTAGATGAGCTGACCATGGAGGAGTGTAAAACTTGTTTTGTGAACATGGGTCATCCACCTGTGTTTCCAAAGTCACAGTTTTACAGAGCCAAGTTGGGAAGGAAGTACAAATTGCTATGTTATGTGGTACAGCAATGCATGTCAAGGAGAAGTGCAGGTTTTGATAATTTTCCCTCTGACATTGCATCCCCGATAGTAGCTATTGCAGAAAACAAACCATTCAACATGTCAAGGTGGATAATGAATGGGTTTGTGTTTAACTTGGTGAAGGGCAAGAGGTTCAAATTTCTTATGTACCCAAGGTTTCTGCAACTGATGATAAACATTGCCTATCCCATTATCAGAAGTGAAGGTTATGCTGGAGGCATATTGTATACTGAGGACATGAACGATCTCTCTTACCGAAAGATGAGTATCGGGAATGTGCCTGACATTGCTTTGTTTGACTATATGAGAGATATAGTAAACAATGAAGAGGATGTAGAAGGCATTTACTATCATATATCTCATGGTGAGATTGTAGATCCAATGGACCTTGTGGATGAGGTGCTGGATGACTTATTGGATGATGACGAGTACTTTGCTCGTCATCCAGAGGATGAAGAAGATGATGGTAATGATGATGGTGGTGATGATGCTGAATCTGAATCTGATTCAGAGGAGGCTGAACCCATGGAAGTAGAAAATGTGGTGATAGAAGAACCTGCTGAGGTTGCTTCTGAGATTGAAGAAGTAGTTGCTGAGATTCCTAGAGATATTTCTATTCAGTATGTTCGAAAGAAGAGGTCGAAACCAGTAGAAAAGCCTGAGGATATTGATGTTCTACAGATTGCACAGACAGTAATGGCCGAAGCTGAATCTATTGCACAGATAGATGAAGTGGATGTTGGCGTTACTGATCCTATTACTGATGATATTCCCACCGCATTACCACAAACTGTTGAAAACATTGGACAAGGTTTGGAGTCTTCACCAAACGTTGTGCCAAGTGTTGATGAGATCTATGAAGAGAAAGAGAAACGCATTGCTGAATTAGAAGAGATTGTGGAAAATCTGATTAAGGCAAATGATTTGTTGAAGGCATCAAATGAACGTAAAAAGAAGAGATTTGATGAATATTGGGATATTCACAATCAGAACTTAAAGATTTTCAAAGAGTTGGATTCTGACCATCTGGAGTTGAAAATTGAGCATGCTAAGTTGAAAGATGACCATGAGAAATTGAAGGAGGAGTATGAAAACCTAAAGTATGATTATACTGAGGTTAAGGCTGAATGTAACACATTGGAGGCAGAGAAAGAGATGTTGGAAAAAGAATTGGAAGAAATGAGACCAAAGAAGGCTGGCTCGTCTTCAGATAAAGACTTTTCTGAAGAAATTATTGAAGTAACTGGAGCTGAAGTGCCTAAAGTTTATTTGACTAGAGCTCGAGGTGTTGCGAATGCTGGAATTTTAGTTGAATCACCAATCATAATTCCCGATGAAGCTGAAGCTGAAACTGTCAAGATGGACAAAGCTGAGGGAAAGAGGAAAATAGATGCTATACCTGAGTTATTTGGTAATGAAGAAAGTTCGAAAAGGGCAAAAACTGATGAAACAGTGCAGATTGAGCCGATTCAATCTGTAGCTGTGATTGAAAGTGAAATAGTGACTGAAGCTGAGACTGACAAAACAGGTCAGATTGAGCCGATTCAATCTGATTCTGTAGCTAAGACTGAAGAGTTTGCTGTGACTGATAGTGAACAAGAAGCTGGTTCTGAGGATACAGTTCAGATTGAGCCGATTCAATCTGAAGCTGTTGAAGTTGTTGATAAGCCTGAAACTGAAACAGAAGCTGAAGTGGCTAGTCAGTTTGAGCCGGTTCAAACTGACGATGCACCTATGATAGAGGCGTTGGATGATTTAGACATAGATTGGACTGAGTCTGAGGATGAAGCTGAGCCTGAACCAGTACAGAATACTGTTGAAGAATTGCCAGATGATTTAGATCAGAGGTTTGCCTATCTGGAAAGAATGAAGTACAATTCGGTGTTCTTGAATGGTTTGACAGTGACTCAGATTAATGAGGAATATGAGAAGTGCATCACTGCTCAAGATAAAACTGAAGCTGATCAAAAAGAGTTCGTGATTGAGATGGGTGAATGGACTCCTATGCAAGAAAGCTTGAATATAGAAGATTTACCTCCAACAGAGCTGTATCATCAAAACCCAGACGAAATGACTGCTTCTGATATGCGAAGTTGGTTGAGTTCGAGGAACTATCCGTATAAAACTTTGCAGAGGTTGAAATCAGAATCTTTGAGGAAGATTGTGGTCAGTTTCATGAAAACAGAGAAGATGTATAAGAGGATGTTTTACTTGGATTATAATAATCCTCAGTACTTTGAGCTGACGAAGAGATTTAAAGTGTTAGGTCCAAAAGAGATTCCAGTGATGGCATTACCTGAAAATGCGCACAAAAAGAGACATGAACTAATGGATATGTTTCCCAGCGAAGTCAAATCTTACAACATTCCAATGGAGGTGCGTGAGACTTGGCATAAGTCAGCAACAGCAGGTGACGTAGTGAGGTCACTGCTGAGTAAAGGACAATCAATTGCTGAGTTATTAGATTCTATGATTGTGCCTGAGAAGAACAAGAAAGTTAAGATAATTGCTTGGAAATATGATGAAGTCTTTGACGCGTTTATGATCAAGAGAGTAAACGGTTTGTGTGACGTTTATCACTACTACTCAAGCATCTTTAAACTCGAAGTTCAGGATTTGAAAGAGCTGCACAAGCTAAGGTTAATTAATCACACGCATGCTGAGCGTGGTGAGAAATGCGTGATGCTTCTTGATGCTGGATTGAGTAGAACAGCTAAGTTCCTTGACTTTAGAGGTCAACAAGAAGACACTGCATATGTGCAAGCTAAGAAACAACGAAAGAAGAAAAGATTGGTGGTGACTGAGGATATGTATTTAGAAGAGTTCTCGGATGAGTATTTTGACAAGATTACAGATCCTGGATTGAAGGTAATTGATGGGTCACAAATGACGAAGCCAATACTGAAAGTATTTTACAATCAGGAAACATTTGAACTAAAGCTTGTTCGAAATTTGGAGGATTGGGACAAGGATATGATCACACTGTTCAGTACTTTTGAGTTGAAGCTATTACATCCTTCATATATTGATTTTTTGAGAAGTTATAGAATTGAGAAGTGTAAAGATGCCCTGGCTGAAGCTGATAGAAGGTTATTTACAGTGATGATTGAAGTGATAGCTGCTGCTACTGAAAAGATACGAGTCAGAAAAGCTTTGCTAAACTCTAATCTTGTGAGGATGGATTTACCAAAGATAGAGTACATGAGGATATCCAGAAAAGGAACATTGGAGGTGAAAGTCGAAGGCCAAGAAATGCCGTTTGAGTTTTATGCTAATATCGACTTTGCAGGTTTGAATCTGGATTCGCTCAGACGCATGAATGCCTTACCAATTCTGACGAATGAATCAAAGCCTCGACAAGCTAAGATCGCTGAAAAGTTCAAATCTTGCATTGAAGAAGCTTTAAAAGAACAAGAGGAGTATAAAGGTAGAGAGTTGCTGAACGTGAAAGAAGAACCAGAAGAATGGTAGAAAAAGATTGAAGATTGATGCTGATAAAAGAAGAAAAAGATTGAAGTTTTTGAAGATCCAAAGATAAATCTTAGGGGGAGTACTGTTAGGGTTATTTCCTTGTTAAGATTTACTTTGTATTTTGTTTATATGTTTGTATAGTTTAGGGTTTATTATGTATTTTTCTTTAAACTTGCATTTTGTTTGTTATAGCATGTAGTGTGCGTGTGTTAGGAGAGAGGCTAGATCACTTTTACACTGTTAGAGAGAGAATTAACTGTGTGTGATTTATTTTCTCCTGCACTTTGTACTACGAATTGCTTTGATCATCAATATACAAGAGAATTTATGAGTATGAACTGTGTTTGTGATTGAATCGTTTGTTTGTACGCTTTATTCTGATCATTTGAGTGATATTATCGATCCAATTGAACCTATCAACGATACAATAACAATTGACGTTTTTGTCTTGTTCTTGATAAAAAGAAAGGTTATAGAGAAAAGGGAATCCCCAAATGCATTGGAGATAAGTGTGAGTTGGAGAGATGCAAATTTTAATCGTCAAAACTCCACCAACCAAAAATCCTTTTCAATTCCTGGTCAAAACATAATATTTGAATTTGTACCAAAATAATGGAATGATGTTTTATAGAATCAGTAGATAATGAAACTTATAAGTCTCTGTTTGTTCGGGGTTTGTTTTACCTTTTGTTCATTCCTTAGCTTCTTGCTAAGGTCGTGTTTTTCGTTTAGTTAATAAAATTGTCGTTAAAAAAAAAGATCATGAAACTTATATAAAAAGTTATATTTATTGTTTTAAATATAGAACATATAACAATTTTCAAATCATATCCTTTGTATTTCACTATGTGTGATTAGTATATCGTACACATGTTCATCTGAATCCCGGTTAATTAACTTGCTTATCATCTTGTATAAATTTCAGAAATAATTAGGGCACTAATATATGATTAATAACAATGTATATATGGGGTTAAAGTATAGAGTAGCTTATATTGTTGAAATAAATTATAGAGTCAAAAGTAGGTTCTTTTTAGGTATTGGTAAAACATAAGTTTGATTTGTTTCCAACTAATAAAAAGATACCAACTCTGGAAAATGTCTTTCAATAAAAATTTGGATAGCGCTCCCTCATTACACAACCATTTGAATACCCTTAGTTTTCATATTTACTGTAGTTAAAATCATACACGGACTAAGATCAACAAAAAAACGCATATCATTTAATTTCAAAAAGACACTTATATATAATACCATCACATGAAACACATCTACTTCAGTGTTGTTGGCAAAAGAAAACCATCATACACCATTCACCAACATCCGTCATCCACCACCACCATCTATCGTTGATTGAAGAAACAAAGAGGATGACAAATGCAACTAGATAAGATGCCAGAAGTTGTAGAACGACAATAGTCAAATGAGTCAGCAAAAAAAACACAAAAATAGGCTTAGCTTTGTTCCAAGAAACTAAGGATTATAAAAAAAACCACAAAACTAATTACCCTTCAAACCTAACTTATTTACAAAATAGTCATTCTACTTTGATAATCAAAATTTAAAACCTACAAAATTTATAATACCAAAAAAATAAAACATAAAAAACACTATTAATGAAAGTTCGTTTCAATATCCTTATATAATATAGCAAAACAAAAAAAATCATATGTGGCATCTTTTCATAGCTTGTAGCTTATGTGGCATTATTTGAGATATTATCTCACAATAATGATTTTTATTTAAAACATGTATATAAAATTTATTATAATAAAACTAATTACATTTTTGGTCCCCTAATATTTTAGCGAATTCTGAAAAATTTAAGAGTATTTATATTTTAACTGTTTACTACAAAGGGTGTATGTGAGTCGGTTTATATTTGATAGGGTTTAAAAATAAAACTTATGGATAAAGTTAATAATAACATACAATTAAAGACCTCAGTGTTTTATAAATATACATAACATTTTTATATGATTTTTTTAAGAAAAATAAACTACACCATAAAACTAAGCACTTTATTCTCTTTAATTTGAGTATAATATTGCTATACTAAAAATCTAATTTTTAAAACTATATCATGTGTTCCGTTTTACCACGGTTTTGTCTCAAAACTGAATGAAACATTCATGAACATTTTTAAAAGCATCACTTGAATTGTGTTCCCGAGCGTATCGCGGGCACTAAACTAGTATAGTAATATTAATAAACACTATGAACATATATATACTTACACTTATCAGGATCTGAAAAAAATAAAAAGTTTCTCTATATATAATATATATAAATATTTAGCTAAAAATTAAATGATACGCACGCCCATCTCTAATATAATAAAGCAAAATCAATTTTGCTTAGGTGGCATTGTTTAGGGGCTTCAATGCTTATGTGTCATTATTTAAGATTTTATCTCATAATAATAATTTTTGTTTAAAAAAATGTATGTATATATCTATAATAATAATAATATAATTTAATAACACTAATTACATATTGGTCCCCTAATATTTAGTAATTTTAACAAATTTAGGAATATTTATATTTTCAACCCTCTCCTACCAGGATGTGAATGTGTATAATAATATAATTTAATAATACTAATTACATATTGGTCCCCTAATAATATTAGGCTAATATTTAGTAGAATTTTAACAAACTTAGGTGTAGTTATATTTTCAACCCTCTCCTATAAGGGTGTGAATGTGTCAGATTATATTTGATAAGAAGTAAAACTTTGGGATAAAGTTTGTAATTGTCTACAATTAAATACATCGTTATTTTATAACCATAAATAATTTTCTTATATGAAATTATATTTTATAAAAAAACTACTTTATAAAATCAAGCATTTATTTTTCTTTAAGTTTAGTATGATATTTTTATACTAAATGAACAATTTTTTTTAAACAAATCTTGTGTTCCGGTTTTACAACGGTTTTGTTTTAAACTAATTATAACCGTTCATGCCCATATAAATATTCTTAGAATCAACAATTGGGTGTTGTTTTCCAAACCATATTGCTTCTTTCGTTATGACTATAAGACTCGTGGACCTTATTCGGGTCAAAAACACTACCCGCATATATTTTTAATATAATTAAATTTATATTTTTATGTATTTATCTACTTAGTTTAAATCTTATCATATAAATGTTCAAACTTAAGCTTTTAAAATATTTATTTATCCATATTAACCGGTGGATTACATTGTAGTTATATTTCTCATGAGATTCAAATTCTATATTACGTATATATTACAGTGTTTTAAAAAATATATGTTTTATTAAAGTTTTTTTTACTCAAATCCGTGTGTCACGCGGGCACTATCCTAGTATATATATATACACACACGATAAAACTAAAAAAATGTAACTCATAATTGATATTAGAGAAGTGTTTAGTTGCTAGAAAAAGTTTAGTGGATTTATTTAAGATCATAAACATTACTTAAAGAAAATATTTTGTGAAAGAGATGTAACACTTGATAAAATCTCCATCATTCAAACACCAAAAGAGGACCCTCAACATTCCAAAAAGCCCTTCACCGTCCTTTTGTCATTCCAACCCTTTATATAATAAGAAGCGTATCTTCTTCAATAAACCACACACCATTCTTTCCCTCTCCATTTCCTCACCATCCCTCCTCCATCAATATTCCCTACATTCACACACACTAAACTTGATCGAGCATACCATTGATGGCATCCAGAACGAGCCTATGCTCGTTCATGTTGGTGTTCATGATCATGGTAGCGTCAACTGTCTCAAGAAACATACCACCATCGTCTTCTACAACTCAAGGCACAACCATCACGTCTAAGATGGCGTGGATAACAAGGGTGGTTGTGACAAGAGTAACTACGTATCATGTTGTTGCAAGAAAAGTTCAAGCATACAACACGGCTTCTTCTGGTCCTAGTGATAGAGGACCTGGTCATAAGTAGATGTACATAGTTCTATTTTATTTTACGAAGTTGATATAGTTCGCTCAAGGGTAAGGAGTCGAGTATACTTATGCATGATATGTGTATTGTAGGGTGAAATTAGAAAGCAAGAGTATCATATATACATGTGTTATAAAGAAAACAAGATAGTTGTTGTTAGGTTTTTGTTTGTCAATGTTGTTCATAGTACATGTGTCGTTATTGTTGCATATATGTGATTGATGTTTCAGTTAATTGTTAAGAAAATTCACATTCATTTGTAGTATTTGTCTACTTTTTTCTAGTCTACATTTTTATGTATCATATAAGCTTGTATTGACATGTACTAGGTTAGTGTATTACAGTAGTTAAAAACTTGACACAATATGTAGTAACACATATATTAATATGATATTTTAACTAAATTAGTTCATTTGAGGCTAAAAAGTTAACACAATATGTAGTAAAATAATATATTAATATGATATTTTGACTATATTCGATTTGTATTAAATTTGATTGACTTGTTTTCAAAATACTCCCTCCGTCTCATTTTAAATGTCTAAATTTCCTTTTTCGGTTGTCTTAATTTAAATGTCCATTCCAAAAATAAATATATCATTTCCTATTTTACCCCTAGTTATTTAACATAAAATTTACTTTATGACTAAAAGATAAAATAATTTAATGACATTTTTGTCATTTTATAGGTTAAAATAATATAATAATCAACTTTTTCTTAATCTTTGTGTTGTGTGTTCAATGACATTTAAATTGGGACGGAGGGAGTAATAGTTTGAAATTGAGATGAAAAGTATTCACTTTTTAAAACCATAAAATAAATTAAGGTGAAGATAAAACAATTGTTTTAATATTGTATAAAGAGGTAGTATATTAAAAGTCATTTATAATTATAATTCAATTATTCCTAAAGACACAAAACACAAAAAAGAAAAGCTATAAATATCCAATAATTCAGTTGAGTTATTCTAAAATTTAAAAAAAAGTAAAGTTGTGTATGAATCTGACATTCTGACTGATTCAGATGTAAGGTTCGATTCAAAGCAGGTGGTGTCTGAGTGATGGTCTGACCGAATCAGACCTTTTGCTGGAGTTGATTAGCACAAAGAGAATACATATAGACAATGGCGAAGGTTAATGGAGACCAAAGGGGGTCAAGGCCTTCCAATTTTTTTCCGTCATAATCACTAAATTTTCGGTTGGTAATTTTTTTCCGTCAGAACCGGTCAACACTTGCCACAATCTCACTCAAAAATTCAATTTGGTGTTGTACTTCTGTTCACTCCAATTTTGTTGTCTTCCATCAGACAACCGCACATTCGCTATGTCAACTACCACCAGATTGTATCCACTCTTACCTCAATCATCAGGTAGGTTTTAGTTCAATTAAGGTTTTATTTCTTTCAGTTGTAGATATTCAGTTTTTTGGTTGAGTTGTAATTTTTTTCCCAGGTACTCCATACTTGCATTTCTCTTGCATTATTATAAATATTTTAAGTTTTTGTTTGTTAAGCTACCTAGTTTTATTTTTGTGTAAAAACTGTTTTTAGAATGAATAAAGAAAAAATATATATTTAGAGTTTTTACAATTTGACCCGACCCGGACCGAATTGCCGACCTGAATATATAACCCGAAACATAGCGTTAGGAGAAAAGGTTATAGGTCTCGTGAGTCCGTAAATTTCACCCCCCCCCCCCTTATATAAAATTGCTGGCTTCGCCACTGCATATAGAGACTCTTAACGACAATGTTAAATTGAATAAAGTGCAATTTGAGTACCTGAGCTATACTCCAACTTGCACTATGAGTACCTAAGTTTTAATTTTAGCCAATTGAGTACCTAACCTTTTTGGTTTTCACAATTTGAGTACCTAGGACTAACATATGTTAGTTAAGTGTTAATTCATAGGGCTATTTTGGTCATTTTCTATCTAATGTTAGGGTTAAACTAATAATTTTATTTTTAAAAGTCTCACTATCAATAAACAAGTAAATCTATGTTCCACATGCTCGAACATAAGATAGAAGCTTCGAACAAAATCAGCTTCTATCTTATTTCGAATCATATGGAACGTATATTTTAGGGTTTTGTAAACTTCGTTCTATTTGTTTATTGTTAGTTAGGTAATAAAAACTAAAATTACTAATTGAACAGTAACATTATATAAGGAATGACCGGAATAGCCTTATGAGTTAACACTTAACTAACATTTGTTAGTACTAGGTACTCAAACTGCAAAAAAATAGAAAGGTTAGATACTCAATTTGGCTCAAATTAAAACTTAGGTACTCATAGTGTAAGTTGAAGAATTGCTCACATACTCAAATTGCAGTTTGTTCTAACAATTATATGATTTGGTGCTATAGACTTAAGCATGATACGTACTGGAATTGTATAATTCTTTTACATTAATATTTAATTAAAACAAATGTATATAACTAACAAGGAATTTTCTACGAAGTTGATTTCCATAATATCAGCTAGCAACCATAACAAAGTCACGAGTGATAATTGACGCACCACGGCACCAGTCTTCAAACACAATTAATTTAAAAACTTTAAGAAAACCTAAAAAAATAATCTTCTAATCATCATATAATATTTAATTGGTTACGTAAATATGATCGAGGCAAAAAATATTAAAAATCACCAAAATAACATGTTACTATTATTTAATTTTTACCAAAATGATTGACATTTAATAGAACAAACATTAGCTTTTAGCTTATATCTAACTACTCCACTAAAGGAGAGTTCAGGATGATGTCACGAATGTGACGTGTCGAGTTTTAAGGCTATCCACGTCTGCCACTTCCTCCAAATGCTGATGTCACAAGATGCCCGGGTCCACTTTTTTTTTATTTGCTCCATTGAGACCCGACCTGTTAATTTGAAATTCAAACTTCCTCACCACTAGCCTCTTCATTCAAATCTCTCTCTTAAAACCACCAGCAATTCCACCATTAAACAACCTACCGGCTTCTTCTCCGATCCAATCTTCTCGACAACATTTCCAGGTAGATTCTTTGTACTTTTAGTTCTTTGTATAATTTTGCTGCAGGTTCGAAAAACCAAAGCCCTTCCAGTGGTTATTGTTTCAACAATCGCCGACCCTCCTTCACAGCTTCCGGTAAATTTGGTGTATTTTTAGTTCTTTGTATAATTTTGCTGCAGATCTATATTTCCATAAACCCTAACCCTAATTTGTAGTTCATATCTTTCTCAATCAGATGTAACTTGCAATATCTTTTGGAGCAAGATTCGGTTATGAAGGTTTCTCATGAAGTTGATAAACCAAGAAGCATATAATTAAAGCAACAAGTTCGTTTATGACTGCTAGGTATGATGTTTAATTTTTTGCTTTTTGCTTCACCTAAATTAATTTCTGTTTTCTAATTTAATGAGTATTTTCTAAATCTTTACATTTCCTTAAATTTTTTTCTTTTGTGTCATTTGTTGAAGTATGTATCATTTCTTATCTTATGTGTTGATTTTGCAATGGAGAAGGCTTGACAACCATGGCCATAACCTAATGGTCAGAACTGTGTTTGTAGGTCTTGGAGCTTAGGCACAATACAATTCAACATATTTGAATTGCATTTTTTTTATTTTTTATTTTTTTGCATTTCAATTAGAGCTACAAAACTTTCACTAATGGCTTATTTTATTTTCTTGGCCTTTTGTATTATAGATTCAGGAAAAGAAATAATACAAGACAATGTAAAGATTATATCTAAATCTCGGTTGAGATTTTAGGAGAAAAAAGTGGCTCCCACCCCTGTAAGTGCTTTAATTATGCATATAAAAGCAAAAGGATTCATATTTTTAAGGATGCATAATAGCTATTAAATGGATATGAAACTAACACACATGGTGTTAAGTTTGTAGGAGGCCATGGCTCCAAAGCATTCTAATATAGGCCTTTTTGTTAGGTTGAACAAAGGTTTTTATATTGTTTTATAAAAAGGTTTTTTTATATCAAAATGGAAATTGGTTTTGTATGTATTTTTTGGTTAATTAAGGATGTTAAATATATAATCATAAGAACGGAATTTGAATACTTCGTAATAAACTTGATTGAATAAGGTTGCACCTGCTAAGCAAAGAGTTGACGAGTGCGTATAGACACAAATGTTGCGTAAATCTTGGTGGTAAGCATTCAATGTAAGTTTCAGGTTTTGAAACCATATTTTCATGATATTATGTACCTTACATCTTACCAACGGTTTTATATGTTGTTGTACTTTGTAGAATTACTATATCATATGAGTTTATTTATCTTTCTAAAGGTCTGAAGTTGTTGCTACACCAACCAAGGCGATTAAAGAAACCATGCTTGCTGCTAAGTTTCACACCAGTATGCCCTCTGTTCAAAGTGAGTCTTTAAGTGTATTTCACCATATTTTGTATATGCATTTTTTAAATTATTATTGAACTTCTTATACTTTGTTATGTGGCTTCAATTTCCCTCTTATAATGTACATTCTCAATTGGATAATATTAGTAGTTATAACTTTACGTCTAAGGATGAATTGTAGCAAAAAAAATGAAACTAATATTCATTGTTTATTATATATCTTGACAGGTGATTCTTCATCACATGGTTTCCGGACTTAATGATGGAAGTTCTATTAGAAGTTACAATGTGGAAATAGTAAGAGACTGAAACATTTAGTGTAAAGTTTTTATTTTTTATCATTATTTTATTAATTATATATAAACCAAATTCAGTTCTTGATTACTAACACCGGATTTAGCTAAGCTTGCTTTTAATCATGTATTTTTTTTATAATGAATCATATATAGGTTAAAAGATACAACATATTTTCTTATCTTCAAAACTTTTACAATTCCAATTCAATATTTTTTAAATACAACCCCTTTCACCCAAAAACACATATAACTCTCTACCTAAGAATGCTTTGAATTTTATTGTGTTGTATTGTAGTAATTTGTAAGTTTAATTAGATCAATGTGTGCTTGCAAATCTGTCGATTTGTTAAAAAATATAGTGCTTCTATATATGTCATTGAGGTACTAATCCCGACCCGTGTTAGGCGCGTCTCTTATGTGTTCATTTTACAAGTCTGCTGTATAGATAATTTTTTAAGTAATTTAACTTAAAGTTGTTGCTTAGCATTACAACTTGATTTTAAACCGGACAAGATTTAGTTTGCCAATCTTCAAACACAAACAAGATTTGTAATGCAAGTGGGGCATAGGAAGAAGTCTTTTTTTTAGAACATGATGTAGAAAATAGTACTTTGATTGTAACGTAATGTGTTGTTTTAGTATAAACAAGATGAACCTGTTCCCATGCAATAGTCAAGAATACTTGACGATATCGAGCTAGAACCTGTTCAGTTGCTTTGTGTTAGGTCTGCACTTCCTAATTGATTTGGTGAATAATTGGTATATTAATTCAGTGCCATGCAAAGAGCTTTTAATTCATTGGTGAACTGGATACCCTAATTGTTGGGTAGTGGGAACAATATGAATTCATACCTTGATGCCTAATGTAAATGAGTCAGTTTCTGAGTAAATGGGCTGATCAACGACTGTTATATTCATTCTATTCATTTATAAAACAGAGAATGTTTCTTTTTGGACAGATTAAAAAAGAAAGTGTAGCAAAACAAGAAACAAAAGGTCATGGATGATACTTGTGCAGTGAATGTGAAGGGGGTTAAGGGTGAAGACATTAGTAACAACTAAGTAGAAGGTAATGTATTAGAATAGTTTCAATGAAGGTTGAAGGTTTGAGTTTTTATACTATTGTATGTACCTAACTTGGGTCAACCTGAATTTTGCAAATAATTCTATAGTTGTATTTTTTTACTGAATAGGCATTTTTACGGCTCGATGGTAGTTGTAGAAATGATGATGATGAAGCAAAATTGTAGAATATGAAATATTTAGCTATTGAACTCAAGGTAGAAGATGATTTGCAGATCTATAAGAATGTGACTTACAGGTTTGTCTTCCTTAATATCATGTATATTGCTTTCTAAAGGTTTCACTTATAGTATGTTTGATGCTTGCTTAATCAAGTAATAATCATTTTCTTTATCGAATTCTAATATATATTATTTGCTCTTTAAACCATCTATTTTATAATTAATGAGCCTAAAATTTTCTATTCGATGCAAAATCGTATTTGAATATGCTGCCTTTTTTTATTCTATTGAACATCGATACCTAACTTTGAAGTATTAAAAATCTCATTTGAATCTTTAGAGTGGTTTGGGTATTAAATATTGCTACTCTTTAATAGTCACAAACTGTTAGATAAAGTTGAGGTTTGATGTAGTTTTCTTAATGCCACTACTTGCTATTGTTTTTTATATAAACTCTTAGAAGGTTAAGGTTTGACTTTAACATATATTAAGTTGATCTCTTGATCGTGTAAGTTTGTATCTTCCACGACCGGGTTTCAGTTATGGACAATTGTTTGTCGTTTCCAGAGTCAAAAGCAAGCAAGGATTGAGGATTAGTTGGTGTTATTAGGTTATATCGCACCCGGATGATTATTGCAAATCATTCTATATGCGGTTTACGACCTTTAATCGACGACCAAAAATAAGTTGGGTTTCATGCAACTTTATAGATTGATATACATATGTCGTTTGTTAGGATATGTTAGCATAACCAACAAATGTAATAAGTCATTTTAGTAATTATAGTTGTATACGTATGTATTATTTAATTTTTTTATTGTTCAAACTCATTTAGTACTCGTGTATAAAGTTTAGTGTTAAAAGTGGGTGTGTTAGTTTTTTTTAAAGTATTGAAAGAATTAATATGTCATATGTGACTTATTTTATGATATATTTATTTTATTTTGTTTTTTCATATATTGTGTAATAATTATATGTTTAGCGTCATTTTTGTCGGGAACAAATAAATTTTATTGTATGAATTGCTTATCTACAACCCGTGTTGCACACGGGTCTAATAACTAGTTTATATTTTAAACCAACTAACCAGTTGCGCTAAGTAGCTCCGGCGACTAAAAAAGCTAATTAAAGCAAACCGTTTAGCCTAGATAAAAACTTTAAAAACTACAATGGATCTACAAAAACAACCAATCAAGTCAAGACATGTGTGGTAAAAACAATTACACTTTATCTTGACGATGACGGCTAAGATTTTACATACTTTTTCCAGAGGGCAAATTTATTTTTTCTATAAAAATTAAGATTACTTTTTTTACAACCGACTACAATTTAGCTTACATATTTTTCTTGTTATGTGCTAAGTAGATGTTTATTTATGTAATAAAAACGTGAGTGGACTTGGATATTTTGGTGATTTCCCTTAAGACAATGTATCTTTTTTTATTCTTATAAAAAAGTAATTTTTGCTACATGTCAATCACCTACACACAATGTTTTCAGGATCCGATCGGACAGTGAATCGGTCGCCTTACTGGTTCATTGGTTGAACCGGTCGGACCGGTCGAACCGGTTGGATCAGTTTTGAACCATATAAATAATAAATAATTATATATGTTTTTCTAAAGTATTAATATAACTTAAAGTATAAGTCAGATACTCAGAAACAACTTTTTAAGTTCTAAACTTCAACACAGAGATAATATTATCCAAAGTTTAAAGGTTAAATCTTAACCAAACTTTTCAAATAAAAAATATCACAAATTTAACCAAATAAAGTCAAATTCTTTTAAAAAAATTAATTTTTCAAACCGGTCCAAACTAGCCGAATCCTGGTTCAACCGGTCGACCGGTTCGAACCGGTCGATCCTTTGTAATAAAAACGAACCTATATGGTTCGGCCCGGTCCACCCCCCGAATCCCGGTTCGACCGGCCGAACCGATCCGAACCTGAAAACATTGCCTACACATGTTTTGCCAGGTGTCAGGCTTCAAGATTCCATTCATTTAAGGAAAATTAGTCGACTCAATTATCTTTATTTTCAAATATAACTAATTAGTTTTAATTCTGTGTGTTATAGGGTAAATTCATTTATATACATAAAATTTAATATTTTTATAAGAATATTATTTAAAAAAAGTTACATACTGCCTATTACATAAAACTTGTCATGTTGTAATTTTATTTCTTTGGTAAATATGTGTAACAACTATGTTTTATTTTTATACCCTATTAAATATAACCTATGTTTTAGATAATAATTAGTGGTGAGAGCAAACGTAATTAATAAAGTTAAAGGATGAAATATTCAAATTCGTACATACTTAAGACTTTTGTGTAATTTACTCTAATATCTATAATTTTATAGGTTATTGGCAACTTTATTCTTAAGTTTTGTTTTAATAAGATATCAAATATAAGTTGACCCGTGTAAACCCTTAGTAGGAAAGAGTTTAACATGAAAATGCTCTAAAATTTTTAAAAACCACAAAATTTTATTTAAAAATTTGTTTTTAGTATAACAATATTGTCAATATAAAGAGATTTAAAATATCGATTTTATGGTGTATTTTTTTAAAATAATGTTGTATAAAAAACTTTATGTGTGCTTAAAAAATATTTAGCTATGTAATTTTATATTATTAACAACTTTATCACAAAGTTTCAATAATATACCCTATCAAATATAAAATATGGCTCGTGTACACCCCTAATAGAAGAGGGTTTAAAAGGTAAATACTCTTAAATTTTTTAAGATTCTCCTAAATATTAGAGGACTAAAAATTTAAAGGCATTATAATATAATATTATAGATATATATTTCAAATGTAAAAATATTATTGTGAGATAAAATCTCTTATGATGCCAAGTAAGCAAAGATCACCTCTAATGATGTCAACTAAGCAAAAACTATTTTCCTATATTATATAAAGATTCTCATATCTGTCTCTATTTTGTTTTAAAAATTCAAAATTTTCAAAACTCAATTTAATTTAAAACATATTTTTATTAGATTAAAATCTAGAGCACTTTATTAAAAATGCCCTTTAAAAAACAAAACTTTTATACATTTACTTATTTTTTTAGTTAATCCGTGTAAGACACGAGTTCTAGCCTTTGTACTAGTATGGGGAGAAAATTTATAATAAGACAAAAATATTAATACAACTGTCACATGTTTGTAGGTTTGTAAACAAACTGAATGTTTATGAATTGTTTGACGGGAAGTTCGTGTATTTAAGTAAACGAACGAACATGGACAACAAATTGTGTTCTTTTAGTTAAATGAACAAACATGAACACATGATGTGTTCGTTCATTTACGTTCCTGAACATTCGTTTTTGTTCATTATTGTTTGTCCGCTTATTTATGTTCCTCCTGTATTGTAGATTTCTTATTCTTTTTAGTCTTTATTGATTTCTTGATGAACATTATGGATGTTTTTTGTATAATCATATTTTTGGATGAACAATATACATTTGAGCTACTAATTTACATGTGTGCTTGGTTGAATTATGAAGTATAAATTTGTTCGATTGTATTCATTAATGTTTATTAAGTTCATTTATTTTTGTTCATTTATATACGTTTTCTAATTTTCCACAGTATTATATTAAAATTAGGGTACCTAAAAGCTATGCGAGATTCCAATTTTCCTAATACAACTTTTTTTTGTTCATTCATTTCAATTATGTTCGTTTAGCCTATTAACAAGCGTACATGAAAGAGCACAAACATGAACACAAAATTGTGTTTGATTGAGTTTTCATATTCGTATTTGTTTAAAGCTAAATGCGCAAATACAAACACGTTAAAGTTTATGCTCAATCGATTCATTTCCCGACCTAGCTCCTGTAATCTTGCAGAAAAACAAAGAAAAAAAGATACTTTCAGCTTAGAAATTAGAAAGCGAACCGTAAACAATATATAGGTGTACTTTTGTTTAAACAATTTATGAAAACATCGCCTATTTTGCCACTCGGAAACAAAAAAGAAAAAAAATGATAAATGAAGTTAAAAGGCGAGTAACAGAAAATAAGAATTTGTTATACAGTTACATATCGTCTTCTTCAAATTCAAATCAGAGTGAAGAAGCTTTTCAACGTGTCAATAACTTCAATCGGAACGATAAACTTTCAACATCTCCTTCATCTACAGTTCTAACTCTAGAACTTTCATCAGTGATCTTCATACATTTCATCAGACGCAACAGATCAGTGATCTTCCAATTATGGCGCGAATCGCCTTCGCACCGGCGATTTTGTCGATTTTTGTGCTGTTTAGTAGTATGCTGCAGTGTCCTTCGTTTGTTTCTGCAGTTGCAATTGATCCAATGACGATTAATCTTCTTCCTCCGCGTGCTGGTAGCAATTTTCATACTATGTTTCTACCTCTGTTTCCTCCTGCTCGTAATTCCACGTTCTCAGAAGGAAAATATCGGAGGCATCTCCAGCAAAACGATAGTGATCTCTCTAACGCGTGGATGAATCTGCATGATGATATGTCTATCACCGGGTACGGTATCGTTTTCTAGATCTATATAACTATATTTTCTGTTTAATTGGGAGAAGATATGATCATTAAGCATTGTAACTGAAGAATTGTGCTTAATTTGCAGTGACTACTTTGATTTTGTCAAATTGTAGTCAATTCACTTTCACGTTATAATTTCAGATGTAATAGACTGTAGTAGTACTGTATCATTTGTTGAATTGAACTGAAGGCTGATTATTAGGTATTACACGACGAGGCTGTGGATTGGTACTCCACCGCAGAAGTTTGCTCTTATAGTCGATACAGGAAGTTCTGTTACTTATGTTCCATGCTCTACCTGTGAACACTGTGGCAAGCATCAGGTACTTTTGTGTTTTGTAGTATAGTAAAGGAAGTTCATAAGAGTTGAAATACATTCAGGTTTTATCTAATTTGTGTAAATGACTTTTTAGGATGCATTTTGTTCTGTTTATGACTGATGTAATGCTTCAAGTTTCTCTTAGGAGATTAGTTGTCATAGTGATAGTAGGATGGGATATAGGAATCACATTTGTGTACAAGGTGTGTCATGAATCAATATGTAGTTGGCTGCAGGGGCGTACCCACTAAGAGTGGGTGGGGGGCGCCCGCTCCCCCTGCGAAATTTTTTTTTCCTGTTTTTATATGTTAAATTATCGATCGACCCCCGTAAAATTTAACTCTCGACCCCCTGTCCAGTCTTGAAAACTCAGTTAGATGCCAATCCACAGCCCAAATGAGACACATAATATTTAACCATGTATTGGGTTAAATTATGCTTAGAATGATAGAAATATATATTTATTTATATTGTCATGTATAGTCAAGCATTGAGGTATTATAACCTTAAGTGTTTCACCATTGCACAAAACCATCAACATAGTTGATGATTCGGATGGTCATGAGTACAAAAATAGAAATACATACATAAATTAACTACTTTAGCTAAGTAATTAAGTAAGAAGTGAGTAATGGTGGAAAGTTTAGTTGTAAACCAAGGTTATCAACATCACCATTTTTATACCATAACACAAGTTTTCCAACATAGTCTTGTTTGGAAACATGGTTTGGTATCATTCACTTCTCATTTGTATATTAACTAATGGCTTAAGAAAGATGTAGAATAGAGACATATGAGCTTTAAGAAACAAAATAAAGAATTTATTTTATAAGGTTTAAGAAAAACAATCCTAACTTGAACCTCAAAGTGGTGATTTACCAAACTTTATTTACCTTGGTAAATATATGATAAATTCTTAGAGGATGTTTCAAGTATTTTGAAAGAAAATAATGTCAAAAAATAAAAGAAAAAAGAAAAAGATGAAAGAAAGAAAGAAAAAAAAAACTCACAAGTTGCTATTGAAAATTTGTTGCAAACATATGGAGTTCTTAGATAGATTGAGAGAGTTTGCAAAAGAGTTTAGAGTGATAAGGGTGATTAGAGAGATTTTTATTAGTATTTATAGATAAAAATTAGGGTTTTAACATTAAAGAAGTTAGTTAAGTGGAGGGAAATTAAAAATTTTCAATTTTAAATTTAAGTGGAGGGAATGAAAAAAAATCAATTTTAACCCCTCAAATTTAGTTTTTTGTTATTTTTTAATTTGACCCGACCCGGTTCAACCCGAACCGAGTCGAACTGGATTAAAACAAATGTTATATATCGATACTCAAACGATTCCTATCAAATTTTCGACCCCCATGAAAAAAATTTCTGGGTACGCCACTGGTTGGCTGCTTTAAAATTCAGATCACACACGCTATTTTATTTTTATTCTTGAAGGAGAATGTGTAACATATTAGCCGGCAATCTTTTTAGGGAAATAGATTGCACAGCAGTGATTTAAATGGTGGCTGAATCAGGTGCATTGGTCTTGTTCTTCTCCCTTACACATATGGAATATCCCCTTGCTAGAGCTGTATGCAAATGCCATTAATGAATTATCATTGGCTGCGTTTAACATGCAAGGGTGACTTTCACTTTTCTTCCATTCTTTCTTATTACGGTTCTAAATTGAAATTGTTGATCTCACCAGGACCCAAGTTTTGATGTAGACTTATCTACCACGTATCAACCTGTAAGATGCAATATTGATTGCACATGTGACTATATCATGCATCAATGCACATATGCAAGGCATTATGCTGAAATGAGTTCTAGCAGTGGGGTCATTGGTGACGATGTTATATCATTTGGAGACCAAAGTGAACTTTCACCTCAATGGGTAACTTTCGGTTGTGAAATGTTGGAAAGTGGCAATCTCTATACTCAACTTGCAGATGGAATAATGGGTTTGGGCCGTGGTGATCTAAGTCTGGTTGACCAGCTTGTTGACCGTGGTGTAATCAGTAATTCGTTTTCTTTATGTTATGGTGGAATGGATGTTGGGGGTGGTGCCATGGTTCTTGGTGGTATTTCTCCTCCTTCTGGGATGGTGTATGCCTACTCAGACCCTATACGCAGGTATGTTTTGTATCTGTCTTATAGATACAAAACTTTATATACTTTTCTAATAAAACACATTTAATACACCCCATGCATTTACTCTAGTTTCGGGGTGGCAACAGCCCATATTACAACATTGACTTGAAGGAGATACATGTTGCTGGGAAGCGGCTACCTTTGAATTCGAGTATTTTTGATAGAAAGCATGGAACAGTTTTAGACAGTGGAACCACATATGCTTACATGCCCGAAACACCTTATCTTGCATTTAAGGATGCTGTAAGATTTTGTTCTTTTAAACCTTTGGATTTGTATTTTCTTTAGTTTTTTTACTGTATTGCCCGTTAAAATGATGTAATCTTGTTTGAATGATGCAATTGTAATCTTATTTTCTGAGTACTTGATTTTTATCATCATGCTAGTGTATTTAATACCCTGAGCCCCTGATTGATGACTTGATACTTTATCCTTTTTGAAGCAATTATTAGCATTAATTTTCAATCATGCATGCAGATCATGAAAGAACTCCACTCTTTTAAACAGATCAAAGGCACTGATCCAAACTATGAGGACATTTGCTTCTCGGGTGCCGGAAGGTATTGTTTATGAGCTATGGACATGTAGTAGTGATCACATATATATTATTTGGTTCAAATAGGAAGTTTTATTAAATCTTTGTTACATCAGTGATGTTTCAAGACTTTCGGAAACCTTCCCATCAGTTGAATTGGTTTTCGGGAAAGGAATTAAGCTGTCACTAACCCCTGAGAACTACCTGTTCAGGGTAAGCATTTATACCGGTCTTCCATTTTTTCTTTGAATAATATTCTATTATGTTTCCAAAGTTTGTTGCTCTCTCGTTTTCAGTTTTTGTTTGTTTTTTATATTCGAAGCACTCAAGGGTGCGTGGAGCATATTGCCTGGGGATCTTTCTAAGCGCAGATGACCCAACAATTACTTTAGGAGGTACATCAGCTTCATGAGATGGGTGGTAGTTAGAGGTGGCAAAATGGGTGGCTCTGTCATATGGGTTGACCCAAAATGCCTGTCCTAAATTTTACATGTTTTACATTTCAATAATACTCTTACCTGTTCAGAATAAAATATGATTTAGGACATGTTTTCCCTTCAGCTATCTTCTTTTTATTAATTGGGTTGAAATTGCGGTCATTTATTCTTGTTTCTTACTTCTTTTCTTCTTACTACTCAAATTCTTCACATTTTTCTTATGAACAAAATTGTTTGAATGTGCTGTCATGTTTTCTACAGGCATTGTAGTCCGGAATACTTTTGTTATGTATGATCGTGAACATGACAGGATTGGATTTTGGAAAACTAATTGTGCTGATCTATTGGCAAGACTTACTGCTTCTGGTGTGATCCCTTCCAGACCAGATAAATCGCATTCAAGCTCAGATATATCTCCTCCGGCTCCATTAGGACCACGATATCATATTTCTCCAGGTACAATAAACTACTAACTTTCAGTGTCATCCTAAATTCTCAATTCTGCCATACAAATAGGTGTAGTTGCTTCATCCTTTGGTTTGATTGTTTAGTGTCTCATAGATCATAATATGTATTTTATATCATCTGTCCTGTTTATTGCTTTATATCCATGATGGTTTTGTTAATCAAGTATTTTCAAAGATACCAATTAATACGTTTTTTGACGTCATGCAGGGTCGAAAGTTAGACGTATAGTATTTTACATGTCACTAAATATGAAGTACTCTAAGCTGGAGCCCCTAATCACAGTGCTTACTCGGTTAATTGCCATGGAGTTGCATGTTAACAGATCACAGGTATTTCCATGGTTCAGGAGTTCTTATTCATATTATCACCTTGCACGTCAAGTTTGATAATAATTGTGTATAAATTATGGTTCCAGGTTTACTTATTGGATTTTATATCTGAGGGAAATGGTTCTTCCCTTACATCATGGGCCATCACTCCACTAAAACCGGCTGAATACATGTCCAAAGCAACTGCATCTGTGAGTTGTTTATATAAAATACCAAATCTTTGATCTTATAATTACACACTTATTACTTGTTGTCTGGTGGCAGAATATTATCGCTCCAATAGCTGAAGATAAAATTCAACTGCCTACAATATTTGGAGAACATCGTATATCCAATTGGTATATTGAGTTCGCTCCAAATAGGTATTATTCTTGTGTCATTTCTGTTATCCATTGCATAATGTTGTGACATGTATGCATGGTCATAACTCCTATGTAGTACTTGAGATTCTTGATATAGTTTTAAAGATTCTTTAGATCCTCAATGTGGATTTAAGCCATATTTACGCTCATGCAGACATAAGCTACATAAAAAAATCTTTAACTTTCAATTCTTTCATGGTCACTTGAGTAGTATCTTTACACTCATGTAGACATAAGCTACATAAAACGGTCAGGTGGGCAGGCTGAGTAACGGGTCAAGACATGGTATTTCTAGCATGTGTCAAAACTTATCAGCATAGTCCTGACTCACAAATCATTCTTCTTTTTCTTTTATGCTTTGGAAATTATAATTAATTTGTGTTACATGATTGTATAGTTACATCATTACAACACAAATTTGAAGTTTTTAATAATAATGCAATTAAAATAAAGTCTTATGGATTTGGATGATTATTTAACAACTTTCTACCTGTTTGACACCCCTGTCCCATTTTACCTGTTTTCTTTTAAGTTATATAAACATGAAATGGTTCTTTAGCTTTTATCTTAGAAGAGGAGATAAATCTATATATTTAGTCATGATATGGTTGTTTCAGCTTAACCAACACTAAACTACTCTGATGAAAATGATGTGCAGAAAAACATGGTGGCAGAAAAACAAGGTGGTCGTCATTACATTACTTCTGGTTTTAGTTTCGGGATTTGTGGTTCTTACGACAGGGTGGCTTTGGAGATACCAAAAGAAAAATAAAATTCCATACAGGCCTGTAGGTCCACGCGCAGCTGGACTAGAACTCCAGACAACCATGTCATAAAAAAACAACTTACATGCCAAAACTGCGTGGTGATGGATGGATTACCGCGATCATTGTTAACCTTTTGCTTGTTAATACCAAAATCCACATGCTGAAAATGAATCATGCTTAATGTTCAAAAAACTGGCTACTAATTTCCAAAGGTAACTGTAGACATCTTATAGTAATGACTGGATATTGTGGTGGGCAACAACCCTTTATATGGATGGAAATTTAATGCACATCATACTTGTTTTTTGCATATTGCTGTCACTATAATGGTTAGTTTTTTAGTTCTTGTCAACTATAGTGTCTTTTGGAAAATATAATATTGATTAGTTAAGATGATGAGGTCACCCTTTTGAAAACCGGATCAGAGTCAGGCAGGTTAAACCCGAAACCGTAAAGAAGAAACTGTTCCCATGTTTTGTACTTAAATTCTTTCTGTAGATGTTTAGTCCTGCGTACCAACTAGTTTGAGCCTCTCTAATCCTTATATAATATAGCAAAACAAAAAAAATATTATGTGGCATCTTTTCATAGCTTTTAGCTTATGTGGCATTATTTGAAAGATTATCTCACAATAAAGATCTTTTTAAAAATATGTATATAAAATTTATTATAATAAAACTAATTACATTTTTGGTTCCCTAATATTTTGGACAATTCTGAAAAATTTAAAAGTATTTATATTTTTAGCCCTTTACTATAAGGGTGTACGTGAGTCGGTTTATATTTGATAGGGTTTAAAAATGAAACTTATGGAAAAAGTTAATAATAACATACAATTAAAGACCTTAGTGTTTTATAAATATACATAACATTTTTATATGATTTTTTTTTTAAAAAATAAACTACACCATAAAATTAAGCACTTTATTCTCTTTAATTTGAATATAATATTGCTATACTAAAAATCTAATTTTTAAAAATATATCATGTGTTTCATTTTACCACGGTTTTGTCTCAAAACTGAATTAAACATTTATGAACATCCTTAAAAGCATCACTTGAATTGTGTTCCCGAGCGTAGCGCGGGCACTAAACTAGTCTTTAATACGGAAAAGTTTGCTCTCATATCTCATCATCTCTCTATCCTACCAATAGGTATTTATGACTTAAGAATGAGATTTTACTATATATATATATTTGTTTGTTCGTTCGTTAAATCAATCATACACAAAACTTTTATATATATAAAGATTATCTGGTTCAATGTCTAGTTCTGTATATAAAAGATGGTTTTTTTACATATTTCCCCTTCCTAAGTCCATCAATTACATATTTACCCAAGCCTAAAGTTTAATTACATATATCCCCTTTGACATAATAAATTACTCATTTACCCATTCTTTTACACAAACCATAAGAAAATATAAAAATATATTTATGAAGATCATTAAGGGTAAAATAGTAAATCAAAATGCTATTTTAAAGAAATTGGGTAAATATGTAATATATATGGTTTAGGAAGGGGAAATATGTAATTGAATTTAAGGAGTGGGTAAATACGTAATAAATGATCTTAAGAAGGGGATATATGTAAATGCCCCATAAAAGATTGGCTCAATTAAGGGTTACAAATGATGTTTACTCAAATTTATATATATACATTTCAAATTAGTGTCATATTGCGCTTCGTATTGATTTTTTTTGCATATTGTACTTATTATGAAGCATACGTTACCAATTTTATCAATTGATACAATATATAATACACAAGGTACTTATATTTATATTTATTGCAGTGTGTTTTAGTTTCAGCAATATAATAAGTTTTAGTCGGTTTCTTTTACTGACACATTTTGGGAACATGACACGTTTGTTTCTATTTGCTTCTTGACCTTCCACAGGACCACATCCACCCACATCATTTATTATTGAGTAAATTACATTTTTTGGCCTTTATAATAAGTCAAATTATGGATCGTGACCTTTATTTTAAATTTTTGCACTGGTTGGCCTTTATATAAATTTTTATCACGGTTTTTAGCCTTTAGACTAACGCCCGTTAAATTTCTCAGTTAAATTCCCTCATGTGCATTGCACATGAGGGTATTATGATCATTTTACATCTATTATTTTTATTATTAAATATTATCATCATCATTGTTATTAAACTGAATTTCCACTTTATATTTCCCAAAACCAAATCACATTAAAGTTTTCAAACCTTCAAAACATACACTACATCACAGGTTGCAAACAAATGTATACACCTTCTCCACTTCATCTTCATCATCTCTAATGGCGGATCAAAAGCAATCAAATCAACCTCAACCTAAACCTGCAATCCCGGCATACGTTAAAGCCAAAAAGTGTAGAGTTTGCAAGGTTCACACGTTATTCTTTTCTTTGCTAGAGCACACGCACCGGCAATTAGAACATCGTTTTCCGGCGAGGTTTGTTTGGCAACGTACTTGGTTCATTGGACTATTACCTGTTATAAAGTGGCAACGTACTTTGTTTGGCAACACTCTCTTCATCGTCACCGGAAGATGATGTAAGCATGGCATTTCTCGGTGTAACGATGCTAAACTTACCTATCGGTATCTGATTTCCGATCATCATTTCCAACAACACACCGGAAGCTTGAGACGCATCGGAACGTTCATAAGTTACCGGAAGCTTGGCGTACGCCGGCAAGCACCGATGATGATGATGGTGGTGATGTGTCGATTGTGGAGGGAGGGTTTTGATTTGGGAGATTTTAATGGTGGTGGAGATGATGATGAAGAAGGTGTGTATGCATTGTATTGTATGTATATATATGAACTGTGTATGATACATATGAACTGTGTATGACTATATGTATTGTATATATAATAATGTTAGGCTAATGGTCCTTTACGAGTGAAATTACCAAAATGCCCTCATGTGCGTTGCACATGAGGGGAGTTAACTAGAAAAGTTAACGACCGTTAAGTTAAAGGCCCAAAACCGTGACAAAAATTTATATAAAGGCCAATCAGTGCAAAAATTTAAAATAAAGGCCACGATCCGTAATTTGGCTTATTATAAAGGCCAAAAAATGTAATTTACTCTTTATTATTTCATTGTCTTCTCTAACATAAAGAGAGAACTTTCTCTCTCTAACCTTTTCAACCCACACCACATTTCCTCTATCGTCGCTTTTATTCCTGGTGTTTCCGATCGTCTTTTCTGACGATCGCCTCCTTCGATCTTTTGTATGAAGGTTGTGGTAGTTGTCGGTGACGATTTGTTGTCGTTCCAGGTAGCACCCGATCTATGGTTTTAACGCTTTGTTTTTCTCATGATTCAGTCGAAGATGATGATGATTTTCTTGTCATCTGAGCCACTGACTGCCATTGGAGGTGGCAGTTGTGTAACTTTAGATTGTTTGGGGGTTCCCCTGATTTAGTCGATGATGATGTTTTTGTCATCTAAGACGGTGGTTGATGATGATGTTTTTGTAATCTGAGACGGTGGTTGCCATTAGAGTGGCGATTGGGTTTTCCCTTGACTCGATCGATGATGTTTTTGTCATCTAAGACGGTGATTATAGTGGCGATTGTGCATGTATATCTTTAAAGTGTTTGGGGTTTTCACCTGATTCTGTCTAAGATGGTGATTTTTGGTCATCTAACCGTTCGAAAAAAATACTGTTATACGTGGTGGTTGTGGCCATCTCTGGCTGTAAGGTTTCGTACACCTTTACTTTGGTCGGTTGTATGATGGACGGTGGTTATAGTTGAACAATGGGTATTGATGATTAGATGATGATGTCGTTATTGTGCAGGGAAGGGATTTGAGGATTATTGTTGTTTTTTTTCTTACTTGTGGTTGCTAGGGTTGTTCTTACGAAACCCTAGCATGAGGTTTGGTATACATGGCTATGATGAAGGGGTGTAGCCGTGTAGGTCTCACCTTGGCGTGACGTTCATCGCAGCTATAGTGATTTGATCCTTAGACACCATCTGAGCCCCTACAATCTACTTTTTGGTTTTCTAGATTGTGATGTATGTTCTTTCTTTGTTTGGTTTAAAATTACAGTTTGGATTTTGGACATTGTTGTGAATCCGAGTTTGGATGTTCCCCATTATGTTAAACACTTGGGGATTTGTTTCTTTTTGTGATTTGATTTTGAGACTACTATTTAATTTTCAAGTTTACATTGCATTATATTTAATACTTTAAGCAACTTTTTTTTGTTGATCTTTGTTATGATGTTTGACATAAACATGATCACCCACATATTAAAGCAACATCTTACGTCTTTACGCTTCTAACACGATTACCCACGTATATAAATGCCCGTCGCAAAGCATGGGCACCATTACTAGTCATGAAGCATTTATAATTTGGTTTAATATCTAGTTCTGTTTATAAAACATTGACTAAGTTAAGGGTTACAACTTACAAGTTATGTTTCCTCAAACTATATTGGTGAAATGAAAATATACGATCTTACTTGTATCCAAGTATAGATATTTAACATGCATTTTCTCAATGTATAATGTTTATTGGGCCTGCGACATCATTTTTCTAAATGACGAAGATAAAAATACAAATGAAGATAAATTACACAAATTATTAGTAGAGTATTAAACTTTTCAATTCTAGTGTTTACCTAAAGTTATATATGAATTTTGTTTCTAATTATTTTATACGCATATATTTAGGGATATCTTCTTTTTTTTTTTTTTTAACGGCGACTTTCAATTTTTGCAACCATTTGGTCGCATCCCCCGCAATGAGGAACCCACCACCCTACTCCAGTCAATATGTTGTCTTAACCGGGCCCACTTGACATTGGAATTTGGCTAGGCGTTCAACCGGGAAAACCAATGGGGTTTTTCCTGGAAAATCTCACAGGCAGGGAGGTTAGAACCCTGGACCACCACTGTAAAATCGGGTGTCCTCAACCAGCTAGGCTGGAATCATTAGACAGGGATATCTTCTTTTGAGAACCATATTTAAGGAAAGAACCAAGAGAACTTCAATCAACCAATCATAGTTTTTTTGTCTTTTATTTTAAATTTAAAATAAAAAATAAACATTAGGGGCAAACTGGTAATTGAAAAAATATATATAACCGGAAAGGAAACCGTTCTCGGTTAAAGTAAGCCCACGATGTTGAAATTGAAATTGAATTTCATCTTGTACGCTTACTGCAATTTATTTGACATTCATCATATCACCTTCATCACCAACGAATTAAATAAATAAACAAGTAGCAAGCTTTTTATTCGACATTCATCATCTACGGACTAAAGAAAGAAAAAGGGGCAATTTTTATTCTGGGAGTTTAATTCAAGGTAATTAACTATGGTTAATATAGAAGAAGCAAGGGCGATCGATGTGATCACAAATCAACATCAAAAGAAGTTGACTCTATACAATATGTCATTACAATCCCTGTGTTTATAGAACAACATTAATAAAACAAAAAATAGTTTATTCTGGTTTTGTAAAACTAATTTAGTGGCCTAACGGGTCGGTATGTAACACTAATTTTGTGGCCTAACGGGTCGGTATGTACAGATTTGGCGTTTCGTGAAGTGTTTTTTAATTCAATATAAAATATATAGCGGATAAACATACAAAAACTGATTCCTAAGCAGTGATATGAAATGCATTATCTATAATTAGATTTAAGCCATACGATGCATTAGTGCATTCTGTGTAAACTCGAGCTTATAATCACCATGTGTAGTGATGTATAATATACATGGTGCAATAATGCACTCAATGCAATTTAGATTTGAATAATGCAAAACATCAAGAAAGTTTTATCTATAAAAGTTGTGCTAACAGGTTGGTTTGGGTTTAATCTAATGTAAATTATTTATATGTCAAATAACCCATTATGTATTTGTGTCGTATATTTTTGGTAAACAAAAGGATGCATATAAGAATGTGATTGATGCATAACACAATCTTCGTGTGTTGTGTTATGTAAATTGTAATTGATTGTTTTATCTATAGGTTTTGTAATTGATAGTTTTATCTATAGGTTTAGAACACACAATGCATTAGTGCATTCTGTCCATGCATTTTCATTAAGTTATGTTATTGCAATAATGCATACAATAATAACTCTAAAACTGTTTTTCATATTAAAATCTAAGGAGTATAGATAAAAAAATGAATATACGATTTTGTTTAGCAGAAGAAACAGAGAAGAAAACGTGGCCCATGAATCTACAATACAGTTTTTAGGATATATTTGCTAATTTACAATAATACCCCAATGATTTTAAAACTGTTTTTCATATTAAAATAATTCAATTATTAAATCTTAATATATGGACCAATGAAATTAGTTCTCTAGGTTCTTTCTAAAATCTAGGTTCTCAAAAGAAGGCAACACTATGTAAGTATATGTAAGTATATGTGTGACAGCTTTTGTCCAAACGGTTAAATTTAGGTTCGTTTGTAACGTCCCCAAGCCCTTTGTATCAATCAGCCACTTTTGCCTCTTTTTATTCATTGATGTTTATCGGAAATAAGGAGTCGATCCTTGCAATTCAAGCAATTTATGTACCCCTATGGTCTATGTAGCATTTGTGTCACCAAAAATTCATCATGAAGAGCGAGTGTAACTTGTTGCTTACTGTTACATTTTTTTAGACTTTGTTAGTTGTTGCAATTCACATGGTTGTTAAAGCGATGCATTTTGATTAATATTTAGGCTTTAACTGTGCAGACCTTTTCTTGTGGGTATTGCGCTTGTACAAATGAAAGATGTGGATTAGTAAAAAAAATTAGTCTTTTTTCTGCGAAACATATTTGTTTTGGTTGTTTATATTTCTTAGTCACTTGATGTCTAGTACCTTTCATAATACTTGAAATTGATACGTAATTTATGCTCCCTTGATGAGAAACTTGCTTCACACACAAATTAAAAAATTTAAGGTCTTGAAATCTTTTATAAAAAAATTATATATAATTTGATTACTACGAATCATATGCAAAAGAATTATATTATTTTGTTTTCATACGTGACAGATAAAATAGTATATATCATATTTAAATTTAATATGTTATGTTTTATCTTTATTTTAAAATCCACATTTCATGTGTCTGAACTCTGAACGCTTATTACGCTCATTTACATATTAACATTTTTTTTCTAACAGTTAAATATACCATTACCAACATGATTATGTTTAGTCTTCGTTCGATATAAACTTTAAATTCCAAAATGAAGGGATTATTTTTAAAACTAAGCATAAGAGCATTCAGTCATTGACACTGGATTTTTATTAACATTCATATAATTACATTAAAAATTATTATTTTTTAATTTTTTCTTAATTAAATAATATTATTTTATACCTTTATAATTACATTTCTCTTGTCTACTCGCAACTATTTTTAAAAATATTTTAAATACTTTTTTCATTCAAAGCCGTACTAAAAGTGAACCAAAAGAGACCTCAAGTTCATTGGAGTGATATTGGGGCTCACATGGAAGAAGAAGAAGAAGTACAGCACTCGAACGATGACGAGATACAACAAATTCATAATCAAAACGAAACAACATCCAATTACAACACCTATATTCATCTCTTTACAAATCATTGTCCAACAATTTTCAATTTTCCACACAAAAAAAATTCATCCAACAACATACTTCTTCTGGTAAACTTTTATATCTTACTTCATCTATGTTTCTAGGGTTTAGTTTTCATTATTTTGTTCCTATTTGCTTTTAGACTAATTCAATTACTTATTTGACGCGTATTTTGAATTGACGTTTTGGTCAATCACGACCCTGTGTTGAAATTTCTTCGGTCTTCGATTTTTATATACTTGAATTTGACCATCAGTTCCTTCATTCTTCTTTATTCATTGTTTATTTATTTATTGCTTCTGATGATAAACGTAAGCTTTATTCGTTGTATGTTTGTTTCATTGTTTCGTTGTTTGTCATTTGATTGATTATTATTGATATGATGAGGTTTTGTACATGATTTCATTGTTCATGTTCATGTTCATATTTTAAGCCAAACAATTCATGTTTATGTAATACTGAAGGTGTTAAGAGTTGCAAGAGCTTTTTCAGTGGACAGTGGATTTGCATCTTCAGAACTACTAATCTGAACACGGGCCTATCGGTTTACAAATCACTCGTTTGCAAAGACTGGTTAGTGATGTTTTTATGTAGCTTTTAATCGAATTTATAGTTTGGCAGTGTTTATGTGACTAGAATATCTATATGGACTCGGTGGCGGATCTAACTCAAAAGTTTAGGGCTTCCAAAAAAAAAAAAAAAAAAAAAAACTTTTGCGGTACATTCATAGTTCATACTTTATACAATAATGAGAAAAAAAACATTTGTTGTACGTTTATCAAACCATTTTCTGATAAAACGTCTACTTTTACCATAATAATCATTATTATCTTGCATATCATTAGCAGTATCCGAAGTTATATCTTCTTTTCCTTTAATACCATTGCATAGTGTATCCTTATAATTGCTTAGGGGTATCTTATACATAAAGCAGGAAAAGAAATTTTTGCACTACGCAACAAAGGTCCGCCTCTGAATATGGTTGCTTGTATATGCAGGTGCGATGGAGATATCGCTGTTAACAGCACTTCTAAAAAGCATATCAAGTGTTCTTGATCTGTCATGTGAAGATAACAGATTTTGTGAAATTGTTGAAAAGTATTATATCAAGATTGAGGAAGTGCTGAATCTAATTAAGCCGATACTTGAGTCTGTTATTGATGCTGATGTGGCTTCAGATCAAGCACTAGAACATGACTTAGTAGGAATGAGTCAGTCTCTTGATGAACTCGCGAAAGTTCTTGAAGACTCTCACCCGTTAATGAGTAAAGTTTACTTTGTATGTTCTAAGAACTTGTGGTACATATATTTAAATTTATAAATCCGTGCAAAGGTTAATGACTCGTTTTTTTTCTAATTGAAAGGTTTTGAAGGTTGAATCATTGTTTACAAAAGTTCAAACCAATGGTGTAGACCTCCTTGACTTGCTACAATCATGTGAAGCACTACCAGTTGAAGTGAGTTCAGCATCACTTGAGGTACCTTTATACATTCTAGTTATTTTTTTACATGTTTTTTACCTCATTTTAGTTATGTAAATAACATAATTGATTGCAGCATTGCATGCAGAAAATTAAACAAATGGAATATGAAAAGCCATCGGCTATCGTCTCTAAAGCTATAAAAGATCAAGCGGAGGGCACTGTACCTAGCTCAGGTATCAGGTCGAAAATTGCTGATTTGCTTAGCTTAAAATCAAATCAAGATTTTTTAATCGAGTTGGTTGCCTTAGAAAACTTGAAGGAGAATGCTGAACAATTAGAGGAGATTAGGGATGTAGAGTATATTGAGGATATGATTAATCTTGTTACCTCCATGCATGATTGTTTTATTGAAATGAAACAATCTCTAAACTGCAACACGGTACCAATACCTCCCGACTTTTGTTGCCCATTATCACTTGAACTCATGATTGACCCTGTAATGGTAGATTCCGGACAAACATATGAACGGGTGTATATTAGTGATTGGATTGATCTTGGTCTTAGAGTCTGCCCTAAGACAATGCAAACCCTTGTCCGCACTAATCTTATTCCTAATTACACTGTTAAGGCACTGATTGCAAGTTGGTGTGATTCCAACAATGTTAAGCTGCCAGACTCTGTGAATAACTTAACCTTGCCTGGTGGGACCCATCAGGAAGAATATTCTCTGGAAAATCATGCCCGTTCGTCTTCAGAAGATTCCATGCCTGGAATATCTGAAAACGGGCATGAATTTAACAGTGAGTATGAGGATTCAGGTGGACCTTCGTCTACATCACCGCCAAGAAAAGAATCTTCAGCTGGCGGTGAAATTGACGAAGGGTCACCAGACCTCTGTCATGGTTCAAATGAGGAGTCTTCATCACAGGCGCCAACAGGAAACACTAGTGATGCTTCAGGAGAGATAGTGCCAGAGCCTCAACCCGCCATTGCTGCCACACAATCAAACCGGCATGAATACTCACCTCAATTCAGAAACCGTATACGAACTCATATGCGACGCAGAACGTCTGAAAGATTGGGACCAAGAATCGTTTCTTCTGTTGCCGTAACCCGACCCGATCTCAGCGAAGTTGAAACCCAAGTGATGAAACTAATTGAGGATTTGAGTAGCACTTCACTTGATACTGTAAACCATGCTACTTATGAGCTCAGATTACTTGCCAGAAACGATAAAGATATCCGAAATGTCATAGCAAACTGTGGTGCCATCACCCCATTAATCAGCCTTCTCTATTCACCCGACAAAAATATCCAAGAAAATTCCGTTACTGCCCTTTTAAACTTATCAATAAACGACGTCAACAGAGCCACAATTGGTAATTCCAATTCTATCGAACCACTAATTCAGGTCCTTCAAACCGGGAGCTCAGAGGCTAGAGAAAATTCAGCTGCAACACTATACAGTCTCTCACTAACCGAAGAAAACAAGATAAAAATCGGGAGGTCTGGAGCAATCGGTCCTCTAGTTACTTTACTAGGAAACGGGTCCCCACGGGGAAAGAAAGATGCCGCCACAGCTTTATTTAACCTATCAACATTTCATGAAAACAAGGCCCGCATTGTGCAGGAGGGTGCTATTAGGTTTTTTGTAGAGTTAATGGATCCTACAACCGGGATGTTCGATAAGGCAGTTGCGGTTCTATCAAATCTTGCTACAATTCCCGAGGGTCGGGCCAAGATTGGTCAGGAGGGTGGGATACCTATGCTGGTTGACGTGTTGGAATTGGGTTCGGCTAGAGGAAAGGAGAATGCTGCTGCAGCCCTGTTACACATGTGTACTAATAGTAATAGATTTTGTAATATGGTGCTTCATGCAGGAGCAGTCCCACCATTGACGGCCTTGTCACGTACGGGTACCCCAAGAGCGAAGGAAAAGGTAGGGTTTTCAGTTACTGTTTCGATTCAAGTTTTCTCTCTTCTGTTATTAGTATTTTTGTTAATTAAAATGGGGTTGTTTTTCTAATATCTTGCAGGCTCAATCACTGCTTAGATACTTTCGAAACCAGCGGCACAGCAATGGTGGGAGATGAGGATATTTCGGCTGGTTCTTCAGATAAGTTGTGTATACAGTTGCAGAACTTATTGTTGGATGCTTAACTAACATAATTACTGAATAAATATAACAATAGTTGTTTTATGAATTAGTAGCAAAAAATACATATGTTATTTTGACTCAAAAGAGTTGTATGTTGTAGAGAAACTCAATTAATTTGTTCAGATTTTATAAGGTTATATTATGATGACCCAAAGTGTGTTTCAAAGCGTACAAATGATTATATGTTGGGAGTATATATAAATGGACAAAGTTTGTTAAATATGGGCGTGACAAGGCGGCATTTTAGAGAGCACCCACGACCTCATGACATTTACCTTGATCTAATAAGATAGCGCTATTGTTGTTATAAAGAGAAAGTTGTGTCAAATGTAAGGGTTGAAGCTTGGTTAGAGCTGCAGATATGCTGACAATTTATAAAACAGACATTATTAGGAAACTTAAAATTTAAAAAACCTTCAGTTGCTCCATATTGATATATTTGTTTGATAACCGATCTGATGAATGATACAATGATAATCGATTAATACTTGATAGTAATAAAACCAATAGATGAAAACTAAATTACTAAGAATAGTAATATGAACACAAGGGTGTACACAAACCAGGTTATTTTAAGAACCGCTTCGGCGTAGGAATCAGGTCTGGTTTTGATCAACAAAGTCAAGAACCGGGTAGGGTTGGGTACTCGGGTCTGGTTCGGGTATGATCGGGCATTTGGCATGGTTTCGGATAGGGTCGGGTCCGGGTTTTGACTGTGTTAAGGTGGAACCGGTTCCCGCGGTTCTGTTTCGGTTCCACGTCCGTTTTCACTTTCTTGGAGGAACCGGAACCCATGTGTCCACGATGGTTCATGTACACCGGATCCAGTTCCAGTTTGGATACACCGGCTTTAATCCCGGAACCGTTTTTTTTGTGCTTGCCTAGGTCAGGATGAAATCAATCAATTATCATTCGCAGTCAAGTATTAGTTAAGAATGAAACCGAAATGTTCAAATTAATTATATACTTAAATTCAAACCCAAGACATTGTTTTAAACTTTTTTTAAATTAGTATACTTGTTAGCCGTTCAACTTGTTCTTTTGTTTACCTTTAACTTCTAAGTAAATAAGTATTATTATTTGTGATTGTGCTGATTTAATGTCCACTTCTAGATTAAAAAAAACATCGCCTTCATGTTGACAATCCCCGGTCTAAAAAGGAAGATTCTTTAAGCTCACTTCTTAAGGTTATGAATAATCTTTAATATAACTAGTTTTCTTCAGCCTCGCACGATGTGCGAGAACATGGTCTTGTCATCAATTATTCGTATGATTTGTTCGCAATGACGCATCGTTAGTCCCTAACAAATGCTTAATCAAAATGTCGAATTCAGGTTCCAATTTGGTGCCGAATATATATTCAGACCTTACTATGTATCCATCACCAACACAAAATTTTTTATTTGCCTACACACAACCTCATGACTGATATGAGACAAAGAATCAACTAAACTTCTAGCATAACAACCATGTGCTACAACTGCAACAACAAATAATGGTCATGGCTAATAGTAGAAGTGATTGAGACCATTCACAAAACTTCAGCCAAGATATAGAAACAATGCAAAATTTTATCTATGATCATACACACGGTTTAATAAATAAAACATCTCAACTCTAAAAAAATCAAGTACACATGGAAGTTGTTGCCTTCCTTAAAATGAGAGCCCGTGGTTAAGATCTCGTGAATAAGATCTTCGACACATGTAATCCCATGCTTCCCAATAGCCTATTATTATTTCAAAACAAATAAAAGATAACACTTATCAGTAAAAAAAAAACTAACCTGTTCCTCACCAATGAAGATATTTGTCAAATGAATCTTCTACTTGCTTACCAAACAATCACAAAGAAACATTTTATAAATGATAAGCATATAAAAAACATTTTCTGATTCAAAAGACCAACATCATGCTACTGCTAAAAAGTTTCATAAGAACATCAAAACAAACACGATCATTTTCCCATGCTAATAGCCATAAAATGTGACTTAGAATTTAAAGATCACCTGTCTCAAACACAAAAAATCCGCAAGATCTTCTTCGATTTCTGGTCCATTGCATTGATGCTGAATGATCAAAAATACATATTAAAATTTAAAATCCGAAACCGTTAACAGTTTTGTAATAGAGGATTACAAAAAAAAAAAAAATAAAGCAGATATTAGCAATGCAAATAATGAAGCAATGATGCTTACCTGTGGATCCTAATGATAAACAACATCTTAGGTTCATGATTTACATAAAATTCACCTTTCAGCCTTGCCTCTCTTTTCACCCGAATTAACTCCTTGTGCTGCACGAACATACAATAACATAAGTTCAATTCAACTCCTTTTATTCCATCAATTACAAAATCAAATTGATATCATCATAATATATATAAAAGATTTCAGCTTTTGTGATAATGTAATATTGCATGTTCTTATGATTTGATAATACTGCAACAGAGAATACCAAATCAAAAGAATGTTATGTTAATATATAATCAAGATTTCGGCTTCCGTAAACTGTGTTTACCTTAAAAAGATAACGATCCATCAAGTTTGAAGAGCACTCAAATCCTGAAACTTCTAATCTTGAATTTGAAACAATCACACCTCACATTAGTAGATTTGGAAACCAGAATAAAATAAAGTTGAACTTGGTATAAAATAAACTTAAAATCAGTGTTAAAGAATACAAAAATAATAACTATTAAACCTTCTTTGATCTTATGCAAAGCGTCAAACGGTAGCTATTGACAAATTTTCTTCAATTTCTGCATCCCAATTAACCAACAAATCAAACCCTAAAAGAAATAAAAACTCGAAATGAGGAAACAGAACTTGCAGTGCATCAGTCAAACATCAGCAACCTAAAACCCAACAATAACCATACCTTAATGCTCAGGTTTTCACCGTTGCCCCACTCTTAGCCATCGTATCACCTAGCTCTCCGAAAAAATGCATGAAAGTCCAAAAAATTCATTGATCTGGTCAAACAAAGGACATGCAAGCAAACCGAAAAGAATTTCACCAACAACACATCCAAGAGCCAAACAAACAAACCCACCACGAACACAAAGAAACAAAATCAACCTACACACTAAGCAACATCAATAACCTAAAATCAACAACACTAAGAAACAAAAATAAAGAAAGTAACAAACCAAAACTTACCACCAATGAAGAAAACAAAGTCGCCGAAGACAAAAAGGTGAAAAACTAAAACAGTGAGACCCCAAATGACAATGCCTGATAATAAAGTAAGCAAAAAAATAAAAAACACGTGCCTCACAAAGGAAACAAACACGACAACAACAAAAAAACCAACACCAATAATAAACCAACACCTAAGAAAATAACCAATCAAAACACGGCACATACATCAAAATACTATTCATAACTTTCCCTTATTAATATTATATAATAAAGTAAAAATAATTTTTGATAATTTTATGACCTATATTTAAAATATCATAAAAAATTTAAAAGTAGTTACATTTTAATTATCTTCTACTAAAGGTGTGCATAAGTTGGTTTATATCTAAAAGAGTACAAAATTAACATTATGATAAAGTTGATAATAGCCTGTAATTAAATACATCAATACTTTTAAGCATACTTAATCTCCATATACTAATAAACCATGTCCTTATCTCAAGAATGACACATTATTGTTACGTCACTTTATCATATATGTCAGTCACTCTCACATTAACCATCTCAATTAAATTACAAAAAAAACTTGTATTGGTTGAATCAATTTTACATAATTATTTATTAAAATCCATTTCCTCTAATATCATGAAGTTTGAATTCAAAATTAACTACGAGTTTTATTACATATTTTAAACAACCTTAAGAGAATATATATTTTGTACAATTGAAATTGAATGGTTTAACGAAGAATTCTTACAGTTTCACAATCATAATACTAATTTTAAAATAAAAAATTTCTATAATTTCGTCATCATAATAGTAATTTAAATTTTATTGTGTTATATTAATTTAAAGCTTAATTTAAATTCAAAAAGTTGTACAATTTAACACCAAGTTATTTTAAAAGAAATACAAAATTGTTTAAATATTTATTTTAATATGTTTTTATTCAAATCGTATGTTACACGAGTATTTAACCTAGTTTTTTTATACAACATTTAAAAAAACTAAACCTAGAATCAAACATTTAATTCTACTTAATCTGAGTATAATCTATACCTTCTAATAAAAGAGGGTTTTGGAGGACACGTGTCATTCATTGGAGGGGGGTGTTGGAGCATTTTTCCCGCTCAAAACTAAGAATCTTTTTTAAGCTATGTATGGAAAGAAATCGATAACATTAAATCACCCATAATTTTCTTTTCCAAAGTTTCAACCCACGTTATTTACATCCCTAAAATCAGTGAGAAAACGAAAAACAAACAATTTAACAAATAAATCATCACAATTTACTACCTAGACCCATACATGTCGACCTGTACGCTCGACCCGGTACATATGAGTGTCATCGTGAATTTTGCCGAATATCTATCATGTGGATTATTTGTATGTCTATTTTTCTTAATTTTTTTAAATGAATTGGTATGATTTATAAGGCAACCAATTTACAAACGTCGGTATTTAATTTGGTTAATAGTGTATTGTAGTTTAAATCGATTTGTTCAAGACTCAAATTAAAAGTTCAATAAAATTTTTTGTTTTTATTTCATATGTATCTTTCATATAATTTGTAGTTTATTCTCAAATGTTATTTTTTCTTAAAGTTTTAGAATTGTGTTTTTATATGTTTCCACCCGTGTAACACACAGGGTTTAATCTAGTATTGTTATATTAGAAACAATTTAAAAAAAATCTTATGTTCTAGTTTTACCATGTTTTTATCTCAAAACTGATTTAAACTATCCATATTGTTTTTAGTACCTTTAAAATTATTACATGAGTGTTGTGTTCGTAAAAACTAAAATAGTATACAATAAATTAGAAATGCCAAAAACAGACACGTGGAATTTGTTCGTATATTTAGATGTCGATCGAAATATAGTTCATTTACAGTTGTCATACACTTACATACACATTTATGGCCAATATAAACAAGTAAAGTTTTTTATTGATCGATGAAACAAATTAACATAATAATAAATACTTTTAAGGAAAAACACTAGCTAGCTAATTAATAACCCGAAAACATAAATTGAAATAAAATAAAAGTAGAAAAATAAATTAAGGGCACTTGGCTTTCCCTTTCGAGTTCTTTAAGTCACGATAACAAGGACACTCTGCCTTGTCCGCGTACGGACTCGATGGAACGCACCCGTAACACTTATCACAACATATCCCACAATATGTCATACAACGTTCCTTGTAACCTGCATTCGCACATCTTTTCCCACACTTCGAATCACATCCAAGTGTATCTGCATGCACAATAATTTTTAATGTGTTACAAATAAAAAACATAAACCGAACACTATATATAACACTTAAATAAATAATGTAACACCTGAATTTATATCAGTTTCTTGTGTGACAAGATCATACAAGAAACTGATAAAGGTATGAACATTTTACCTAGGGTCGGGGAAGGGGCCAGAGAAGCGGTAGTGGTGGAGTGGACGGTGACGATAGAGGAGGTGAAGAGGAGGGTGGTGATAAAGAGAATGGAAATAGCAAGATGATTCATTTTGTTGGATTATGAAGGAAATGTGATGGTATGTGTTGGTATTTATAGGAGGGTGGTGGCCAAAGCCATGTGATATTGTTGGGCCATGAATAAACGTCAATTCCACATGTAGAGGTGCACAAATCGGTTTTTTTGAAGAACCGGTTTCGGTTCTTGTTGGTGTTAAAAGAACTGGTTCTTACAAGAACCGGTTCGGTTCTAGAACCGGTTTTTGGTGAAAAAACTAGAACCTAGTAACCGGTTCCGGTTCCTAAAGAACCAGTTCCGGTTCTCAAAGAACCGGTTCCGGTTCCTAAAAAACCGGTTCAGGTTCTTAAAAAATACCTTTTTTTCTACGATATGGGCCGGAAGTAACATTAAAAATTTAAAATATTACAAGATATATAGCTTTTAAAACATTAAATAAATAACAACACTAAAACATACCGGTTTTTCAAGAACCGGTTATTCCAGGAACCGGTTTTTCCAAGAACCGGTTTTTTTAGGAACCGGTTCCGGTTCTTTTGGAACCTATAATTTGGAAAAAATAGTAGAACCTACGGTTCAGTTCCGGTTCGGTTCTTGTAGAACCGGTTCTTCGAAGAACCGGTTCTTCGAAGAACCGGTTTTCGGTTATTTGATCGGTTCCGGTTCCGGTTTCGGTTTTTTTGTGCACCTCTATCCACATGGATGTAATTAAATAACGTACGATTCAACAACTCCTATGTCCTTTTTGATTGAACTCCCAAGTGTATTATTATTTTATGAAGTTCATGCTTTTAACTTTTATTCATGTATTTTTTTCAAACGGCTCATACATGTATGTAAGCATGTATAGGTGGTTTATTCGAAAGAGTATTATTTTTTATGAGTGGAAAATAGTTAGGGGATGTCACGTGTCATGAGAGGTGAGAGTAAACGTGCTTAAATTTACTTTTTTTTTTTAAATTTTAAATATTTGGTTAAAGAAATTAGGGGTGAGTATCTCGTGGGTCGACTTGAGAAACTAATGAATCGACTAGAACGACTAAAGATACAAACTGGTTGACTTCTTTTTCACCTTATTTGGTATAACGATGAAACGATTTTAAGAAAACTTTAAAATTTACACCGATTGAAGTATTGTTTCGTTATATGTAGTACCGATTCTAGATAAGTTTTACATCAACTGACTTGTATATTTTTCCCGATCAAAATCTCTTAAAACATTAGTTTAAAATTAGAAAAAACTTAATGACATTAAGTGTTTTTAACAGGATGACATTGCTGGAAAATTAGCTAAAAGTTGAGTCCGCTATAGGCAAAAGCGCACTTGGAATTGTTTTCGATCAAAGTATCACATTAGCAAGTATTTAAAGCCTTGCCAAACAAATTTAATATAACAACTCTATACTCAAAACCAAAGAGTAATAAAATTGGATTTTATTGTTACAATACTATTATGAAATGGAGTATTGAATTTTAGTAGTCCCAAATTTTTTTTATTGACCGCTACCAGTCTTAATTATCGAAATATGTGTTGAAGATCCGAACTTTATTATTTTTGCCACCAATAAACAGTCGTTACAAAATTTTAATGAGATTTTCGATTTCCCGATCGACATTTTAGGAATTTTGATCGAAAGGAGAATACGAGTCAATTGATATAAAAATTATCTTGAAATGGTACTCCAAACTATGAACTATTTTCATCTAATTGAAGCATCGTTAGGTTTAAAACACCTGCTTGAAGCACTGTTTCGTCGTTTACAGCACCGTTTTTAAGTAATATTATATCAACCGACTTGTATTTTTTTTTTTTCAATCATTTGACCTATAACACCGGTCTGGAAATAAATAAAAAACATAACGCCGTTAATTTTTTAACAACGGTCTGTTGGTGATAAAAACAATAAAAATTAAGACCAGCAACATATGTTTTGATAGTTAGAACTAATGGCAACTATTAACGAATAGTTTGGATCTTTAAAATCCAACAATACCCTTTATAAAATAAAAAAACCTGTAAAAAGGTATTTTGGTTTAATAAAGCAAGGAACATTTAAAATGCTGTGACGACCGCTTTGACTTTCCCTCATATCGTTCACACTTGCAGTCGGTGTAAGACTCCAACCTCCAAATTACAAAATGTTTGATGTGGTGTCACGTTAGCTTCACTTTGAGTTGCCAATTAATATTTTTATAGGTTTTTTATACCACTTCATCACGATGAAATTTAAACCGATGAAGTAGGCATTTTATAAAGCACATTGATACCGTTGAGTTAAAAGGCTTGTTGAGAATTACTGAATTACTATATATTTTCGTGGTGTCTTCAACTATTCACGAGTTTAATATTACTAAGGAATTGTTTGGCAAGTGCTGAAGTGTTAAATGATTAAAAGATTTGAATGGCTAAGAGGACGTGTTTGGTTGGACATCAGAATAAGATTCTAAAATTAACAAACAAATCATAAAATTTTTATTTTATTCACTTTGTCCCACGTTAGAGTACGTGGGAACAAAAACATGATTAACTTATATATACAAGCTTTCATAGCATGTAAAATTTTTTTGTTATGTTTTACTCTGACATCTACGTGGAGGGGTGCAATTTCCTTGACAAAATGCAATAAGGTAATGAGTTGTGATTATTATCAGGCAATAGGTGTTAATTAGATTTAGATCACTGAAGAAAATAAATTAAGTTGTGATTATTATCAGCCGGCCAATAGGTGTTAATTAATATTATATTAGGCCAATTTGCCTAATTTTTAAAGGTACGACAAATATAAAATATAAATGAAAAGGGTAAGTATTTTACTCGTGTTGATATGAATTAACTCATTTTATAAAGTTTTGGTTTTAAATATGACGGTCATGATTAACACTTGGGTAAACTTTCCTTTATATTGAAACACAAGATGAAATGAACAGTAGATTGCAGTCATGTATGTGTAATAAACTGATTGGTTTGTTCATATGTGTTTTGGAGTGTGTTTTTTTTTTTTTCCGGTGGTGTTGTATGTTTGTTTATATAGGGCTATTGTTTGAATTTGTTCTCATCTCGGAGTTTGGTTGGAGTGTATTTATTATTGGTCTTTGGTGATTGAAGCGTGAGTTCAATACTGGTTATGTGTTTTTTCTGCTTTTTTGTTTTTTTTTGTTTGACATGTGTTTATTTTTTGGGTGAGATGTTTTTTTTTGTGTTTGGTGTGTGTTTATTTTTGAGTGAGATGTTTTTTTTTGTGGGACACGTGTTATTTTCCTTTCACATAGTGTACTTTCTAACATGATTAGTTAAGATAACAAATCATCATTAAATTCACTATGAGACGTGAGTACGAAACGTCTTGCAACCTGCATCACACCCATAACTACAATTTGGCTTTTAGTCTGCGCTGACTTATATAAATGAAAGTTTCATCACTAACTTTATAGTTAGACGTAAAAACGAAACTAGACATTAGGAGCCAATCGACGACAATAAAAAGCTCGCGTTACGCGAGCTAATCGAATACAACTAGTTAATTTGATTTGATGAAGTAGTGCTGTTAAAAACAATAGTACAGGCAGTCGTATTAAATTTGGACAAGATCACCATGTGATGTGTTTATTTCCTCTCCGACATGAAATAAGTCAATAGACATTGAACCATTCACCACCATATTTGTCAAATAGGTAATTAATTTTGTTCTATTATTTATTGGTCTTGTTAAAGGTACACGTAAAAAAACCTTCATCTCTATATCTCTTTTTATATATAGACATGTAGAATGAGAGTGCGTCTTCATATAACCCCATTTTGAGTTTACTAATAATCAAAGCCATAATATTTATAAGCAAATAAACAATGCCCAAAACCCTTCGTTACCATTTACTGTATATTTTTTCTATCATTTTGCTGGAGATGTAATTTCTTGGGTTGAGTGAGATCATTGCTGTTAAAAAAAACTAACAATTTTATGTAGAAAAAAATTAAAAATATATAAAACAGGATAGCATATATATTTCATTATATGAAAAAGTTCATTAGCAGAAAAAGATTATAATTTTAAAGAAACAAACTAACGAGGTAACACTACCAGAAAAATGCACATTTGTGATCGTCTTTCGATCATAAAACCGACGCAAAATGGTATGCGACATAAAAGCTGGTCGCAAAAACCTCAGTGGGTAACTACAGTTTGCGACCACAATCACATTGTGACTGGATTATGCAACCACATACATCGTTGCGACGGGACGTTGAATTTCAATGATGATATGTGTGCGCTGATGAACATAGTTAGGTCTCCATCAATCATCTAAAGCCTCCAATGAATCTAATTCATCATCCTAAGTTGACACTAGTTGAATATTAATTACCATAATTGAACTTCAATAACGAACATTAATGACCTTAAAAACATGGTCATCAATCACCTTCGTTTACTATAACTTTTTTTTTTAACTGTGAACTTCATTTGTTTACTTTGCGTATGAAATTTAAATTTACCGACCGGATATAGACCATTTTAAACTTAGCTACCGTTTTGCGAGCAAAGTCTAAATTGTATTATTCTTTAACTGTTCTTTTCCACTGATTTGAGACGATATTTAGGCGGTCGCAAATTTAGCTCCGGTTTTTTTACCGATACTTACACAAATCGGACAATGTTGTCAAAATTGAAAATACATCAAAGCATCGTTGGATTAAGCATTAAGTTTTACTTGACAACTCTTCATGAACCCAAAACATAATACTCAAAAAAAACTAAAATTACAAAATACAAAACTTAAGGGCACTTGTCCCTGCCCTTTGGGTTTTTTAGATCCCGGTAGCAAGGGCATTGTCCCTTATCAGCATACGGACCCGACGGGACGCACCCTTGGCATTTCCCGCAACAGATCCCGCAATACTTCAAACACCGGTCTCTCCACCCCGATCTTGAACACCGATACGTGCACTTTGCGTCACATCCCAATGTATCTGTTCATCAATTCACAACCAAATTACATTGATCAACATCTCGTGAATTTTTAATTAACGAGTGTTTGGATCAAGTTTGAAAATGACTTATTGGTTTTCAAAAAAACCAATAAGTACGTCATAAATATAAAAAACAGGTTTTATGACTTTTAAAAATGACTTACTGACTCATTAGTATTTAAAAAAAAGCCAATAATAAGTTATTTCCAAACTCAATTCTAAAAAAAATGAGACGGATTTACGAATTGATCACGTACCTAAAGCAGCTGGGGCTGGGGCTGGAGATGGAGATGGGGCGGTGGTGGCGGTGGCGGAAGAGATGAGGAGGAAGGTGGCAATGAGTATAAGGAGAAGAGGTGCAATGGGAAGGTGGTTCATGTTGGATTGGTTATGTTAAGTTGGTGAATGTGAGTCATTTATAAGCTAGCTAGCTAGGGTGGTGGTGAGAGTCGGTGATGCATGTTAAGATCTATTTTTGGTTTCACATGGTGATGATTGATAGCTAGATGGATCGATGTATTAATTAAATTTGGGTTTGACTATGTATGTTATATGCTGGAAATATTGCAATTCTCCGCGTCAAATGTAGATTTAAGTTTCAAATTGAAACAATCGGTTGACTAATAATAATGAGTGAGTGACCTAAGAATATATTAATTTGTCACCTAGCTAGGTGTCAAGTAAAATAGTGAGTGTGAACTAAAACTATTAGTTGTGAGAGATAACGATAATTTGAAAAGTGTAGGAAAATGATCGAAACTCATGACTATACATCATATATAATAATATAATATGGGTTGTGAAAGACGGTAGTGACTAAATGCCCCTGCCTTCTTTATCTATAATATTTATTTGCCGTCCAAAAAAAATTGTGATGCCCCTCGTGCCTCGGGACCTTGAATAGCACCCCATCACAAGAGTCTAAAAATGTGTTGTTGTGTGTCTATGGCGCCCATGCATAGGACCATGCCTCTTCTTTCTTTCACAACACATTGTCTTTGCATACGGGAGTATACAAAGTCTATTATATATACACTTTTCTTTAAATAGTGTTTGGTTTAACTTATTTTTGTATAAAGTATATTTTGAAGATACATTATTATTAGTAAATCTATATTCAAAAAGTCATAACTCATTCGAAAAGTCATTTTTGTAAAACAATTATTCAACCTTTTTAAAAAGCCAAAATAAAAATTAGTATTTTTTATATTTGCTACCTAATTGCTGCATCTTTTATGCTTCTAAAAATATATTGGATACCCTAACCCGTAACTCAAAATAAAAGTTGTAAATTGTGTCATATTAATTTAATTGAGCAGGTACATTGTATGAGTAGTATGAGATAAAAACAGTTGGATCGCACCTTCTATTATTTATCTCAATACCTATTTTAAGTAATATATGTCCAACATTACAGCCTGGTTTTTTATTTACAACCTGTAACATACCTTTTTTTAGCGGTGCAAAATAACACCTCATCGAAATCTTAATGACCAAGTTTTGAGCAATGTTCAGATTTTCATAAACGGCTTTTATAACAATATCTAATTAGTCTAAAGATATCTCTTAACTATTTAAATTAAGGCAAATTGGCTAAAAATAATCCCAACTAACACCTATTGGCCGAGAATAATCCCAACTCAGTTTATTCCCTCCAGTGGTCCCAAATCCAACTTTTTTGGCCTCCAGTGGTCCGCCGTTAAGTGCACTTAACGGTCGTTAACTTTTTTTTGATTTTTTTCGAATTTCAAAACAAGGTTTTATGGAAATTGATCGGGAGGAGTATACGATTCAATTGATGTAAACCTTACCTCGAACTGGTGTTCCAAACGACAAAACGGTCTTCAATCGGATGTTTAAAACCTAACGGTGCTTTAACCGGATATCAAAATTAAACCATTTGGAGCAACAATTGGAAGTAAGGTTTACATCAACAGACTCGTATTCTCCTCCCGATCAAAATCCCTAAAATATCGGTTTGAAATTCGAAAAAATTAGAAAAAAAGTTAACGGCCGTTAAGTGCACTTAACGGCGGACCACTGTAGGCCAAAAAAGTTGGATTTGGGACCACTGGAGGGAATAAACTGAGTTGGGATTATTTTCGGCCAATGGGTGTTAGTTGGGATTATTTTAGGCCAATTTGCCTTAAATTAATTTTGACGTTTCAAACCTAGAAGTATTCAAAAACACCATTATCAGTGTAACGAAAGCACTTAAGCTAAGATGAAAACCTAAGACCTTAAGGATCCCAATATCTTATCAATTATCATCACCTCCATATGATTCGACTAGAAGACCGACTGTCTTTGAAGCTCTAGATGACGACAAATCGACGAATCGTGATCTTGGGCTTTGGGTGAAAATGGCTTTTATTCTTGTCATACCATCATAAATTCATACATTTTAGGCTGGTTTGGGCCAAGCTGATAGTTAGTAGGCCAATCTGATGGTTTATGAATGACTTAAGTTTCTTCCACTGCGGAGTGCTGATAGTCATTAGGTGATTAGGCCCACTGATCGAAGGTATATAATCTAGAGAGGCGTACAAATCGGTTTTTTTAAAACTGATTCCGGTTCTTGTTTGTTGGCGGTAAAGGAACCTTCTAGAACCAGTTTTTGGTGTTAAAACTACAACCTATGTAACCAGTTCCGGTTCTTAAAAAACCGGTTTTCTCTACGAAATGGGCAGGAACGCTGAACTGTTGCAAATCTTCACTTCTTCATTGGGCTTTCATTTAGAGTCTATGGTCATATTTTTATATTATTTTAGACTAAATAAGTATTAGCATTAAAAACATTAAATATTACAAGATATATAGCTTTTAAAACATTAAATAAGTAACAACACTAAACATACCGGTTTTTCTAGAAACGGTTCTTCCAGAAATTGGTTTTACCAAGAGCTGTTTTTTTGTAAGAACCGGTTCCGGTTCTTTTGGAACCTAAATTTTTTTTAAAAAAATAGTAGAACTTATTCAGAACCTACGGTTCGGTTCTTGTAGAACGGTTCTTCTATGAACCAGTTTTCGGTTATTTGATCTGTTCCAGTTCCGCTTTTTTGTGCACCTCTAGGTATATTGGTTTTAAACGGTTCTTTTATAAGCATTTAAAATAATACTTTACCGAACTCACTGATCTGCCAATGGCATGGACCAATGACATCCACGTCATAAGAACAAGACATGAGAAGCAATCAACTCATGAAACCACACAACTAAGGGAGCCCATGAGTTGAAATGTTGTTCGCATAACACTCATGCTTTTATATGGTTTTCCCATTCGTTGCTAGTGTTGGCCACCACAAAAAGTTTACCGTCTCCCTATTAATCTCTATTGAGACTAGAAGCCTAGAAGAGTAGAACCTTGGTCACTTTGAACACCGAACAATTGCCAACTCTAATTACCACTACCGCTAGGCCACCGATAGTTCAGCTATCATGTTTAGTTTTTGGTTTATGTAACTGTACAACTGTGACATGTCACCTCTACTACAAGATGGAGCATTACAATCATACAATGGCCAAATCTTGGAGGAACATGACTGACTCTGCGCACATGTGCCAAAAGACGTGCGTTTGAGGATATATATAGCATCAGTCAACCTTCGCTTCCTGCACCTCTAGAAGACGTGTAGACTACTTAAATAGCACAAGTCTAGGTATATTTTATACTTCTCTTGCAAAAAAAACAAATAAACAGACAATGTTGCAGTATCTGTATCTGAAAGAGTAGCAAGACCAAAAAACAACTAGTGAACCAGAGTACCAGACCATCATTTTCACGTGGCCGTGATCCATGATACGTATCAAACTCTACCTTCTATAATATATTACCCTTAAAAACTATATACAATAGCAGGTTTATCTAAATTACTTATTGAAATAAGCCCATCTGTCCATTTTGAAACCATGGTGTTTAAGGTTTATTGTATGAACAAAATATGGTGTAAGCTGGTATGCAAGATTAAGGAGAGAAGTCAGCATTATCTGAATTGAGAGTGAAAATATCGAGTGGGGCGGTAGTGATATCGTCTTGAAATTTACCACCCCCATTGGGCCATCCTTGATTGTAATCAAGGTAAACAACCACCACTGTAATATCGTCATGAAAATGGCGCCTCACCCCCTTTTCAATTCTCTTTATATCATCATATCTCATCTCTCTTTTCTTTGCCGCCACCTCTATTGCAGTGCGTATTAATCTCTTTGCTATTCCCTGTAATAAATCAAAGTTGTTGTTAAGGGATTTGGCTCGTGATTGACACAAATTTACAAATGAATGAGCTGCGACATGATTGTAGTTATATATTAGTTTTTGTCATATTTGGCACACTAATCATTTACCAAAAAGTTAGACTTTGAACAAAAGTGTTTCGGGCCAACCAAACCTGGTAAGTTTCAACCAACACAAAAAGTTACCATTTTGACCCAAATCTGTTTTGACCTGTTACTCGACCCGTCCATATACAACCTCTGCTTGATACTCTTACAGAAGAAGAAAACTTACATTTCTTGGATTTTTGTGAACAATTTCAACCACTTCCTCATCACTGAGTTGTTCCCACAGGCCATCTGAAGCAAAAATTAAGAACAGGTCTTGTGGCCTCAACTTATGAGCCAATACCGATGGTTCTGCTGACATCACAGCTCGTTTTAAAGGTATAGGTGATGCGTACTGCTGAAATAGAGGATTCCTATTAAACTCGGGTTTCTTCAAGTAAACATCACCAATTGATCTCGACACCTGATCACAAAAACCTCATAAGAGAAACATTGAACTGCATAACATTTGCGTTGAGTTACAAATCAAATTAACATAATATTAGTACCTGAATAATGCCTTTTAGCCTCCAAACCCCACGCGTATACACAACAATATGCGGATCATCAGGATGAAGAGCTTTAACCTCCTTTCTAACCTCTTCATCACCAACATTATGGTCATTCGTTAACCGTTCAGCCACAACAGTCGAAGAACTCACCGTCCTGCCACCTGACACTTGCCGACCAAGCACCGCCCTTGAGTCACCAACGTTTGCCACAAAAAGAGTACCATTTGAGAACAAACCAACAAGACAACATGAACCTACTGATACAAGTTGGGGTCTATCCAGCCAAGAGTCTTTCACTAAACTAACGAAATCCGTTTCCGTTGCATCAAACGCCTTCTCTATCACGCCTTTCGATAATCCTCCATGTTCACCAGCAAATTCTGTAACATTAACATGTATAACCAATACATCATTATTCTGCAATTCACAATACAAGTCAAAAACTTTTATTATTTCGTTAGGAAACCGATTATCTTCCAACCAAATCATAAAGAGCTGCCAAGCGTGAATTAGTCACGTCAATTTCAGCAACCCCGGGACGTGATAAAGAGCATTGCGTCTAGTGTCTGGGTACAAGGCAGCCTGTAACCGGCCTGTCAGCTTGTTCCATAACACACGTTTTTTTTTTCATAAAGACCTAAATCATAGTCCTGGTCAAACTTTCTTCCATTTAGACCGAATTTTCTCCTATTTTGATTTTTGATTTAGGTTTTCTAGTAATTGCAATAAATTTGAACAAATTAAGTTTATTGATCGTCCTACTTTATGCGATCGAATCAAAACAAACAGATTTAGGTCAAAATTTCTTACGATCAGACTAAAAATGAATAAAAACTGGAAAATAATTAGGGTTGGTAAACAGATTTAAGTCAAAATTACTCTGTAAGTAAGCAAAGAGATGATTGGTGATGAATCGAGATGCTTCAGGGCCACCGTGACCATCGTAAACACCGACGTAAGTAGCTGAAGATGACGTTAAGACTTGAGCTTGATCTTCAAGCGATGAATTGGCTTGAACAACGGCAATGGAGTATTCGCCGGAAGTGTGTGGTTTCAAGTCGATGTTCCATAGAAGAGCGTCGTCACCACCACCGCCGAAACATCGCTCCAGTGGCTTGTAACATGACTCCAACATCGAGATTTAACAACCTTAGTCTATGTAGAAACACAGGTTTTAGTTTACAGAGAGAAAAGATTGAGTGACCAATGTTGTGTTGTTGGTTGGATTTTGATTTATTTTGTTGGTGTGTGAAAGACTGAAAACAAGAGTGTGAACCTTAAAAAGGAGTTTGTGGAAGTTTTAGTGGAAGGAAGAAATATAACTTTTAGTGGAAGTTTATAATTATAATTTTATTTTATTTTCTTTAGTTTATAATTATTTATATTAAATATGTTAATGTCTGGACCGATTCCTATAATGCTTAAGAGATACATAACCTTTCACCTTTTTTTTAACCACTAAGCTACGAGATCACTGGCTTGTAATTACTAGTTACTGATTAAATCTACATCATTAGTGTGAATGTTACTTTCATTTCAGATTAAAGTATTTCGTATATGTAAAATGATAATCGTGTAAATGGTAAGTTTTGATAGATTGAGAAACTTTGAATAAAAACGAAGTTAAGATTGTGTTTGTAAATCGACCAACTAGTTATGGTTATATGACATATAATATATGTAGGGAACAATTAGTACACTTAAGTTTGGACGCAACAATTGTTCACACATGGTGCTTCAGTTGCTAGTTAGAACGGTTAAAGGTTATTCGGTTACATTAAAGTAACTGTTTGCGGGAAGATTATGGGACAAGAACTTATTCAACATTTAGTTATAGTAAATGATTAGTAATAGTGTGTGAACCGTAAGTATCGTCCATCGTCCATCGTCCAAGTAGTTAGTTATGCACACTTATTGATCACATTTGTTGGTAATAAAAGTTGTTGCTAGTAGCCTAGTACTACTTGCCTCTTATAGATGAATTTGTTGCTCATCTTAGTTACCGTTTATCATTGGTTACCGGTAATAGTCATAATACTCTTGAATATGCATGTTTTAAGACTTCTTAACTTGTATAAATATTATTATAGTTTTCTTTTTTTCTTAACTAAATACAATTATTCTAAAATAACATTCATAACACCAATTACAATAACATCCTTTAACATTTTCTTAACGGAATAAATTACACATTTTTTTGTCAATAATAAATATTTAAACCCTCATGACATGAAATGATCACTAAGCTTTATCTAAAACCCATACATATCAATTTATACTAGGACCGGTAATTCTGACACAAACACACTAACACGACGCATGGAATAAACAAGTTTTGTGTTTGACCTTAATAAGTTTTGTATCATTGATAGTTTAACACGTTAACTATCATGTCTTAACATGTTAACACGATAGATTATATGTTAATATATTGTATTATTTAAAGTACTAAAGTGTATATATATGTGTGTGTGTGTCACTATTTATATTATAACATTGTATTTGCGCTAAATGAATCCTAGTATCACTCACACGTTACATTACACATTTACGCAATCAACATTTTCTCTTCATTCACTTCAAAATCTCAAATCATAAACACCATAAGTCACGCTCGTTTGTTGTTATGTTTTGTGTGTTATAAATTGTTTCATATTTAAGACTTATTAACTTTATGCAAATTTTGTTTCACTTAAAAAATTAGGTTTTATTGTGTCTTATCATGTAATCGGTTAAATATCGTATTCGTGTGGAAAATAATGACACGAAAATTTATCGTCTCGTGTTTGTGTTTGGATGTCTTATCGTGTTCATCTTTGATCATATCATGTCTAACATGATTTATCAGCCCTAATTTATACACTATGAAAACTTTTTTCTATCATGATTATATACATACACATAAAATACATCACATACATATCAAATTTTAGTATGTTTAAATTCAATTTAGTAATAGAGAAATTAAAAATACAAACTTATAATTGCAAAGTGTGCGAAAGTGCGAAACATTTGCGTGATTATCATTTTGTTCTTGCGTGATAATTCCACCTCCATATATGATTTCAGCTCTAACAATTTGTTGTTACGTAATTACTCCAGTGCTCTTACATGATAATTTCATCCATTGATAGAATTATTGTTCAAGTGTTTCACAAATCGGATGAAATTATCGCACTAAGTGTTTCACACACTTCCAACACAATTATGCGTTTGTATAATAAGTGTAAGCCAAACCGACAACAAACTTATTAGAAATAAAAAAAGACAAGTCATTAAACACTATATTTATAAATCTTAAGATCATAATAAAGTTATACATAACATATTAGATTCGATTAAGAAATGGAGTTATACTACAAAGTCCAACTTTCCTATAAAGTCTAAAAAACCATGAGATGATGACATATGGCACTCCCTTAAAATTAGAAGGAAGGGTAAAGATGGTAATGTCTCTATATTTTAAGTTCCACCCCATTTTTTTAAACGTCCACAACTTTTACATACGATATTATTTTTTTAAAAAAATTGCACCATAAAAACGACCATTTTCTTATCTTTAAAACGCGTATAATATTCATATATAAAAAACAAACAAAAAATTCATGTTTTTTTAGCTCATTGCTTTATTTGTCAAGTCATTGTGTTATTTCTTCAGGTCATTGGGTTATAACCTAATGAAATAACACAATGATATGAAAATAACACAATGACCTGATGAAAATATAACGACCTGATGGAAATATAACACAATGACCTGATGAAAATATAACACAATGACCTGATGAAAATATAACACAATGACCTGACGAATATAACACAATGACGAATATAACACAATGACCTGACGGATATAACACAATGACCTGACGAATATAACACAATGACCTGAGGAATATAACACAATTGCAGACGAATATAACACAATGACCTGACGGATATAACACAATGACCTGACAAATATAACACAATGAAAAATATAACACAATGTCTTGATTAATATAACACAATGAGCAGAAAGATATAACACAATGACCTAACGAATATAACACAATGAGCTGAAACTTCAAAAAAAAATTCATTTTTTATATATCAATGTTATATGCGTTTTGAAGATAAAAAAAAACGCTCGTTTTTTGGTGTAATTTTTTATTAAAAAGTATTGTCGTATGTAAAAGTTAAGGATGTTTAAAAAAGAGGGTGAAATTTGAAAATAAGACAAGACTAATATACCATTGGCCTACCATTTAAAGTTCTAACTATTTACCATTATGTCACCTTGTGTTTATGAGTCATTAATCTTCATTTAATATTAGATCTAATGGTCCAAATTCATTTTTAATCTTTGTAGGAAATTTAGACTTTTTAGTTGAACCTAATTCTCGATTAAGTGTCTCAACGGCCTCAAACATAAGCATAAATAACCTATTTTTTATTAGAAAAAGTAGAGCAAAACTTTGAAGTCAAGAGATAAAACTTAACTAGAAAAAGAAAGAGAGAAAAATGGTGGAGTGATAAGTGGGGAGTTAGGCGTGTTTAACGGGACGAAACGAAGTATCCGTGGAATTCAACGCAAACGGTTGAGGTATTGTGGGCCCCTTTGACGTTGACCCTCTCAATAAATTGTAGCTTTCATAAATATAAATATCACACATTCTTTTATTTTTTTACTTTAATTATATAATAATCGAGCTCGTGTTATGCTCGAAAAAACAATATTTATATAGTGATTTAAAAAATATTTAAAATTGTATGGCCGCAAGGGCGAAGCTTCTAAGGGACATGAGAGGGTCATGGCTCTCACTTTTTTCCGTTTGAAATGTTGGTTTGTTGGTTGGTAGTTGATTTTTTATATATATATTGAGTTTAACCTCCTCGAAGCGTTAAAAAAATTGACCCCCTTGTCGTAAAATCCTGACTTCGCCACTGCATGGCCGATTCTCGTTAGTTTGAGACAAACCGTAGTAAGGCGGAACATAAAAGTAAAAATAGGTAATTCAAATACACATGTAATTTAAAATCCCACAAACCTAACAACTTGTCACATATCAATGTTGGTGAAAGAGGTTTAATTATATTCTCTTTATAACGTTTTTTTTGCGGCTCCTGCAAGCCTATTAATCTGCGCATTATTATACATGCGATTGAAGTTGGACATTTGACTGTTCAAATATTTCCGCTTTGAATTAACATGGTAAATTGTTCGGTTGCTACCACAGTACCACTACTAGTTGGTTGTAATGTTCGAGAACTCCATTCCAAAATCAATACTTTTGTTACTGTTAAATGAAACATGTAACTATGTGTTTGAAAAACATTTCATGTGGGATTCCATACCCGCAACCATTATACGTGTGCCCTACTCGCATAGGTGACGACAGGGTTATCAACGAGTAGTGCCTACCCACTCCACGTATGACCTAATGATCTATGTATACCCACTCCTTCGTGCCTTAGCTTTATAAGATTCTTCTGTAAACCTTTTAATAAATATTTGTTGAATCTCTAATCTCTAATATAATATAGCAAAACGAAATTTACTTGTGTGGCATCCGTTGAGAACAACTTTGCTTATATGGCATCGTTTGAGAGTTTTTCTCACAATAATAATTTTTTATTTAAAATATGTATATAAAATATATTATAATAATATTAATTACATATTAGTCCTCTAATATTTAGGAAAATTTTGAAAAATTTAATATTTGTTACATTTTAAACCATCTACTCATAGGGTGTACGTGAGTCGGGTTGTATTTGATATGGTATAAAATTGAAACTTATGGATAAAGTGATAATAATATACAATTAAAGACTTCCGTATTTTTCAAGCACACATAACTTTTTTATATGAAATTATTTTTTAAAAAAACTACACCATAAAACCGAGCATTTAATTATCTTTAATTTGAGTATAAATTTTCTATACTAAAAAAATCTTTTTTTAAATAATTATGCTCCGGTTTTACCATGCTTTTGTGTCAAGACCGATTGAAACCGTTTTGCCCCCATAAATATCCTTAAAAACATCATTTGATTGTTGTGTTCCCGAACGTAGTGCGGACACTAAACTAGTCTTATATATATAATAGCTTTTTATTTTAATTCACGTATCTATATATATTCAAAGGAATCTATCAACGTTCATGAATTGATAATATAATAATAATAATATTAAATTACGAATACGGCAACTTGGCCTTTTCAAAGATGGTTGTTGAAATTGTAGCAAATTGACTATTTGAAGGTGACTTGTACAAAAAATCTAAAAAATATAATTATAAAAAATTGTTTTTGTAGGCGACTATGAAGAATATCGTTACATATCATCATTATATCTCCTACAAATCAAAGATTCATAGGAATGATATTCCTCCTTTACCTTATCAACAAAGCAACCACCGGCAACATCAAAGTTTAGCTTTAACTTCTTTTGCATTACACACTTTATTGTAGCTTAAAAACCCATCTATTAAAGAAAAATTATGAAGGGGATATATTATATATATATTTTTAATGTTTTTTGAGGGGTATTTATGTCTTTTTCATTTCATCAAGTAAAAAATTAACCATAATAGCCATATTAACGGACATAAATATCCATGGGTGGAGTGCACATGAAGACCACTAAACAATTAACTAAGTCTTGGTCAATTCATCATAAAAAAGAAAGATCTTGTGTGCCAGGTTGCTTCCTGTTTTTTTTATGTATCTGAAAAGTTTGAAACGAGAAGAACTTCCGCAACATAACTAAATCTGATCGTGACCTTTTGGGAGATATAAAATCATTTTTGTTTCTCTAGAGAAAATCTCGAGCAAAACTGGTGAACCTTAGTTGGAAACAATGGAATTGTTGTGGATGGAATTTTGGCATCGAAGATATAATATTCTGGCAAAGCTGAATCAGGTATCGTTGAAGTGCTATCGGTCTTCTATGGATCGAGAATCCTTAACACTTGGTCATATTTTTTACCAACCAATGCTCTATGCTTGTTTGTTTGTTCCTTTACATGTTATAAACGTGTTTGATCAGTTCATGAAGATGTTGTAACACACTTTCAACAGTCCAACGCTCACAAGACCTTTTTCTTCTAATTTTTTAGCATAATTAGTTGGATTATTTTTATTGATATACATGAGGCTATGATGATTCACATACACACATTTTATCATATATAAATCGGTGACAGACGATTGCCATCACCCGATGTTTTTATGTCGGTGATCATATTTTGATCAAGGGCTTTTCCTCGTAAAAATCTTTGTGTTTATTTTTCTATATTGCGTAATATTCATCATTTACATTAAAACACACTACCTCACTTTACTAATTTGGTTTTATTGATTTTCGACTAAAACAGGAATAACTTTCTATTTTAATTGTATTGTAACGTAACACCTTGCTAGTTTATTTATGATATAAGTTGTTCTTGGTTGCTAAAAAAACTGAGTTAATGAGGTTAAGGCAAATTAATAACATTGGAAGCCTTTCTAAAAGTTGGAACTAGGGTTCAGCTTTTGGTACCGAGTACCGGTATCGATACTGGTACCGTCCCAGTATTGTACCGATTGTATAAAATCGGTACCAGTACCCACTTTTCCTAAAACTCAGTATTGGTACTTTATCAGTTAGTATCACGTTGGTATCGGTTACGTAAAATTATTTTTTTAATATATTTTAAATAATTTGGGATGTTATAAATATTGTGTATTAGATGTTTAATGTTATAAGTGGTTTTCTCTACAACTTTGAGTCATTTTGAAATGTTTTTTAGATTATCAATTTTTAAGTCGAATAAATTTGATATAACTTTTAATTAATTTATACCATATTTTATTTATTTTTATTATATTCAAGTATATTATATTAAAAATATAAAATAAAACCAAAAAAAGTGAATAAGTTTTATTAAAAAAAGATAAAACAAGAAAGCGGTACCAACGTGGTACTAGTACTGAAATACCGGTACCGATACCGGTACCATCCCGCTAAATTCGATACCAATACCGGTACTCACTTTTCCTAAAAGTTGGTACCGATATGGTCCCAATCTCATCCCTAATCGGAACTCACATAAAGGCGAAGAAAAGTTTTTATGAAAATACCGAAAATGTCATAGAAAATTAGGGATAACAATTTACTCAAAAATAATTAATTAGTAATTTGGTTTTTCTGTCTTTATTCAAGAATAAGTTATTGAATTGACTAATATTATATTTTATTTATTTTAAAAACAATTAAACGGCATTAAACTAAAGTGTTTTATTAGTATTTTCTTAAAGACATTTTATTAAACTAACAAAAAGTTAGAAAGAACCATTGGGGTTGGTGGCCTAATGGAAGAGGCTATGCCTCTAGGAGCACTAATTTGGGGAGGTCCAAGGTTCAATTCTTGGCATTGTAAATATTTATAGAGTTTATTAGAAGTAGGCTAGATTGTTGTTCTAAAAAAACAAAAAGTTAGAAAGAGAATACACGAAAATTAAAATGAAAAACTACAAGATGTTGCCTAGTACGTTTTATTACACTTCGAAACATCACTCATAAGTTCTCGTTTTCCTCCATAAAACAGATCATTTCTTGATTTAGAGGTGAAATTTATTCTGTAAGGGGCTGTTTGTTTACTTTTTAATGGTTCAGTTTAGTGTTTAACCATTCAGTATTCAGAGCGTTTGTTTTAGAAAAAAATAGCCTTTGAATGGTTCAGTTAAGTGCTGAATGGTTAAGAGACTGGGAGATGCTGAATGAAACTGAATGGAGCATATACTAACTTTATACCCATCTGAAGTTGTACCCAACATCCCTCTTATTGATGGAACATCTTAATGGCTCATACCTCTTAACCATTCAGCACTTAATGATTCAGATTTTGCCAAACAGTCCCTAAGTGATTATTTTATATGGTGGATCGTTATTAAACTATTAACACTTTGTAGTATCATAGGAATAATAATAATGTACATATTTGATGTTTAGAACTTGCTAAACATGTCTGATCGATATTTGATGTCAAGAAAGAGTATAGTCGAGGTTTAATGATTCCAGCCTAGCTGGTTGAAGACACCTGGTTTTACGGTGGAGGTCCAAGGTTTTACCCTGTCTGTGAGTTTTTTCAAGAAAAACTCCATTGGTTTTCCCGGTTGAACGTCTAGCCAAACTACGATGTCAAATGGGACTGGTTAAGACAACATATTGAGTTCCCCATTATGAGAGATGTAACCGACTGACTGCAAAAATTGAAAGTTGCCGTTCAAAAAAAAAGTATAGTCGAGATGGCATCGATCGTAGAAAGGCCATTAATAACCAAGTCAAGTACATGGGCCTAGATGTAATTAAACAGACACGATTATGAATGATGTGATAGTGCAACCGTAATTATATAGCATTGCCCAAAATCATAGACACGGTCCTACTTACTTAGGGCTAGGGTGAAGGGTTAGCTGTCTTGTTCACGTGAATCAAGACTTTCAAAACCTGTGAAATGAGTCAAATGACTAGACTAAGGATTTGTATAGGGTTAGGTTAGTCTCACATCTCTCATTTTAATAAACGGCAATGTCTATTCACACACTTACCAAATCTATCTGCACATCTTTTTTTAATCCAGGCGCCGTGGATAGGGCTATGTGCGGCGTCTGAGTCACTTTTTCAGGTACCAGGCGCCGCGGATGGGGCTATGTGCGGCGCCTGGGTTGTTTTCAGTCGAGATTTTTCTTTTTCGAGGGGAATGTCGTTAACGAGGAGGAAGCAGGTCAAACGATGCAATGTTATGCGCCGCGGATCGGTCTTTGCGCGGCGCCTGGGTTCTTTTCGAGGGAGAATGTCGTTAACGAGGATGAATTTGGTCAAACGAGGTTCCTATGCGCCGCGCCGAGGCCTTTGAGCGGCGCCTGTCTTCTTTCCTGGACCACTACTTAATACATTTCCTTTTTTTCTCAAAATTCATACTATACACGTTTTTTCTCAACAATCTTTACCAAAATATACACGTTTTTTTTTCTCAAATTTCATTATCATCACGATATAACATTATAATGTCGTGGATTAATAGTTATATATTCGGTGAATACTCTAACACTAGTGTTCCTGATTCATACGAGACTGTAGTCTCTAACACTTGGAATCAAGCTGCCTTCAACCAAAGTCAACAGGAGGACGAGGTTGTATCGGGTTTTCAATTTCCTGATAATTCGGTACAATTTGACTTAAATATTCCACCGAATGACAGTTACGGTTATGTTTACGGTGACGGTGGCGAGCAATTCGTTCAACAAAATAATTATGGTGTCAATGCTGGAAAGTTCGACTTAAATAATCCAGTGGATAACAGTTACGATTATGTTTTCGGTGACTGTGGTGATCAGCAACATAATAACTATGGTGGTGACAATGCGGGTCAGTTTGACTTGAATATTCCATTCGAATACCCGTACGGTTACAGTGACGGTGGTGCTGACCAAAAAGACGAAGATGATGCTGACGAAATTGATCCTGAAGACTCTTACCCGATTATAGTTTCTTTTGAAACTGACCTGGTTTTTCAGTCACGTCAGGAATTAGTCAATTGGGTCCAAAATAGAGGAATCGAACATGGTTATGTCATTACTACCAAAAGATCTAAAGAAAAGGCTATCTGGTTATAGTGCAGTCTTGGTGGGCAATATAAGTCTGTAGCTACGGTTAGAAAAACCGGTAGCAAGAAAATCGGTTGCCCATTTGAGTTGAAGGGATCATTTGTATCAAAAAATAGTTATTGGAAATTAGAGGTGAAGAACCCGATGCACAACCACTCGCCTATTGAAAATCTTGAGGGTCACGCGTATGCTAGGAGGCTTTCCGTGGAGGAGAAAAGACTGGTTGGTGAGCTCGCAGAACTAGATATTCCTGCTCGTAACATCTGGGCAGCGTTGACGAAAAATAACCCAGAAAAAAAGGTTAGCATATTTAAAATATAACAACAAAATTTTATATTCATGCAATATTTAACGTTTTTTTTATAAAAATTGAATAGGTTATTAAGAAAGACATTCAGAACGTTGTTCAAAAGATAAACAAAGAAAATAAAGTCGAGGAGTCTCCAATAGAACAAATGGAAAACTACTTCAAAGGAAAAAATTACGTTTATTTCACAAACGTGAATAACACCACAAAAGCCGTTGAAGATATTTTTTTTATGCACAAACATTCATATACTATGTGGTGTGCTTTTCCACACGTGCTGTTGATTGACGCCACCTACCAAACAAACATTTACGGTCTTCCGTTGGTTCAGGTGTTCAGGTTGTAGGTATGACGTCGACCAACCAGTCGTTTGCTGTTGCTCATGCGTTTATTTCTAACGAAAAAACGGAAAACTACGCATGGGTATTACGCAAACTCAGTGATATGTTGGAAAACTACATGCAGCCGCGTGTAATTGTAACAGACAGAGAAAAAGCGCTAATGAGCGCGTGTAAACAAATTTTTCCAAATGCGCACATGTATCTTTGTCGGTTCCATATTCAACAAAACATTCTCAGGAACTGCAAGAAACACTTTTTGGATGGTGAGTGGAAAGAATTTATCCGATTCTTCTCTTTATTGTGTGAGTCTACTACCGAGCCTATATACGAGTATAACCTAACTAACTTTGAAGCCCATCTAAAAGAATCGGGTCGTGGAGGTGAGTATTTATTACATTTTTTTAGAGGTATTTATTACATACATTTTTTTTAAAATTAATTATTATGCTAACCTTTTCTTTTTAGAGGTATTTGAGTATACAAATGATTCTTGGTTGAAGCCGTACCGTCAAAAGTTTGTATCTGCCTGGACTAACAGGACAATAAACTTTCACCAAACTACCACCAACCGGGGTGAAGGCATGCATGCCTTATTTAAAAAAGACCTTCCAAGCCATCGCAACAGCCTCGTTAAGCTTGTGAAGTTTGTCGACAGAATGGTTAACAGACAATACACAGAGATCAAACGGGCGTTTGAAATAAACATAAGGAAGGTGATGAACCACCACAGGAATGTCCCAATGCTTGCGGGAGTACTTCGGAAGATGTCAATATATGCCATCGACCTTTTGTCTATCGAGCTCAAGCGAAAAGATCTGAAGCTAAAAAAGTACGGTTCTACATGTGGTTGTCAACTTTTTACTAGTTGTGGCTTGCCATGTGCTTGTCGTTTAGAAGAGCTAGAAAATAAAGGTAGTGATTACTATTGATGTGTTTTTTCATTTACAGAAAATAAAGGTTTCAATAAATACCATCTGTTTTCATTTACAGGTAAAATAATCTCGATTAAAACAATAGACGTGTTCTGGCAGAAGCTTGACTTCAAGGCTGAAAATAAAAGTGAAGCTCTCGATGCGGATGCGGAGTGGGAAAAATTAAGAAAACAAATTAATGTTACTCCTCCGCATGTTCAAAAGAGTTATTTCGATAAATTTAAAGAGGTCTTGATGCCAGGCCCGACTAGCAATAAACCTCTTGTTGTCCAAACTAATACCCGAGGTCGTCCAACATTAAAAAAACAAGAACAAAGAAGAGAAGAAGCTGCCAGACACAGTACGCACATCCCATTTTCACAAAGGGAGAACGGCGACCCCTACGACCAACCTCGCCATAGTTCTTACGTATCGTCTCAAGACTCTCAACGACCAAGCTCTTCCGGCTTCCAACTCCCAAAATATTTCCGCTCAAAGGCTAATACAAAGGCTAACACAACGGGAGAGCTACCGCGCTATCCAAATTTCCCAAGATTGTTGCCGGGGCCCAAGTCAGATGGTTTGATCAGGAGATATGCAGCTCAAATCCCAAAAATATTTTACCCATATATATCAAAAATAAAGGATGTGAAACCGGATGGTCACTGTGGGTTTCGAGCTACAGCCGCGGGGTTAGGGATAAAGCAAGAAGATTATTTATTTATCCGTAAACAACTGTTACTGGAGTTGCGACTGAACGGAAATATTTGGAGACGGGTCTTCGATCCGGAAGACAAAGGCCACTACCAAGCGATATATGAACGGATAGAATTTTTTGGTGTCGGTAGAGCTCTGGCAGAACATTGGATGCAAATGCCAGAGGCGGGATTTCTTATAGCTCAGAGATAGGGTGTAATTGTTCACATCATAGACATGGATGGTAGTGCTACAATATTCCCTCTACTGGGCAGTCCGGATAGTGTGGAGACCATGCTAATTGTTTCTCTTGTATTTGTCGACAGTGCACATTTCATCATGTTAAAACTTGAAGGATCATATCCAATGCCTACAGTGAACCCTCTTTGGTGTAACATCCGGCCCCTCATACCACCAATATTGTCCGCTTTGCTACATTAGAGCTCACGGATTTGCTTTTGGTTGCCCGGGTAAAACCTTCCCAGGATGGTCACCCATCCTGAGATTGCTGTCATCCGAGCACGCTTAACTGTGGAGTTTTCCACTCATCCACTAACATTAAGCCCCAAAACGCGTTGTTAGTATTTGAGGTCGGACATCCCTTATAAATCCCAGATCTCTCCTGCCCACGGCCAATGTGGGATTTGCCTAGGGTGTTACAAACACCCCCCCTTTTGGACTCATCGTCCTCGATGAGGTTTGCCCCACCATCCATCTCTTGGATGTGGGATTTGCCTAAGGTGTCCCTCTGAACACCCGCGGGGACTCACCATCCTCGATGAGGTTTGCCCCACCATCCCGAACGGCACAGGAGTTGCTCTGATACCACTTGTAACATCCGGCCCTTCATACCACCAATATTGTCCGCTTTGCTACATTAGAGCTCACGGATTTGCTTTTGGTTGCCCGGGTAAAACCTTCCCAGGATGGTCACCCATCCTGAGATTGCTGTCATCCGAGCACGCTTAACTGTGGAGTTTTCCACTCATCCACTAACATTAAGCCCCAAAACGCGTTGTTGGTATTTGAGATCGGACATCCCTTATAAATCCCAGATCTCTCCTGCCCACGGCCAATGTGGGATTTGCCTAGGGTGTTACATTTGGCATAGCCATAGAACAGAGCTGGCAGCGCCTTGGTATGACTTATACCGGGATAGGATTATCGAGTATGAAAATTTGAGACGACCCGACCTCAATATAGATCCACAAGTGTATTATGTAGGTTGAAAAGAAATAATATTATGGCAACATACAAATTTTTTAAAAAAAATATTATTCATTAATATACTGTTATTTTAACGTACAATTTGATCATACAATTGTAAAAAATTATGGCAATAATCTATATCGTTCAGACGTGCTAATAATAGTCCACGCTCCTATCGAAGTGAAAGGATGACCGTTACGCTCCTCAAACTGGGCTAATGCCGCGTCTATTATTTCCTCGCGCGTGCGATTTAAACCTCGTGAGTTGCGTAATGCGCGGCGATAGTAAGCTTCAAATTGCAGCGTTCTTGAGCATATATTACGCCATCTACGACTACACTGTTGTGTCTCCCTTGTAACTGCACCAGGACTCATACGACTATTATGCATACGAACTACGTCATTCCAAAATTCCGACATATTTGGGTCGTTTTGTGTGGAGTCGGACCGAACTAAATACCAACATATAGTTAAAGTTTCATCTTCGTGAGGAGTCCACAATGCCATTGTGTATTTAAGTCCACGAAAATCGTGTGTAAAAATGAAGATGTGTAAAAATATGTGTGTAAAAATGAAGATGTGTAAAAATGTCGACCCCCCATTGGGTATTTAAGTCCACGAAAATGGTCCAAAAAAAAAAACAAACGAACAAGCAGGCGCGGCTAATGGAGCCATCCGCGGCAGATGAGCCGCTTTGCGCGGCGATTGGGGCCATCCGCGGCAGATGAGCCGCTTTGCGCGGCGGTTGGAGCCATCCGCGGCAGATGAAAAGCTTTGCGCGGCGGAAACATATAAATGCTTGAACTATCTGCATCGAAAAGGGTATCAGGCGCCGCGCAAAGGGCTTGGCGCGGCGCAAAGGGTTTCTGAACAACATCTTTCTTCTCCATTAATACCCCATCCGCGGCGCAAAGTGAAAAAAATCTACCACCATATCCGCAACGCAACACTTTTTACAACCATTTTTGTTCGACCAAACGCTGCGTATTGTCCAAAAAAGCTATCAAACATGACTTCTAACCACCCGACAAATTTTTCAAACCCTTTTCCAGAATTTAACTTTGACAACCCTTACAACGTTGATGATATGGATTTTTTGGGTCTCGAATCTATTAATCCCCTTCAAGGGCATGCTTATTTTGAGTTTCCAGAAAACCCAACGGCGGAAGGAAAGTGCAAAAAACTGAGAAGGATAGATGTGGGCGGACACATCCATATAGACTGGGATCTTTTAAATGAGCTTCATGAGGGAGATCGATGTCGGGAGATTATTGGTTTCAACACTCCGTGGTCTCGGTTGTTTGATATAGCATCCAGGTCATCATACTGCGAGCTCAATGTGGAGTTTTTGTCATCATTCGTTTTCAACCACCCGCCGCGCGGTTATGTCGAAGACCCCGCTCAACCATTTCGCGAAATAACTTTTCGATTATGCGGGGTTTATCGTTCGATGACACTGAGAGAGTTTGCTTGGCGTTCGGGGTTGTACATGGAGGAGGAGCTAGACACCCCATTATACACTGAAGGGATCAGGACTTTGCCTCGTGAGACCCTGGTCAGTTTCTGGGAGGTTATTGCCTCTTCGCACTTCGGAGTGTCGAATGCGAAGGCGGCTTCGATCATTGACCCTCTACACCGGTATTTGGGGCGTATCATTGCGTCTTCTATTTCTGGCAGGAGGTGTGGGAAAGATAAGGTCAACATGAGTGACCTTTTCTTTATGTATTGTCTCCTTCTTCGCCGGCCCTGCGCGCTTGCGACTTGCTTGGCTGAATATTTTGAGTCTGCCTACCATCGACAGACGCGCGGACAGTTGTTAGGCGGCGCGTACATCTCGATCATAGCGCGCTCATTTGGATCTCTCCTGAGGGAGATCCACTGATCTCTCCGGCTATTCTCCCCACAAAACTAGGTAAAACTAGTGTGCACAGCATGCGCCTAATGCGCAGGTTTCCTGTGCGTCTTCGGTTCAAGGATGCAAATGACCAAATATTTGTGCCTGTTCAGTTGCCACCGTGGGACCAGATTCCAGTTTTTGTTAAGGAGAGACGGGGAGTACCTGCGCCTGAGCCGAATGTGTCTCCGCCACATGAGCCCGAACAAGAACCTGAGCCGTCACCCGAGCGTCCGCACCATGATCCGCCGCAGTTCCCACAGCACGTATACGACAACCTGCCAGAGGGAACACGTGTTTTAGCAGATCACTTTGATCAACGCCTCCAAGCGTTGCAACGTGATACTGCGTGACAAGGACGTCAGATAGATCGACATGGACGACGGACAGTTCGAATGTTCGATGCCATACGTGACCATTTGGGGATTCAGGATGTGGCGTTTTCAGCATCGTCGGAAGAAGGGGACGATTAGTTGTTATCTTTTATGTTTTTTTGTTATTTTTTTTAAAGTTTATGTAATATAACCCTTAATTTCTTTTATGAATGATTAATTTAGTGTGTTATAAATGTTTGTTAAAGTTTTAAATGTTTTCGTGTGTTATTAATTTGTTATATTAAAATGGTTGGGTGTAAAATATAACATGGATCGAAAATTTTGTCTGAAAATGAACCCAGGCGCCGCACATAGGGTTAAGTGCGGCGCATGAGGGGTGTTAAGAGTTAATGATTATGTCTGACGAGGTTGTTTGCTGCATATTTAACCCAGGCGCCGCGCCGAGGTTTATGTGCGGTGCCTGGGGTCTGTTGGCTGGTCAATTGTCATCGTCTGATGATATGTTTTGATGAGATGTGACCCAGGCGCCGCGGATAGGGCTATGTGCGATGCCTGGGGGTGCGAAAATAAAAAAGGAAAGTGTGTGAATATCATTTCATTTGTATGTAAGGTATAAGTAACATTATACATAACGTAAATAGGTCTTATTTAATATACATCGAAAACAAGGCACATCAGTCACCAGATAACTCATCTAATATATATAAAAAACAAGGCATATCAGTCACCCGATAATTTAACATCTAAAATTTTTTTCTGAAATATTTTTTCTAAATTTTTTTATAAACTTTGTTTGTGTCTAAAAGTGTTTGAGTACCAAACCCAAACTGGTCTAATCTCTTTCTATAGCAAGCGTCATCGCCTTTTTCACTCTTGATTTGATCTTAATAGCATTCCCAATGACACTTTGTTTCACTCCTTTCATTTATACTTTAAGCGTGATTGCTATAATATATACTTTCTTGACCACTTTGGAACATATCGATCTTCAGAAGTAGTTTTATGTGAAAATTATATTTTTTGAATTTTTCTATGAAATATGTTTTATGTGTGATTATATAGCTAAAAGCTGTAGTTTTAAGTATTATGAGTTTTAAACAATGTATATTGGTTTTAAACTGTCACAACTATCACCTTCTGGTTTTTATCGGTCCCAACTACTGAAATACTGGTAATGGTCTCAACTTTTATCACTTTTGCAACCAACAGACCGTTGTTAAATTTTCTAACGGCGTTAAGTTTTTTTTATTTCAAGACCGATGTTTTGGGGTTTTTGATCGGAAGAAGAATATGAGTCGACTGATATAAAGTTTTAGGTGCATGCCGGAGCTTCAGACTCGATCAACGCACTTCATCTGAATACAATGGTGTTTTCCGTTGTGACAACCGCTGTTCTAAAAATATCAAAATAATATGCACAACTAAGATAGGATGTCATGGCTAGCATGACAATGTATCTTTTAACCCATCACTTCCTTTTGTTCATTGACGATGGATTGGCTTAAGATGTGACATATTCCCACAATTGATGTAACTTGATTAACAATTTGGGTAGGGGTGTCAATTCTCGACACGACACGAAACACGACCCGAACACGACACGAAAGTAATCAGGTTTTAGGTTGGCAAATATAACCCGTTTAAAAATATGGGTCATGTTAGGGTTGACCCGTATAAAAACGGGTCATTTTCGGGTTGAAGAATTTAAAAACGGGTTGACCCGCCAACCCGTTTAGGTTTCAAAATTAGTTCATCTATTTTTTTCTTTTCTAAAAATGAGTGTTAAGTTACTTTTATCTTTAGTATTTGTACTCATAATAAAAAAAATTCATTACCACTTAAGTTTTTACCTTCACATTTTCAAAGCTAAGTATTTATTATTGTTTTTGTTTATTATAAATAAATTTGATTTGAATAAGATTTTAAGTAAATATATGGTTACTTATAATCTTTTTTTAAATAAAACCCAATATACCTATTTGTTATACGCAAAATCACATATTCAACATGCTACTATTTACAAACTTACACAACAACTCACTTATAACTCGCAAATTTATTAGGTTCATTTTGATAAATGAGTTAAACGGGTCATATTTGGGTTGACCCGAATTTATGTTATCCGGGTTAGGGTTGACATTTTTGACACGAATAGAAATATGGGTCGGGTTAGGGTTGCATAATTCAACCCGTCAACCCGCGGTCCTTCAACCCGTTAACCCGCCAACCCGACACGATTGACACCCCTAATTTGGGGTATTGATTGTGTAACGGTAACCTTGTGACAACTTAGAGAAATTTAGTAGCCTAGTGACGTGACCCATAACTTTAAATAAGCACAACGACAATACTTTAAATTTGGTCTTGATTTTATATTGAAACAACAATCAAATTGCGATGAATTTGAATCTTAACCAACTCAATACATTAGCAACCATAGTTGTTTTGTTAATCCGTTTGAAAGCTTCAAACGTTGAATTTTGTTTAGTAATATTGGGTTGGGCTAAGAACTTTATGCCACTAACAAGCCCGTAAAACTTGTATCTCGAACTCGAAGTGAGCACTTTAAGAAAAATAGGTTTTAAAAAAGTGTTTTCACCTATATCTAGAACTAGCCGTGCACAAACCGGGTTTTTTTAGGAACTGGTTCCGGGTAGGAACCGGTTTCGGTTTTGGTCAACAAAGTCAAGAACCGGGTAGGGTAGGGTTCGGTTCCGGGTATGATCGGGTATTTGACCGGGTTTTGACTGGTTTAGCCGGGTTTTTTTCGGTTCCGGGTAGGTTCGGGTCCGGTTTTGACCGGGTTGAGGTGGAACCGGTTCCGGTTCGGTTCCAGGTACGGTTCCACTTTCTTGGAGAACCCGGAACCCATGTGTACCCTACGGTTCGGGTACGACCGGTTCCGATTCGGGTACACCGGGTCGGTTCCGGAACCGGTTTTTTTGTGCACGGCTATCTAGAACGAGTCTAAACCCGGGTTTGAGTGTTTGACCATACCCAGTACAATCACACGGTTCCCATTTCGGATACATGATTTTGTGATAGCTATGACCCGGACCCTGTTCCATGCCCGATACTATACCCGGTTATAACTTTCGGATGGTTTTTTTGTTGTGCTTGACTAGTTTTATAGCCAGGTTTATTTTTTATTTTTCTATTGTGTTTTATGTTACTTTTTTGATTTCTTAGTTAAAAATAATAAATAATAGTAAATTTTATTTAGCTATAGTTTCTTTCAATTTAGAAAAAAATAATCCAAACCCGGCCCTAATCGCCTCCTATGAGTATGGTCTTGGGGTTTAATAGCAGGGTGCATTCATGCAACCCACAAATAGTTCTGCCCATGCTTGGTTTTAACCAAAGTACACAAACTCGGTTTTGTCAAATGGAAATGCAAACCGTTTTAAAACTTAAATAAAAAAAGCTAATTGTCATTTTAGTCATTGAGTTTGTATCGATTCGACCACTTGAATCCTTAAATTTCTTTCTTGTCATTTTTGGTGTTTGGTTTTGTAAAAAAAAAAAATGTAATTTTGGTCCTTCTATCAACGTTTTCAATTAAATATGTGTTAAATGACGGAAATATCCTTTTTTATTAAGTTGTCATTTGGTCCTTTTCTCAAATTCTTTTTTGATTATTTTTCCAACTTCGGTCATTCTAGTCATTTTCTCAAATGCATCACAATATTTCACCTCTAGCACGTATTTCACTAATAAAATAATAAAATGACACACATCGACTATGAAAAAAGTCATAGTTGTACATCGGTTTATATTTTACTTTTTGTTTATCAATCGCAACATTATTATTTTAAGCGTTATCAACCGCGACATTATTATTCGAGTGGGTAATCAACCAAAAGATCAAACATAAATTTTATAGAGGTCAAGTGGGATGTTACTCCGTTAGAGTAATAAAAAATGGCCCCAAATGATACAATAACGGTTGTATTACCCCATCAGATAAATCCCATCGGCTAAATAATAGCGACGATCATACTCGTTATCGTTCGCCTAGAATGAAGATGGTATGCTTCCATGATTTATGATGTCCCTAGAAATAGATGCTCTTTCCAAAACATTTAGATCATTATGCGCTCAGGTTCCAAGAAGTAGACATGCTAAATCCAAAGATCACGTGAGGCCACAACTAAGGATGAGCCTTTGGTATTGGTATCGGTACCCATAACGTACCGAACTGGTATCATACCGATAGATTCGGTACTGCAATCGGTACCCATTTTCTATAAATTTGGTATCGGTATTCTCGGTATCGATACCATTGTATTTCTCTAAAAGTACTCGTTTCGTACTGATATCGTAGCATACCTATAGTTTCGGTACCGGTACCCACTTTTTCATGTTTTCAGTACCAATACCGGTACGTACCAATCGCATCCCTAGCCACAGCCTCGAGCATAATGGTCGGGTGCGGATGGTCACCTCGTTGTTGTTGACCCAGTTAAGCAACAAGACAATTTACCCACTCCCAATGTGTACAATTAATGCTACCAAACATCCCAGGAAAACCATATACCTTTCATGCACGTTTAATATTCTCGTTGAATGCCACTCTGAGTTGTTTTCTCAAACATGTTTTCCCGTACATATCGATAATACCTACGATAATAAAAATAGCAACAAATATCATATCATAAACATGAACTAATAATAATATAATTATTAACTGATAAAATTGTAAATAAACAGCAACTAATAATAATATAAATATTAAGAATGCCACTCTGAGTTGTTTTCTCAAACATGTTTTCCCGTACATATCGATAATACCTACGATAATAAAAATAGCAACAAATATAATATCATAAACATGAACTAATAATAATATAATTATTAACTGATAAAATTATAAATAAACAGCAACTAATAATAATATAAATATTAACTAATATAAACAATATATACAACTTGGCAAAAATCATATAAGGTGTCACGAGATGTTTTGTCCATCATTTTTAAGTATTCATCAATCGAGTTGACACTATTACCATTTACCATAGCTCAATAGACAAATAGCCGATGTGCAGTTTTGTAAGCTAGTGAATCCTAGTTTACCTCTTGTATTCGATCTTATTTTAGAATATTCAAACTCACGTTCATACCACGAACTATTGTAAAAATAATTGTTGACTTATACGAAATTGATGCTTAAACATTTTTTTATCATAGTTTCGTTTGACACCAAAATAATCTGGTAAAAGCAACTCGTTTACCTTTCCATGATCTCGGTTAATTTGTACATGGCTATGGATTGCCCAAGATGTTTTCGCCGCTGACATGCATGAGTAAAAAGTTCAAATGAGGGTTTGTTATCGAACGATAAAAAAGTCGATGAAGAATCCAAAGCATTTATTTGTTTTAGATGTGTAGATTTGTGATTTTGAGAAAAGGTTTATTTTGGTTTGGGATCAATGGTTGTATGAAATGGTTAGTTGTGAGTGTGTGTAAAAATAATATATATTTTTTTAAAACTAGCCGTTATCCAACGGCATTTTTTTAAAAAGACAAGTCAAAACTTGTTTAAAGTGATGACGAAAACAGAGGAAGTTATCACACCCCCATAACGCGCAGGGGGCAGTGTAACACCATGATAGGGCCAAAAACGATGGATATAATGTCTTCATCCTTCCCACTACACATGACCTACCTGAATTTAATAATAATTAGAAAAATAAACGTCACACTAAGTTAGGTCACGAGTGATGTAAAAGTAAAAAAATAAGTGTTAGAATTCTTTGATTGTTAGTTAGTTTAGTTGCACTAGTCAAGAAACCTTTTGAGTAGTTTTTTAGTTTGTTGCTTTAGTTTTAGAGAAAGATATAGACAATACTCAATAGTACTCTCCACATATTTGTTCAATTAAAAAAAAATACAATGGTCTATCAAGTTTGGTTGATAATTTTTAAGTTATATATAATATCAGTAAATTAATTGTAAGGTTTGAACCCATGACGTAATGTTTTAAACATAATTATGTTATCAATGACCATCAACCTCAATGATATCTAGTTTGGTAGATTTAATCCTACACTTTTGTCCAATCCCATAAAATGACTAACACATACGACTTCGCTTTAATGCAATTTGTTTAACAACAAATCTAGCGTACTATTAAATTACATCAAATACATCTATGTCTGAGTTTAAACCCATGACATGCAATTTAAAAGGTAATGTCTCTATCAAGTGGGCTACTTTCATATTGACTCCTAAATGTAACTATTACTCACGTTTATACTTTGAGAGACATACACAAACTATCATAACGCCAATGTTTATGACGGGTGTTGAGCACCTATGGATGATGAGAGGCACGTCAACATTGACGCCCTCTATAGATGATGAGGCTAATATGAGTTTTCTTGCTTTTTTTTTTGTAGGAATATTGTTATTTAAGTATATATATTTTAAGGGCTTTTATATATGTACCCTTCTAAACTTATAAATTTGCATATTTACTCAAATATTGTTATTTAAAGATATTTGCAACTCTCCATATATTCTATATTTAAGTGTAAGGTTGTGTATTGTGAGCGTGAACAAGGTGGCGCACCTTGCCACATAAGTCGTGCCCCAAGCACAGAACCACAACAAATGGGCGTGAGTTTGTGCACGAGGAAACGCTATGGTTACTATGGGCGTGAAAGATAAAACATAGCCGATAATTGTCAAATCATTAAATAAAGCTCCACCAAAACAACCCTTAAAAAATAAAATCTCTTATTTTAAAATATTACGTGACGTTTACGTATCACATTTTCCCGATTTATATTCCAGAGTAAATAGACTAATATATATTTCATCTAAGTTTTTCTTCTTACACGATAAAAAGAAACTATTTAATTCATAAAATAATGTACATGAGTTTCATATAAAATACACAACAAAACAAATATATCAATTTATTTTATTTGTAACTTTGCTATAAAATAATATTCAAACATATCTAGCTTTTTATTCTTTTGTAATATAGCTATTATTATTAGCTTAGAATCAATCTCATAAAAACCACCTTTCATCACAACCCCAAATTTCAAAAATGGGACCAAATTTTCCAGACACCTTTTAACTACATTCCAATCCTCAATCACTTTTTAAGTTTTTTGACCCTTTAATGTGGCCATGAATCATCAACCAACAAAAAATATTAACCCACATTTTTCAATCGATGTTCTATTCAGCTTCTTCAACCAATCTTGTTCACAATTTGATTGCGATTGTGTTTATATCACTGTGTAAAGAGATGAGCACCATGTGTTTGATGAAATGCCTGACTGAAGAAACTGCCAAGTTTCAATCTTTGTCAAGCTATCCAAAACCATGTACACCACTCACATTTATAACCTCACAAAATTCATGATAAGAGTTATACATTTCATCCCTACATGTTGCTCATTTTGGCCTATTATTGATCCCAATTATGAGTATAATATTAAGTACACAGGTTGTTTTCATTCAAGAACATCTGTGACTGGCATGAACATAAATTCAACTGAAGTGTGTACACCCAGAGAGTGAAATGTGCATACTTTTGCAGAGGTTAAGGTTTTTGTTTATTTGTTGTATGTATAGGATATGATTTAGATTGAGAGGGGTGTAAAATAATCACCATGTTTGATGTTCATCAAGAGGGAGGTGAGCTTCCCATGACACTTCACATGCCTGCTACAAACAAGGACCTTACTTCTGATTCCATGAAGAGAATTAGTGACTGGTTTGCTTTATGATTTATACTTTTTTTCATCTTGTTTTCAATTGCTTTTGAAGTTTTGAGTATGTTTGCTTTATGGTTTTCATTTGGTGATGATAGTTTTACTCGTGACAACTGACAAGCAAACAAACGTACCCAGTATAATCACAATCATAACAGAGCTGTTAGTAGGATCTGGGGAGGGTGTGATATAGTAAAAAACTTATTCATGAGAGAAAGTGGCTACTAATTAATTCAATATAGTAAAAAACTAAGAATCATAGTATGGAAGATTGAGGAGGATCTTTGAATATATTTTTTTAAATTTGCAGGATTTCATCCCAAGATATCCCGAGTGATGTTATGGTTTGCGTAGGAGGTGTTTCGTTTCCGGTACACAAGGTACCCTTTTTGTATTCTCTTACTATAACTCACTTTTTATATAATTTCTCAACTTGTTGTAAATTATGATTCAAATTTGGTTTTGAAACATCGTAAAAAGTAAACGTGTATTTATACAGTTAGTGTGGATGTGAGTCTAAAACGTGTTTTTTATGGGTGTAGTTTCCTTTAGTCTCAAAGTGTGGTTATATAAAGAAACTGTTATCGGACACCAAAAATGCTGATCATTCTGTAGTTGAAATCCCTGATATCCCGGGAGGGCCTGAAGGATTTGAACTTGCTGCAAAGTTTTGTTATGAAACACATTTAGAATTATCTATGGAAAACATTGCGATGGTAAGATGTGTAGCGGAATATCTTGAAATGACAGAAGAATATGCAGCTGGAAACCTGGTATCAGTAGCCGAAGCATATTTAAATGAAACCGGGCTTAAAAACTTATCTGGTGCTGCTTCCATTTTGCAAGCATCAAGGAATTTTCTACCAATATCTGAAAAAGTAAAACTAGTTGATCGATGTGTTGACACTATTGCGTGCATGGTCACTGAAGACACTATTGATTGGTGGGCTGAAGACATGATTGCTCTTAGAATTGATATCTTTAAAAGGGTTTTTCTTGCATTAGTTTCAAGGGGATTCAAACAATTTTCACTTGGTCCGATTCTAATGCTCTATGGCCAAAAAAGTCTTCGCGGTTTGGTAAGATACTAAGATCCCTTGCTTATATGTACATAGAACTTGACTGCATTTTGCCCGGTCACTAAATAATGGGTTGATGTAGATTATATTTTATTTCGAACGGTCGAAAACGAAATAAACTAAAAGGGGAACAACTGAACAAGTCAAATGAGTGGTACTGTTGAAGTCAGTCACAAGTCTTTTTTTTTTTATGTTTGCAACCTCCTAAATCAGTTTATTCCAAAATTTTGATTATGACTAGTCATACTTAACACATCAGTTATTTGTAATCATACTTAGTAACCCAACCTACTAAAAATGACATGTTTCAACGTAAACATGTTATGACCCATATTCCAACCCACTCGACCTGCGTATCTTCCCACCTCTAAGTTACCACATAACTTATGTTCTTGTGGTCCGAGTTCGGTTCACCAGTTCTTACTTTACTGGTAGCTTTTGGTTTCTATAACTTTAAGTACTATTTTGGAGCCAATGTTCTCTCAGGAAACAACTCTGTATCCTCTGGGATAGAGTTAAGGTTTGCCTACATTCCACCCTCCCTAGACCCTACTAACTAGTTTTATACCTGTCTAGAGGCCAGGTCTTGACGTGTTATCAACGACTGACATGGGTCTCATATGTAGGTTTTTCTTTTTTGATTATTTGTATACATACTACCAACAAACATTTTTAACCACACAATCACAAATAAAAATAAACATAATAAAACCTTATGTGAGTTTATTTTTATAAAACTAATAAATTGCAATGAAATACATCCATACAATACCTCTTATTTTAATTCAACTGCTACAACATGGAAAAACTGCAAAATAACCGTCTGAAAATAACTCAACCGCTGTGTATCTAAGGTCAGGATTATGTTTTAGCATGATCCAACGATCCAGATTAAATCTCCTGGTGGTTAGACTCACCGAGAGCAATATAATATATAATAGCCTTGCTAGGTGAGATTTTACTGGGTAAGATTGTTGTTATGTTCTTGTGGTATCCCTTTTTAATCTTGTGAAATTAGCCCCAAATCTTGAACAAATTGCTAATAATCAAACAGGAAACATATGGAATATCAAAGAAAAATCTTGAGCCAAAACAAGTACATGAGAAGAGGATTGTTGTAGAGACAATAGTTGGCCTCTTACCACGGGAAAAGAATGCAATGTCAATAAGCTTTCTTTCAATGCTGCTTCGGGCTGCCAAATATCTAGACACAACGGTTGCTTGCAGGATCGATCTAGAGAAAAGAATGGGTTTACAACTCGGGCAGGCTGTTTTAGATGATATATTAATCCCTTCTTTTTGCTTTGATGGTGACACAATGTTTGATGTTGATACAGTGCAGCAAATCACCATGAATTACTTTGAGTATAATTCCAAGGATTTGGCTGATATAAACCATGCTTTTTCGTTACAAAATGACAACGAAAATGTTGGGAAGCTAATGGAGAGCTTTCTTGCTAAAATAGCTTCTGACCGGAATTTGTTGGTTTCGAAATTTACAAGTTTTGCTGAATGTATTCCGGTGGAAGCGCGGGTGACAGAGGATGGAATGTATAGAGCCATTGATATTTACTTGAAGGTATGTTCTCCTTTTCATTTGCTAAATCACAAGTATGAATATGATGGAGCATTTCCATTTCATGTGTGTTGTTTTACATGATACCTTTTGTCAAAAACATTGAACTTTGTATAAATAGTTAGTATGTTAAACAAGATTACAAATATTGTGTAATTTAGTAAGTCAAATTGGATTTTAATAACCAAACTATAACTAGTTGGCCGATAATAATCCCCATTCTAACATTTTGGACAATGACACTCCCAATTTGCACTTTTATTACGAACGACAATCCCACTAGCATAATCATCATGGATTTACACTTGATCTTTGTTATGTATTCCCATTTCCTTCTCAATCATTATTGTTAGTGAAATCGAGTTGAAATCAAACGTGAATTTATTATTAAAAATAATTTCGTATAATATGTTTGTAAAACGCATAAGTCTTTACTCTTTAGTTATATCTTATTATTAACTTTATACATAAGTTTCATTTTTATGCCCTATCAAATACAAATCGACTCATGTACACCCGTAGTAGCATAGGGTTAAAAATGTAACTACTCTAAGATTATTTAAAATTCTCTTAAATCTTAGGGGGTCAAAATGTAATTAGTTTTTTTATAATATATTTTATATAGATATTTTAAATAAAATTTTATTATTATGAAAAAAAACTCTCAAATGATGCCATTTAGCCAGATTCTTTCAAAGAATGACACGAGCTTTTTTCATTTTGTTTTATTATATTATAAATTTTCTAATTTTATTTAAAAAGTTTCAAATCTTTATCACAAACTATTTTCTCTATTTAATATTTCTAAATCTTTATTACTAGCTATTTAATATTTGCTTTATAATTAACCTGTATAATACACACGATTCAAACTTTTTATATTATAATAAAATGCGGGGAACGGTCCAATTATTTCTTAACTTCATGTGTTTTCAAAATCTAGAATTGCATATTGACAAAATTATTACATTCAAATCTTTCAGGCTCATCCAGCTTTAAGTGACATGGACCGAAAGAAAGTTTGCAGTTTGATGGACTGTCAAAAGCTATCCCGTGAAGCGCGAGCCCACGCGGCTCAAAACGAAAGGCTCCCAGTTCAAACTGTGGTTCAAGTTCTTTACTACGAACAGCAACGGTTACGAGAAATGGACAGTAGCCCAATCGCTGACCAGGTAATTAGCTCACAAGCGACCCTCGAAACTCAAAAATCAGTATCTGACGAAATCTCAAGCTTGAAAAAGGAAAACCAAGAGCTGAAATTCGAGCTTATAAAGATGAAAACAAGATTGAAGGAGCTCGAGAGGTCGACTTCCGTTAAACCACGGGTCAGCAGTCCAAGTGAAACCACTGTGGGTAAGCCAGCAGGTAAGCCACCGTTGCCTAAAAAGTCGTTTATAAGCTCGGTGACGAAAAAGCTTGGGAAGATCACACCTTTTCTTCATGCTGATGGGTATTTGCCTTCAAGTACAAGAGGTAGGAATAAACCTGATAAAGATAGGAGGCATTCAGTAGCTTGATAATTAATTGATATATGCTGTTTTTGATGATTTTTATGTTGGTATCAATAGGTGCATAAAATTGCATTAGTAAATAATTAAATGTCATGATGTAATATACACTTTTTACATGATATATTTAGTACAAAGGAGTGTTGTTAAAATTTAAAAACTTATGAAATGTTGTGTAGATTGGGATATTCTTTGATTAAAGGAACCATGTTAATCCATCCCGAACTTGATGGTTAAACTCAATAATGGTGACAAGTTTGAAAATACAACTTGACGCCCAGGACGATAAAAAAAAACATGACACCTCTCGTTCATCATGCATTGATGGAAACCTAATTTGCCTTTTTTTCCGGCTTTTGACTTGATTATAAGCCAAAGTTAAACCTATAAGTTATAACTGACTCAATTCGGTTAGACGTGAGTTTTCCATTTAAACTCGTTTCGGTTAGCGAGTAACAAACATGTTCACAAACAAAGGACAATGAGGAAGATGATGATATGTTAATCATAAGGAATTGGTAACAAAACTTAATTGTTGAGCTGTAAGGATGTTTAGTGTAAATTTATGCCTGTTTTCAATATTAAATGATAGATGAAAATCACTTTACTTACTTGCCAATTAGTGCCATCTGAATTTTTTAAATGTTTGTTAAATACCTTCATTAGAAATAACAAACCATAAATTGGCTATTCAACTGTTTAGATTGATGGTAAACATCTTAACCAGTTAAAGAGATTAAACAACAAGTCAATGGGTAAAAATTAAAAAAAAATATATTAACTTAGCAAATCCAGGTGTGTACGTAGTGTTTTTAAATTTTGAACAAGAACAAAAGTATCATCATTATGTAAATGCTTCAAAGGCGAATCAATTGAACTAAAATTTGTAGAACAAGTACAACCACTAACTTAGTGTAGCGAAAAGCCCAAAAGTATATGATTGATTGGTCCTCATCCAAATGATGTTGAGTTACTATCTCACTTGAAGCATGAAATACAATTAAGTGGGGTAGGTACAAAAATTAGTCGTTTGAGCACAATCACGTTTTCTATGCACCTTCCTACTACTTAACCGCATGTCATTCGATAAGACCTTTGTTAATAGTTTTCTTTTTAGGCGCGAAGACATATCTACGACTTTCTACCTAGGGAAAGTTTTCCACAATGGTGTTTCATTCAAACTCAGAGCCACGTTTGTAAAATTAGTAGGAACTAGTGTTCTTGAGCATTCCTATGTTGTTTTCGTATGCAAAACAAAATATTTTACTTGTAAATAATCAATTTTTTTTATAACAAAACGAATAAACTTCAGCTACTCAGGCTAACTCAATGGCAAAAGGCAAACCCCATACGTTCTACGAACACAGACAACACTAGGTAGCCTAAGCCTGCATATTTTAGGAAAAGCATGACTCCAATTCAAGAAAAACCCACTAACCTGCCCGCCCGTAGACATGACAACAAGCTAACGGTAAAACCCGTTCAGCTTAGAGATCGAACTTGTGGCAACTTATTGCCCCAATGTCCCTCCTCTTAGTGTTGCTAGTAGGAATAGAATTATTTAGCTCATTGACTACTTAACGAGTAGAGCAATTCTAAACGCACTCAATAGAAGTTGTTTCATCAAGACGCCATAAGTTGGTGCACAGTTTCAATTAACAATCCCAACACTACCCCCTAAAATGGTTCAACATGTCGCTAAACATGGATTAAGACGACATACTTGGTGCATTCTGAATTAATCACTTTCATTTCATTTCATTCTCAAGACATGATTAATCACTTTCATTTCATTCTAGACATGTTTCATATGATTAAAATAAATAAATATGTCTATGGTCTTTATGTAGCCAGTGTGTCTAAAAATGCAAAATCACAGGCCCATTTATGATCACTGTCGAAATTGCTAACTAGAGCAAAAAAGCTTTGTTCAACATGCCTGAAAATCTGCAACTACCGCGATAAATGATACTGTCATAACTACTTTCTTCCTCTGTTGAGCCGCTGCAAGTGGTAGTTAAGGGTTCCCCAAGGTTTTCTTTTTTTACCCGTCTGCAGAACAACAGTCAAATAAAAATTCAAAAAGATGTTGCTTTACATCTTTTGGTCAAATTTCTTAAGAGTACCAAGTCAACTGTAAGTCATAATCAGTATAACATAATCAACTGTAGTTAAATGAGACGTTGGATATGCTCTTTGGATCCGCTTCTGTTGTTTAGAGTTAAAGTAATAAAAAACCGGTTGTTTTGAGCATTTTACAGATTTTTATCTTTTAAGAAACCAACGATAAAATGACCAGAAATCCCGTTCTTGTTTAAAAAACTGGATAGATAGGTAACTTGTTGCACTTGGTATGAAACTGATTTTAATCGTAAAACTGATGTTGCTAATCCAAACATTGAAACATGAATATCATATATTCAGAAAAAAAAATGCAAATCTAAACACCCTCAACAATCATAGTATATATGTTAATTTGCACCTGAGTCTCCATGCAAGCATCTAGTAGTTGGCGTTGACGGGAGCATTTATCATCGCTGTTATGATTCAGGGACAAACAGCCAAGATAAGTCATCATATCCTTCATACAAGGTTTTGCCAGACCACCAAATTTCTTTGCATTTATATGTAGCTCACCAGCCTTTTTGCCCATGTTTTTCAAATCTATAAGATAAATCAATAACAAGATTGTAGCTACTTCAATATATAAAAAAAAGCTATTAAAACCCGTGACAGATAAGCACTCAGACATGAGAGTTTATACAGCAAAATGCTTCAATCACATGCTCTTAAATTCAGCAGTAGATAATTCGAAGCCAAAGCAACTATTACTTTAAGAAATTTATATTCGCCAACTCCAAAACACTCATTACGACTTGATACAGATGATTTCATAATCAACCTCCTTAACACCAACAACATGTATCAGCATGCACACAAACATACAGTGATATAGATTCATGTATCTGCTATCGATCAACAAGTGACAATGTCAATGACCACTACAAGAATCTAATAAACAGCACTTCACTACAACTTCATGTGAGTCAAATAGATCATGAGCGAGAGAAAATAACTCTCTACTTTTTAAGTTTTAAAGCCTTCAGTTATGACCTTGTATTTCAAAAATTAAAATACCATCTTGTATAGATCGTCATTGAAATAACTTCTAGAAAATCAAATTTCCAATGTTTAAAGAATAACGTGTCACATTTTACTTTATCATCGAGTGCTTTCTAACTTAATTTGTAGTATTTTTGTCAACTAAACACATATAGTCACACAAATGAATACATAGCAGAGAACAACATCCGATTACAAACAAAAAAATTAATGTTTTGAGTCGGAAATTGTAACTTTAGTTCATCAAAACTCAAAACTACACAAACCTAAGTTATGTTTCCAGTAAATATTGCAATGTATTTGTTTGAACTTCCCTTGAAAGCATAAAATCTAGTAATTAAGCAATCACTGCACCTCAAAACCGAAACATAATTTGCGAGATTAATATAAGTGTGAACCTAATACTTTCAACTAACTGAAATCATTTTCAAACTAACATATTTCAAACAAATGCCAATCAATTCGAATTTCACCAAAACCCTAACTCCGTAAACGAACTGAATCCAAACTAAAAGCAGCGGATTAAGCTAAGCATCAATGAAATACAGTTATACATAGATACTACAGCGACGTATCGGATCGTAACAATAACATATACAATTACATCTAAACTAGTTTGAATCGAAAAGTAAGTACTTAGAAAAAAAGAAGACAATTAGGTTTGAAGTATAAACAATATATATACATATATATATAGAGAGAGAGAGACCTGAATCGTTGCGGTGGAGATCAGCGACGGCGAATGGCGGAGGCGGTAAGAGGAATGAATGGCAGATAGAAACGGAGACGAGGTGAAACAATGGTGGTAAAGCAAATTAGAAATTGCACATTAGGCCTTTAACTAAGCAATAGTTACAAGAGTGGTAACTTTTTTTTCGGCTTTAATAAGCTATGCTTAAATAAAAATTTTATGACGTGTGGCTTGCTGGAAAATAACTAAATTGAAATTGGTTTGTTTATAAATGAGTCTAGTTTGAGCTAAGGTCACCTTGGTTCGTATCGGGCTCGTTAGTTAGCTCTTGATGAGGTTGCGGTGTCGCGGACATCGGAAGACGGTACAACGTTGGCTAGGGGTGTTGATCGGGTTTTTTAATCGGGTTTCGGGTTAATCGGGTCGGGTTAATCGGGTTTTTTAATGTGACATGTCAACCCAAATACCGACCCTAATAAATATCGGGTGAATTGGTAATCGGGTTTCGATAATCGGGTTTATTCGGGTCGGTATATTCGGTAATCGGGTTGCTAAATGGCTTCTAAAATGTTCTATTTATTTTTATTTTGGTTGCAAATTAGGTGTTGTAAACAACTAGGTTAATTTAAGATACACTAAATGAGTTATAATATAACTATAATATGCACACCAACTGAATTTGTTCAATTAGTTTGTTTATAAAGTTGGTTCGCAAATATAACATACATATTTATACAAAGTATGTACATACATATATATATATATATATATATATCAATCAAAGAATCCATTGAGTTCCACTTCTACCGAAAATCAATAACTCAATACTAAATATATCGAACCTAAATGAAATTGGGATATGCTTTTGAAATATTAACTCTAAACGGCATGAAGTTGTAAAAACTATATATATATATATACCCCCTTTATTCGGGTTATTCGGGTTGGCCCGAATCTAAAAAATAATATCCATTTACCGACCCTAAAGAGTAAATCGGGTTTGGGTTTGCTTTGTAGTCGGGTTCGGGTTTATCGGGTTATGTCTTAATCGGGTTCGGGTTGATTCGGTTCGGGTTTGGTATTCGGATTCAGGTAAAAATGACACCCCTGACGACTAAAAAAAGATAAGAAAATTTAAGATGACATGTTTTAGCCGACTTATTGGAAGTTGAAGACTAACCCGGGTTTGAATCTTTAACTAGTAAGGGATTTAACATTTATTTTAGAGTGTGAAATTGTTTAAGAGTGTAGTAACAAAACTTAGAGGGTTATTTTTTCCTAACCTTAAAAGTATTTACCAACTTATCCTTGTAATAAAAGTTAATGTAAATTCAAAACTAAAACGAATTACTATCATGTACTACTAAATTTGGAAAATAATATTAATTGCAGAAAATAGCTACACCCCATTTCATATAATCATATCAATGTACGAATTGCCTTATTGGAACGAAACTTTTGCATATAATAATAAAAATAAAATTATTCAAGTTTGTTAGATTTAGCATCTACAACCCAATCTTCGTCTTCAATCATAATACAAAAGTACAAATAAATAAATAAACAAACATTTAATTGAAATAAAATAAAAAAATTCTCTATGCATTGTCCATGAAATTGAGTGCTAGCCCACAACTTTGATACTTGCTTGGATCTTGTTATCAAAGAGCTGGCTTTGCCTTGTTTATTTAATAAAGCTTACTATTATCATCTTCCAAACACACACACACACACACACACACACCTTCATCATGGGTCGGGTTACTCTTATTCAAGTACTAGCTCTCTCTTCACTTCTCATCATCTTCCCAAACTTGGCTCATGCTCAACTAAAAGAAAACTACTACAAAAACATCTGCCCGAATGTAGAAACAATTGTCCGCAACACTGTCACAGCTAAGGTACGACAGACATTCGTTACCATCCCGGGAACTCTTCGTTTGTTCTTCCATGATTGCTTCGTTCAGGGGTGTGATGCTTCGGTTATGATAGCATCCAGTGGGTCCAACACTGCAGAGAAAGATCATCAGGATAACATGTCATTGACTGGAGATGGATTTGATACGGTTATTAAAGCTAAAGCTGCAGTTGATGCGGTCCCAAGTTGCAGAAATAAGGTCTCGTGTGCCGATATTCTTGCCTTAGCGACACGTGATGTTGTTGTGATGGTACTAACTGATTTTGTTTCACGCGGGTTACAACCATTTGTAGTAGTTAAGATATTATTGTTATAAGGATTGTGATGGTTGCAGGCTGGGGGACCGTGGTATGCAGTGGAGCTCGGAAGATTAGACGGGCTGAGTTCCACGGCGGCTAGTGTAGGCGGGAAGCTGCCCAAACCAAACATGAACCTGGATCAGCTTAATGCCATGTTTGCTGCTAATGGATTGACCCAAACCGACATGATCGCTCTATCAGGTAAGAAGTTAAAATTTTATATGGAAAGCAGTAAGACTAGAACTTGAGTTGTGAAGTGCCAGTTTCGACCCATTTATTTATAAATGGGCCAATCCAAGGTTATGCTATCCCTATTTTGTCAAATCAGGTAAAAAGTATAAACAAGAGCTTAAAAGGAAATAGGTGAGAACCTAAGATGGGTCAAACAGGTCTAGGGATGTAAACGAGTGAGCCGAGCCAGCTCGTTTATCTTAACCAGCTGAAAATTCTAGGTTCAAGCTCACCTTGTGAGCCAGCTTATTCATTTTTAAAAGAATTTATGTTTATTACTATTTACACATGAATATAAGAAAAACAAGGAAAATAATATTTTTATATTTCTTTTTCTTAACTTGTTGAAAAAATGGCACGCAAAAGGGTATTTCAGGGACTATGATCTTCTTTTACTATAATTTTTTATTTTATAAGAAAATGTTAAAATAGCAATATGGCGGCTATGGTAAAATTTATTATTATAGTTCATGCTTTAATCTAAACAAGCCAAACTAGCAAGCTATGAGCCGAGCTTACTTTGACTCGGATTCGGCTTGTTTATAAACGAGTCGATTTCGAGCAAGCTGCAAGCTTTTTGAACAGCCCAAACTGGTCAGAATTTGGCCAAATGTATTTTTAACACAAAACCTCCTAAATGTATTTATAAAAGTTAATTATGGCTAAAAGGATGTACCTTTTGCAATCATATTTGACGCACACAAACTGTCTCTTCAATTTCAACAAAATGTTCTCCGGTCAATATGATCTGAGCAAGTGCTATGTTAATTACCATATCCAGGTGCGCACACGCTTGGATTTTCTCATTGCGACCAATTCACAAACAGGATATACAACTTCAGCAAGCAGAACCCAGTCGATCCAACTCTAAGCCCAAGTTATGCAGCCCAATTGCAGCAACAGTGTCCAAAGAATGTTGACCCGCGGATAGCTGTAAATATGGATCCAAACACGCCAAGAACATTTGACAACATGTACTTCAAGAATTTACAGCAGGGACAAGGATTGTTTACCTCTGACCAGGTTCTCTTCACCGACTCTCGGTCAAAACAGACGGTGATCTCATGGGCCTCCAGCCCACAAGCTTTCAGCAATGCATTTGTTGCAGCCATGACTAAACTAGGTCGGGTTGGTGTCAAGATAGGTCAAAATGGGAATATCAGGCGAGACTGTTCTGCATTTAATTGATATTATACTCAAATATCACCGAGCTGATTACATGATGAAATGATACTAAATTATACATAATTTATTTCCTCTCTTATAACATAAATGGCCTTAACGAGTTCAAAGGTATACAAGAATCGCGCATACAGGCATATGAAGTTGGAAAAGCATGTTAGGAAACAAAGATAAAGAAAGAAATGGTTGACTAACATAGGTCAAAAAAATTAAATGGTATGCACCTATGTCAGGTCAATCATGTTGCAAAACCATGAAATAAGAAAATAGGACATTAACTGATGGGTGTAAATGTGTAATAAACATACATGTCAAAACAACTAAAAATTAAAGAAAAAAGATACACCTACGGTTATGCATATTGAGTATACAAAACAAAACTTAGAAAAAAATACACAAAAATGGAAAGATTTCAAGATCGAACCTTTATATGATCCACAAGATGGAACCTTTTCTTTATCCACAATCCTGGCAAGCTGCCATCTGAAAAATCATTGCAAGGATTAACAGGTGTTCATTGACCTTAAACCAATAATAATGTGAGCATAGGAGAAAGGTAGCGGTGGATTCGAAATTAATATTTGGGATATTTTAACCATACTTATAGGTTGCTCAATTCGAGTATAAAAGATCTATCAACAGACAGTAAACAAGAAAACCGAGTAAATTACAAAAAAGAGCAGTTAAAGACCGCTAGAATATATAAAGTAGCCAGAAATCTTACAAAGTAGTCGTAACTTATGCTTCAATGGACAGCAGTCCCGTCTCCGAGAATCAGCACTGAGACGTATATTCCACCGAAATGTTTTTCAATCAAAACTTTGTCACTTTCTCCATGTTAGCATTTTACACTTTTGCTTCTAGAATCCAACAACACATTACTTATTGTCAAAACCAGACGAACAAATCTTCTCGAGGTGTATAGACCAATCTTCTCCAAGCATCTCGGGGTTGGTCATTGTTGCCATCTGGAAATCTAACAAAGAGGCAGTGAACCTTTTTCTAGGCTCGTGTATAACCCTTGAGCTTGCCAACTCCAAACTCGGTTTTATAACCCGTTTCAAATAACTATCTAGCCCATTATTCAACAGCCTAACACAATCCACTGAGATATCCAAACCCTTCATTTTCAACTTCTGCCTCAATCTGTTCTCTAAAGAATTTCTACTTAGAAATTGACCAGAACCTGAATCATTTTCCAACACTTTTCGTGTTCTATTCGAGTGTATACTAACCCCAAACGGAGCTGTAATTGAGATTCTTCTACAACTAACCCGGTTTTTAGCATCCTGTTCAGAAATAACCTCAAACTCAAGAGGACTCGATCTATCTTTAAACTTTCGTTCATGAAGACCGTCATTTGACTCATTCGGATCTTTGAAATTCAACCGAGTGTCATGTTTAACTTGTTTAGCAGGAGGTGTTTTGGCAACAGTTGCATTTTTCAAAACCGCCCGTATAAGTTCATTATGAAGATGAATATTCTCTCTACCGATCAAACGAATGCAAAGTTTATCAAATTCCGATTTATGAAGCTTCAAACTCAAATATCTGGTGAGAAGATTGAAATATTTCACAGATTTTTGTGCACCAAGACACTTTTCCAATTTAATTCTCATCTCAAAAGTATCAATTCTAGAACAATGCCGAACTGCTGGCATTTTTGTACTCGATTCAATCTCTCGCAATCATCAAAACATCAGACTTGTGACTGATCTTTGACTTTAAGTAAACAAAAGTCAACTGTAATAGCTGATTCAAATCTGACATAAAATGATAAAAATCAGCTCAAACAATACTTGTGGTTACTTCATTCAATCAAATTCATCGTCAACTGACTTAATTTCACTAATCGTGTCACAATACAGCTCAAATTCATAAAATTTCTAAAATTAACTTCAAATCACGATAACTAAAACCAATCAAGTGATGATTACAACAAAAAAAACATGAGTATAATGATGGAATTGAAGACGATTAATTGAGCAATGGAAATGAAGTAAAAATTGGATTCAAACAAAAAAAGAAAGAGTAACGGTAAACTAACCTGATAAACAAATACGGAAGTTGAAATTAGTGTAAGTGAAATTGAAAGATGCGTGATTGAATTGGTATGAGAAAAGGAGAATTAGGGCTCGTAAGTGAATTTGGGGATTTTTGGACGAGGGAAGAGGCTAAAGACACGTGTGGTGTTAGTTACACGTGTGAAGTTGTGAGTGGATGTATGTTTATGTTTATGATTGGGGTTTTATTTTAAAAACATGCATGATGCATCCGTCATGTTGGGCATAATACTAAACTAAATATGTTATGTTAGCTGTTAAAAAAAATTATATGTTCGGGTATAAAACTAAACTAAATGTTTATTTTAAAATTTTTGTAGTGAACTTACACGTTAAAGGTAAGAAAAACTAAACTTACGTGTTGTTGTATTTTGTTAATGTTGTATTGGTTTATAAGTTCAAAGTAAATTTTTGACTTGCTTTATACCTGATTAGTTTGACTTTTTAAAACAAACCTTGCAACAAAAGAAAGCTACCATTGACAGGAACTAGCTAAGCGAAAGCTACCATTGGCTCGAGCTGAACTTAAACCTTTATACTAGTTAAGTAGCTTGAGCTGAATTATATATAAGTTTTAGGTAATTTTGTGAAAAATAATAAATTTCAATTCTATTTCAATTAAACTTTGTTTTATTTCGGTTAGATAACCTTCATATTACTTTAATGTTTAAATCTATATATGTGACATATATAACATGTAATCATATTCTTTTAATTTTAAATTTCTATTGTTTAGTGGCATGAAAATAGCAACATGGCTTAAAAATCGTAAAAATGTATTTTAAAAAATTGAAATATTTACTGAATTGGTGAAACATTTATAAAGAAATTGAAATTTTTTTAAATTGCAAAAAATCTCAAAAAAATACTACCATTTTTAGAAATTTGTGAATTTTTTAGAAATTGCAAAAAAGTTTTAAAATGGAAAAATTATTAGTTTTTTATTCTAAAAATACTTAGTTGATGAAACAAAACACAAAACGGCTAAACGGGTCTTAAATTCACCTAAAACGTATCAAAACACCTGTTACCGAGGTTAATTTAGAATTAAAACACCATCCTAAAGTTAAGTTATTTAATTGAAACAAAACAAAGTTTAAATAATCTACTTAAAGTTTAAATAATCTACTTCAAACAAAAATTAAAATTATATTATGTTTTTTCACCTTTTACCTTACTTTTTTTTTTGAAATAATAAGCTGGTTAAAAACTTAACCAGCAGTGATCACGCTAAAGTGTTATGAAGTTTGTACCACATACGTTAAAAACTTGTAATTAGAAAAACCGACCTCCTTTTATGTTATTTAGATTTTAAACATAAAATAAAACTATACCGGTAGCCCATTTGGCAGAGTAATGGGCCATGATGAATATACTAGATTTAAATTTTAATTACCATCGTACCAAGTTGGCCCAAGTTGACACTCTTTAATTGATTAAATCTATCGTTTTTCGACGTATGTTATTAAAATTCTAAACTTACTATATTTGTATATAGAGGAAAAACCATATTCTGTATGGTACTTCTTTTAATGGTTTAAGAATATAATTTTTTTAACGGTCAAACATTTTATTGAATCAACCTAGTATGGTGCTAGAGTTACAAGAAAGTTTAAGTATAGATTTAAATCATTGTTCTCACAGAAGGGACCCCATTTTTCTTATATTATTAATCCAAAAATAAGTGACCACTCTAGGTGTATGAGTTATTTGTCATATTAAACCAAGATTTTAGGATGAGGTCAACAAGGTAAGGTTTCCTCCACATACCTTTATGGGTATATTGGTTTTCACTGGTCTCAACTATTACATTTTGTTTTCTACCGGTTCCAACTATTAAATTGGTTATCAACGGTCTCAACTTTTATCACTTTGGTAACCACTGGTCCGTCGTTAAATTTTTTTAACGCCGTTAAGTTTTTTCCAAATTCAATACCGATGTTTTAAGCTTTTTGATCGGAAGGATAATACAAGTCGATTGATGGAAAAGTTACCTCGAAACAGCACTCAGAACAACGAAATAGTGCTTAAATCGGGTGTTTAAACCTAACGGTGCTTCAATCGGATGTAAAAAATTTATCGTTTAGAGAGCCTTTTCAAGAAAAATTTTACATCAATTGATTCGTATTATCCTTCCGATCAAAAGGCCTAAAACATCGGTCTTGAATTTTAAAAAAACTTAACGGTGTTAAAAATAATTTAACGACGGACCAGTGGTTGCCAAAGTGATAAAAATTGGGACCGTTAACGGCCAATTCAATAATTGGGACCGGTAGAAGACTAAAAGTGATAGTTGGGACCAGTGAAAACCAATATACCTTATTAATGGGCTTTAGTCTCATTTCACAACTCAATCTCATATCAACTCTTAAGTTGTTGAATGCAAACTTTTAGACTTCGTCAAGTCATAATAGATAGTTTAAAATTAAGATTAGTTATTATGCTTTGTTCTTAACTCTTATATTAGCATTACATATTGTCACTTAAAGACTATGACCTTTGTCTGAAGGTATACCACTTGTCTTTGAAGGACATAATTTACATTTATAATGGAACACATATTCACTATGGCTTTGGTGACTATAGCATCACTCTGATCATTAGACATCCACGTGTTTACGGTATCAACTTCAATGGCAGAATTTCTTATTACCATACATTACACATTCTTGTATCAAATGAAAGTAAACTCCACATTTAATGTTACTGGATAAAACCATACGGTTTTCAAGGAGGTTAAAGCAAGTAGCCCTCATATTTAAATGTTATTAAACAAACATACCAATTTTTTATGGGGTAAAGAAGGCTTTCCACTTTTCCCCCTTTTCACAACTTTGGATTGAAAAAAAAATGAGATTTCAAGGTTGGTGAGGGTTTCCTATCTTAAGGTGAGTTTTCTCTTCTTGACGATCGGGTGGAAAGCTACGAACACCAAGCTAATTAGTAAATTTGCATCCATGCAAGGACAAGAGCATAAAACACCAATAGAAGCAAAGTCTCTAAGCTTTCTTTTGAACCACTATACCAAAAGACCATTAACACTTAATTCTAGCTAGACCATCAATGTTAACAACACTATTGTGAGTAGGGTTGATACTTTTTTATTTTCTAATACGACATGTTTAAAAGACACAACATGAAGTGAAACAAGTTTGGGTTTGAAAAGATTGATGTCCTAAAGTTCATAGTGAATAAGAAATGGTTGATTGAGATCGTTCGCTTTACTACTTGGTGTGAGATTTAGAAGTTTCAGAACATGATAGTTTTTTTTGCTCCCAAAAGACTTGTGGATAATTTTTTTATTCTATTATGTTTTTTTCTTCTTCGTGTTTTGGTACTTTTAATACGATTCAAACATTATATAGGAGGAGTGGCTCAAAAAGTCTCTCCTAACTATGTAATTGTGTTATTTCAGGTTTGACATCTCATCGGATCCTTTTATTTATGAGAATCGATTCTACTACTAAAAAAAGCAAATTTAGGTTTGAGCTAAAAGAATATGGATCATAAATGGTCAACACGATAAAAATCATGTCTAAGTTGAGTCAACTCGTTAGACCCATGTTAGGGGGGGAGGAGTGGTCAGCGAGGTTGAAGACGAGGAGGGAGACGAGAGAGCTTGTGGGCGAGGAGGGAAGCTCGTGGAAAAGGTTGGGCGAGATGGTGCTGTGAGGGGGAGAGGTGGGGAGCAAACGAGGAGGAGACGAGGACCACTCCTCCTCCGGCGAGCTTGTGACGAGGTGGTTCCTCGCTCCTTCCTCGCTCACCACTCCCTTCTCCCTTATGACATGATTATAGAAAATCACAAATCTTAGGGATTGTATGTTTTGAGTTTAAGGATATTATGGATTGTATGTTTTGGGTTTAAACATTTATTAGGTTTTAACTGTGTTATTTTGTTAACCATGTTAAACTGGTCATTTGTGTCATACGTGTTACTTAACACATTCTAGTTACTTAATGATGACGTAGGTCATATAACCACTTGGTTGGGCAGCCGGAAGCCAGAAGCCAGGAGCCAGAAGCCTGGTACATGAACAGTAGCGCTACAGTAACCGGACACTTATTCCCACAACAAAGATTCAAACATATCTTGTAATATCTTCAAAAGATATCCTTGGTAAAGCAAAGCTGAATGCAATTAATGCAAGCAAGACCCTTTACACGAAAATAGCTAAAAACATAAACTACTATTCACACCTGAGGTGCTGCAGGCTGCCAAGAATGGAAGGTGCACTGGCCGAGGGGCAGCCTCGAGCCAGGAGCTCCTGAACCTTTCAGATTTGGATCAGATTTGCTTGGGCAATACACAAAGACTTGTGTATATATATTGCTGCAATCTGAAGCAAAAACAACTCATTCAACACTTGGCTCTTGCACTCCACTCTAAAAACACACACACACTCTCACCCCTCTTTTCTCCTAACTTTACTTAACACTTCTCTAATCTTAAACATTTAGAGTCATAACCGAACTTAACCCTGAACTTAGACATATCGTTAGTACCATCCTCTCCATAATCTTGTTGTAGCAACAAGTGGCGCCCACCGTGGGGCAGCGCTGCTTAGAACAGATCCTCACTAGATCTCAACGCTGTTCCTAAGTACTTTTCTTCATGGCTGAGGATAACGATCCCCCTGGGTTCAGGTCGTCTCCAACGTTTCATGTGTCAGCTTCCAGCCATACTTCCTCTGAAATGGCTGGACAAAACACTCCGACAACGGACGGACTTCAAGTCGAACCGTCACTTCAAGACTTGCAAACTTTTCACACTCCGTCTCCTTCGCGAATGGGTTTGTCGTCACCAAGAGACGATTTGCTTTTCCCTGTGGAAAAAATAGATCTAACCCCTGAAGGAGTGAGGAGACATTTTTTGCAACTTAGGGAGTTGATGAATGGGTACGTTAGTGAAGAACGAGCAAAAGGGGTAAAGGTTAGACTTGCGTATGGTGATGAGCCAGAGATAACTCTCACTCCACCACCACCACCTTTTGATTCAACAACCTCCCCCTCCACGTCTCGTTGGACCCCAAGAGAAGCTCGCAGCAGACCGGTTGAAAGGGTGAACCAGGAGACCTCACCAGCCTTAGCTCCAAGAAACTTAGAGCTCACCATGGACCAAATGTTCCATCAACCTTCGGTGTCACCTCCTACAGCCACATCTTTTGAAGAGGCTCTGAGGTCACTACCCTTGCTTCAAAGTGTGGTCTCTCCCATACCCGTCCCAACAAGCTGCTCAAGTCCTTCACCATTCACACCTCAAGGATTTGCATATCCTAACTACATGCATCCCCAGATGGCAGCCTTCATGATGGCTCAGGCTGCTCAACAGTGGGGAGGAGCTTATCCATGGATGTTTCCACCTACCAGCTCCCCCCTAACGGCCCCTCAGGCCTCAAATGTTCCCATCACTGGTCAACCCACTCCTAACCCTCCTGTGACCACGCAACAAGTATCACCTCCGGTGGTCACACACGAGGCAGGAACTTCCAGACAAACGACACCAAGCGAGCCCTCGAAGCCTTATAGGTCGAGCTCCTTGTCCTGTTTTTCGGAAGAAATTGCTAATTTCGAGTTCCAAGCCAAGATCAAGATGCCATCAAACGTGAAAACATACGATGGGACAGAAGATCCAGAGGACCACCTCCAAGTGTTCACCGGAGCAGCCTCCGTAGAACGTTGGACTAATGCAGAATGTTGTCACATGTTTATGCAAACACTTGTTGGATCTGCACGACTTTGGTTTAGTAGCCTCCCAGCAGGGAGCATACACTCTTTCGATGACTTGCACAGAAGCTTCTTGACGAACTTCACACAGCAAAGAAGGTACACCAAAGATGCAGCGGTGCTTTATCAGATCCAACAAAGAGACAACGAAGATCTGAGAAGCTTCATGGAAAGGTACAAAAAAGAGGGGCTGAGCTACAACGGAGCCACGGAAAAAATGCGTGTTTCCGGCTTCATGAACGCCATAAGGCCTAAAAAGCTCCTTAGAAACCTCCATGAAAACATCCCTCAAACAATGAAAGAGACCTTTGAGCGTGCTGAAGCCTACCTCCGGGGTGAGGAGGCACTTGACAATAGGGAGACCAGGAAGCGAGATCGCCAACCCTGGAGGGGAAACTCGTCCCCTAACAAGAAGCCACACTTTCAACCCTTTGTGGAACGGCGATCTCACCGCCATTATGACCACAAAAGAAGGGATGACAGGCGAGATTCCCCACGCTCAAGTAAAAGCCATGACAAAGAAAAACATGTGTTTACTGTGCTGACAAAAACACCTTTGGAGGTCTTCACAACTGAGGAGGCTAGGTACAGCTTCAGACCTCCCAGACCTCTCACCAAGCCAGTCAGCAAGCGAGATTCAGGAAAGTTTTGTGTCTTTCACAATGACGTTGGTCACCACACCAACGACTGCTTTCAGTTAAAAAAGAGAATCGAAGAAGCTGTTAAGTCAGGTGATCTGGCCCACTTGGTGAAGGAGTTCAAAGATAAAAAAGAAAGCAAGAAGGGGGCAGAATGCAATATGGTACACACGGCAGCCAGGCCCTTTGGGAGACCCCGCTCAGGAGCCTGGACCCGACAGAGCATTGACTTCCCCCCAACTGATCCCGAAACATTCATCACCACACCTGTCATCATAGAAGCTGAACTAGATGGCTCCTTGATAGATCGGGTTTACATGGATTGTGGGGCAGGAGCTGAAATCATGTATGAAAGATGCTTTCTCCAGCTCAGCGAAGAAACAAGGGCGAAACTACAACCATCTGAGACACCATTGGTTGGATTTGCAGGGGAGAGGGTCCACCCCTTGGGTCAAATAACTCTTGAAGTTTGCCTTAGGGACGGGGACCTCTCCAGGGTTGAGGAACTGACGTTTGCTGTGGTACGACACCCTTCTCATTATAACATCATAATTGGGAGATCGGGTATAAGTGCCTTCCAAGCCATAGTCTCGACAAGTCACGGGATGATGAAGTTCTTAACAGAAGGAGGAGTCGCCACCCTGAAGCCCACAGCAGAAGCTCTTCTCATAGCCTCAGCTGAGGAAGCTTCAGACGCTGAGCAGAAGCAGGTCATAGAAGTGAGCCTTAATGCTTCATATCCTGAACAGACAATCAAGGTTAACAACAACCTTTCTAGTCACATCTTAAGAAAAATAATAAAGTTGTTGCAGGAAAGCCAAGACGTCTTCGCATGGTGCCCGGAAGACATGACAGGAGTCCCCAGGAGCACTTCTGAACATTCACTGAACATCTACCCCGGTCACAAGCCGGTTGTTCAAAAGAAAAGAAGCCTGGCTCCTGAAAGAAGCTTAGCTGTAGATGAGGAGGTAGAAAAGCTTGTACAAGCAGGTACCTTCCAGCTTCTAGCTTCCACCTCCCAGCTGCTGGCTCCCCCCTCATCCTTTTCAGAAAAATAGTTAACATATCTTTTGATAACATGACTATTAAAAGTTGATTTTGTAAACAGGTATTTTAAGAGAAGTCAAATATCACTCTTGGGTAGCAAACCCTGTGCTGGTCAAAAAGCCTAACGGATCATGGAGAATGTGCATAGATTTCAAAGATCTCAATAAAGCTTCTCCAAAGGATTGCTACCCCCTTCCTGAAATCGATAGGAAGGTCGACTCTCTTGCCAGCTTCCCATACCGGTGTTTCCTAGATGCTTACAAGGGCTATCACCAAATTCAAATGAAGAAAGAGGATGAAGAGAAAACTGCATTTTACACGGACAAAGGAATCTTTTGTTACACAAAGATGCCCTTTGGCCTGAAAAATGCGGGGGCAACATACCAAAGGCTGATTGATCAAGCCTTTGCGGAGCAGATTGGGAAGAACGTGGAAGCCTATGTTGACGACCTTGTGATCAAAAGTCAAACTGAAGACGATATCGTGAGTGATATGGAAGAAACTTTCAGGAACTTGAGAAAGATCAATATGAAGCTCAATCCAGCAAAATGTTCATTCGGCTTTGAGGAGGGTAAGTTCCTTGGACACATCGTAGATAAGCAAGGTATCAAAGCTAACCCTAGTCAAATACAAGCCGTGCTTGACATGAAATCTCCACAAACCAAAAAACAAGTGCAAAGTCTCGCGGGCAAAATCGCTGCACTAAAGCGCTTTTTGCCAAAATCGGCTGAAAAATCACTACCTTTCTTCAAAACTCTTAAAAATTGTGTTGACAAAAAAGATTTCAAATGGACAATAGAGGCAGAAGCTGCCTTCCAAGATCTCAAAAAGCAAATAGCCTTCTTGCCAACCATCACCGCCCCTGTGGCGGGAGAGCTTATCACTGTTTACCTCTCAGCAGGTACTTAGACTGACAAGCTAGAAGCTAAGGTCTAGAGTCACAAGCTACAAGCTTACACTCGTTTACTTTCATGCAGGTATGGAGGCTATAAGCGCGGTACTTGTGGTAGAACGAGCCAAGGTAGAAATGCCAATCTACTTCATCAGCAGGGCTCTAAGGGATGCTGAAATCAACTACACCCCCATGGAAAAGTTGGTCCTCGCCCTGGTACATACCTCAAAACGATTGAGGAGGTACTTCCAGGCTCATCACATCAGGGTGCTGACTAACCAGCCTATCAAATCCGTGCTTGAGAAGCCAGAAAACTCAGGAAGATTAGCCAAATGGGCAGTGGGACTAGGAGAGCACAACATTGAATACTCCCCAAGGAAAGCCATCAAAGCCCAAATCTTGGCTGATTTCCTGTCAGAAATCCCGGAAAAAACCAAAGAAGTAAACGAGGTAGCAGCTGAAGAAGACAGGATGCCCAGGCAAAAATCAGCATGGACTTTGTTCACCGACGGAGCGTCCAGTGTAGAAGGTTCCGGAGCCGGATTAATCATAACTGATCCCTTTGGAACCGAATACACTTACGCGCTTCGCCTTGAGTTCCCATGCACAAACAATGAAGCCGAATATGAAGCGCTTCTGGCTGGTCTACGGATAGCTAGAAGCATGAAGGTCGAAGAGCTAGAAGCTTTCGGTGACTCCAGACTGGTAGCCAATCAAGTAAATGATGAGTACACGGCAAAAGAACCATCAATGATCAAATACAAAGCCAAAGTCAAAGACTTGATGAAAGAGTTCAAAAGCTGCACCCTCCAACAAGTCTCCAGGTCAAAGAACAAACAGGCTGACGCCTTAAGCAAACTCGCATCCTTAACCTTCGCCCACCTGACTAAGAAGGTGCTGGTCGAGGTCCAAAAGGTCCCATCTATCAGCGAAATAGAAGTGCAAGATATAGTTGATGAAGTTCAAGAGACTTGGATGACTCCCATTGTCAATTTCCTCAAAGAAGGGAAGCTTCCCTCCAATGAAGCAGAAGCCTCCCGGCTCCCGTCCAAAGCTGAACACTATGTTATGGAAGATAATGTGCTATACAAGAAATCATACCTCTCCCCTCTTTTGAGGTGTGTAGGTCCAGAACAAAGTAATTATCTTATTCGGGAAGTTCATGAAGGGGTATGCGGTGCACACGCTGGTCCTCGCTCAGTCGTGACAAGGCTAATGAATTTGGGTTATTATTGGCCCACCATGCACAAGGATGCCTCTGAAGAAATAAGCAAGTGTGAAGGTTGCCAGCTGCATGCTCCCGTCAAAACAAACCCCAAGCATGATTTAGTTCCGGTTATGGCTGCCTGGCCATTTTTCAAATGGGGTATGGATATCGTGGGTCCCTTCCCAGAAGCTGCTGGAAGGGTCAAGTTCTTGCTCGTGGCCATCGATTACTTCACCAAATGGCCCGAAGTCAAACCACTTGCATCCATAACCGGTAAACAAGTCATTAACTTTGTTTGGGAAAATATAATTTGTAGGTTTGGACTACCGGGGGAAATTGTTACGGATAACGGTCGTCAATTTGCAGAAAAACCGTTCAGCTCGTGGTGCGAGGAATTCGAAATCAAGCAGGTATTCAGCTCCGTAGCTTACCCCCAGTCAAATGGCCAAGTCGAACGAATGAACCGAAGTATTGTCGAAGGCATCAAGGCCAGGCTGGGGAGATACGGGAAAAATTGGTTAGAAGAGCTCCCAAGCGTCTTATGGGCCATAAGAACCACCGAGAAAACAAGTCACCTTAAAACACCATACAGCTTGGTGTACGGTTCTGAGGCTGTCATCCCAGCCGAAATTGGCGTCAACACAAGACGCAGCAGGAAAAGAAGCAGGGATGACAACGACAGGGAGATCCTATTGAACCTAGACCTCCTGGAAGAAGCTCGAGACCATGCACTAATCCGGGAAGCCCGATACAAGCAGAAGCTAGAAGCTTATTATAACTCCAGGGTTAAAAAGGAAACGTTCAAACCAGGAGATCTAGTGCTTCGAAATAATGAAGCAAGCAGACAAGAAGGCCTTGGGAAGCTCGGGCCTAAATGGGAAGGACCCTACATCATCAAAGAATCCCACAAGGGAGGGTCCTACAAGCTAACAGATCAAGAAGGGAAGATGGTCCCTCGTCACTGGAATGGAAAACACTTAAAACGCTTCTACGTTTAAGTAATGAAGCATTGTAAAAGCTTATTATTGATCGTGTGTTGAAATCGAAATGAATCTTTTGTTTCAAAAGACTTTCTCTTTATATTATCCTATCAAAGGTTGAGTCCCTCACAATAAAAACTCCATGGGGTCCGGAACTACACCTCTCCATGAAAAAGGGATGAGCTCCTAGGCCATATTGCTCAACAGGAAACAAGGCGCTATACCTTCCTGTATAAAGGGTGAATTCCTAAAACAATTAAATTCCATGGCTTTGAAATTATTGTAACAAGGTCAATCCATGAAAAAGGGTGAGCCCCTTACATCAAAACGGCTCCATAAGTACAAGAAAAGAATAACTTATGAAAACGAAGTCCACAAACATAAAAAATATTGTGGCGTCTAACAGATAGGATAAGTTGGTAAAAACTCTTTCTTGCTTATGTAAGATTTGGTGTCTGCAGCATCACATCTCAACATCACATTAAGAAAATAACCAACAAAAATAACAACACACACGACAATCATAACACAAAAGTCATAGACAATAACGTCAAAGCAAACTGGTAGGACGACATAAAACATAGCCACGAAGGGCTATCAAGGTAAGAAGCCTATTGTCTTCAGGTCAACACACGACCAAGCAAACCAAACGTAAATTGTTCAAAGGCCAACATACGGCCAAATACGAATAAAAACATTGTTTTAAGAACCACAAAACAGAATATCATAAGATCACTGAGGGACGAGAGAGTCACCAGGAGCAGGGAAGCCAGGGGCAGCAACATCTTTGGGAGAATCAGCATCAGAGGAAGTGGCTTCACTTGAGCTTTTGGCTGGAGTAAGGTCTTCAGAAGCTAGGTCACCAGCTGGAGTCGAGGGAGTTCCAAGATCCTTCAGCACCTCATCAACATTCTTTTCAGCAACCTTCAACCTCTTCAGGGAAACAGCGGGGAGGTCTGCCTGATCTTGGGATAGTAAGGTAGGAGCCAGGCGCTTCTTGCCAAGAACCTTGTCAGCCACCTCCTTGCTCAAGCCTTTTGGTTCGAGACTCTGAAGAAAAGACAGCGGTTGACCATAGCATCCTGAAATTGCCTGCAAAAACGGGTAAGAAGTGATTTCTAACGCCTTCACAGAGCTAGCAAATTCACCCGCAGCATCCGGCTTATACTCCTTACAACTCTCCCTGGGGACACAGTTAAGACAATTGGTGTACCCGGAGAGTAGTCCTTGATAGCGACCATAGGCAAGGGCCTTCATGTATATCATTGAAAGAGGTTCCTTAAACTCAGCACTATTAAGCAAGTAAGTAACGACCTGCTTGAAGCCCTCCTCGATCAACCATTTATTGGTCTCCTCCAGACGCCTACTCTCCTCCATCGCCCTGGCCACCTTAGCCTTCCCCGATTTTAGCTCCTCAACCTGGACCTCCAGCTTCTTCTTCCCAGCCTCCAGCTCCTTCCTCCCAGCTTCCAGCTCCTCACGATCGGAAGCTATCTGGGACTGAAGAGTGGAAAGCTTGGAAGCAAGATCCTCCTTCTCCAGGGTTAACCTCTTGATTGACTCAGCCCTTTCACTAGAAATCTTATCTACCTCCCCCTTGGCAGCTGACAAATCAGTGAAATCTTTGTAAGTATCCCTCCAACGATCGGTTACCTCTGGTACCAGCGCCATAAACCTTGCCCCGTTGCTATAAAACTTCTTCAACAGCTCAACGTTTTCCAAACAATCATTCCGTGCCCTTTCGGCAGGAGGGGCAAAACCATGAATAGCTTCGCGACAGACGGAAGCCTTGGAAAACGTGTCATGAACACCAACCTGCCAGTCAGGGACATAAAGATCATCCAAATCAGGATCGTGATCTGCAGGAGCTGGGGAGGAGTCTTCAACAGCCTTGCCCTTGACCTTGGCTGAAGGCTTCTTAGGCAAACTAGCCCCACCCTTCTTCACGCTTGAAAAATCACCAATACCCTCAACTACGGAACCTGAAATTTCAAACAAAGGGTCCATCTCAACAGCAGGGTCCACATCCTTAATCCCCTCAACCTTGACCTTAGGGTCCATGCCAATAAGAGAAGCCACAAAGTTATAGTCATCAACATCGACAGGGTCAGAAGATGAAATACCCTGAAGACCAGAAACCTGTGGCGCCTCTTCAACCCCCTCGTGCCCTGGCGAAGAGACAGGAAGGGTCAACTGTTTCCTACTAGACCGACGAACAGAAACGCTGGGCTTGACCACAACCTTCGAGGATGACCCACCAACAACACTTTCATAAACCTCCCCCAAATAGTGCCTACATGCCTTCGTACGCAAAACAACACCGGTAGCACCAGGTGGAACAACTGAAGCCTTAAACTTCACAACTGAAAAATCCTCCAAAAGCATACAATCAAACACCCGGACAACTACAATGAATACGAAAAAAGACAAAATAAGCAAAAGCCAAAGCAAGAAACAAGTAAATGAAGAAAAAATGCATAAAAAACATACCTTCATCATCCACAAACATAGATGGTTCCATGTGCGGATCAGACCACCTATCACTCAAACCAAGCTTCACCAAGAACTCCTCTGGGAAGGTCCTTAAGCGAGAAGCAGAAGATCGAAGTTTCTCCAGCAAAACTTCATTAACCTCACCAACCGATGGAACCTTCTCATTCAAAGGACCCTCAGGCTTCCTCCATGGCATAGCAAAAGGAACAATTTCGTCCGAAACAAGGAAAAATCGATCCTTCCAAGAAGCAGATAGACCAATTTGAGATGATACCAAAGCATTCTCCACTTGGGTCTTCTCAATGGTAAACCAACTACCATTTTTCGCCAACTGAAAAAACCGTCGAAAAACCAAAAGATCTGGCTCATGGCCTAGGGCTCGGCAAGTAATCTCAAAGTGCATGATACGAGCGATCCCAACCAAAGCCATTTGACAGATGGACAAGCGATAATACTCTATAACATTCAGAAAAAACTTGGAAAAAGGATACCTCAAGTTAGAATGTTCAAAATGGCGAGTATAAAGCATCACTTTTCCAGGAACCAATTTGCTAACCGGCGATTTAGGCGAAGGAACTATCGGATCGAGCGACAAAGGGATACCGAACTGGTTACAAAACTCGTCAACTTCCTTTTGAGACAATCGAGAAAATTGAGAGTTCATATCGTTCTTAGCCATGGTAGAAGCAGCGACGAAGGTAGCAATGGTGATTAGAGAGAAATCGGTGATGAAAGGAAAAAGATGAAAAGAAGAAGAAAAAGGGGTTATGAAAGTAATAAGGGGAGTTATCACGAATCCCTAAAAAAGGGGGAAGAAAAAACGGACGGCCAGATGGGAGCTAGAAGCATGTCCCATCATGGGCAGCAGACCTACAAGGTCTTGTCACGTCCCATCAGCCAGAACACATCACTTCACCTGCTGAGTAATAACGAGGGACCGGGCAGCCAGAAGCTGGAAGCTCGAGAAAAAATTAAAAACGACTACACAAAACCATAAGTCACAACCACTTATGATAACATCACAAGCGCTTATGACTGGGGGGCTGATGACGTAGGTCATATAACCACTTGGTTGGGCAGCCGGAAGCCAGAAGCCAGGAGCCAGAAGCCTGGTACATGAACAGTAGCGCTACAGTAACCGGACACTTATTCCCACAACAAAGATTCAAACATATCTTGTAATATCTTCAAAAGATATCCTTGGTAAAGCAAAGCTGAATGCAATTAATGCAAGCAAGACCCTTTACACGAAAATAGCTAAAAACATAAACTACTATTCACACCTGAGGTGCTGCAGGCTGCCAAGAATGGAAGGTGCACTGGCCGAGGGGCAGCCTCGAGCCAGGAGCTCCTGAACCTTTCAGATTTGGATCAGATTTGCTTGGGCAATACACAAAGACTTGTGTATATATATTGCTGCAATCTGAAGCAAAAACAACTCATTCAACACTTGGCTCTTGCACTCCACTCTAAAAACACACACACACTCTCACCCCTCTTTTCTCCTAACTTTACTTAACACTTCTCTAATCTTAAACATTTAGAGTCATATTTAATTATGTCAAATTAGTTGTGTTCGTGTAACATGTTTATTAACATACACAGTAACCTATTTATTAACCTACATATTTGTGTTGAAGTATAGATAATTGAAACGATTAATTAAACAAATCATAGTCGTATTAGAGTATCATGTTTGATATGTTTAACATGATTAAACCAGTTTTTACCGTGATTAGTTATAAATATTATTATTCATCAAGTTCTGGATTGCTATAAGATTTTAGTTTTTTAATAATGAAATGATGAACTTATAATATAAATAAAAAATAAATAAAGGGGGTATGCACCAAGAAGCTTGGAAGCTGTCGTCTTTGGCTTTATCTCAATAAAAATTATTAAATAAATAAGATAATAATAATAAAATGAAAATGAATGCTGGTGTGTTCCTAGTCACGCTTTGCCTTTATTCCTCTATTATTATAACCATCATTAAAGATTTTTATAAAATTTAATTGGAGTGTGGGCCCATTTATCCCGAGTCTCCACGTCATACCCATGTGTTGCTGTATTTTTATCCATTGAGAGTTGAAACATAAATATTCTCTCTTCCTGTACATAAAGTTAGTGTTTAGTGGAAGCAAACGAGTGATGTCATCTTTAGTTTTTTTAATAAAACTAAAAAAGAAATATATATATATATATATATAATAAGTTTAATAATTATAAAAGTATATATATTTGTTTAAAAAGGAAATACATAAAATCTAGAATTAGATTCAAATACAAAGTCTAAATTTCCTATAAAGTCTAAGAATAAATTTGGACCATTAGATCTAATATTAAATGAAGATCAATGGCTCATAAACACAAGGTGGCATAATGGTAAATAATTAGAACTTTAAATGGTAGGCCAAGGGTATATTAGTCTTGTCTCATTTTCAAATTCCATCCTTTTTTTAAACGTCCATAACTTTTACATACGACAATATTTTTTAATAAAAATTACACCAAAAAACGAGCGTTTTTTTATCTTAAAAACGCATATAATATTGATATATAAGCAACGAAATTTTTTTTTTTGAAGTTTCAGCTCATTGTGTTATATTCGTTAGGTCATTGTGTTATATTTTTCAGCTCATTGTGTTATATTAGTCAAGACATTGTGTTATATTTTTCAGATTGTGTTATACCCGTCAGGTCATTGTGTTATATTCGTCAGGTCGTTGTGTTATGTTTTCATCATGTCGTTGTGTTATATTTTCATCAGGCTGTTGTGTTATATTTTCATCAGGTCGTTGTGTTATATTTTCATCGGGTCGTTGTGTTATTTTCATCAGGTCGTTGTGTTATTTTCATTAGGTTGTTGTGTTAAATTTTTCATCAGGTCGTTGTGTTATATTTTCATCAGGTCGTTGTGTTATATTTTCGTCAGGTCGTTGTGTTATATTTTCATCAGGTACTTGTGTTATATTTTCATCAGGTCGTTGTGTTATATTTTCATCAGGTCGTTGTGTTATATTTTCATCAGGTCGTTGTGTTATATTTTCATCAGGTCGTTGTGTTATATTTCATCAGGTCGTTGTGTTATATTTTCATCAGGTAATTGTGTTATATTTTCATCAGGTCATTGTGTTATTTCAGATCATTGTGTTATTTCATTAGGTTATTGTGTTATAACACAATGACATGAATAAATAACACAATGACTTGACAAATAACATAATGAGCTGAAAAAAGTGAAAATTTTTTTTGTTTTTTATATATGAATATTATATGCGTTTTAAAGATAAGAAAATGCTCGTTTTTATGGTGCAATTTTTTTTAAAAAATAATATCGTATGTAAAAGTTATGGATGTTTAAAAAAATGGGGTGAAACTTAAAATATAGAGACATTACCATCTTTACCCTTCCTTCTAATTTTAAGAGAGTGCCACATGTCATCATCTCATGGCTTCTTAGACTTTCTAGGAAAATTTGACTTTGTAGTATAACTCCACTCATAAAATCTAACCATTCTTTTGAGTGTATGCTTATGGAAAAAGTTTAAAATACAAATGAGTGTTTATGTGAGTGTTTATGTATGAAGTGAAAAAATAAGATGAAATTCTCACGTAAATACACGAGATTATCACATAGACACAAGATGTAATGGATGGAATTCTCACTCGTATTTTATTACAAACTTGCGTTATTTTGAAAATTATCACGCATGCATGTTACAAAGGCATAATTTCATTATCACGTAACTTATTTACGGAATTGGTCGAATTTTCACGTAAACGTTTATGACAAGAGATGGAATTCCCACACTTTAAATCATAGCTGTTGGATTAAATAATAAATGCTCAAGATTACTTCGCACACTTTGTAACCGACATCTACTTTTATTCTGATTAATAAGGCATGTGATCTCATAGTCGTGATATTTACTTTTGGGTTATTAGGTTTAAATAATCTCAACTTTCACCTACTAGACACTATTAATCTCACCTTAACTAGTGGATGAATAATCATAACTTTCATTCTATTGTCCACCAATGAGTCTACCGTTAAAATGAAAGTTATGGTAATGACAAATAGTGTCGGGATAATGGAAAAACTTGTTGGTGTCCAACAGAATAAAAATTAGGATTATTGATGGTTCAATAGTTAAAGTTGAGATTAATATTGATCGATAAATATAAATTAAGATTATTTAAATCTAATAACCCTTACTTTTATTCATTTATCAATTACTTTTCAAATTAATATAGGATAATCAGAAACATGCTATTGCATATCATCTTTTCTGTGTGTCATGATTGTAAAACATTCATTTGTTTTTTAAGAACGATGGTAATTCGAAACACATAATATTTTTTGAAACTAGTAAGATTTGAACTTGTAGTCTTTAGGTTACAGAGCTCTTATGGTAAGTACGAAATGCGTAATATTGTTTCTGAAGGTAATTATATTTTTTAACAACAAATCATATACTCTAAAATTACATCAAATAATTTACCCTATGTGTTCCTATAAAACACATCATTTAAAACACATCATTTAAAAGGAGATACGATGTTTATCAATAGCTAGAAACACTTTTTTACTCTTCATGATGTCACAATTTTAACCATTTCAACAGCCTCGCGTTAAATACGTTGGTTATGTTTAAACATTTTCGTCTTATGCTAAGTTAAGAACTTTCACGTACACATTGTTATGATCGACCTTATCAATTTAATAATTGATACAAACAAAGTATTAGGTTGGATACAAATTACCTGAGTCGTTGAATGTGACGACTTGCTTCAACTCGTAACTTAAGTTTGACCCATCGGACTCTCAATTTAATTTTGACATATTTACAACTTTGGTTTATATCATTTTGCCCCTGATTTTTTTTGAACAAGTCCTAGATTTTCTGTGATAAATACAACACAACATGGCCAATGTAAAATTTGAACCCAAGACTTATTGCTCTAAACCCCCTACTCTATCTTCACATATTTACGTCTTTGATCATTCGGCTTTGACTTAGATACTATTTTGACCTATAAGTATGAATACATATTACTCTTTTAATATGTGACGCATTACGACTTTACACCGTAGCGTGCGAGCAATGAAACTTTTTTTTACCAACGTGCCTGACTAAGTCACATACACGAGACCCAATCATTGCATCTCGCAACCCAGTTGTATAACTTGTTATTTTGTAACCATGATACTTATTTATACTCTAAACTAGGTTTAATACCCGTGCTACAAACGGGTTAAATAATAATATGTATAAAGAAATTATAATCATTATATTTAAGGATTTGTAAATTTTTAATATTTAAAGATTTGGCTCCATCAACTAATGCATAAAGATTTGGCTCTAAACTAGGATTTGTAAATTCTCAAACTTCCTGTTATAAAATAAATTTCCCTCTAAAAAATGATCCCTTAAAACTTTGATTTATTAGATAGATATGATTTATATTACTATTGTTATGCTTTTACATATATGTAACCAAGAGAATATAATAAAATAGGAAAATGATTTGATAATTATTCATCATCATATAAGTAGGGATGAGATGAGGACCGTATCGGTATTGTTTAGTACTGGTACCGAGTTTTAAAAAAAATGGCTACTGGTATCAAATTGAGCGGGACAGTGCATGTATCGATACTAGTACCATGCTGGTACTGGTTTCATGTTTTATCGATCTTTTTTAAATAAAATTTATTCGTTTAGTACGGTTTAATTTCATCGTTTTTAATATAACTATATTATATATAGACTTAAATATAAGAAAAACATATGAAAGATTGTATAAATGAATTAAAAATCATATCAAACTCATTTAATTTAAAAGTTGATAATCTAAATAACACTACAAAATGACTCAAGTTGTAGAACAAACCATTTATAACATTAAACATTTAATACATAACATTCATAACATCCCAAATTATTTAAAATAGATTAAAAATTATTTTTTACGTAATTGATACCATAAGGCACTAACCGGTAAAATATCGGTACCGATACCAAATTTAAGGAACAGTGGGCACTGGTACCGATTTTGTCCGGTCAGTACGGTACCGATATTCGGTACCAAAAGCTCATCCCTACAAATAAGAATCGGATCCTCAGAATTAGACAGAAAAGCATGAGCCAAATGAAATTATTCCTCAACCGGCCAAGGAATACGTGATTTTGGTATTCTCGGTTCTTCGTGCCCTTTCTTCTTGTGTTACCATTTTTTGGGTTGTGACGGTCCGACATCTTGAGTTAGAGCCTCTTGAGTCGGCACTGGTTGTGTATCTGGGATTACTTCTTCCTAATCAATGGTTTTTTGATTCATCCCCCGTACCCATCATACCCATACCAATGCCCATTATATTATAATTAGAAACTCTATAAATATACATTTTCAATAAATAAAAATCATATTGCTTTTCGTAAATTTATATAGGTTGTCAACAAAATGATCAAGTGGTAAACATTATAATTAATATTTAATTTTATCTTATTAAACTTGTAAAACTATATGTGACAAAAGATTACTATCTTTATATAATATAGCAAAACCAAAAAAGCTTATGTGGCATAATTTTAAAGCTTTTGGCTTATGTGGCATCATTTGAGAGTTTATCTCATAATAATGATTTTTTATTTAAAATATATATATATATATAATATATTATAATAAAACTAATTACATTTTTGGTCCCCTAATATTTTGGAGAATTTTGAAAAATTTAAAAGTATTTATACTTTTAACCCTCTACTACAAGGGGTGTACATGAGTCGGTTTATATTTGATAGGGTGTGAAAATGAAACTTATGGATAAAATTAATAATAATATACAATTAAAGACCTCAGTGTTTTATAAATATACATTACTTTTTTTATATGGATTTAAAAAAAAATAAACTACATCATAAAACTGAGCATTTTATTCTCTTTAATTTGAGTATAATATTGCTATACTAAAAATTTAATTTTTAAAAATATATTTCGTGTTTCGGTTTACCATGGTTTTGTTTCAAAACTTATTGGAACGTTCATAAATATCCTTAAAAGCATCACTTGAATGTTATGTCCCGAGCGTAGCGCGGGCACTAAACTAGTATAAGTATATAACAAATTGATTTATTAAACGTGTACGTTAATACCTGGATATTTACAAATCTAATATGATAATTTCACCAGCCACTACATGAAAAAAAAGTATGAGATAGGAGGAAGACATGGATGTGTTATGGTTGGTCTTATGAGTTAAAACATTTATCTAAGGACATCTATCTACACTACTCTTATATTAGACCAGTAAATTATAACACCTCTACGTTATGAGATTAGTATTTTAAGTCTGGTACTTTAAACATAAGTAATTTACCAATACACCGAACCATATGTAAACGAGAATATTCATTTACATGGCGATATGTGATTGCAAAATAATAGCTTTGATTGAAATATCCACATTCTGAAAAAAAAAAAGTTTGCAAATTATATGGTGATGAATTGAGAATTTGAGATCCATTCAACTTATTTTATAGAATAGTTTTTATTTTCGATAAAGGTTATTGGATTTAAACACATCCCTCTATTGATCATTGGCCGCTGTTATCTCTAAGTATCATTTTGAACAGTATAACTCTCAACTAAACACCTTGATGTCCATGTCACCAAAAGTTAACCAAACCACTAATGCCGTTATGTTTTTGTTGATTTGGCATGGTAATGTATCCTATCTCTTCTTATGTGGCATGCCATTCGGGTATAAATACCCCCTTTGTCGAATTACATAAACCCTAAGGAGATATCCACGTAAGCATGTGTAACGGTAACGAGCTCGTTGGTACAGATCCGGTGAAGAAGCTCTCGAATTGGATTAGTTTCGATGTATCTGGAAACAAGAGAAAAGGTATGTTGATGAATAATATTATAATTTATGAATCGTCAGAGAAGTTTTCGTAAGATCTGCATGGTGTAGATCTAACCATGGTGGTGCAACAAAGGAAGACGGTGGAGTCGTGGATAACGATTGAACCAGTGAGCGGCACATGTGATGAATGAAGGTTGATTAGATGTACAAATGATGATATATGGAAGAATCTAGAATAAGACAGTTGTCTAGGTTTCATATCGAACGGTTACGATGAGGTACTGTGGGTGAATCCGGCTTACTGGAGGATGCTAGATCTGGATTGTGACGGTGGAGCTTCGAAGAGTGAATGACCAACAAAAAGAGATAGGAAACGTTACCGTGTCAAATCACCAAAAAACATAACAACTTTAGTGGTTCGGTTAACTTTTGGTAATGTAGACACCAAAGTGTTTACTTAAGAGTTATGCCTAAGTGATACTTGGGATGATAACGGTCATTGACCAATAGTTAAGAGTATTTACATTCAATAACCCTTTCAATGATACATTACTTTTCTTTAAAAAAACAATCTCTTACTTTTTACAAGGCTATACAAATATTCATTTTCACATCAAAATCTTATTTTTCAAGTTAATAATAACCTAACATATAAATTTTTTAATACTAAAAAGGCAAAAGGAGACGAGTAAGCTTCCAATAAAAAATTTAATAATCTTTTAGATGCTAAATATACAAATATAATATATATATATATATATATATATATATATGTATAAACATGGCTCTTCCAACACACCAATAGCCGTCTTATACATGTCCCTAACCCCGAAAATCCGAAAGTATATGTACAAAATTGGTCTTCTAAATCATATATTCTAGAGTAAATTACAAAAAAGGTCCTTTAATTATATAGCAACTTGCAGATTTCATCCTTTATCTTCAATAACTACAATAAACGTCCTTTATGTTAAGGGTTTGTAACATATTAGGTCCTTTTAATCTAACAGTGTTAATTATTCTGTTAATTTTTTAAAATTACCCAAAATACCCTTCACACAAAAATAAAAATAATAACTTCAACTTCATCACTATTAATTAATAATCTTAATCCCCAATTCATCATCTTCCACCCCACCCTCACCGCACTATTGAATAACAATTAATAAGAACGATAATTAAAGTCTTCTCAAGTATCACAAAGAACTCAAATGGAAATAATCCATCTGAGCTTAGAACTACATAAATTAGGGGATATTTTTTTGCAAATGAGAAAGGTGGTTACATACAAATTTGATGAAAACCGAGAAAGAGATTTTGATTTGACCAAAACTAATTAGAAAATGATTTATACTTTTAACTAAAACCCAAATGGAAAAGTGAGATTAAGGTGAAAAACAAATGTAAATGGTAAATGTCTGCTTGAAACGAATGAATAAGAGGAAGATTGAAAGAAAAGTGGTGGATAAGGATAATTAAGCTAAGGGTAAACTCGTCATTTAACAATTCATTTAACAAAATATTTAACACCCGTTAGGTTAAAGGACCTAATATGTTACAAACCCTTAACATAAAGGATGTTTACTGTAATTATTAAAGATAAAGGATGAAACCTGTAAGTTGTTATATACTTAAAGGACCTTTTTTGTAATTTACTCTATATTCTAAATAAAGTTTTAGATGACATAATTTTTTTGTTTTTTTAAGGTAGCTACTTTTTTGTTTGAAGTCACAAAGTCACACGTTAAACTCTTTTTAATTTCACACTTATAAGTTATAACATCTTCTAAGATGATTTGAACCCTTATAACTTACAAAAGCCACCAGTGACACCTTAATAATTACTATTAGGCTACAATTCTTTTGGTTTTTACTTACAAAGTTTTAAATAACAATAAATAACTGTGACGCAATAATCTTTTACTAAATAACTCGTATCGATACTAGACGACATGTCATTCGAACGTCCTTTTCATCCGATATCTAAGAAAAGGTCATTCGTTGATTATAGCCAACTCGATATCTAGCTCACGTCGTTCGGATCTTAACGTGCGAGTTGCAACGATGAAAGTACCTATTATTATTAAACATCTACGTCGTTCGGGATGTTTAATCACACTGAATAGTTTCTATAACGAACTCAAGTTCATAAACAAACGCGAACCGTTATTTGTTCCTTGTATTAAAATCTATTTACTTTACTACTGTTTTAAAAAGTAAAGAACTTTATTAGAAAAACTAATAAGTTGATCAAGTTTATGAAAAATCTAATTTGACCCTAGAATGCATTCCGGTTTTGAATGTCAAGAAATTATACAAATGTAATCAGTAAATAATAAAAATAACATAACCGTTTCACATAAGTTTATGAATCATAACTAACGAAATTACCAGGTGCCAAAACAATAACTACTAGAATATAGCTTGTTTTGCTACAACATTTTGCCACAAGTTTGCTACAACACAATAAATGTCACAAGTTTGTAATAACACAATATTTGCCACAAGTTTCAATAAAATCTAACAAGCCTAATATTTCATACAAATTCTAACAAAGTAGCTAAAAGATCAAATATTCCCCTTAGATATTTTCATTTTTGTCCTCATTTGTATCTATATAACTAAGTCCCTTAAATTATCCGGTTAACTTCTTCATACATGATGAGAATACCCCAAATGATGCAAATAAACTCTAGTAATGCAAATAGCAAAAAAATACGTAGTATTAATTTTGATCATAAAGTTCGACGATACAGTTCTAATACTACCAGAATGAGGTCAATCGAAGTTCGTTTGATCGTCTTCCTACCTTTATAGATTCGAAGGACTTTTTAGTATAAACATCACCACCTCATCCACATATATGGATCAATTGCATAGTTTCTCCTCTAAACCAACCTTAATTACATATTTACCAACCTAAAAATTCAATTAAATGTTTTCGTTTTCAAACTCTCCTTAATTGCATATTTACTCAATCCAAAAATTCAATTTCATGTTTCTTCATCCAAGCGTTATTGGATTTAATCACCTCCAACTATTGGTTATTGGCCGCTGTCACCCTCAAGTATTACTTTGGCCAATATAACTCCCAACTAAACACTTTGGTGTCCGTATCACCAAAATTTAACAAAAAATTAACCAAAAGTTAACCGAAAGTGACTTGAATTGGTTAACTTTTGGTGATACGGTGTCCGTAACACCAAAAGCTAACCAAAAAATAATTAAAAGTTAACCAAAATGACTTGAATTGGTTGACTTTTGGTGATACGGACACCAAAGTGTTTAGTTGGGAGTTATATTGGCCAAAGTGATACTTGAAGGTGACAACGGCCAATAACCAATAGTTGAAGGTGATTAAATCCAATAACCCTTCTTATTTTGTAAATTTACCCATTTTGAGTTACTTTATTTAAATTAGTTTATATAATGATTGTTTTACACTTACTTTTACTAAAAACTTAATTTGCAAATTTAATCATTTTAATTTGCCTATTTGTCTCTGAAGCCAAACTCTTTCTTCATTTTTTGCGTTTATACTAAGATATTATATATATTTTTTTGTATTTCCTCATGTTTACGAGATTTTAAGGTAACAACAATCACATAAAGAATACGAGTGACAATCATCAAAATGAAACCACAAATACCATAATTTACTTTTTATGATTGTCACTCATATTTTTTGTAATTGTTATTATTCGAGTAGTTCGTGATTGATGAAAAAAATAACAAAAAATATCTTAGTAAAGTAATGATGCCAAAAAAGCAAAAAATCACAAGACTCGAGTAAAATCACACCATAAAATAGTTGTAATCAACTAAATATGTAATTTTTTAAGTTTTAGTATAATGTAAGAATAAATAGTCATATAAATTAATTTTAATAAAATAAATTGAAATGCGCAAATTTGCAAATTAAGAAGGTTTGGAGAGGGAAATCTGCAATCGAACTTTTAGGTTGGGTACATACGCAATCGAATTTCGTCCCATCGTGTTTGTTGTGGCACAATGATTGTCAAGTGACAACCAACACTATGGTTTCTCGGAGGAATGCCTAAACCAAACTCTAAAACCAGTGTGTGTGCGGTCAAGACAACATAGTTTGCCCGGATTGGAGCAACAGAGCTCTATTTGAGCAGTGGAGTGGTTTAACATTAAAAAAAATCATCGTTGTAAAAAAAGTATGAAGCAAAATAAAAATGAAAGGTTATATTTATAGTGTCTTTTAAGAGAGAATACTCAAAGATAGATGACTTTCAAAAAAAAAGTTTATACAGAAAAGATTAATGGATTTAGCTTTCATAATATTAAAAAAACTTTAAAATTTCACACAAGCATTATCTATTTTTATAGTTGTATTTTGTAACATACCCCATGGATCAACAATCACAAATAGTTGTATTAAGTTGTATGGTCTACCACTTGTTCTATGGGTCCAAATCATTGCAATTTGAGAACAGGTGAACCAACTTTTTTTTACCCAAATTTATAGGTCCGTTAACAAATACTTCGTATCACAAAAATACATGTATGATTTTAACCAATATCATAACGTCATAAAACGCATTTTATAAGTTTACAAGGGTCATACAATAATATAATTCTAGAAAAAAAACAATTATATAAACTTATATAAGTGTTATTATTATTCTCCGGTTTAGAAACTCAAAGCTGAAAAAAAAATTAACCACCAACGAACTATCATCATGACTCGTAAGTAATCCAAATTATAGTTAAAAAAACCGGCAAACTTTCATTTTCCCCTCCATACACAAAACCCTAAACGGAGAGAAATCCCGAGCCGGTGATCTACACAAAAGTCGCCGGAATCTAAATCCCGGCCATCAAAATTGACGATCATTTGAACAAATTCAACAGATGCAACTCTCTTCCTTCTTCTTCTTCAACAACAAAACTATAATCTCCATCCAAACACGTTGTCGTCACAGACGAATCTTCAGAATTCATCGACGGACTTCCTTGCCGTCGTTTCTCCGGCAAGTTCTTCATCGCCGGAAAACTCTGATTCAGATCAAGTTCATGTGGTTCAACTGTTCGTCGACGCTTCTGCACCTTCGATCGTTGTTGTGTGACTGGATCTGAAGACTCACCGAGTTTTGACATCATCGGAAAACCTTCAATTAGCTCCGGGATCGGCCGTAATGTACCGCCTCGAAGAACTGTATCCACCGATGCTTGACACACGTTCCAGTTCCCTGTCCATAACAATCCCACCGCACCTGTCACCGGATTCACCGTCCGTCCGGCAGCTTCATATAATAACGATTGAAAAAGTGCTGCACATACAATAATTTTAATCAAAAATCAGTTACAAAAATATAATTTTACTTATTTTTTAAACTATCTACCTATTCAAATCCCAGGTCTAGCTTTAGTTCAAACCGGTGTCAGATCTAGAACCAAATATCAGGTATCATGTGAAAAAAATTTCGCTTAAGGAATCATAAATTTTGTTCACGTATTACTTAAAACTGTAAGAAAAAATGATATCCTGAGTGAAAATGGTACTTCATAACGAAAGTTGAAGATACCGTGTTTTTCATAGGTCCATCCTTTGTTCAAGCCTCCTCAACTCCTCTAGAGACGGCTTGCTTATCCAAAGCACCGCCTCAGCGTAAAAGACTGGAGTTGAGGAGGCTTGAAAAAAACCCAAAGGACCAAGGATTTGAACCGAGACATGTATGTATATAAGGCAACATGGAATTGAGTTAATTTAAAAGTAGGGAGTGAGGTGATTGAATTACATGGACGTTGATTTGGGGGTACGGCGGAGATGAAGGACATAAGTCCGGCACGGCCAAAGAACTTGGCGACGAAGACGGTGGCGTGACCTTGAGCTTGAGGAGTATCAATCCACTGCAAACAAGGACGAAGGATGCAGTTATCACTGCAACCTTTTCGAAGCACTCTGCAACCATTGCAACTCATGTTAAGTCAAATATTGGATTGGATTGGATTTGGGTTTAGTTGTGGTGATGGAGGCGGAGAAATGAAACCGAGGGTGAAAGGGGATTTGTAGAGGAGAGAGGTGGGGTTAAGTTGTTAACTATGGTTGAGTTAAAGAGTGAGTGGGTGAGTGGTTGATTCCAAAGTATTGGGCGAGAGCGGCTCCGTGTTTTCGCGGATTTATCTATGGTTTCAGCTTTTTTATTTTTAGACAAATGTGATTGGATGATGCTTTGATGCTCTTTTACTTTCAGATCAACATGGTATCCAAAGAAATTTAATATTTATATCCATTTCTTTTCTTTTTCCCTATTTAATTATTGACAGTTTTATATACTTCTTTTTTTTGAACAGTGAAATTCATTCAAACAAACAACCGGAGCAAGAAGCTCCACAATACAAGAGAAAACATGTTATACATCCATGTTACACCATTCATTCCATCCTAACGAGCTAAAAGGAATTGATCTGTGCTTGATCCATGAGTAACCTAGAGATTTGATGTCTTAAAAGAGCTTTGCTAAATTGAGGTCTTTGTTATCAAACGTTTTCTCGTTTCTTGTCTTCCATATGGTCCAACATGATGTTAGGATAATGGCTTGAACAAGTTTCTGCTTTCTTTTAGAAGCGTTGATTGCTTTATGAAATTCTAGGATGTTTTTGATAGTAAAAGCAAAAATGGGTTGAATCTTGCACCAAGAGGAGATGTAGTGCCATACCATATTTGCGACATAGCATGAGACAAGAAGGTGATCAGCGTTTTCTTCGTAGTCTCCACACAATGGGCAAAGATGTGAGTCAAGGTGAATGCCCCTAATCCGTAGAGCAGATCTCGTAGCAATTCTCTCTTTTTCTGCTCTCCAAGCAAAGATATTCGCTTTTAAGGGAACCCAACTATTCCATTGAAACGTGAAGTTGTTGGTGATGGTTGGATTGTTTAATAGTCTTCGCATGGAGGCGACTGTGAACTTTCCAGATGGGTCTTTTGTCCATTGCCATCTATCTTCATTATTTGAGAGGTGCACATGAGCCAGCAGATTTTGACAATCATGAAACTGTTGGATTTCGTTAAGGTGAAGGGGTTGCCTTCTCCATCTCCAAGACCAGTTAGATTGAGAGCCCTGCAAAACAACACAATGACAAACAAAGACGGACTTACTGGATTCGAGAAGGAAGAGGTCTGGGAAGAGATCTTTGAGCGGTTTGTCGGACACCCAAGCATCAAGCCAGAAACGAATAGAAGCGCCCGAACCGAGGTGGCCCTTTATGAGTTGTTCCATGTTTAGATTAGTTTGAGCCAAAGCATTCCCCATGTTTGCAATTGTTTTCCAAACTCCAGTGAGATGTTTTTTATGTGGAAGGATAGACCGACTTCTTGGAGAGTTATGAATGGAGAGAATGAGCCTTCGCCATAGACGGTTTTCTTCGATTTTGAATCGCCACCACCATTTGGATAAGAGGGTTGTATTTGCATCTTTGAGAGGGGTGAGACCCAACCCCCCTTCAGCTTTCGGCTTTGTAACTAAGTCCCAAGACACCCAATTGATGTTGTTGGAGTTTTCGTTACTGCCCCATAGGAACTTTCTCCTTTTGCTTTCGAGGATATCGATAATCTTTTGAGGGGCTTTGTAGAGGGAGAAGTAATACTTCTACCTACCAATTTATATACAATCATTTGCTTAGAGGTTTTTGATAATTTTTGAATTAGTAAAGAGTAATTGTTGATTAAGTGTTGAACTAGTAAGATGTCTGAACTATTCAGACTTAATATAATACATATTCATTTAGCAACAAATGTCTGACAGAATCAGACATCTACTTACGAAATAATCAGTCTAAATAAATTACCTCAGACCGATTTAGACATCTGACATGTTAAGAGCTCAAACAAATAGACATTTAATAACTTGGGTTAGTGGTAAATGTGTATGATCCTCACCTGCCCCTTTTTTGGTCTTGGTTCGTTTTTTTCTTGTCGCCAGCCTGTTCAACTCCTCATTCAGAGTTAAACAAACAGGGCCTTAGTAACCATACACCAATTTTATTCTTTTCTTTTCTCTTAGATCCTTTATTTTTAATAACTTTCAAAATGAAACTTAAAAAAGAAATGCTAGCGTTGCTAACATTGCTAGTGACTTATTTGTTTTTGTTTGCTGTTGAAGTGTTGTAGGACTTGTATATGTATAACATATTATTAACATGTCACTATAGGATCCTAAAAAAATGTGGTAGCCTAGTTTGTTTATTTGTATATGTGATGGCGTTCTTAAAATGACTCAAGGTCACATGGAGGAGCTTTCATGACTTGAGTATTACTTAACATATTTAGTGTATGCTTCTCGCACATCCGTCTCTTGTTGGCCTAAGTTTTTCTTCAACCATATGCTCTATCTGATAGTTCTTGTATTCCCCTTGATCCGATTACAATGAGAATGGGATACATTTATAGCGGCTAATACCATAACTACCATTCTATATTAAAGGAGAGTTAATATATCATACTTTGTTAGGACTGTTTAAAACCAATATACATTCTTCCTCGTATAACATTGATATAATGATATTAAGCGTAAAAAGACAACTATGTGTGGCACACTATGACACCTCACTATTAGTGTGAGCATGAAGGGTTTTCGTCGTGACTATGCTCTTGAGCGTTGAGTACCGCTAATCCTATTGATTGTGAGGATGTTAAAACCCACTTTAATTGATTAAAGGTATAATGGTTTTAAACAGTCTAACTTTTACCGTTTGGTTTCTACCGTTCCCAACTATCAAATTGGCTAGTAATAGTCCCAACTTTTAATACTTTGGCAACCAACAAGCCGTCGTTAATTTTTTTTTAACCCCGTTAAGTTTTTTTTTTCGAGTTCAAGACCGATGTTTTAGGGCTTTTGATCGGAAGGAGAATACTAGTTGATTGATGTAAAAGTTACCTCGTAATGACGCTCCAAACGACGAAACTGTACTTCAATCGAATGTAAAAATTTTGTCGTTCAGAGCGTTGTTTCGAGATAACCTTTACAGCAATCGACTCGTATTCTCCTTCCGATAAAAAGTCCTAAAACATTGGTTTTGAACTCGAAAAAAACTTAACAACGTTAAAAAAAATATTAACGATGGCCTGTTAGTTGCCAAAGTGATAAAATTTGGAACCATTATTAGCCAATTTGATAGTTGAGACCAGTAGAAACGAAAAATGTGAAAGTTTGGACCGTTTAAACCAATGCGCCTTGATTAAATTCTTCATATCATTACACCCCGATAGACCATAGTAAGTAGGGCCGACTCAACAATATTTGTGGGTAAAATTAGGGTTTCAGGCCCCTACATATATATGGCCCCATTTTTCCGATTGAATGGGCCTCAAAATCTTAGACCTTAATTAAGAAAGGCATGAGCTTAACTCAAAAATCTCAAATCTTAAAGACTATTTTCGTTCTTGTCAAGGGCGGTAGGAAGATTGAGCGATTTTTGCGAAATACAAAAAGTTGAGGATCCTAGCCATGAGGGATTCCATGTCTTGCGACAGTTACGGGCTTAACAAGGCAACACCTCTGTTCAAATGATAAGTTTGTTAATTATGATTTCCATGTTCACAAATCTTTTCACTCAATTTTGTTCACAAATCAGAACGACGCCTGCAATTTCTACATTATTAAGCAGTTTTAAAACTATGTTGTTTCTATTCACAAATCACAACATTCAACATGGTATTTAATCATTTACGAAGACTTGTAGGTTGTAACTAGTTGATGTTCTGCAATCTTGCTACTCAGCTTTGAGGTTAGTGTTTCTAGATCGAGTACTAGGAATCTAAGGTTGTTTGTTGATTATTTGCTACAAATATGATGTCGTACAAACCAAAACTATGACTAGGATGCTGGATCATTTGCCGTTGGTTTAATTTTCAAATCTCAATAACAGTCGGTTATTGATTTTAGTGACTTGGTTAAGCTCTCAAGTATAATTCAAGTTGGTTAGTCATAATTTGATTAAGATCCGAGTACATCTAGGCAATAACTTAAATGAGGCTATTCAATCTCTAGCTTATGCATTAAACAAAGTATGTTAAAGTACTAATGACTTCTGCTACATAATTAATTAGGATTGAATACTATCCTATGAGGTACTCGATTTGTGAAATAGGCTATTTGTTTTATGAATTAGGCTATTGATATAACAATTAACGTTACTCTACATATAAACAAAAGTATATGAAAAGGCCCCATGTTATAATATTTGATTTTGGCCCCAGAAAACTTTGAGACGACCCTGATAATTACGTATGATCAAAATTAGTACTTATATGGTGTCCATGTGACATAATTTATAACCTTCCTAATAAGGAAGGTCGGTTATCTTGTGGCCACTCACGTGGTGACACGTGGTCCAACCACGTGTTGTCCTATTTTTTTTTACTTTTACGTATTTACGGTTTTAGTCATCGACTTTTAATAATTGACACTTTAGCCCCTGATGAGTTTTCGACTTTGTTCTCTTGCTCTATTTGACATATAATACTACTTCAACATTCCGAATTTAACTGGGTACCTTTTTGACTTCTAATTTTCAAATTTCCTTGCCTTTTAATGTGTGACATATTACGGCATGGTGTCGTGACATACGTGACCTGATACTTTTTTATCAACGCAGTGATAAAGTTACATACGCAAGACCCGAACGTCTGACCCGACCGCTGCAACACACAACCCGGTCTAATATCTAGTTGTATACTCAATTACAATACCATTACATGTAACCAAACAAATAGATTCTTATACATTTAATGACATGTCGACATACCAACTACAACTTATGTGTAGTCCCCACTTCCCATGCGAAGAATACAATCCATATACACGTCATGTTTCTTTTAGAAGCTCATTTTCCATTGCAACTTTTTATTTATTTGTTTATTTTTTATTTATTATAAACTTTAATCATATTAAATTAGAAACTTTATTAATAGTATTTTATGTGTGTTATGATGTGATGTAGACTATTCTTTTTCTTTGATGAGGTGATGACATGTGATGCATGACTATTAGTTTGGTTTAATGAGATGAAAGTTAGCTTTATTTTTTTTATTTGAGATATTTTATGTAATGAAATAACGTTTTGGTAAATTGATCCGTCTCGATGGTTTAAATGTGTAAGTTTATATTTTTGGCGTTAAATAACATTTGTTTTTTTATAAATTTTAACTGTATATTGTTTTAAAAGTTATAACGAAATTTTTTTAATTTAAACCATTAATAAACAATGTACAAACGACTTCGTTAAATTTAAAAGAAATCTAACAAAATCCATTTTGAGGGTCCCTCTTATGGGATTTTTACATATCTAATTTCCAATCCTACCCTACCACTGTGTGGTTTCCAGCCATTTCTATTTAGTTTGCTTTCATAAGATCTACAATGAAGATATTGATAACCACGTGTCCCTCTCTCATTTGTTATTTCCTCACTAATCTTTCTTCTTACAGCTACACAAAAATACATGCCATTTTCAAGGGCATTAACGCAATTTCATTTTCTAAGTACAGGACACCATTACATCAAACCACATTTACAAGTGCGGTTGTAGCTCCTAAGTCATTTTTCTTTCGTTCTTTATCATCATTTGATGATGACCCGTGAATATCCCAAACTTAAAAAAAACAAAATTATGACCCGAATAAGAGTTTAATAAAGTTTATCCGGTGTTTTAGGGAATAAATTCAAAACATTAGAACAATATATTTAAAATTTTATAATATGTTATATGACTTGTATATCTGTTGTGTATTTAGTGAATAAAAAACATAGAAGATGCACAAAGAATTGTCATATATGTACGTATGTATGCAGTGATGTATAAAAACATATCGGCACTACGTACCGACAAAAGCTAAAAATGTACACACATAGACATCAACCAATTTTATAGTGAGACTATATTGATATATAGTTAGATGGTCCATCTACATCAATTCTCCTTGGTTTTTCACCATACATACAATGAATTGAAAGGTTATATGACTTGGGACATCATGGCAGGCAAGACTTTAATTTCCTAATTGAAAATAAAGACAAAAATAATATCTCCTCCAAGATATGCCTTCTTTCTCTCACATAAGTTCACTAAACAATATTAGAAACCGCTAGGCTAGACCATTTATCATCAAATGGCTCAACATGACAAGAAACCAAGCCCTCGTTCACAATCTACCCGTGTTGGGTTCGGCTCATAAACGTTTTCTAGGTTGTGATGGTTGTATCATTCAAGAATACACCCTGACATCAAATATGTTAACTCGTTTGTTATGAGTCTATAAATATTCTTTCTGACATACTTGATTATCCTCTTTCATGTTTAAAGAATAATACACTTCACACAAATACTAACTCGTCGTTAAATTAAAAAATAAATAAATAACCCATCGTTAAATAAATAAATATTAGATATTTTTTCTTTATGCTTACAGTTTCAATAAATGCAATAGAAAACAAACATTTATTTTTCTGTTGTAATATGAATTTAAACGAATCAATGTTCGGTGAACTGTTCGGCAGAAAGTTTGCTTAGGTCCGTTTGTTAAGTAAACAAACAAACAAACACGAACAATAAATTTTGTTCGTTAAGATAAACAAACGAACATGAACAGAGTTCATTTGTGTTCGTGAATGTTCGTTTATTTTTGGATAACTATTGTTAATTTGTTATGCTAACTTGCTAAGTACTTTAGCATGTAATATATCTTATTTTTATAATACAAAGGATTTTTTGTACTTTTAAATTTTTTTTATGTTTGTTTGGACTCATTTACAAATTTAACTAAGAGAGTTTAAACATAGAAATTTTAAATTTCTTACCAAATGATGTTCATGAACCATTCATTAGTTCGCTAAGAACTTAACAATTAATAGCGTGTATACGGTACGGTATATCTGCATCATCATACATATACCATACCAACCCTTATCTAATTACATGTTCGAATGCTGGACGGAACCATAACATGACTCACAAAAAGATAGGGCGTAAATAACAAGTAATACATAAACTGGTTAACCACCATATAATCTTTCCAAACCATAGCTAAACACATAACCCAAAATAGCCTAGTGCATCAATGACACTAAAGGTCAAAGATTAAACGCATTAATAAGTCTTCTTTGATTCGTTTACGAGTCTCAGTTAGAAATGAGTATGTGTTGTTGATTACTTGATTATAACACCGTTTGATCATAGATGCCTTCGCTGCAATTCCTCATCATCCCTAAATTTCATCCCTCACTTATGGTTTAGCGGCAAGATAATTTGGGTTCTTCAACACTAGGGTTACTTTTGGTGGATTTTGACAATGAAGCAAGTCCCGGGCTACCATCCGGCTTCGTGTCTAATCCTAAGGGTTTTACGTGGTATGGTTAAAGGTTCCTGCCCGGTTTTTCTCTGGAATAGTTGGTTGACGAGTTTCGACTCCGATCAACTTGACCCGAAAAGAGGGTTATGGCGAGCCTCCGCTGCATACGCAGTGATGTGAGAGGCCAATGCTGACGAAAAACACCCTTTGACGTTAAAGACGGAGTTTCAATTTCGGTCTTGCACCTATTAGGGCTTCGGTCATAGGCCGCTGCACCAACCGCCTTTCCAAAAAAAAAATTCCCCTTCACTCCATGTACAACCCTTTCCTCCGTCGCATCGCCACCGTCGCACCACAGTAAACACCTCCGGCCGACGTTCACTCTCCACGAAACCCTGGTTCAAAAGGTCGGAAAAGCTATTCGCCGTTGTGGCGCTCCGTCCAAAGCTAGGGTTTATGCCGATGTTAATGTTATTCGACCTAATGACTATTCAAACTACGAATCATTGACCGTTCAATGGGGGGTTAGGTTTCTCATATCTAATGCATTTTTAATATCGTTGTTCTGATTTTGGTTATTTTACAGAGAACAGGACAATTATGAGGTTGTGAGGGAGAAATACAGTGAGGTTTTTGAGGGATTTTATTGTACAACTGACGAGAAATGAGTTATTAAGATACTAAAGCCTGTTATGAAGAAGAAGAAGGTTAGGTTATTTGTTTACTCACTCACTCACTGTATGATTTTATTTCCAGTTAACTACTTTTTACACATTTATAATGAAGAACATACGTGAAGTTATCAGATTTTGAGCATGTAGTTTGGTTTTGCTTGCTTAGGTTTCAGCTGATTGTTGGAGCTGAAGATGAATATAGCTTGGCATTAATGTAAGGATTTTCTTGTATAGTTACTAAACCTCATTGTAGAAGTCACTCTGGGTTGCTAACTAAGAAAAAGACGTTGGCGTTTTGAATAAAAAATAGGCACATATGCTGAAGTTGTTCGTTAATCGTTATGTTTAAGTAATTTATACCCGAAAAGGTAAATATGTTTATGCATCCAACCCCTACTGGGTTATTTTGAGTGTTGCAAGTTTTGTGGTGCATGACATTGCTGGTAACTGGTAAGTGGTAAGCATATCATATCAGTGTATGGCTTAGTTGGTTGGTCGAGTGGATACCCCTTTGTTTGGTTTTGGGATTTGTGAAGCTTAAAGTTTCTGGCAACGTTAAGAATTGATGGTGTTTTTGGGACTCCTGAATAGAGCTTAGCGATTAAAGGGAAGGGAGAATTATTTCAAGACACAATTTCTAATATTTTTGGCAACTCTACATGCATGTGCGATGTCATTTGGTCCTACAGGTTTGCGAGTAGGACATTTTGAACATCTTGAAAGTTGAAACAAACGCCCTTTGTTTGGTACCATCAAACTTCAAATGATGCTTAGTGATACTTGCAATATTGGCATTCTATTTGCTTCCACTATAGAAAAAACAGCAATCAAGTTACCTTTTTTTTTGTCTTTTCATATTGCAGTGTTTAATAAACTTGCATATTGTTTCATCATCGAATTGACGATTCATATGTTATTGCATGCAGATCAAGAGGGAGATCAAAGTTCTACTGAACCTTTGTGGCGGGCCAAATATTGTAACTTTTAAAGGTAAGCATTTCAAGAACTTATTTACTTCTCCCAGAAGTCAACAAATTGTTCTTAGAGTTTATGCTGATTGTTTGGGTTTTTTAGCTGGGCTTTTTAATTAATTTTCTTTTGGTTCTATTTCTAAACAAGTTTCCTTTTGTATTAAATTATGACTCTTCGTGTTTATCATCTATATGTTTCTAATATACCTTGTATTGATTGTGTTTACGCTTTAGATTATTGTCACTCTCAAGGAATCATGCATCGAGATGTGAAGCCTCAAAATGTGATGATTGATCATGAATAGCGCAAGCTTCGCCTTATAGATTGGGGACTTGCAGAGTTCTATCATCGCGGGACAGAATATAATGTTCGTGCAGCATCTAGGTTTGTAGATTTCCCCTTTATTGGATTGAATAATTATTAGAGTTCAAAATTTTCAATCGTTACTTTAAATCATCTCTATACTTATTAATATTCTTTTCGAATGCACAGATATTACAAAGGTCCTGAAATCCTTGTGGGCTTGCAAGATTATGATTACTCATTACTCATTAGATTTATGGAGCCTTGGTTGTATGTTTGCTGGAATGGTGATTATATCTTATCAATTTTATTCAATGATATCTTCTGAATTCATTACACTGAGTATCCGTTGATGCTTGCTTTATGAGCACTGTAGCTTGACCTCTCACTACATTTCTTATAAAAATGTGTCTTTGTTTTAATGTTTTTGTGAAACGGTTGTGCTGGACAGATATTTCGCATGGAGCATTTTTTTACGGGCGTGACAATTATGATCAGCTAGTCAAAATTGCTAAGGTATGCATGTTCTTGTTTATAATCGTGCTGTTCATGTGTGATGACTGCTCGTTATGTGAATTTGAATGTTCTTATTATAAATATCTGCAATCATGGAATATGACGTGTATTATTTGACAGGGTGTTAGGGACAGATGAGTTAAATACTTATCTTCAACGGTATCACTTAGAGCTAGATCCATATCTAGTTGCGCTTGTTGGGAGGTTTAATGTATGCTAAATCCCACGACAAAGCTTATAATTTCATTTATTAAATATCAAATTTGTCTATTGATGCAGGCATAGCAAGAAACCTTGGACAATATTCATTAATTCTGATAACCAACACTTATCTGTTGTTACCTAGGTAAATAAAGATCTTTTGGCACACATGACAAAACATAATCAACAATTGTCTTTTTCATGCTAATGCTTTATACACACGCTTGTCTGTCTACTAGGCGATTGACTTTGTTGACAAGCTGCTTCGGTATGATCATCAAGAAAGTCCACTGCTAAAGAAGCAATGGTAAGTTTGTTTCCTTTTTACATACTATTTATCCATCGACTCATTGAGCTATGTTCAAAACATCGTCGGTTCATTGGCTGGAGGGTTATAATAATATTGTTGTGGTGGTTAAACCGCAGGCACACCCATACTTTTACCCAATATGAAATGCAGAAAGCAGCAGGACCCCTACGTAGTGGTGAAGAATGTAAAGCAATCGGCACCTCTTCTCCCTGTATGTCGTGACTCGATTGTTAATCTCTTACTTTTTTTAAAAATTTCGTTTTATGCTGTTTTCTTTTACATGAGAAAACATGCTAGTATTTGTAGAACAGTACTTTGTTTATAATTTTCTGTTGAAAGATAAAATGTTTTCGTTTATTTACAATTTGTTTGTGGCAAGTTGGTTATCAATCTCCAACAAGTCTAAAAAATGAAAAACAATGCTAAGAATTAAAGTTAACAAATCAACAAGGATATAAAGTCTCAATGATGAAGTGAAGTTGGTAATGATATATTAAAGAGCAAACCTAATTCAGTCCAAGTGTTTCACAAAATGCCCCTTCATTAAACCAAAGTTTTTTTTAAAAAGAACTTGGCAAAGTACTGTGTTTCCTTGGTGGTGAATTAAAAAAAAGGGGCGTTGGGGTTGGTTGCGTTGGGATGAGCCACCAATGTTGGAAGAACTGTCTCGGCCGCATTATGAAAATCGCCTCTAGTTGACGGTTTCAGGTGCCTGGGATATTTTTCTTGATGATTCAATTTGCAAGATTGAGTAGAGAGAGTTTTGTGGCTATGGGTTTTTTTTTTCAGTTAAATTCTTTTATTTAAAAACCAAAACACAGCCAATTTGGCATGGGGCCCACTTTTCCAACGTTCAAAAAATGGTAACATTTATCAGTGTGTAAATCATTGAGATGCCCCTAATTCATCCCTGACATTCTGCCGTAGGTGGTGGGACCGTGTGCCTGGTGGGTCTGACTCGATGCTGCTCCCACCCGAGTCCACTCCGTCTCCTCTAATGCTCGCATATATGTTTTGATGGTGGGAAAGAAAGGACTGAAATTAACTGGAAAATGCAGGTTTTCATTGAGGAATAATGACGCTTAAGAACATGCATCAAGTTTGCAATTATTAAGCCCAAAAAAACGATGAATCCAATTATCCAGAAAAAAAAATCAACATCTTTAATTGTTATCATCAAAAAACATACTCCCTCCGTCCCATTAGAAGTGTCCTAGTTTGAAAAACACAAAGTTTTAGGCACATTAAATGATAGGTATTTTTGCTTGTCATTTGACAATAATACCCTTGACAATAAATATTATTGTGGGTCCATCATATTGTTTGTTTTATGTTATTAAGGGCAAATTTGAAAGTTTACCAATAAATTTTAAAAGTGGACACTTTAAATGGGACAACTAAAAAAGGCAATATGGACACTTCTAATGGGACGGAGGGAGTAGTTATTATCATTATTTTTTATTTATGATAAAGCTCAATTCTAGTTTTACAAAGTTATGCTACCTCTGCACTATCATTAGGCAATAAATAGATAAACGCATGTTCATGGCTAAAGCTATATCATGACAATCTCAGGTGACAACCAATAAGCACATGGAACTGATGACAATATTATGTGTTTTTCGTCAGGGTAGCTAAATCAAAATCATACCTCTTCTTTGCCTAGTTAAGTTGTATGCAGTGCTAATCAGGTTAAATAAACTAAAAATTGAACCAAATATGTTATATGTATACATTATGAGGCTAAGAGACTGCAAAAAAGCCAAAACACCATTGTTGCCTGTCATTTTCAGTCACAATTTTTGCAAAGAATTTTTTTTCAATATAACGTATGCAAGTGTGGTTCAAAATCTTTATCCAGTTTACTTAACTTCAAGTTTCTATTTTCATTATTTTAAAGGTTAAGCAAAAGAGTCAAGATCATGTTAATTGTTTGATTGTTTCTAATCTTTAATCAAGTTTCGAATTTTGACTTTGTCTTTTATAATTTCACTTTTGACCATCCGCAGCTAATAGTTCGAACTTTACAAATTCTAGTCACCGTCTCATCTTTTTAATTAAGTTTATTTAACTCCATTAATTTTTTTTATGACGTGGGATGGTATTTTTTTTTAATCCAGCCCTACTTCAATCGATACCCGCAAACCATCGAACTTTGAAGTCCTCCAACCCTAAAGTTTTTATCCCACATCGTTTCCGAGGAAACATCGATTGAGTTACACCGAATTTTTTAAAAAGTAACTGTTATTTGTCATGTTAGCTTGTCAATTTGTTATGTCAACAACCATGCCAAAAAATTAACAGGTTTAAGTAAATTTAGTGGTGAGGTCATTGGTGAAATATAACAATGTTTTGAAAACCGTACCGGACACTGAACCGGTATTGTAGTTTTACTGGTTGGTCTGGTCCGATCGGGGTTGAACCGGGGTGGATGAAATATGTATTTATCAAAGTAATACCATAAGAACTCTAAATTAAACACAAAATAAGTTCAATAATATTAAGTTATACCACAAAAGTAATAATTGAAACAAGTTATAACGTTAAGAATCACCAAAAAGTCATAATTTAAACAAGTTTTAACGTCAAAATAAAAGTAGCTCATCATCTTCATCACTTAAAACATCATATTGACTTTCATTACAAAAAAACACAAAAATAAATAGATGTAACATAAAATCCAAGAAAATCAAACATAAAAATATATATCTTAATACTAACACGGTTTAATTACGGTCCGATTCTGGTCCGACCGGACATGTTCGAGCAGTTCAATCCAGTTCATAAGCACATATCAAACCGTGTCTAATTAAACCGGAATTCTTAAAAAAAAAGGTCCAACCGCGATCAGACTGCTCGGACCGGTTGGTTTAATAACATTGAAAAATAACATTAGCCGTTAATGAATAGTGAAAATTTAGGATTGTTTAAGTTTACTTGTTTTCAAAAAAGTTTTAACATCGTCATAGTCTCACAGAGCAGAACCGCATGAATTTGCAAATTTTGCGATGGTGGATTGTTTGATATTTGAGAAGTGGGCTTTAGTTTGTTCATGTCAAATTAAGATATTGGGCTATTTTAAAAATCTGATTTGAGCTTTTAAGTTTTAACTAACACAGTTATTTAAATTTTCGTAGAACTTTTTAAGTGCATTTTAAATTAAAACTAGATTTAAGACGGGTCGCATGATGAATCGGTTGGGTCATGTGATCGGGTCTAGTGTATGTGACTTCGGCATATGCGTTGATAAAAAAAAGTTTGATGTTTTGTATGTCACGGTGCAAAGCCGTAGTATGCCACATATTAAAAGACAAAAAATATCAAAACGATAACCAAGTCAAATCCGGAGGGTTAAAGTCGTACGTATGTCAAAGTAGAGTAAAATGTCAAAGTCAGAAACTGACTAAGTCATTATGGGCCAAAATGATTATTAGTCAATGTCGGAAATTAAAATCATAAATATATCAAAGTAAAAAAACAAATGCTGAAATTCAGCTAGTGGCAAACTTGTAATTAACATGAAGTTAATACAAGTTTGCAAGGTTATAAACGACATTTCAAATAGTAATACATAATACATATAATTAAAGTTATACAACTTATTTGTCAAAAACCCAATGTCATAACCTTTTTCAATAAAATAATGGTAAACAATATATGGTGTCGATTGTAAAAAATGGGTGTCGCTTAGAATGTGGGTATTATACATTTGAATTAGAACAGAAAAAGATTAGTGTCGATTGAACCCCCAAGTAGGTCTCATATCACTGTAAAGAAGAGCATTTTGAGGGTTAACATGAGAAAACCAGTAAACCTACCCGGACAAACACTCAAAATACACAAAAACAAAATGATTCTCGGCTCTCATTTTTCATCTTGTTCACTCTTGGTCTTAGGTTGGTTTTATATTCGAGTTGGTCAGGTACTTAACCCATAATCATCCTAGAAAGAGAAATTTTTGTAATGCCTACCGTAACTAGCATTGTGACCTGGGCACACGTGGCAACCGAGTTTTAGTATACGAGTTTTTTTTTAATTTTGACACGTGTTGTGCGTTGTAACAACAATGTCACATTAGTATTTTTTTTTCCAATTGTTTGTTTGTTATGTTAAGAACATTACCGTGTAGTGCATGTGCGATATGTGATGAAACTTTGGTTTCATACATATCGGTGTAAACATAACTGACAAACATGTTAAAGTGGTTAGTAAAAAAGAAAAAAATAATCAAAAGCAAAGAGAATGTTAATAACAAAAATTCAACTTGCCCAGTCACTTGTTTAACCCTTCAACGACAATATATTATGTTGACAAAACTTTTGGAAAATTAAAATAAAAAGAAAAAAAATCAAAAACGAATTGTCCAATCACTTAGCGTCACATGGCGGGTTATAATCTTCTACCATCGACCTTTCACTTTAGTATTTATTATAAGGAAAATATTTCGTTACTCGATCTTCACTATTTAATTTCTATGTTTTTTTAGTTGGGTCATACACAAATTAAAGACACTTGTATAATCTTGTAAGTATAAAAATCTAGGATCCTGTTTCAACTTTTCCTAAAAATATTTGTTTTAGTTTTTACCTATTTCACCACCTCAAATTATAAACAAAGTAGGTTAACACCCACGTATTCACGCGGATGAAACGGTAAAATGGAAATATAATATGTTTAATTTTTGATAAGTAAAATAAAAAATATGCAAGTTCTTGTAACATTTATTTAAAATTAACATAATTTAAACTTGTAACATTTATTTAAAATTAACATAATTTTAACTCTTAAACAGTTAAAAAAAGTGTAAGCCACGGATGAAATGATAAAAAAATAAAATTAATAGAAGTTTATATTCAAAATAGTTAAAATAAAACAAAGATTCTGATATTTTAATTATTTTGCTCAAAACATGGAAGGATCATATAAACAATATAATAGTCATCAATTACACTTAAATGATGAGGATGAATATGGTGGTGACAAGTGGCATTGTGTGAAGGCAATGCTTAGCAATTTATTAGAAGATGAGATTAATTTAAGTATTTGCTTAAACAAAAATTGTCATCTAACATGTATTAGCTTATGTTGAGTTTTGTTTTTTAAAGTGAAGTTTAGAGTGGATTATTTTTTTCTAGAACTTTGGAGTAGCTATGGAATGAATTGAGAAATTTTTAATTAACAAATAAAAAGAAATGTGAAAAGGATAAATGAGGAGCGTTTGGTGGTGAGTATGTGTGACCCATATTAACACGTGAAAACGCTCCCTACTAATCATCTATTTCCTGCTCACGTGCTTAGTAAAATCATATATTCATTCTCATTTAATATCTTTTTATTTATCCCTTATATATAAATAGTATACATGTATATATTATGTATCTTCATTCGTAAAATAGTCCCGTTCTAAAGTGACGTATTCCTCAACCAAACGACATGTGAGTTTTAATTCTACAAATGACATATGTGGTGATTTTAGTTAGAGTAAACTGCAGTTTTGGTACTTGTGTTTTAATCCTGAACACTAACTTCATCCAGTTTTCCGTTAAGTTATTCACACGCGCCCCACATTTGAGGGGTAAAAATGTCATTTCTCTCCCTCTTTTATCTACGTCATCATGTAGGTTAACATTTTTATTCAGTCACATGTCAAAAAGAGTGATAGAAATGACATTTTTACTCCGTATGTGAGGGAGATTTAACGGAAAATTGGATGAAGTTAGTGTTCGGGACCATTTCCGTTAGAAAATAAAAACACAGGGACCAAAACTGTTAAGGTGAGACTGAAACTGTTAATGATATCAAAACATAAGGACCTAAACTGCAGTTTACTCTTTTAGTTGTTAAAAAAACAAAGATCGGGTTAACTATATATGTATCAATCATATATTTAATAGAGGTTATTGTATTTAATCATCTCCAACTATAGGTTATTGGCCGCTGTCACCTTCAAGTATCACTTGGCCAATATAACTCCCAACTAAACACTTTGGTGTCCGTACACCAAAAGTTAACACAAAATTAACCAAAAGTTAACCAAAAGTGACTTGAATTAGTTAAATTTTGATGATTCAGACACCACAGTGTTTAGTTGAGAGCTATATTGTCCAAAGTGATACTTAAAGGTGACAGCGATCAATAACCAGTAGTTAGAGGTGATTAAATCCAATAACCCATTGAATAGTAAGGTATGATATATATTACTAATTGTTTATCAACTGATATAACTTTTCTTACAAATATATAAGGTTGAACTTAAAATAATACGTAAGTATTTATGATGTGTTACTTATTTCTTTGTGATTGTAAAATTTTACAAGTTTTATTGAATATGAAGAGAGAGGTGTTATTGAACTAACTTATATCATATGTAGAATAGTTAAAACTTACTTATTCGTTTTCTCACTAATGAAAATATAAGACATACATGTGGGTTATATATAACCTTAGAACATATGTATTTTGTTTTAACATGGCAACGATCAATGTTTTTAGTTTAAGGTGTTACAATTTTCAAAATCATTTTTAGAGACTATTCATCCTCAAGTGATCACAAGAAAGTTGCTTTGATAGTGTATTGTAGCACCACCATGAATAATGTTAGTCTACTTGACGACCACACAAGAACATTTTAGGTACAAGCGTCAAGACGTCAACTAGCCCCTCCCCCCGCAACAAGTTTAACGGTACTGTTTTAGTGAGATCGACTACGTCTGTTGATCCAATCTTCGTATTTGGTAAAACGAGAAAACTATGTTAATGTTCAAAGAATTTCCATCTTAGGTTTTTAGTTTCGTACCGCCCATATAGAAATTTTCGTTTTTGTGACATTTTGATAGATGACCATCGTCAAAATAGACTCGTCAATTAAAAATACACTTCTACCTCATGCGTAGCAAAAGAGTACATTGTTGATGTGTATTAACCAACCAAAGCCACCAAAGGGCTCATAGGGAGCATGATGCTTTCATCAATCAAGTCTTTGTTGTGGAAAACTTTATAATACAACATGTCTTAATTTCTAGTTTATTATAATAAATAAAGAATAAATGAAAAGGGGAAACTAGCTAGGGCCTTGAATATATGTATAAGTGTGTTGGATATTTGCAACAAACCATTATTGTGTCATGTCTTTAATCCTATATATGACACATTATTCCCCATCCTTTCTTTTCATGTTTCCTCCTAAAGCATCAAATAATATTTTGTTAATGTAACATCATTTCGATCATTGTATTAAAGAGCTGGCTTTTATATTTGATATGTTAAAAAAGTACACTGCATTGATCAATAACTTGTAAAAAACTAGACGTGACATTGTTTAAAAAAACTATACTTTTAAATTCTTTTTGAATCATTTGATATTATTCGAATATAGACCTAATATATGGTTGGTTTATATATAGTTACGATAAACCAGTCAGTATTTAGAGAGGTCGGTAGAACTAAGTACCAATTCTGGTCAAAGACACGAACAAAAGTAAAAAAATATAGGACTAAGTACTAAAAGTTTTTGAGGGAGTATATGTAGATTGATGTGATGTTATCCGTTGGATCATACACTTTGGACTGAGAATACAAGCAAAAAACAATGATACAATAAGACAATCGTCACTACAATAATATAACAACGTTGCACCGTATGTATTATCTCAAAAGGAAGATAACTCATCAAATTCAGTATGGTACCTATTAATTAAAGGGGCATTTACATATATCCTTTTTATAAGTTTTTTTATTACATATTTACCCAACCCTAAAAATCAATTACATATTTCACATTCTTTAAGCACATATATTACACATTTACTCATTTCATTAAAATTACTTAATTGAATTACTATTTTACCCTTAATCTACCTATTCTAATAATTGAATAACACATTCACATGTCACCATTTTAACTACTCCACATAAGATTTTGCTTAGGTGTCATGTTGTAAATTAATTTGATGGAGAATTTTTAGACGGGTCATGGTATGCTCCATATTCGAAATAACCCGATATGTTTAAATTAAAAATTGACAAATTATCTCCTAACCCGATATGTTCAAATACAAAATTTACCAATAATCATTATCTATATCTTAACCCGATATGTACCAAGTAACATGAATTATCTCCTAACCTGATATGTTCAAATAAAAAACTTATCAATTATTATGATTTATCCTAATCCGATATGTTCAAATTAAAGTTTTACCAATTATCGTTAATTATCTCATAATTCGATATGTTCAAATAAAAAAATTAACAATTATCATGAATTATCTCCTAACCCGATATGTTCCAATAAAAATTTACCAACTATTATAAATCATATCCTTTATTGTAACATATATTTTTTATATGAATATATTTGTAAATATCCAAATCGATTTAAAAGAGATATATTAAAAATAAATTTGATATGTAAATTGAGTTAAAACCTATAAAACTAAAATCCGTGTAGTACACGGGTACTAATCTAGTGAACTAATTAATGAGTATTTACATATTTCCCTTAATTTTAAACTAATCGAATCCATTAGGCTATTATGTTTACGAATCGTTTATATTATTTTATTTTTTGAATGGCGTTACATATCACTTGTTTATTAAAGTTCGTTATGGATCTAGCTTTGTTACTTGATATAATAATATCAATTTTTGTCTAAATTTCATTCACACATGTATATTTATTTATGAGAATTGATAGAAAGGGTAATTGTGTCAAGTTTTAATTGAAGGGGAAATATGTAATAAAAATTAAGGGTTGGGGATATATGTAATTAAGAATTTTAGGAATGGGAAATATGTAAAAAAAAACTTAATTAAACTAGTTGTTTATAGCCTCGATCTCGTCTCACGTGTGTTATTCAAATCAAATCATTGTAACATCTCAAGATTAAAAAAACTCATATTCAAACTCATAAACACAACCTCAATCTCACATCTTCATCATTTCATCCCCACACATTACACTTTCTCTCCATACACCATATGCCCATTTCATATTCTGTTTCAAAGATCGACCGCCATGCACAAACACCATTTTAGTAAAGATTGGTTGCCACCTCCACCAACTCAAATCTACCACGAGTGACTACATAGTGAGAATTAATGATCATGGAAACTTGGAGATTACTTCCAAGCATAGAAAAACTTTTCGTATTGATATTCAACTACGTAGTATAAGTGTAGGCATACCGTTCCTAAAATAATAATAAAACAATAGCCACTGCGATGGTAATCACAACTATCAGCAAATAGAATAATAATAATAATAATAATAATAATAATAATAATAATATTATTATTATTATTATTATTATTATTATTATTATTATTAATATATGTTATATATGTTTATTCTTAATTGATGATTTCGTTGATAAAAATACATATTGGTAATATGACCAATAAAACCCTTAAGGTTCTCTTTAGTTGTAAACGTCAGTCTCTGGTAGTATAACCATCATAAATTTACAATTGATATGCATTTAACTTTTACTCGATTTTGCTTGTCAACATTTTTTATTTATACAATCGTTATTATGGGTGAAATTGAGTAAAAATCAATGTAACATTTGATGATTATGCTACTATATATGATTGCTATTGAAAATAATAGTAGAAGTTGATGGTACGTTATTTGTAAAGATTGTAAGTATGGTTTATTATAACTTAATATATAACAGTCTGAGTTATTAAAATCTGTAAAAAATATATAGGTTGGCTAAAAAAATTGTTTTGTTAGTTCTTAAGTTACTAAATTTGTTTCCCACAAAATGAAATTTATCGAATGCGAAAAGAAGACTTGGATGATAGAATACTTTAACATGTTTTCTAGTGATTTTACAATCATGTAGTTATCATAGGTTAGGTTAGGACCACGATTTAAGTAAGTATAACTTTTAATTTAACTTATCTTTTAAAAAATATCTAACTAACAATGAAAGCACCTACATATTTCATAATAGCACCCTCAATTTAATTTAGACTCATGAAATTGTAAAGAAAAAGCTTTTACATATATGTTTTAATAATAACTAGCTATTGGATTAATAAGTAATGGGTGCTATCATATATGCATCCTTTCTATTATTCTTTTCACTTGTTCTATCTTTCTTTCTTTTTTTGTTTTTTAAATACAATTTCAATCGTCTTTATAAATATTTTTCTTTTTAATTGAAATTTTAGTTTTTTAATTCTTTATAATGTTGTGTTAAATTATTGCATGTAGTTGGTGAGTATCGACAAGGGGTAGGGGTGTTCAAACAAATTGTATCCGTAACCGAAAAACCGAATTGCAAACTTGGTTTTCGGTTCGGTTACTAACCGTATTATGAATTTTGTTTTCAGTTACACAAACTACGGTATACTCGGTTCGGTTATTTAAATAAATTGTATAATAATCGGATAACCGAACAAAAAAACATACTAAAACGGTTGAATTCTGTTGTTAGCAAAACAATTCTTAACGAATAAACTTATTAAAACGGTTGAATTCAGTTCGGTTATGCCAAAAAGATTTCAAAACCGAATAGACTGAACCGACCCATTGAACACCAAAATCTCACACTTTTGATGTACACATGCATATTATTAATTTTTACAATTTCTTTAACGTATAAGGACAATAAAAAATTAGAGAGAGATTTTAATAGATTTAAAAATGTTTTTTAAAGGGCGTGACAAGTATATAGAATGTGTGTGTATAGACTCTCCCTAATTAAGTAGTTTCATGTTAAAAATATTTAAAAAGACGCCAGGTTCTTTAGATAACTAAAAGAAAAAAAAGTAATAAGTTTATTTCTAATTCTACTAGAATAGATGTAATTATATATTAAGGTTAACCGTAAGACAACTTGTTAAGCCTCTCATAATCTCTTCTATCTATGTTTATACATATGTATTCCTCCCCACTCTTTGGTTTCAACATATGTTAAGAACTAAACTAATGGACAAAGAGTCATTTTAACTGTTGTACTTTTTATTTATGCTAATATTTATTTATAAAACTTAAGATTTGTATAGTCTTTTGTTAAAATATGTATATGCACTCACGTATATGTATATACATTTTTAGTTTTCTAAAAAAACCGAGGAGAGAAGCAACAAAGTTCAAGTAATAATGGTAAAATAAACATAAGTTATTTTGTTTTCACTTTACCATTGTTATTGAAACGTACATGACATATCCAGTGGCGAAACCAGGATTTAGAGTCTAGAGGGGCCAAATCTTAAAACGCTTTGTTTCGGGGGGCCAAAATCTTAAAACGCTTTATTTCAGGGGGGCCAAACCCAATATATATATAAAAAATCAACTACCGACCAACAAACCAACACTTCGGACGGAAAAAAGTGGGGAGGCCGTGACCCTCCCCCGTCTCAACTAAGCTTCGCCCCTGGACATATCCAATTCTTAGTACTTCTTTGCAAAATTTAATTCTCGATTTCTGTCTCTATATTATAGAAATTAGATTAGTAACTCGTGTAATACATGGATTGAAAAATATACACGCTATGTAATAAAAAAAGGATTATCATATTACGATCTTTATATTTTTGGTGAATGTGGTGTTGTCACATATGATTTTAATTATGTGAATAACTTAAATTTATGACATGTGATAAAAGTTTACTTATTAACTAAAAGTATTTATTTTAGGATATTTTAGGGTCTTCAAATTACCTATTCTTTCTTTTATATCTTTACAATTTCAAAGTGTAACCGTATAAGTATGCTATGAAAGATTTAAAGTTCCAACATGATAATAACATATTAAAAGCACTCTCTACTATAATAAAACTACTATAATAAAAAAAAGGGAAAATGTCATAAAAACATAATCAACTTTTAAGTTTGTTCCAATTAAGTCACTCAAACTTTATTTTGTTCCAATTTAATAACTTAAACTTAAAAAGTGTTCTAATCTTAGGTAAATGACTTATATAATACGTAAATATTGGTTTTTGTTTTTTAATATTCAATTTAAATTAAGAAAAAATTAAAAAATCTATCTATATTCACATTTCCTTCTCATTCACTAAACAAAATATTACTTTAAATATAAAAAAATCACAATCCTAAATCATACGCATGATTTCCTTTTTCTGTTTACGAACTCATTTTTCATTTTTTTTTTGCAGTTTTTTAAACATTTCGTCATCATTTTGAGATTTTTACTAGTGTAAAAGAAAAACGTTTTTTTTTCAACTTTTAAACTTTTGGTGAATAATTTTTATTTTAAAATGAATACTAGAAAATAAAACCAATGTTGACCTATTAATCAAGTTAAATACTTAGAATTAGAACATTTTTTAAAGTTAAGTTATCCAATTGAAACAAAATAAACCTTGAGTGACTTAATTAGAACAAAATTGAAACTTAGTTATGTTTCTACAAAGTTATCCCTAAAAAAAAATTAATATTGTCGTTCAAAAGAACTATTAGTCCAACATATCAAAAAGTACATCAATATCATTTTCTTATGTTACAAATAAAACAATACAAATACAATCACAACTATCTTGCAACACCAACACATCATACTTTCAGTCCAACAATAGCATGACATCGTCGATCATTTGATCTCTTTTATACGATTACTTGTCAATCATTGTGTAAAGTTTACTTTATTAAACCTTAAACGTTTTGTGCAAATTGTCATTTCATTTTTTATAATCTGATCTACAAATTAATACTTCAAAAGAAAAACATAATTAAGCTTGATATCCAAAAACCATAAAAACCAAACTCACAAGCTATGACTATCGCCGACCCAAACCGAATTAATTTAAGCTTGAATGGGTTTGGAAGAAAAACATAAATGTAGTTATTAATTTGAACCTGAACCCATTTTGTGTAGATCAACAACAACCATACCTGCAGTGGCGGATCTTAAACTTTTGTAGCATGAGGGCGGAAAATCACGGGAGCAAGCTCAATATATATATATATATATATATATATATATATATATATATATATATATATAGGGGAGGGATCAAGAGAGAACTCCATATTAAGTTGAGAACTTGAGAACTACCAAAAAGACAAGGGATGGAATTTTTAAAGGAGGGGTAAAATTGGAACTTTAAATATGTAAATCTTTAAACATTTCTATCTTTTGCTTACGTTAAGTTTTTTAAATTTTTTTTTGCACCATTAGATCAAGAATTTCATTATCTTTCATTTGAGTATAAATAACGTTATAAAAAAATAATTTTTTCTCGTTTTTTTTACTTTCAATACTGCATATATGTAATATAAGATACCGTATGTTTTTAAATTGGGGAAATGAATACGGTGTTGTTATGAACCTAAATTACCCAAAAAACCATCAAAACAACATACTTTGATAAAATATCAAAAGTTCAAGGGCATTGATTTCGATGACGTTATCACAAAAGAACAACATCATCATGCCTCAATTCCAAATTTGGATTTTCTCATATGATCGTATTGACATTGCTAGCAATAACTTGGTTCACGTTATGTGATGTGGTATGAATATGTGCAGCATGCGCATATCATAATACCAATTATATGAGTCATGTTATATTAATCTGTTAGTTGGAATTGAGAAGCCAAATTGAGTTACGATCGATTTTTAAAGGGCGGATAATATTTTACTAAAATGAATGACGATTATTGAGTAAATGAGAAAGAGAAAATTTATGATCTAAGAGGAGAAGACTGAGTCGTCCATTAACATCGAATAAAGATCAATGAGTTAAGTTTTCTAATAAAAAAATTTAGGTTAATTTATCAAAGCTACGTAATTTTAATGGTTTTACGTGTAACTTAGGTGCATAACATCACCATATTCACTATCCCCTTTTAAATTTTATAGTATTGCATATATGCAGTATCGTATACTACATATATGCAGTATCGTATACTACATATATGTAGTATCAAAGTACTACATATATGCAGTATATGCAATATTGATGCATTGTTATCTTATAGTTTGAATTTCAAGTTTTTTGTACTTTTTTATGATATTTATCATTGGTTTATTAGTTTATTATTATCTTTATGTTTAGACATAGTATAAGTATTGGTTTTGTTTTCATTTGCCATAAGTTTTTTAATATGAAATCTTATGAACTTTATTATTGGTTATTTAAGATCATATGTACATTTTAAATAATTATTAGACTCTTGAGTCATTTGGTCACTTAATAAATGCATCAGTTACATTGATACTACATATATGTAGTATCAAAAAAACCAAAATGTGATTTTTAAAATTTTTTAATGTAAATAACGTATGAAAAAGTTAGTAACGTTTAAAAAAAATATAATCAAATACAATATCGCAATACTACATATATGTAGTATGAAATTTAAAAAAACGAGAAAAAAAATATTTTTTATGACGTTATTTATACTCAAATGAAAGATAATGAAATTCTTGATCTAATGGTGCAATTTTTTTAAAATAATATTAACGTATGCAAAAGATAGAAATGTTTAAAGATTTATATATTTAAAGTTCCAATTTTACCCTTCCTCTTTAAAATTTCATCCCTTGTATTTTTTGTAGTTCTCTAGTTCTCAACTTAAAATGAGTTCTCTCTTGAACCCTACCCTATATATATATATATATATATATATATATATATATATATATATATATATATATATATATATATATATATAATACATGTAATTTTTTTACACACGGGCTAGATCAATATATATATAAAAAATTAAGGTAGCGAGGTAAAAATCAAAACTTCTATAAAAAAAACGCGCAGGGGCCGACGCCCATCCTGGCCCCTTAAAGGATGCGCCTATGCATAACGGTTTGGGTTCTAACTTGTTTCTAAAGTTGAAAATACCTATTCGGTTTAAAAGTGATTTTTTCCGGCCCCGTTTAGTTTTAACCGATTTTCGTTAGCAAGTAACAAACCAATCAACAATTTTGTTTTAACTAACGATGAACCGACCCTAACTAGGTCAATACCAACCCAAAACATACAAAATAGCTCGGGTTTGATCTATTCCACCCCAAACCAATTTTAACGTCAGGTCAGGTTCAGGTCAACTTATCCCGACTAATTTCCGCAACCAATATCTTAGAGAAATAGCATAATAAAACCTCCCACAAAGTCCACTACTTTTCTATACATCCCATTTGGCGGCACTGAAATCGCTAACACCCACCATCAACCCCCCATTTCGCGCCTTTTCTCCATCTAGATTTTCTCACAAATCCTCCATTCATTCAATTCTCCATCTCACAAATGAATCACGACACCACATTTTCTCTTCCAACTCTCTTATGTGAAGAAGATGATTCATCTTTAATCATACCCAAAACCACCCATCTTTCACAACCCTCATCTGACGACGATCACTTCATACGATCTTTGATCCAAAAAGAAACCCAATCCAATGATTACAGATGTGTTTCCCATCATGAAAATTGGCTCAAATGTGCTCGATTGGATGCTATTAATTGGATCTTCACTGTATGAAAGATGATTAAAATTGGTTTTTGTTCTTGATTGTCCCCAATTTCATTGATTTGTTTGCTTGTTTGTTTGTTGCAGACTAGAGAGATTTTGGGGTTTCATTTTCGTACGGCTTATTTATCGTTGATATACTTTGATCGGTTCAATTCAAAGAGACTTATTGATGTAAGTGTTTATAATTTACAACATGATTTAGTTTTTCAGATTGTTGACTTTTTTGGTCAAACCTGTGTTTCCCAAAGTGTTAATTTTTACGCATTTTTTGGTAATTATTAAACTCGCATTTTTTTGTGTGGGTTGTAGTAGTTATGTATGTTGTGATTTAGTCATCAATTTGTTGAAAAAGATTGTAACCATACTATCAGTTTTATGATTGAAGGTAGTTTGTTTGACATTTGTATTAGTTTTCAAAAGCATTAATATTTTCAGTTTTTCTTGTAGTTTTTAAAGTCAATTTCTTTTTTATGGTTTTTAGTAATTATGTATGTTGTGATGTTTTCATCAATTTTTGCAAAAGATGGTTAACATTATGTAAATTCTATGATTGAATATAGTTTGTTATGGAATTGAAAGTGTTAGAACTTGTTAGTGGATTTATTGCAGTAATTTTTGGGATTAATTATGATTAAGAGATTATGATGATTATAGAGTGGGAAAGAATGGGCTATACACTTGCTGGGAATTGCATGCTTATCTTTGGCTGCTAAAATGGAGGAACAAAATGTACCATCATTGTCTCACTACAAAACACAAGGGTATAACTTTGAAAGCAGTGTGATTCAAAGAATGGAATTGATGGTTTTGGCAACTTTAGAATGGAAATTGTGTTGCATCACTCCGTTTGTTTATCTTCATCATTTTGTCTCCAAGATTTGTGATGAATACAACTGTAATGAGTTTCTAGTATCCAAAGCTATTGGACTCATTCTTGATTTCTCCAAAGGTAGTTTCAAGTTTTAAACTTTTGATCGTTGTTAAGCGTGATTTGATTTGGGATTTTGTTGGAGTTTTGAAGTTGTTGATAAACTTGAGTTGTTTTTCATTTGCATACAGAGGTTAATTTGATGCACCATAGACCGTCTGTTGTTGCAATAGCAGCTGTCTTATTAGCTTGTGATGATCAATTAACAAGAAACACATTGGAGTTCAAGATTGGTGTTTTGTCATCACTTCACTCTCTTGAAAAAGCAAGTGTTTTTTCTTTCAAACTTTTGGCTTTTTTTCACATGAATTGCTCTTGGTTTATTTTGACATATCGTTCGTCTTTTTCAAAGCAGGAATGTATATATAGTTGCTACAATCTTTTCAAGAACATCGAGGCTAAAAAGAACAACACTCCCGATGCTAAATCCTTTGATTTATCGAGCAATCATTGGAACCCTTCTTCCAACATTGGCATCAAAAGGAAGCTTACATACAACAACTTAGAACAAAATTGCTCATTGCAGAAGATTAGTAGGCGATTGTAGTAGTATTTGGGTTCGACAAGACATAGATTTGTTGATTGGATTTGATCAGGTGATCTTGACTGAATAAGATTTGAGTTTCGGGGATACGTACGAATCTACCAACATATGGTATGATTTGAAGGGTACACCATAAGTGATTAGAATATGAAATGCCCATGAGAAAGTTCTGCTAGTGGCAACTAGTGAACATGGGTGTGGGGTAGTATAGAGGATGATGGATGGTAAAGTTTTAACATACAGTGAAAAGTGGCCAAAGATGTGTCAAGTAAAGATTGTTAAATGTGGAGTTTTTTTCCCTTTTGTTCTTGAATTCATTTGTCTTTTCAATACCCTTTTAAGCTTTAGTTTTTTTTTTCTATCTTTTTATTGAAATTAAGAGGCTTTGGATGCTGACTTTCAAAAGGCTGAAAGCCATGAGGGGGAGGTTTGGGGATTGTGGGGGGAATGGAGAGTGTCATTATTTGATTTGATATGATTAGATGCATCTGTTTTGTGGTCAAGAATAATCAAATAATGGACTATGAAAGGTGAAATGGTTATTGGTTTGTTTGTGATTTCCTTGAGTCTCTCTTTATGGTAAGTGGAATGTCTTTTTTTTACTGTTGGTGCAATAGTTGATGTGGCTTCTTGTCATTTGATGTAACAAAGAAATGAAAACAAGGCTAAACAGTGTTAATAATTGCACTTTGTTATTTTAACACTCTTGTCTATAAACAAAGTAGTTTCTCTAAGTCCTTTTAGATCTTGAAATTTCTCTTTTGGTTGAGTCTTGATTAGCTGTATCTGAAATCGGGACATAAACTAGTTTTGTAACATCTTGCCTCTCATACCAATAAATATTGTTTGGCTTATTGATGATGTCACATATTTGTTTTTGTTTACCTGGGTGAAGCCGTAAAAGCTTTCTTAGATAAAACTCACATGTTATCTGGATTGTCGTTATTACTCACACCTAAGCACACTTTAGTATAGGCTTTTTTGTCGTTATTACCCGTATCTAAGCACGTTTTACTATAAAGTTCTTTTTTGTCGATATCTCTTATGTGAACATAAAGATGTGGAACTTTTCATATGTAACAAGTTCAATGAAAGTGAAAAATAAAAAAATTTACATCACATATCATTCCAAAGATAAAATTCACATGTAATCCCTACTCTAGCAAATTGGTAAGTGGTAAAATGATCAACTACATAACTAACCAGCCTTCTAATACATAAACAGATTCATGATCATCATCATCAAGATGCTTAAATGCACATTTTCTTGAGATAATTTGTCATGAACCCCCACCCTACTCTACCTTGTAAACAATCTACACTTAATGAGTATCTAAAAAGCTAAAGGATCACATCTTTCTGTGTAAACAAAAGAGGAATCCTCTTCAACAAGACCGCGATGGGCATGCTTAAATACCCGATAACAATGCTAAAGAACCATTGCACGATTGTTAGCGGTGATGTATTTGCAAAGGTGCCTAGGTACTCAACTATTATCACCTGGAAAACAAATGTTGCTGAGATCACACTTACAAACACATTGTTGTCCCATATGCCATCTACAACATCTTCTTTCTCCATTTCTCTAGAGTTAACCTCATTAAAAAGCTGCATTTATGTAAAAAAATTATACAAATAATCAGAACCCGTGTAGGAAATAGTTTTCGGATGTGTAACAGAAAATTACAAACACCCGCAAGTGAAAGTCACAGTATTCTTTAAAATGTGATACCAAGCACACAATCATGTCAAAAAGTTGGGATAAAAAGGAAGACATCAGTGAGAAGTTATATATATATATACCTGACAGAAGACAAAGGCATTGAAAATGAGGGTATTAAGGATCAAATCAGAATCATCTCCATGAAGACCGAAAAACGCTTTTCCTTTCGACTGAAGTAACCATATCACTAAAAACTGGTATAAAGATTGCCCCAATATATTCCGCCACATAGCACCGCTGATAAAATTCCCCGTTCTTCCCACTGGTGGTCTCTTCATTAGTTCATCGTTAGGAGGTTCAGTTGCTAATGCCAGGGCTCCCAATGTATCCATGATCATGTTCACCCACAAAAGTTGGACCGCGGTCAAGGGAGCACTTCCTGAAGGACGAAGAAAACAGTAAGGACATGAAATGGAATATGATATAAATAATGTAGCAGATGTACCTGTCAAACAAGCTGAAGTGAAGTTGACTATCAAAGCAACAACATTGACTGTGAGCTGAAACTGTACAAACTTTTGAATGTTAATGTAGACTGATCGTCCCCATTTGGCGACAGTTACAATCGTTGAGAAATTATCATCTAGTATTATAACATCTGCACTCTCTTTTGCTACCTGAAATGAGAAAGAAATCAAGAATATGAACAAGTTTTGCATCCATATCGCAATCAATAAGGTCTATTTCTATTGGCTGACCTCTGTCCCAGCAATGCCCATTGCAAGCCCAATATCTGCTTCATGAAGTGCTGGTGCATCATTTGTTCCATCTCCAGTAACCGCCACGACCTCACCAAATGTTGTTCTCAAGTGCTTCACTAGTGTATGCTTATCCAGAGGAGACGATCGGGCCATCACCTTAATGAATTGAAATTATATATACTCAATTTCAGATCATTTTAATTCCATATAATAACAATAAGTGCAAGATGTACCTGAATCTTAGGAACTAGTATGTACAATTCTTCTAGACTCTTTTCACGAAAATCTGGACCTTCTATTGCAATACCATCATCGGTAAGTATCCCACATTCTTTAGCTATTGCCTTTGCGGTATTTATGTTGTCTCCTGTAACCATACGTACAGTTATACCAGCTGCGCGACAAAGAGCCACTGATTCCTTGACACCTGGACGGACAGGATCTTTGATACCCACAATTCCAATACAAGTGTACCCAGAAGCGGGAATAGGAGTGTCAGCCGAGACATCATTTTTGAGGTCTATATAAGCAAGACATAGTGTTCGAAGGGCGTTACTAGCAAATTTGTCGATTACACTCTTAAGATGGTTAAGTGAAGCCTCATCAAGGTTAAGAACTTCACCATTTGCATTGATCATCTTGTCACAAGCAGCCAAGATTATTTCTGAAGCACCTTTACAATGAGCTCTTATAGTTCCTTCCGGAAGCTCCAACACGACTCCCATTCGTTTCTTTGTAGAATTAAACGGCTCAACTCTGAGAACTTTGGCCGCCTGGCGCTCGGATTGAAAATTCCCACCAAGTGACAACCCGAATTCAAGTATGGCAGTTTCTGTTGGGGTTCCTAGTATCTCACGTGTCCCGTGTTGGTTGATTACAACTTCACCCCCTGTGTTAGTGAATATTGACTGTAATAGAAGCTTTAAAGCGTTATTTGTGATCTCGCTGGCGACTTGTTTGCTTAAATCCATGGTTTTCATACAAATGCAGGCTTCTACTACAGTCATTCTGTTGGTGGTTAACGTCCCGGTTTTATCACTGCATATAGTTGTTGCAGACCCCATAGTTTCACAGGCTGCGAGATGGCGGACAAGCGCTTTGTCATTCATCATCTTTTTCATGGCAAATGCAAGGCTCAATGTGACAGCCAATGGAAGCCCTTCTGGAACTGCAACAACAACAATGGTGACAGCAATTGCAAAATATTCCAATAGTTCTAAAGCATCATCACCAGTCCAACTCCAGTGACTTCCTTCGACGATCTTACGAGTTAATAGTTTTTGCACAAGAACCGCAAACGTCACTATGGCGAAAAAAAGACCAATTTTTCCAATAACTGTAGCAACTCCATTTAGCTTAACCTGTAATGGAGTTTCATCATCTCCACCTTCACTAAGAGTTGCCATAAGTTTTCCCCATTGTGTTCGCATCCCAACCGCTGTAACCAACATTTTACACGAACCATCTTGGACCTTGGTTCCCGACAACAGATAAGGGTTTTCAGAACTAACCATAATCGGCTCACTTTCACCAGTCAAACTAGATTCATCAATGGAAACTGCAAACCCTGAAACAAAAAGTCCATCAGCAGGGACTTGATCTCCTATAGCAAGATGTACAATATCACCAGTCATTAGCTCATATATCGACAACTTTTGCCTATACGCGTTTCTTGTTACTTGAATCGATATCTTCTTTTTCTCTTTATCCAAATCTTTAAACTGTAAAGATTGACGATAATCACTCGTTGCTGTTACAAAAACCACCAACAAGATACTAGCCACAATCCCAAGACCATCATGAGCTCCCTTGGGCCAACCTTCTGTCGCTATTCCTACAATCAAAGACACAAACGCGCACGCACCAAGGACCATCAACGTCATATCTTGAAGCGCTTCCCAAACAAACACCCAAAAGCTGCGTTGTGCAGCTTCTGTAAACTTGTTAATTCCAAAAAGTTCTTGCCTTCGGGTCAACTCGTTATTGTCATCAGTACTAAGTCCATCAGTTGTTGATGTCTTGAGCTTTCCCGCAATACCATTAACTCCACCATGAAGTTTTAACCTTTTCGGATCGTGTCCTTCAGCAATCGAACCCACTTCATCAGCACATATGTCAAAACCAGCATCTTTAAATTCATCAGGTACTGCATAGTCCTCTGGTTCAGCTCCTGCACTCAAATTATCATTAAAATAGAACAATTAGATACATACTTGATGATTCAAATCAGTAGCAAAGGTTCAAAACCCACCTTGTAAAAACTGAAATGCAGCCTTTGAAACCAAAACCGCAACCCTCAATTTCTCCTGTAAGCGAATTGGCGGGAAACTCTTGAATAACAATGTTATTTCATATAACAGTCACCAGGTGTTTGTGAAAATGCGTGAAAGAAAAAAAAAAGTAAAATGAAGAAACAAGACCTGATTAGAACGACGCATGGCAGCAGCTTCATCGCGTTTAGCGATGTTAGCAGTGAAACGAAAGCGTCGTTTAGGGTTCTTGACAACACCACACAAAGTCCTCCATTTCTTTAACGATTCACCAGACGAATGCTTGGGTTTGACCTCCCCAAAATTATCTTTCAAATAAGTCTCCATTAGGGTTGTTGAAATTGTTAATAGTTGAAGAGAAGTGAATGATAAAGTAAGGGTCGTTCGTTCTTCATTAGGGTTGGAAAATTAAACAGAGTGGTAAAAGATTATGATTTGTGATGTTGGAGATGGGAAAAAGAAAAACAGACCGAAATGCTAGTCACTTGATCCGATTGTCCTGGAAACGAAATCACCTCTTCATCACCCCTCTCATGTACATGCATTTTTCAATCCAAATAACCACAAAACAAAACAAAACAAATCAAATGAAACTTAAGACTTAATTGCAAATTTCTTTCGTCCTCAATTTTCCTATGTTTTCTCATTTCCATTTAAAAAACTTTGGTCTGGCTGGGTCGGTGACTCCATCAGACCAACTAGTTTTCTTGATTTTGTGTTATACGATTTGGTTTTGACGGTTTGACTGATCATTGTATATATATATACATTATACAATCAGTTTTACTTAATGTTTTCAGACTTGGTTCGGTTCGGTCGGTTGAACCGGGATTCAGATACAACACCGAACTGGTCCATATATATTCGTTTTTAGCACAATGACTCGGACGGTTCGAACCGGTTGACCGGTTGAACCGGGATTCGACTGGTTGAACCGGTTGGATCGGAACGGAAAATTGATTTTTTTTATTTTTTTAAGTTGGTTGTGTCTTTAAAATTAGATTTTCTTTGTTTAAACTCATAATATTAAACTTAAATGTTTGTTTAACATGATTAATGTGTTTTTTATGGTTTTAGAACTTAAAATACTTGTGTTTGAGAGTCTAACTTATATTTGTAATTCTAATACTTTAAAATATATATATTTATTATTTATATTGTTTAAAACCGATCCAACCGGTCCAACCAGTGAACCAGTAAGACGACCGATTCACTGTCCGATCCGATCCTGAAAACATTGGTTTTACTGATTTGGTTTACATTGGTAGTTTTTTAATTTCAAACCAGACTGGATCGTAAAACCATCAAACTGTGATACTGAACTGTTTTGAGCTCAAATCAGTCGCCTTGCTTCAATTTGACGTGTTGCTCGGTTTTAACAGTTTTGAATATGTGGTTTTTTTAGTGCAGTTTAAGCTATAGTACTTTAACACCAAAAGTGAGTTTAAATGAAGCTTGGCTATTGGTGTTTCAGCAACAATTGGCACTAGAGCATTTGCATTGGGTGCAAAAGGCAGCTTATCAAACATCTTCAAGTAAATTCATACACTTTGCATTTGGCATAAATGTTAACACACCACATTCTACTGTAAATCTTGGACAATTGACAATAAATCATTTTTTGGGGTGACAATGGGAACACATTATGATAGTTGCATGATATCATCAACAAGACTTGTCAAGCTAGCGAACGACGAACCGCCTTCTTCAAGTGCTGTTCGGCTCACAGCTTGCATTTTCTTCATTTCGGCTCGTACAACACTATTGCCATCCATCACCTCTCTTATTCCCCTCTCGATGTCTTCAGCCGACACCTGTCTTTTATTCTTGTTCATTTGGTTATAATCTAAACAAATCTCCACAGCCAAACCCAAATCTTTAACCATTTGAAACGCGTCCAGTTGTTGCTCTCCATACATGGGCCATGTCGCTACTGGAACCCCGTACCAAAGGCTCTCGAGTACAGAGTTCCATCCGCAGTGGGATACGAACCCTCCGGTTGCTACGTCAGCCAGTATTTCTGTCTGTGGGACCCACCCAACCACTTTCCCTCTTTCAGTTGTACGCTCCAAGAATCCATTTGGCAGGACTTCATTGTAGTCAGTGTAGTCCCTCGGGAACCCGTCTCCGTCCTCGGAAGGAGGCCGGCGTAGGGACCATATAAACCTGTATCCACTCTTTTCTATAGCAACCGCTATCTCTCTCACTTGCTCGGCCTCGAACCACCCCCTTGACCCGAAACATAACAGCAAGACCGATGACTTCGGTTGACTTTTCAGCCACTTCAACACCTCGTCGTTCGATGAAGGTTTTTCGGGCTTTAGTAGTGGACCCACCGTGTAGATAGGGGGCGTTTTATCATCATACGATTGGAGAGCGTGACGCTCTAGCTCTAGAAACGTGTTTATGATTATACCTCTAGCTTCTTTGTACTTTCGGGCGTAACGAATGAATCTTTTTGACCATTGATCCTTATGCCAAAACAAATATGGCAAAACACTAGGAGGAACTGGACTGGCATAGCCGGGCACTAATAACTCAGTGCCCGACTGTGCCAGTCTAGTGACGTCATGACCGTGATCATCCTGGAGAGTTTGGAAATGAAACATAATCCCGAGAAAAGCGGCATTAGATGTGAAGAACACATATGAAGGAAGATTAAATTCTTTAGCAACATCAATCATTGGTGTACAAAACATGTCAACAACCAATGCACCAAGTCTACAAGCTCGATCCGACCCGTTGACCCGAGTAGCCACAAGCTCCTTTATGATGGGCTTATGGTGGTTAATAACTGCATCAGCCAAGAAGCCAACTGTTGGGCAGTCTTGAAACAAACCAGGATCCATTGATGGGAAATGGAGGAATTTGATTCGGTTATCGTTGGTGAGGGAGTCGGTGTAATCGGTACCGATTGGATCACCGGGGAGCTTCATCACGAGTACGGTGATGGTGAGATGGCGAAAGCGTTGAACGAAGAGCCGGGCTAGCTCGACAGCTTGACCGGCATGACCCATGAGTGGTGATGGGATGAAAATGAGCTCTACTTTCTCCATTATTAACTTTGATGGTTTGTTGGTCCAGGTTTGGGGGCATCTTTGTTGTTACGTTGATTTTGAAGATTTGTATTAAAAACAAATAAGGAAAGGCATCTTAATTAATAAAAACTCATACTTTAATAAAGAAGGAAAAACAAAATGTTAGAAATAATATTTTGCAAAAGGTCTAAAGAGGAAGCATAACATATAAAAAATACAAAAGAGGTGCATATAATAACAAAATTTAAATTTGATAGTTGTATAAGATGTTGTTTGTTTCAGCCTTTTAATGATTCAGATGTTTGAATGGTTTAACATTTAATGATTCAGACTGTTTGTTTTACAAGTAGAGGTCTAAATGGTTCAGACATTACTTTTGAATGATTAAGAGCTTTTATCTGAATTTGTCAGAAATTTGTCTGTGAATAGTAAACCAATATACTAGCTCTTAATGATTTAGACCTCTTACTGTTTCAGTTGTTAATGGTTTAGATGTCTTATTGGTTCAGCACTTACTCATTTACAAGTTGTCAAAGACCCGCTAAGTCTGTAACCTATAAAAATGGAGAATCAAAAAACTTTTGTCACAAAGTGAATGAGACTCATAGCCTGCTTCACCCATATCTCAAGAACCGTAAAATGCGCCTAAGTTAGAGCATCTGTATCCTGGTATGCAAATCTTTGTGAATAAATTTTCCATATTTTAGAAAGTTATTATGAATGACTATCAATGAAGAAAAGAAAAGATTTGTGATAAATCTATTGTTAATTGGTAAATTTGAGGAATTAACTATTCATCCTCATAATTTTTTAACATTTTTAAAAATGATTGTGAGTAAAAGAAAGAAAACAAATGTAATGATAAAGGTATAAAAATATTATTTAATTAAAAGAGAAAGAAAATGTATTAATTTTTAATGTACTAAAAATAACTACGAGTAAGAAAAAAAAATGTAATAATAAATATATAAAAATATTATTTAATAATATTAAAAAAAAATAAAATATAATAATTTTTAGTATGATCACGTGAATGAAAACGAGAAATATTATCTGATGTGTATCTCAAGAAGAGAAAAACGTGTATCTAATCTTATTCTAGCATATACTAATATTATTAATTTGTTTTCTAACTTTATTCTCGGTCATTCAACATGAAGAATGCATTATAAATTTGGGATAAAATTATATGGATGACTCTGTGCTTAGGTCTAATTTCACTTTTGGTCTTTAACTCTTAAAAATTATAAGGATAGAACAGTACTTTACATTTTTATTACACATTTGGCCCCTGGCATAGATTTCCGTTAGTTTTGAATGTTAAGACCGTCCATATGACACTCACGTGAGGGTATATTCGACAAATATACCCTCACGTGAAAGTCACATGGGCTGACTTAACATTAAAAAACTAACGGAAATCCAAATCAGGGGCCAAATGTGAAACAAAAGTGCAAAATATTAGTTTATCTTTGTAATTTCTGTGAGTTAGGGGCCGAAAGTGAAATTAGGCCTGAGCACAGGGGTCATCCTTGTAATTTTGTCTAAATTTGGTATAACCTTCTCTTCAAATATTGCCATGCGTATGAGACAAGAGATCTACTATAGTTTTTACAAATAAAACTGACATCTAAAATGACAACAAGCGTCTTTTTCATGTATTAACAGAAACACTAAAGGTAATTTCAATTCAGTTCACAATCCAACTTCGGATTTGGTGTGTGAGCAAGATTTTTTGACTTGTTTACCGTGTAGATTTACCAACGAGGAACTATCTATCAGATAAAAAAATCTTCTGTTTCAACCATCAGTATGATGAGAGTGGTATGCAATCTCTTCATTTGTTTGATACATTATTTTTAGGGGTATCATATTTGCACACTTTATGAATGTAACAAGATCATGACTATTTAAGCTTACTGCTTATTTGTGATGATTGTTGCATAATATCATCAACAAGGCTCGTCAAACTAGCAAACGATGAACCACCTTCTTCTAAGGCCATTCGGCTCATAGCTTGCATTTTCTTCACCTTGGCTCGAACCACACTATTTTCATCCATCACCTCTCTTATTCCCTTCTCAATGTCTTCAGCTGACACAACTTTTTGAATCTTGCCTATTTGGTTATAATCCAAAGAAATCTCCACTGCCATACCCAAATCTTTAACCATTTGAAATGCATCTAGTTGTTGTTCTGCATATATGGGCCATGTCCCGATCGGAACTCCGTACCAGAGACTCTCAAGTACTGAGTTCCACCCACAGTGTGAAATGAAACCCCTGGTTGCCACGTCAGCCAGTATTTCCGTCTGTGGGACCCACCCGACCACTTTGCCCTTGTTAGTTGTCCGCTCCAGGAATCCATCTGGTAGGACTTCGTTGTAGTCCGTGTACTCCTGTGGGAACCCTTTTAAGCCCTCTGAAGGAGGCTGGCATAAGGACCATATGAACCGGTATCCACTTCGTTCTATAGCGAACGCTATCTCTCTCACTTGATCCGCCTTGAACCATCCCCTAGACCCAAAGCATAACAAGAGGACTGATGACTTTGGTTGACCTTTCAGCCATTGCAATACTTCATCGTTCGATGAAGTTTTTTCGGGCTTTAGTAGAGGACCCACCGTGTATATAGGGGGTGTTTTATCATCAAATGATTGGAGGGCGTGATGCTCTAGCTCTACAAATGTGTTTATGATTATACCTCTAGCTTCTATGTACTTCCGGACGTAATGAATGAATCTTTTGGACCATTGGTCCTTGTCCAACAATACACGGGGCAAAACACTCAGAGGAACTGGACTGGTATAGCTAGGCACTGATAACTTGGTGCCCAGCTGTGCCAGTTCAGATATGTCCTGACCCTCATCATCCTGGAGGGTCTGGAAATGAAACATGATCCCAAGAAAAGCAGCATTGGATGGGAAAAACACGTAGCTAGGGACATCAAATTCTTTGGAAACGTCAATCATTGGTGTGCAAAACATGTCAACAACCAATGCACCAAGTCGATGCACTCGACTAGACCCAGACCCAGTGAACCGAGTAGCCACGAGCTCCCTTATGATGGGCTTATGGCGGTTAATAACTGCATCGGCCATGAAGCCAACGGTAGGGCAGTCTTGAAACAAATCAAGATCCATAGGAGGGAAATGTATGTATTTAATGCGGTTGTCGTCGGCAAGGGAGTCAAGGTAATCAGTCCCGATTGGATCGGTTGGGAGCTTCATAATGAGTACAGTCGCAGTGAGATGGTGAAAGCATTTGACGAAGAGCCGAGCTAGCTCGATAGCCTGACCCGCATGACCCATGAGTGGTGATGGGATGAAAAAGAGCTCTAGGTTCTCCATTGGACTTTTGAATTATTTGTTATGGGTGAAGTGGGGGGATGGTGCTGGTTTGGATCATCTTTATAGATAAAGACTAACACACCATGGATCACATGTTATTAGAAAATAATAAATTTATAAACTTACAAGCTACTTGGGGCACTTTTAGTCTTATTTAATTCAAATATTTAATTCAAAGTTTGAAAAGCTAAGAAATGACTTAGACATGATTGTTAACACCAACTGAACCAAAAGTGGCCCATGTTGTAGATCCCCAGCAGCCAAAGTTGCGGATCTTTGTATCAACATAGTTTTGGACTTTTGGTTCCCTTTGCTAATGAGTTTCTATATCACCCAAAAGTTTGAAGACCCTGGGCCTGGGTGACGCGTTTCGATAGAGCATTTAGCGATTGAGATTGCGAAGCGGAAGCATGATTATATTTCATTATCATAGTTTACACAAACTAGTGTAAGGGGAAATTTCACATAATAATAAACAGGGTAAACTTGCACTTTTAGTGTCTTTGTTTTAACTTTTGATACCATTAATAATTTGTCTTAACAATTTTTGTCCTTGTGTTTTTATTTTCTAACAGAATGGTCTTGGACAATAACTCTATCTAATTTTCTGTTAAGTCTCCCTCACATGTAAAGTAAAAATGTCAGTTCTCCCACTTTTTTTGACATGCGGTTGAATAAAAATGTTAATATATATGATGACCTATATAAAAGAAGGGGAGAAATGCGCATGAGAGAGATATAATAGAAAATTGGATAGAGTTAGGGTTCAGAAACATTTTATTTAAAAATTAAATCACAATAACCAAAATTGTTAAAGATAAAACTGAAACCGTTAATCATTTCAAAACATGAGCAATAAAACTACAGTTTACTCACTTTACTCTAGTAAACAAGTTTCAAAAGTGTTAGTAATTATATATCATTCAAAACTATGTCACTCTCTCATATGTCTCGACAGGCGTGGTGGGCTGGGCTGTGGTGGACAAATGTTATATATTGTGGCCCACTTCTTATTTTTTTCAACCAGGCCAGGTTCTTTAAGTACAAGTGTACAACCGTGCAAGTGCAACTCAAATAAATATTAGATTAAATTTTGTTTTTTTGAACTGCAAATATGAGATTAAATAAAATGTAATATCTCAATAGAAAAGGAACGAAAACTAATATGCTTTTCAACTTTTATTTTGAATCAGGAAGTTCTGTTAGGTGCATCAAGTCATTAAAGGGTTGTTGGGAAACTTTTAAATGTTTTTAAATAGGTAAGTGTTAAATTAATAAGATGTCTGAATCATTAAGCGTTGAACAAGTAAGAGGTCGGAACCATTAAGAGCAAGTATATTGCTTAACTATTCAGAGGCAAATGTCTGACAAATTCCGATAAAAGGTCTTAACTATTCGGACTCAATGTAATGCTTAACTAGAATTGTTCAGGGATCTGCTCGCGAAACAAACAGTCTGTACTATTAACGATTTGGTGAAGCGCCATACAAGCCACTAGACCAAATGGTTGTAAAAAAATTAGTACTTATAAGTATGAAACAAACGGTCACCTGTAGTGATCACTAGTATTTGGTTACTAATATTTGGTTAAGGCAAACCATCATATATGCTATTGAATTTGGAAGTCAATTGTCTTTTAGAAAATCTTATTCTTTCATTTTTACAGATATGATTTACCCAAATAAGGTGATTAGAGATTAGTTGAAGTAGGAAGAAGAAGATTGATTAAAGAACATAGTTGTTGCAATTGGACTTTGATGTTACAATCTATGATCCTACTGCAGTGATATAGTTCGTAGTGGAATGAGTGTTTTAGATTAGGCTGATTCATTAAGTTATAATTTAATGTGCATTTATTTGTTGCATCACCTTGATACATAAAACAATGAGTGTTCTAAAACTCTATGATGCCTCATATGTGAAAACCTCCCTCAAAACTTGGTGATGAGACTTTTGACACATGTGAATGAATACTTTGTTAGTGACATGTTTCTTGAGTTTTGTGTTTTCCTAATATTGTGATAACTAATATATATGAGTGAAGCATTGAAAGTGAGGATGGGTAGAGAGAGAGACCGCCGGCGGCAGGAAGATGAAAGACGGGATCCGGCGAAGACGATTGACTTACAACAAAGGAAAGCAAAAGAACAGTGCAAGATTAAAGAAGGCAAAAGATACAAGGATGATGAGTGGCTCGATGTTGAGAGAAGAAAGAATAGGTACAAGGAGGAGCTTGAATACAAAAATAAAGTCACCTATTTTGTCTCAAACCTTCCGGCCGGCTGTACCTGGGCTGGGTTATGGGAGGCTTTTAAGCACCACAAAAATCTAATGGACACCAGTGTTCCCTCTAAAAAAGAGAGATGGGGCAATACTTTTGGTTTTTTGAGATTTGTGGACGTTATTGACAAGGAAGCTTTTATGGAAGATCTAAGAGAGACAAAGGTTGATGGTAGAAAAATATGGATCACAATATCAAAATGGGGAAGACGAGGGAGAGGCGCCCTGCCAAGCGAGACGACGAACAGAGGAACAATTTCGAAGGCCACCACTAACCCGCCGTCTCCGCCTCCGCCTCCGCCACCGCTTGGTAGTAGATCTCACCATGAGGCAAACAGTAAGTTCCAGAGATCGTATCGAGATGCTGCTGTTGGTTCTTTTCACAATCCTCAATCGGTTGTGGTAAGAATAACCGATGAGAAATCAATAGTTCATCCGGATGCTCATCCTCTTAAACTCTCATCCCTGATCGGTACTACTCATGACCTGATGATTCTAAATAACCTTATGGAACATCTTGTTGGCTTAAATGGGTTGCAAAAGTGCTCTGTAAGGTACTTGGGCGGTTTGACCATCATCCTTACTTTTGTGGAGGAGGATGAAGCTAAAAATTATTTGGAGCAGAAGGTGTGTGCTTGGTCTAAGATTTTTTCCTCTCTTAAGGTGTGGGATGGAAGGCCTCCACCTGCTATTCGTGTTGCTTGGATCACCATCATGGGGGTCCCTCCCCACCTCTGTGACAATAATATTATGGATCAAATTGGAAGGGTATGTGGCACGGTCATTGCGGGCTCAAATATGTCTATATTGGAAAGCAACTTATCTTTTGATAGGATTCCAATTCTTACTAATTTTGGTCCTAAGATTGATAAAGGAATATGTTTATCTCATAACAATGAAGAGTTCTTCTGTTGGGTCAGAGAGGATGATGAAATATGGGTTCCTGAGTTCCTGAGTAAGGATAATTGTGCAATTCAGAAATGTATCTTTGAAGTTGAAGGCTCAGGTGACTCGCATCTACCAAATGAGCCCAGCGATATGCATCAATCGCAGGGGGGTTCCTCCTCTGCAAATTCCGGTCATCAATCGCCTGATTTTGACGGAGAATTTGAAACGTCCATGTCTGTTCGTGACATCGGAGATGGGAATGCGGCATTAATGGCCAACGGTCAACACATCATGCGAATTATGGATATAGAACATAATAATTGTTTGGGGGATCAATGTTCTTCTATTGGAAAAAAGGCTGCTGATAAAGGAAATGGGTCCCACTCTTCACATTTAAACAAAAGAAGTGGGTCCCACTCTCCACTTTTAAACAATAATGGGCTTGATTTAAATGACACGGTTCAAAACAAATCTTTTATCAGTCCATCAAACTCCGACCCCTTTAACTTAGGACCGATTATAAATAAAATAATGGCCCAAAGTTATTGTAGCACAGTGGGTTCCGGTTATAATTCTGGTTTTATTAATTTTGCTTCAAAAGAGAACTCTGCGGGTAAAACATTGAAGATTAAGAAAACAAAAGGGGTTGGGAAAAAATTTAGGGTTCCAGATCTAAACATCGACGCAGGGGATTTATCCAGATTCAAGCTGAGCAGATATCTATTGAGTAGGAAGAAGCGTACAGGCAGCAAAAAAAAGGTTAAATCTTTCCCTACACAAGCCTCTAATAGCTCCTCCCATAGCTCACGATCTCATAATTGGGAGGGTTGTGTCGGGGATGACGACACTTCAGGTAACCGGAATGATAACGAAGATTGGTCTCACAACATTGAAAGGGGCTCTCAAGTGGTGATTGATGGCTGTGAAACTAGGGAACCCAACTCTCACCTATCTAGTGAAATAAACTCAAGTCAAAATTCGGAAATAAATGAAGAGATTGCCAACACAATCTACATTAACTCTTTGGTTCATATTGATTTAAATGGCCATGAGGACCATTTAGCTGAGAATATCAGGAATGAAGGAGTTAACAGTGGGCACCCATGAATTGCATTTCTATAAACTTAAGAGGAGCAGGAGACTCGGGAAAAAGTCAATGGGTTAGGAGATTAAAAGCAACATATGGGGTTCACTTCATTGCCATTCAAGAAACTCAGATGGCTGACTCTTCAAAAATTAGTTTTCATTCTTTTTGGCACAGGACAAGGTTTGAATTGGAGTATGTTAATGCTACTGGTAGATCGGGTGGTATGGTCTCAATTTGGGACCCCTCTGTCTTGGTAAAACTTTCATCTTTTGCTTCCAGGAACTTCCTTGCGGTGCGTTGTCTGCTACCAAGGTCTCAGGTTTCAGTTTCTTTCATTAACATTTATGCCCCCCAAGATGTTACGGCTAAGAGAAGGCTCTGGAGTGACCTGTTGCTTTATATGAATGGTACTCCAGGGTTTTTTCTTCTCTTGGGGGACTTTAATTCTGTTCGAGACCCCTCTGAAAGGCATAACTCTGAATTTTGTGCTGTTTCGGCTAGAGATTTCAATGGTTTTGTCTCTCAGGCGGGTCTTTTTGAATATACTATGGGTGGGCAAAGGTTCACGTATATGTGGGGAAATGGTGTGAAGCTTAGTAAAATTGATCGAGTCCTAGTTTGTTCGAATTTTTTAAACACGTGGCCAGATGCTATTCTCACCGCTCTTCCGAGGGAAGGGAGGTCTGACCACACGCCACTTCTCTTACAAACTGTAAAAAATGATTTTGGCACCCCTCCTTTTCGGTTTTTTAACTCTTGGTTACAGCTTACTGGGTTTGATGATTTGGTGCATAGTTTATGTTCTAGTTTTCACTTTACAGGTCCTGCAGAGAAAAAATTGGCTGCTAAACTTAGATGGCTCAAATCGGGGATAAAATATTGGATGAAAAATGTCAGAATTAAAGAGAATGAGGAGCTCGAGAGTCTCTCTGCACAGCTTAGCTTTCTTGACTCTCAAGCTGATCATGGGATCTTGGAAGGTCATGCTCTCGACTTAAGGATAAAAGTTCTCTCGGACTTAAAGAAAATTCAAAACAGAAGAAAAGCAGACTTTATTCAGAAATCCAGGGCAAGGTGGGCACTTGAGGGGGATGAAAATACAAGTTTTTTCCATGGGATCGTTAATGCAAACATATCCAACAACAGAATCCATGGTATGATGATAAACGGATCATGGATAACTGATCCTGCTACTATCAAACAACACTCGGCTGACTTTTTTAAAGCCAGGTTTTCATCAAGGGGCTTTCTCAGACCACAATTTTCCTCGCCGGGCATTAGAAAGTTATCGGATGAGCAGTCGCTCGACCTCGTTGTTCCTTTCTCTTCCTTAGAAATAAAAGCGGCGGTCTGGAGTTGTAATGGTAACAAAGCTCCTGGTCCTGATGGCTTTAATTTCTGCTTCATTAAGAAGTATTGGCACCTATTGGAAAGAGATTTTCAGGATTTATTTTACCAATTCTATGAGACAGGGGAGCTTTCAAAAGCCAGCTTATCAGCTTTTATTGCTTTAATTCCAAAAACGAAAGACCCTCTCACTCCAAATGATTCAAGACCAATCAGTCTTATTGGTATCATAAACAAGGCTCTATCAAAAGTTCTTCAAAACCGGTTGAATAAAGTAATTGGTTGTCTTATCTCGGATGAACAAAGCGCGTATGTGGCTGGCAGGTCGATTCTCGAGGGCCCCCTAATCATCAATGAAGCAGTCTCATGGCTAAAAAAGGCCAAAAGCAGGGGTATAATCTTGAAACTTGATATTGCTAAGGCCTTTGATTCTCTTGAGTGGGACTTCTTGGATCGAATGCTAATGCTAATGAACTTTCATCCAAAATGGAGATCTTGGATTCAGTCTATTCTTCGTGCAAGTAAAGGCTCAGTCTTGGTGAATGGTAGTCCTTCAAATGAATTTGATTTTAGCCGTGGTCTTAGACAGGGTGACCCTTTATCGCCTTTTTTATTTGTGATTGCAATGGAAGCATGGTCATGCATTGTGAAAAAGGCGGTTTCAGTTGGTGCTCTAAATGGCCTACATCTTGCAAATAATGGGCCCACCATCTCTCATTTTCTTTTTGCTGACGACGTCATTATTATTGGTAAAGGTGATAGTATGGATATCAGAAACCTAGGGCGCCTGCTTCGGGGTTTCTTCATGATTTCCGGGCTAAGGGTGAACCGGGAGAAAAGTTCGTTGTTTGGTATTGGTATCTTAGATAATGAGCTTTCTGATCTGGCAGGTATTATGCACTGTAAAGTAGGGAAACTCCCTTTCTCCTATCTTGGCCTAAATGTTGGGGCTAATATGAACTTGGTTAAAAATTGGTCCCCAGTCATTGAGGTTTTCAAAGCTAGGTTGACAAATTGGAAGGCTAAGAATCTCTCGATGGCAGGAAGAATCACTCTTATTAATTCGGTCTTGGAGTCATTACCAATATATTTCTTCTCTTTATACAGGGCTCCTGCGCAGGTTATAAACACTCTTGAGAAAATTAGAAGAAATTTCTTATGGGGAGGAGTTGGGGAAAAGCAGTGTGTTCATTGGGTCGCCTGGGATATTGTTACAAGGCCAAAGGAGGAGGGTGGTTTAGGCATTACACCTTTGAAATATGCTAACATGGTTATGCTCTCTAAATGGTGGTGGAAGTTTAAATTAGATAAGCAAAAACTTTGGCGGAATGTCATTTGGTCGATACATCACACATCCAATGGTTGGAACTCAATTCCAGTAAAACTGTCCATGTCCGGTGTCTGGAGAAACATATTCAAAGTTGGAGAGGACTTTAATAGTCTCAACATTGACTTGAATTGCTTATTACTTGGTGTTCTCGGTAACGGGGAAGATATCAGATTTTGGATAGATAGATGGCTTGGGGATGTTCCTCTACTTAAACTATTTCCCAATCTTTTTGCTATTGAAAAAACTAAGAATATTTTAATTAATGAGTGTTTTAATATGCAGAATGGTAGCTTGATTTGGAAGTGGAGATGGAAGCGGGCTAGGCTTACGGATCAGGAAGTTGTGGAGTTGAATCAACTTTTTGGAATGTTGCTGTTTGTTGCTCCTAGTCAGACTGGGGATGCTTGGAAATGGATAAACATGGATTGTGCTGATTTCCGTGCTGGGCATCTCAAAAGGCTCATTCAAATTAAATGTTCTAGAGATGAAATCTACAAGTTTCCATGGAATAAGTGGGTTCCTAAAAAAGTTAATGTTCATAATTGGCGTGCGGTTCTCAACAGACTTCCTACATGTGACTCCCTTGTTAGAAGAAATATTCACGTCGACTCAAGTTGGTGCGTGTTTTGTCGGGCTTCTGAAGAATCGGTCGACCATGTCTTTACCTCATGCGGGTTCGTGAGTCAAATCTGGGATAGAGTGTGCTTATGGTGCAACCTCCAATCATTCTTTGCTTTCACTTTCAAGGACTTAATGGACATTCCCTATTTGCTTAGAGGTGACGAAAACTATAAGAAGGCTGTTCACGCGATCTTTATGGCAACGACATGGAGTATTTGGAATCATAGAAATGAGATCATTTTTTATCACTCTCCTCCGTCGGTTAGAAAGGTGTTATGTGAAATTATGGCGGTGACATCTCTATGGCTAAAGACAAGAGTTAGAAGAGGAACATATTTTGCTCTACCTAACTTCCCTTTTGATCCAGGCTAATGTGCTCCTGTAATGTTCAATTTCGGTTCTTTTGTCGTTTGTTGCCTTTTCTTTTTGTTTGTACTTTGTCGGGGTTTTTAGCTACTTGTTAGCCACCTTTTTAATATATTTTTGCCGTCCAAAAAAAAAAAAAAAAACTAATATATATGATATAAAAAGTTTTAACTTAAGTTTTGATTGGATTTGAAGGTAACTAATACTTTTGGGTTTACATTCAAGCTAACGTGCCTAACACTACCGTATTTATTTTTTTCATATAAAAACCATACAAGTTAAGGCGCCTAACTCATTTGATGTTAGTATGATTCAAGTTTGGGGTGACAATTTTGGACACGAACATAAACCCGGCATGAAAAAAGGTTTTTAGTTGGATAACACAAACCGTTTAAAAAACAAGTCGGGTTTGGGTTTACATTTCAACCCGGTAACCTAACACGACCGACACCCTTAAATTAGAAAAACAACATGTGTTATAAAACAAGTTGAAATTTTCAACTGAAAACACGACATGTTTATGCTAGTTTTCGTTTTGAAATTACAAATGCCTAATTATATATTCGTGTTGAGTGTCAGGATGTGTCAAAAAATACCAATGGGCTTCATTATGTTTCTTATAGGCCACAACTTGAGATTATTTAAGCTTTAGAATGTTTTTAGAACTTTTAGCAAGTTGGTCTAGAGCAGCTACTCCGTTTACACTTCTAGTCTTATTCGCATATTGTTATTAGGATTCGTCTTTGGTTTAAGGAGATGAGAACATACTATGCTAAGCTACAACAAATGAAAGTTTCTCATTAAACGAGTAAACCACATCAATTCGGAGATTTTTCAAGTGAACAATCAGAGGCTATATGAACTCCTAAATCATGTGAATAGCAACCATATATAAGTCATAATTTATACGTCTACTTGTGTTTCTAAATTCTAGATCATGATCAAACTAAAGATCAATAACCATATCACTTGTCATAATCGAGCCATCAGTTTAATCAACCATGACCATGATTTTACCACCTATACATAGATAATAAAAACAAGGGCATCATGAGATAAAGACCTAATCCACCCACAAGACCAAACTAAATACCAAAAAAAACAAAGTATTAGACAACTTTTTTGCGTTTCAGGTCGATCTTATACACAGATGGATTGATTCATGGGTTAAGAAGCAGACTGGCACCAATTATACCATCGATGACCGTATTCGTATGTTTTAAGGCAGTCTTGAGCCAAATATTAGTCTATCAGATCGACCCATGAGATGCTCAATCCATGTATGAAAGCATTACACGAATTGTGATAGTTATATTTTACTCCAAAAATATTTAAAAAAATGTTTGTGATGGTTTATTTTTCTTTAACCACATAAGTTTATATATTAGAATGACGGTTGGCACAACCAAAAAAACCCGTCATACTCAGATGAAATGTATGATCGATTTCGAAGCTTCAACTTACCCTTATCTAATAAAATCTTAAACATGAAATCTTAAAATGCTCACATCAACCCTTCCTTTTAGAACAAAGATAGTCCTGTCAAAGACTCATAAAACAACCGTTTAATAAAAAACAATAATAAAAATCTTTAACCATATCATACAAAACTATCATGATTGATTTTAACTTAGATATCTTTAACTTGAAATATTCATTACGTTTACCGCTAGACCAAAGTTCAATACCATATAGTTAGGTAGACGCAAATGAGGTTAATGACCCATTGATAACACATTTGTGTTAGGAGCATTAAGTCAAAGATTGTAGTCTTAATATCAGCAAATTGTGGTATATTTATTCTTAAAAATCAAGGTGTTACCGTTGAAAAGAAAAATATATATATAGTTAGGTAGACTAATAAAAAAAAGTAAAGCTCTCCAAATTTGGTGGGGGATTGAATTGAATCAACAAAATCTTTGCTCTTGTTTATTAAAGTCAATCCAAGCCGTCCATTACAACCCCCCCACACCACAACATCTTTCTCCTTCTTCCCCTTTCGAATCTTTGATTCTTCTTATTCTACAATCACATAATAATTCAATTCAATTCAAATCAATTCTTATATTACATACATACATTTCATTTTCAATCATTTCGCGCCCTAATGACTTCAGCCGGAAATTTTTCATCCATCTTCACTTCATCGGGATCGGACTTTATCAATCCGTCACCGACAAAGCTAGGGTTTCTAAATTTTCCGCTAACGTTTCCTCAACGGATTAATACGGAACCTTTGAGGATTTTCGCGCCAATCAAAGCAATAGAAGGTTCGAGAATGCAATCAGTTGATGTTGAAGTTAAATCGAATGGATGTGTAGTTATGAATGATTCAGATGAATCCAATGGTAAAAACTAAACAAATTTGTTGTAATTGTATCGGTTTTTGTGAAATGTGTATGAGTTTGATTCGGTTCATGTAGGTTTGATTGTTTCTGAAAGCTTTGGATCTATGAATGTTGTTTGGCATAAATGTTCAGTTGAGAAAAGTGATAGGCAGGAGATGCTTCAGCAAAAAGGATGTGTTATTTGGATCACTGGTCTTAGTGGTTCAGGTTAGCTCAAGTTATCACTCGTTTGTTCATCGGTTCGATGTCGTTAGGGTCTGAAAGTTGTGTGCATTAATATGTTCATACTTGTTGATCTAATTATGTTGATTGGTTCAATCTCTGTGGTTATTGATAGTGTTATTATTCTTCTTAGTACGAATACTGGAACTGATTTTGATTCACATGTTTAATCGGTTAATTTTTCTGTGATTTATTGGTGTTTTGGTTTAATGAAATAGGAAAGAGTACTGTGGCTTGTGCGTTAACTCGAGTTCTTCATGCTAGAGGAAAGTTGACGTACGTTCTTGATGGTGATAATGTCCGCCATGGTCTTAACGCTGATCTTACTTTCAAACCAGAAGATCGTGCAGAGAATATAAGAAGAATTGGTATCATTTGTAATTTGAATTTAGAAACTTTTGTTATCTTCTGATCGTCAATTTAGCTTTAATATGCTGCATGATCTTGATGTTATTTGATTTCTTAGGAGAGGTAGCTAAGTTGTTTGCCGATGCTGGAGTTATTTGCATAGTGAGCGCGATATCCCCCTATAGAAAGGATCGCGATTCTTGTAGGTCTATGCTTCCAGATGGAGACTTTATTGAGGTTTTTTTAGAAATAGCTTTTCTTGATTAGTGAGTGTATAACTCGTATATTGCTACGACTCACAAGGCTTGTAATTTGCAGGTGTTTATGGACATCCCTCTATGTGTCTGTGAGGCTAGGGATCCAAAAGGTTTATACAAGCTTGCACGGGCTGGAAAGATTAAAGGTAAATTTACAGGTTTTTGTATGGTTTCTGACTTAAAATTCTTAGTTTAAACTTTACATAATCATCTTCATAGGTTTTACTGGTATTGATGACCCGTATGAAGCACCACTAAATTCTGAGGTACGCGTGCAAAGTTTAACTCATAAACAACTACCTATAAACCTATATTATCCTTTGGCCAAATAAAACCGAGACTAGTTGTGGACCAACTATGTGTATGGTTTTATGAATATGAAACTTCGTTTGTGCAGCTCGTGTTGCATCAAGATGGCGAAGTCTGTCCTCCGCCTGAAGCTATGGCCGAGAAAGTGATTTCTTATTTGGAATCCAAAGGGTATCTTCAGGCATAGCACGTGGCTGCACGCGATATACAACTCTACAATGCGCTGCGAAGAGAGATTGTAGGAAACTACTTGTTTCCAGGTTCAGGTTCTAGTTCTAGTTCTAGTCATCAATGTAAATAAAATGTCAGTTAAGTTATATGATAAATGTTTGTTTATGTTTGTTTAATTGTTGTGTGTATAAAGATTTATATGGATAAAGAATGATCTAATGTTTTGATCAAGAATTTGCTGGAGAATATATTGGTGAAACCAAGTTATTTTGCTTGAAAATTTGTCTGATAATATATGAAAGAATATTAAAATGAAAATCAAAACTTCAATTTGTTGATTTTGAAATGAAAACGACATAAAAAATTTTTGTTGTGCTGAATATAAAACGTGGGCATCTAATATTCAGTTAAAATAATTATGTAAATTTGTTGGTATTTTTTTATGAATGATAGGTGACAGGAGTCAACATTGATGAAAACGAATACTCCTTCCTCGTTTTGACTTTTTGAGTTTTTTTTATAGGGCCTGTTGGTACTGATCTTTTAGAGGCTTCTTTTATTCGTTAATGGTTAAGAGATAAGGGAAATAGTAGCCATGCGCAAAAAAAACCGTTTCCGAAACCGACTCGGTGTATCCGAACCAGAACCAGAATCGGTCGTACCCGAACCGTAGGGTACACATGGGTTCCGGTTCCTCTAAGAAAGTGGAACCGTATCCGGAACCAAACCGGTCAAAACCGGACCGACCCTACTCGGAACAAAAAAAATCCCGGTTAATCCGGTCAAATACCAGGAACCGAACCCGACCCTACCCGGTTCTTGACAATGTTGACCAAAACCGGACCCGATTCCTAAAAAACCCGATTTGTGCATGGCTAGGTAATAGTTTACCGTTAAGATGTCATCTCTATATCATTTAAATTTAAAGTTACCTCTTAATCAATTAGACTTAAATTGTTACTTTTTAGAGAAAATTTATATACAAAATCATATTTTCTATAAAATGTAAAAAAGGACACAATGCTACAAAAAATACACAATAGTAACATAAAAAAATTATAACCCACAATATAACATGAATTTAAAAAAATTATTCGGAAACATTGTTCTACACTTCGTCCTTCAAAAAAAAATAATTAAACGAACTATTAAAAAATCAGTGTTTTTATTGTGTCTTTGTTGTATAAAAAGTTTACAAAAGACATAATGAAAACGTTCATTTTTTTATTTTTTGTTTATTTTGTTAAGGAGGATGCGTGGGGAAAATGTCCCCATAACATTTTTTTGAAATTTGATTAAAATTGTAAGTTATGAATTTTGTAACCCTCCATTGTGTTTTTTTGTACGATTGTGTCATTCTCAAACTTTGTATCATTTTTACATTCTGTATGAAAACTTCACACTACCTCTTAACCATTAAAATGCTTTGAACCATTAAGGGGTTACCAAAATGCTTGAATTAGTGAATATTTCAATCTAAATTTACTTTGCATGAGAGTCTCTAAGTAAGATTAGAATTTAACACCTAAGAGATGAGGGTTGAGAGACATTAACCTTTAATACTAGTAGTTGTTGGTTTAGATAGGGCTAATAATTTATAACACGGTCACGTTAACAAGATACATAATTAACAAGTTTTGTGTTTGACATTAGCATATTCAGTGTCATTAATAGGTTAATTCGTTAAGGATCTGTTAACACGATATGTCACATGTTAACATATTATACTAGTTTAGAGCTCGCGCTACGCTCGGGTTTGTTTTTTAGTATACAATATTATACTTAATTTAAAGAGATTTAAATACTCGGTTTTATGGTGTAGTTTTTTTAAAAATAATATCGTATAAAAAATTTATGTATGTTTAAAAATATTGAGTTATTTAATTGTAGATTATTAACAATTTTACCATTAAGTTTCATTATTATACCCTATCAAATATAAGATGACTCATTCACACTCCTAGTATGAGATGACTTAAAATGTAAATACTATTAAGTTTTTAAAGATTATCCTAAATATTAGGGAACCAATTAATGTAATTAAGGTTATTATAATATATTATTATTATAAATATATGCATGTTTTAAATATACAAATATTATTATGAGAAAAATACTCTTATGATGCCAAATAAGCAAATATCACTTCCAATAATGTCAACTAAGCAAAATCTATTTTCTTATATTATATAAGGATTATTTAAAGTAATTAAATATATATACACAATTAATCATATTGTACTATTATTTGCCCTAAATCAAATTTTAATAGCATTCACAGATTCATTACACATTTACGCTTTCAACATTCTTCTTTCATTCCATTCAAAGTTTCAAATCCTAAACACCATAAGTCACGTTCGTTTGTTGTTTATGTGTTAAGGCTTATCGAGTTAAGTATTACGGAGTATTATTTAATATTTAAGATTTATGAACTTTATGCAAAATTTTGTTTACTTAAAAATGAGTTTTTATCATGTAACCTGGTAATTAGTGTGTACATGTTCGTGTTTAAAAAAATGACATGATAAATAATTATGTCATGTTCATGTCATATCATGTCGTGTCTGACATGATATGTCAACCCTATGGTTTAGATTATACTAGTTTATCAAATTATCATTATTAATCTTTTAATTATTTTATGTATACATATTATAATTATTTGTTGTAAATCTTCATACTAATAAATAAGTAAATAATTTATCACTTGACATTAAACTAGATCACTCATATAAATGTTACAAATATTATAAAAATATGTATATGCATAATAATCATAATAATTTAATTTTTATTAAGATTCTCAATTAGAATCATGCATATTGAATCCGATATTTATGATTTTTTTATCTTTTTTGTTTTGTTTGTTTTTAAAGGATTAGAATTATAGCTTAGTTATCTTTTAATATACTAACTTCTTATATAAATATAAAATCAGTTATTTTATATAGGATTTAAAAAAGTAATTTTTCTTTGATTTCAACACAAACTTTTTGAAAAAACATCAATTAAAATTTAAAAACAAATTAAATATAATCAGAATATCATATTATCGTACTTTTTACTTCATATCGTGTGAAGGTTTTAATAACTAACCTAATAAAATATATAATTCTTATTATAAATTAATATAGAATAAGTACTATTATGAATATATATATATATATATATATACACACGTTAAATTAAAATAATATAAACTATAGATATTTTTCTTGTTTAAGCCTGACTCAATTCAGGTTTTTGATGAGTTGATCCCAAACAATTTTTATACCTCTATCTTCTATTCTGTAATATGAAGGGGAAGGAGAATATAAGGTAGTGTTTGATATACAAGAATAAAAGATGAAATGGAATGGTCCATTATGAGCGAATGAAAAAAAAACGTGTTTGGACATTTGGTTGCTCAGTGGAATGGATGGACCATTAAGAAGAAAAGAAAAAATTCTCATTTTCATTTCATCCATCTCTCATGTTTTTTTCATTCCTTTAAGGAATGAAATAATTTTTTTAATTCATGACAAGAACCATGATCCAACCCATGACTCAAACCTTAACCCAACATAGGTACCCATGAACCGGCCCATGTCCTAACCTATGACTCAAACCATGACCCAACCCATGCCCCAACCTTAACCTGACACAAGTACCCATGAACCGGTCGATGTCCTAACCTACGGCTCAAATCATGACCCAACCTATGAACAGATGCAGGACCCAACCCATGAATTGACTCATGACCCAACCCATGAACCGAACCAGGACCCAACCTATGTCGATCCATGCCTTGAACCATGACCCAAACCATAATCCGACTCATGACCTGACTCGTGTCTCGTACCATGACCGACCCATGTCCCAATCCAATACCCAACACATGAACCGACTAATGACCTGGTCCATAAACTAACTCATGACCCGACCCTAAAACGAACCATGGAGCGAACAATGTCGTGACCACTGCCTCGAACCGTGACTCGAACCACGGCCCGACTCATGTCTTGATCCATGTCTTGATTCATGTATTGACCCATGTATCGAACCATGAGCCGATTCATGGCCCGAACCAAGACCCGACCCATAACCATGACTATGTATTTTTGTTATTTTTAAATATTAGTATTTCTTTCATTTGTTTTTTTCCTGCCTACCAAACAACAAGTATTGATTCATTTCATTCATGTAACGTAACCAAACATGATAAAGGAATGAATAATCCATTTAATTCATTTGTCCATTCTTTTTTCCATCATTAATTTCATTCTCTCGTTCATTTCATTACTCATACCAAACAAACCCTAAGGGACCAGCAAAACCCCGAGTCCCGACATTCTTAGTACTAAAAACAAACTACTATTTACATTCCAATCCCGTCTCCATTATGCAGCTTTTGTGGTGCGGCAAATGAGACGGTTGATCATTTGTTTACATCGTGCGATCTAGCCTTGACGGTTTGGGCAAAAGTGGGTTCTTGGTGCAACATTCCTCCGGTTTATGCCTTCTCTTTCAAGGACCTTATGGAGTTTCCCTTTTTACTTAATGGGGACGACAATTTCAAAAGAGCGGTTTATGCTATGGTCATGGTGACTACTTAGAGCTTATGGAGGCACCACAATGAAATCATCTTTGATCATGTCCGGCCCTCGGCAAACAAGGTTATCTGTGAAGTTATTGTGGTGGGATGTTTATGGCTAAAATCGAGAATTCGGAGGGGAACTTATATTGCTATCCCAAATTTTCCTTTTGACCCGGGCTAATTCTTTCTCATGTCTCGTTGTTGTTGTATTTTTTGTTTTCCTTGTACTTTTTGGGGTTCTTAGCTACTTGTCAGCCCCCTTTATCTAATATATTTATTTGCCGTCCAAAAAAAAAAGAAGTTATTATTGATGGTAGAATGCAGATGATATGTTGGAAAATAGTTCACTTTTATTAAATAATCAACTTAATATTATAACGATGCTCTCGTTATACATGGGAAATACACTAGTACATTACCGTGTACAAAACCAAATCAGAAATACATGTAAAGAACAATTTACAAATGATACAAACCGTACTGGTTAGTAAAACTTCAATGAGATAGCAACGTATATGATGGTAACAACAACGAGATTGATGATCCTGCAAAACAGATATTAGAAAGAAAGATCCGGGCTTGTGTTTGACACAATTCCCTTAAACAGATTCGTCGTCTGTTCCCAGGGTACACCGGACGAAAGCAGCGTACTGCCGGACTTGATCACTTGCCTGAAAAGAAACCAAAGAAGATGATGCAAATGAGATGATCGATATTATGTGTCTTGCTCTTGCGTTTTTGGTGTGTTATGAACTCTCCGTGTTTCTTTGGTTTTTGGTGTTTGATCCAGTAAACAACTTGTGTTGCCATGTTTTTGGTTGTTAAATTTATGATAAGTAATGCAAGAGTCTTGCAATTCATGACAATTGAATTGTCATAAAACTTAACAACTAATGACAAATGAATTGTCATAAAACCCATTAACTTAAGGTTGGACATCCCAATGGTCTCTTCTAGATGTCTCAACCGAGACGGGTTACAACAACGTTAGCCTCGAGTTTCGGAGCTGCATTCGGTTACCAACCGACTACTTGAGAGTTGACCTCTCATTTACACAAAATATCTAACATGATATACATAACTATGTTCCGGCTCAACATTTGAAGGGACATGCATATACAATAAGACTTTGGTTGCACCAAACAAAACATGGAGTCACATAACATATTATTAACCCTCCGCGAGAGATCCCGGACAACGTGACAAGCCTAAGAATCATATATAATGCCCAAGACAAAATGCATGATGGTAATATCAAGTGAGTGGTCGGATGGTGGGCGACTATTATTGATTATTCCCAGGGAGGTACGATGTGTAGCAACATAACACATACTCTACGGATATCTTTATCTATGCATTTCAAAGACTATTACTGGTTGTGGTGATAGTTGAGAACATGCCATGATCATTGACGTCTAGTATTCGAGATCTCTTATTAAACTGACAAGGTGCAATATCACTTCCTATTTGGCCTTCTACTTTGAGTCCCTCCACACGGTGAAGGAATTTATTTACATCATCGTCATTGCTCGTCGTTTGGGTGTTTCACCGATGTAGTTCAAGAGACTAGGCAATCAGACGGTTTAGTTGATGGGTATTGTCGTAAATGTCAACAGTGGGATCAGATTGTCAACATATATGACCGGCAGAAGCTCCCACCACAGCAGCAGGGAGAAGCTGAGGTGATGGCGCAGAAGCTTCAGGGACAATCACCACCACCGCACCACCAGCCATTACCACGTCCGCTTCTAAGCCTCGGTCGGATGTTGAATTGTTGATTAGACCTTGTAGCGAGATATTGACACCAGGTCGAAGGGGCTTACGCAAGATGAGTTATTATAACTTCATAACACGAGAAGAACAATTATGCCGGATGGGTTATAACTTATAAAAACTGCATATCGTAACAATGGATCAACCCAGCTGAACCCAACCAATACAGGCAAAAAAAAAAAAAAAAACTGTTACAGATGAACCACCAAACCTGTACCAAAAAGCGTAAACTTTTGATCTGAACATATTTGGCATGTTACTCAAACCGCCCAAAGACAACCGGTTTCACGTGTCAAGAACAGTAAACTTGTTCCATCACTAAAAAACACAAGCACCGTGTGTATTTACTTACACTCTTCAATCTATACCTCAAAAGAGAACCTAGGTTTCATAACTGGGAACCTTTACAATTCACAGTCCTCCATATATCTCAGCACGAGCGTGATGCATCACCACTGAAGTCTACAAATGCATAAAGTGTTGCAGTTAAGTTTTATAATTACCATCTCACTTCAATGTTGCTACAAGTTAGGTAACAAGTTTGATGTGATCGTTTTACCATGTGCAAAGGGTGGTTTGCTTGAGTGCCCGCATTGCAGCAGCAGCATATATTTTGGCTAATTCTGCATCAGCTTCTGCAGTCTCTGCTTCCCTTGTTGCCCTTTCAGCTTCTGAAATAGCAGCTTCAGCCTCTGCAACCGCCTTCATAGCCATGGCAGCAGCCTGCTGTGGGGTCATGCTCCACATCTTCTCCAACTCAGCATCAATTTCGGCTTTTGTCAGAATCTTGATAGTGCTCGTTGGGCAACATTCTTGTATTCCTTCTAGAAGCAATGGGAATGAATTCGGTTTCAGATCTTGATTGGAACTTGGTGCTATCTTGTATCGATGCTTTACCTGCATGCTCCAAGCAAGATTATTAATCAAACTGTATGTCTCCATGTAATTTGAAAAAGCAGCTGATTACCTCAATTAATTTTCCACTATCAATCAATGTTTTTAACTCTGCTTTCAATAACTTTTCAAGGTTGGGAGGTGCTGAATACTTCTCCTGTAATAAGCGGCAAAATAAGCAAAAAAAAATCCAAAAAGAAAGAATAACAGAAATAAATAATAATAAACCAAGTAATTAGTTTGCAAATTTCTGAATTCAAATGAGGTGTATCAAGACATGAACACTTGGAAGTACCTTTATGTACTCAGCAATTGCAGACCGACTAGAACCTTTTAACTCCTTCAGGTTAGCTACAGTTTCCAATATGAGGCTATCCAACCTACATTAGTCCATGACAAGGGTTAACTACTATCCCAGCAAAAGAACCACACCAATTGTTCCACATGTACAAAAGCATGTAAATACTGTGATCATCTAGCTAGTAACAATAGCTTAGTAAATTGAAGACAAGTATGCGACTTAGTTTAAAAAACAGATACAATGAAAAGGAGTTCATATGACCTTGGCATTGGCATCTTAGAGCTATCATTCTGCAATGTTCCAGCTAATGGCGTAGGAGGGTCTGGAAGACAAATTTGCATGTCATGTTCTTCTTTAATAGCACTAGAAATGTTTTCAGACATGTGAATCGGCTGTGTTTTTGACTTGGCAGATCTAGCCCTTTGACGAGGTCCACATCCACTAGTCAGCGACTGCAAATTTCTCCACTTATCCTGCACCAGAGAAAACAAAATCATCAATATACCATTACCAGCATGCACCATATTTAACTACTGATCAAATGTATACAATAATGATTAATGGATGTACATATGTTAAATAAATTTGTACCTTAAGGTCGACATTGGAACGTAGACGCAACACAGATCCAAACTCTGGGTCTTTGAGTATCGTGCTCCATTTGCCTGGTCCATGCTTGGTGATTCCAGCTTTAAGAGAAGCCTCCTCTTCTGATGTCCACTTCTGCTTAGGAACACCCATTTACGGAGCCTGAAATCTTTCCTGGATTTCAAACAGAAAACTTAATTCTACAAAGCCATATCTAAATTCCTAGACTCCTAGCAGCAAACAACATCAGAGAGAACATATATTTAACTCGTGTAATTTTAAGAAAATGTTTAAATTGTTGCAGTTGATTTAGTAATAACGCCTTGTGACTATATGATAAATTAGCATAATCATCAAGTTATAATAATTAACCAATAAGCTCTTATATATAAGTTGGTACGACTATCAATTCATTGATAAACGTATTATAGTCCCTGACCTTTGTGGCTTTGTGAAGATATAAATATGAAGGCTTATTCAGTAACTCTTCTTAGTGTCCAACTAATCAACGCACTTACATATCGTTCTCTCATATAAGTTTGAGAGAAATAAAAAAACAACGAATATCCAATATCTCCATTATAATTTAGACATCACAGGCGATTATACATTCACTATAATAACATCCTCGTCAAACACTCAAATCTTCCAATTAGTAAGTCCTCTCATTTTCTTAAATTTGAAATAATCAACAAAAACATGTAGTTTGTACCTTATCAGCAATACTATTAGTAAAAACCATCCATAAATCCTAAACTGTTAATGTAAGTAATAGCATTACGAGTTACAAATGATCCGTTCTAACTCTCTTACAGTCTATATTAGCATTTCAATGACTCACAGTCAATTACTATTAGGATTCATCCCCTTCACACCTCCATTATTCCACTAAACAACACACAGTGACTGCAATGCCAAATTTCATGATGATTTTCATATCAACTCTTAAATCCTGAAAACAATGAAGTACTAAGTATACTCTAAACATAGTATACATAATCAAAAAGCTAAAAATAACAATCTATGATCAAACGATTTTTGACGTTTAGCTTAAAATCAAATTAAACACAGCGACAAAATTATGCATGAACGCAAACAAAATAAGCAAAACAGAATAATTTCAAACCGATTTTCATCGCAATCGAAAAATAATGATAACAAAACTAGCAAATTGAAAGTTTTTGCTCATATATGTACTACAGTTGAGTGAGTTTACCGGTAACAAAACTCCGGCGATTACGTCGGAAACGGAGAGTTTGATTGAAATCAAAATGATCGATCCGGCATCGGTTTGTTTGTTAAACCTGATTCAAACCCTAGAAGAAGAATTGAAATGTTACTGGAAATTTTTCCCCATTTTATTAACCCGGTTCACGCGCCTTTTTCTGCTGAGTATAAAGTCTACAAACTTGTAATTTCAATATCGGTCCTTCAAGTATTGGGATGCGTAAAAGAAAATTTTGTGGGCCGAGCGGGTTCACGAAACCGCTGAACCCTTCAATTCCAAACCTGATTTTGATTACGGTGGTGTTTCACACTGAACCCGCTAAACCTAAACCTCCTTAACCGCATCGACCCATCACTCCTACATGAGAGTATGAGACAATTATTATGGGGTTTCAATCCGCTATTTAGCTCAATTTTAAAGCATAGTTTACGTTTTTGTAAATTACAAAGTATCATGTTACTTTATAATCGGTTAAGATGAAACAAATTAGCCCGTTTATGTTTAGTTTATGGTTTATACTGTAGTTTAATAGTTTAAAACTTTTTAAAGCTTAGAAATAGGTTGGGTACTTGGGTGGTCTTTTTTTATTTTAATTTTTTAAATATGCATTTTAGCTGGTGTATATGTTTATTAACGTACTAGGGTGTTGCCTCCTCGTTCATTATGATAGGGCTATTAAGATCAGTTACATCTAAAGTGTGTAGTTATAGTCGCTTGGTTGGATAAAGACGTGTGGAAATAATCCCAAGTGGGTGTGAATAAAAGAACGTGGAATAAAAAAATGCAAACTAAACCTACTTTTTTAAAAGCTTGGCCGAACCAAGCCTCCGCAATTTCAGAATCCCCTGGCGAATGGCATGTTCTCCCCGGTCAGAATAGGTGGGTTAATTCCTTCCCTTAGAAAATTATATTCCTATAAGTTCATAACAACATCCAAAACCCACATTGCCCTTCTTAACTAGGTAATTCAAGAATAGTGACCTCCAACCTTTAACAAACCAAATTTATAAGATTTTTTAGCTAATAGTTATCAACCCAATCAATGGCATTTCATCAACCCATGTTGTTATCATTTAATCTAGAATTTGAGATAATAAGAATAAGTATTTATGCTTGTAGAAAATAAGAAGATTGATTAACATCATCTATCATATCAAATCTTGGGATGATTTGAAACATGCATCAATCATCTTCCCAATCCAAATCAAATGCCAACATCCACTTAATCTAATCAATAATGTTGCATTAACATTAGAAACTTACAATCAATTCTTATGAAATTGTAGAAGATCCAGGTGATGGGTTAAATTTGGGCACCATGGTAGGTGTCTTTGTTTTCTCCCTAGCAATTTTCTTAGACATCCTTCTATGGTTTATTTTGATGCAGGAAGATGACTCTCCTCCTGAATAACCACAATCAAACTGTCAGTTTCATAAAAAGCTTACAAAAAGCATGACAAATCTTGTTTATAGAGATTAAATAAAAACTAATAAAATGTTATAATGACAAATTGATAATGTATCTGAACATGGTATTGGACATCTTACTATGATTGTGATCGTTTCGACTCTCTGAAGCATTTCGTCGAGCACCTTCCAGATGACCATTGATTTGATCATCACAAGGCAATTGATCATAATCATTTTGTTTCTCTGCAGCATTTCGTCGAACACTTTCCGAATGACCATCGATTTCCTCATCACGAGACAATTGATTGTAATCATTTTCACTCTCGGGTCTCTCTGCGGCATTTCGTCGAACACCTTCCGAATGACCATCGATTTGATCATCGTGAGGCAACTGCGGACCGATAATTTGTCTCCGGTGAGAAGCAGCTTCTTTAAGTTTCTTTCTTCGAAGCTTCTTTCTCTGAGCTCGTGTGAGCTTCTGTAACCCTAAGTCATCCTGTTCATCGCTTGACACCAACAAGCCCCTTTCATCTTCTTCCTCAAATTCATCCGTATCTGTACAATTTACCCAGATTAAGAACATCAATTGCATAGTTAGATGTTTAATTTCTCCGAAAGAAACTCCAATTCACAATATGCATAATCGAAAAATGACCTAACTGATATGATGAGTATCCGAATTGACGATCTCTCTCGCAAAATTGAGGGTTTGGTCGTCAAATTGATTTAGTTCAGGTGGTGGTAACGGTGAAGCATAGAGCATGTTAATTAGCGAATCATGAAACTGTCGTTGTTTTTCTTTCCTCTTCATGCTGCTAATTGCTAAGCTTTCGGATATGAGCAATGGCATTCACTAACGATGCAAAACTTAAGAAAATGTGAGATGACACTTCTAATTTTTTTAAATATTTTTTAAAAGGGCTAAATGCATATTTCCACCTTCAAAACACTTTAAATGCATATTTTACCCAGCTAAAAAAATCAATTGCATATTTCCCTCTATAAACAACTTTAATATGTAAATATACCCATTTTTATTAAGGTCATTTAGTTAACATTGGGTATATATGCAATTGATTTTTTAATTAGGGAAATATGCAATTAGAGCGTGTTTATAGGGGTAAATATGCAATGGAATCTTTTTAAAATTGATTACGAGCGAAAGAGAGAGAAAATGTGATGATAAACGTGAAAAATTGTGTTATTTAAGTGAAAATATAGAGAAAATATAGCATTTTTAGTGTAATTTTAATGACATGGATATGATACTAAATGTGAATGCTACTATAATATAATGTACTCAGGCCCGACTCAAAGTTTTTTTGGAGGTTTAAGGCAAATGAAACAAGAGACATTTTTAATTTATCGTTGTTTGGTTCTTCATTTCGTGTTTTTCATCATAATTTGTTCTTTTTAGGTATTTTAAAATGGACTTTTTTTTAGATTTAGTTAACATTTCTTGATATTTTTTTCTTTTCTCATTTGTCTACACACTTCTTGTTTTCTAAATCATTTAATACTTTGGTCAAATCTAAATAAACGTAAATTCATAAACCATATATTCAAACCAAAATTTTCAATCTATATAGCTTTTCTTTACACAGTATTGGACTTTCGATTCTAAGTTACCAAGTGAATAGCTAGCGTGTTGTGTTCTACATCGATCTCATCGTCTCTTTATAAAGAAAACTATACTCCGAGAATCACGGGGAAAACTCGGTCTTTATTCATGACCGTTTGAGACTTTGAGGTCTTCTTTCGTAAGTTTTCTTCAACTGTTTACCCGTTCTTGAAATACCAACGTAAACAAGTCAATGTTGTCTTTAATAAATTATTTTTGAATGGCGATTATATTTTTCCATACCCCGGTCAAGGATTGTTTTTGTGACTGAATAGAAGAGCTAATTTGGGCCCAAAAGCTATTCACCACTTTCTTTAAACCCGATCCACCATTTTGCTACCAAGACTTATTTTAGACATTTTAGCTAAAATATGGTCCCAAGCAATCTATCTAAGAGAACCGGCCACGTGCTAACTTTATTTGGGTCCACCCCAGCATAAGTAGTTTCAGTGATGGATCTAGGAATTTTTTCAAATGGTTCAGTTTTTTAAGTGCTTTAATTTTTATAAAACAGGACATAAAAATTTCAGATCGATATAAAGGTTCGGATTGGATTGGGTTCATCATATATAATGTTAAGTAATAAGCATTGTAGCCATAATTGTTAATCGTTATATCAATTTATTCATGTGCTCAGTGTTGAAGAAAAATTAACTCATTTATTCATGTGCTCACTGTTGAAGAAATATTAAACCATGTGCTCACTGTAGAAATAGAAATAAGCATTTGGATATATGTTGAAGCAAAAAAGATTAGAAAAAAAAATCATGTGCTCACTGTTAAACAATAAGCATCGTAACAATTACAATTAGCATTTAGCAATTAGCACAATCAATTTCATCACAACATTCATTCAAAACATTCTATTCCATAGAACTTTAAAAAAATAAAGAAAAAAAACTAATTATTCAAAGAAGGATGAAATCAAAGAAACAAAAGAGAACGATAAAATCAAAGAAATACCTTAGTGCAGTAGAAGGATAAAGTCAAAGGAATGAGGTTTTGTGAAGAGAAGTAGCAAGCTACGAAGGCGAATTGTTTTTAGGTTTTTGAGTTGTATAAAGTTCTAATATGCCTAAACTTGCAAAACAGGGACTCAAACTCAAAACCTTGTGGTTGCAGGTTTGCTCCTTACAAGTCTTATCGCTTGAACTGTTGGATTTTAGATGTACAGGTTCAGTCCTCAAAATATATAGGGGTTCAATCCAAATTTTTTATATAATTTCTATTAAAAATTTAAAACGCGGGAGGGTTCGCATGAACCCTCTACTTTTCACATGGATCCGCCCCTGAGTAGTTTAGTCTTTTCAAATGATGTGTTGCAAAACACATGTAAAATTTATGCATATTTTACCATAGTTATTCCACTATTGTTTGTGAAGATCTTTGATTTTCATTTACTTGGTTACTTAATTAGGTTTTGTACAAGACTAATTAGGTTTTGTAAAAGACACGATAGAGATGTTCCCGGTACTGAAATATTTGATTTGACCGTTGACTCATGATAAAATACATCGTAGCGGACCTCAATGTATTTATTCACCTTTTCTAGCGTCCGCGATAGGCCTAGTTGAGCAAAAGTTGTAGTGCTACCTATTTAAATAACTTTTTGACGCATTTTAGGTCTTACTCTTACACACTGAAACGACTGGAAACGAAGCATTTAGGTACTTGGGGAGCATTTGAAGGCTTGGATTGAAGAATTTGGCTTTAGTTTTGAAGAGATTGAGCTTGGGGTTGAAGATTTAAAGCTTGGATTTAAAGATCAATGATGGATCTGGAGATTTTTTAGATATGGATTGAAGATTAGAAATTGTATTTGATGATTGGTGGACTTTGTTGGTTGGTTATCACTAATTTTAGTATTTTACCAAGTTTTAGCTTCCATTCTTGTTTTAAGTTGCAAGCATGGTAGATCTAGTCTATATGATGATGAATTGTATGATTCTTATGATGATTGGTGGCTAGATCTTCGTATCTACTTAGGCATAATGGATGAATGTTGACGATTTTGATGATTTTTGGTAGATTTGATCTATTGAATGAGTGTTTATTAAGAAATTAAATTGTTTGTGATCTTTAGATGGAGCATGTGTATTGATCATGTTGTTACTTGTTATTGACATCTTATCTTGCTTGTTATTGAAACAATCATTTTTTAATAGGGAAAATGTCATAAAAACATAATCAACTTTTAATTTTGTTTCAATTAAGTCACCCAAAGTTTATTTTGTTCTAATTTGATAAGTTAACTTTAAAAAGTGTTCTAATCATAGGTAATTGACTTGTATAATAGGTAAAGATTGGTTTTTATTTTTTAATATTCAATTCAAGTAAAAAAAATTCACGAACCTACATTTCATTAATGGAAAAAAATTCATTGTAAATAAAAGAAAATCACAAACTTAATCAATTTGTTTTTACGAATTCATTCGCTGTAAAATACTACACATGATTCCTTTTTCATTCATTACTAACGATTTCAATTTCTTAAACATTTTGTCATTTTTTTAGATTTCCACTAAGTTTATAAAAATTTTTGCATTTTTTTCAATTTTAAATTTTTTTTATTACCAAGTTATCAAATAAAGATTTATTTGATAACTTGGTAATAAAAACCATATTTTTAGTATTAAAAAATGATTGTTTCGGTACTATATGGATATATTGAGAAATAGTCATTCATGAGATAGATAATGTTGCATGTGATTATTGATCAACATTTTTAATATTAAAAATGATTTGTTTTGGGCATGAGCCACAAGGGAGTGGGTTTGGTCTGATAATAATAACTTGTGTTATCTATTCTTAGATGATAACAATGTAATTGGTCATTGCACTATCAAAACCAGAAGGTAATTTGATCCTACATAAAACTAGAAGGGGTAAATAGTTTTTTTAACATTTTTCTTCCTTGAATTGTTTTTCACCTTAAAATTCAATTGTTAGTAGAAGTTATTATATCAAACCTCAACTTGGAGTGAGCTCTCTTTTAGATTTTATAAATGACAAACTCATTTGACGGTTTTATAAAGCAGTCATAAAACTAACTGGCCCTCAAACTCAACTAATTTACAAAATAGTCGTTTTACTTTAGTGGCTAAAATACAAACCTACAAGAACTATTGTGATCAAAATACAAAACATAAAATAACACTATTCATGAAGTTTTCATTTTAATATATACTAGGATTATACAGGCGCGTGCGTTGCCCGAGCCATTTATATACCGTTAAATTTTCGTCATCACATCAATTAAAACCATATACGGGCTAAAATCAATGAAAAAATGTCATTCAACTTCAAATAATCATAACGAAACTATTGTACACAACATCATCACAATGAAACACATCTAATATGGTGTTGGCAATGACGGATCGTCGTCTCTATAGAATCCCATAACAAAAGGAAACCACCATACATTATTCGCTATTATATGCCATCCACCGTTACCATTCATCATCGATTGAGGAAACAAAGAAGACGATAGAGGCGACCGGAAGCAGCAAAACGACAATAGTCGAATGAGCCAGCAAGAAAGGTAAACAAAAATGAGCATGCCTTGCTCCAAGAATCCAAGGACAAGCAACCTTTATACTATTTGTCCCTCAAACTCAACTTCTGAGTTCCGAGTCATTCTACTGGTGATCCAAATGTAAAACCTACAAAAACTATAGTGGCCAAAATGCAAAACATATAACAACATTACCTCAAACTCAATTTATCTACAAAAAGTTATTCTAGTTTTGTGGCTAAAATGCAAAAGCTACAAAATTATATGGTTGTCAAAATGCAAAACATAAAAGTAAACTATTCATGAAGTTTTTCTTTCAATAATATAGTAATTAACAATATCAATGAACATAAATAAACGTACACGTATGAACGACCGTTCATTAACGTAAATGAACTAACACAACACGTGTTTATGTTTGTTCGTTTAAATAAAGGAACAGAAGTTTTTGCTAATGTCCGTTTATTTATAAACTTCCTAAGATATAAGGTCGGTTGTTTCCGACCAACCAAAACCTGCCACGTGTCGTGTAACGATTGGTTGCTTTAAGTTTTTGGTTTTTTTCTTTTTTTTTTAAATCCGGACTTTTGACTTTTAATATATACAAATTTATTTGATTTTCTACAACAGACATGCTTGTGGATTAGCTGGATTAGGCGCGATTCTTTCAACAAAATGGCTAGGGTTCGAATCACACTAGCAACAATTCTTTTCAACTTTTTTTTTTATTGTTTTTTTGTTCTTTGTTTTTCATATTTTTTCGCTTTTCGTCTCCAACTAAACTTTAATATGTCTACCACTTTGGCTCCTACTCTGTTTTGACATAGTTTCAACATTGACCTTCCGGTTTTGACTTCATTTTTCATTTTAACATTTATGTTACGTATATCTCCGTCTTTAAGTATGTCCAATATTTTTACTTGGCACCGTAACATACGAGCCGAGAAATTTTTTTTATTAACACATGTAACGATGTTATATCCCCGAGACCCGGCCGACGCATCGCGCGGCCCAGTCTTATATCTAGTTTAATAAAATAAACAAACATAAATGAAGTTCTCACTAAATAGTACATGAATCTTCAGTTCATTTACAAGCCTATGTAAATATGAAAAAAAGAATGATATTGTAACACCTCAACCCGAATAGAGCTGACGTGTCACTTAATAGTAATCAGAATCAAACCAAATTCCATTAATCAATATAAAACATTACATTTATTTGATATAAAAATTTATAAAACGTCATTACAAAAAAGATTCTTTCTTTTATGAAAACTCTTGGTCTTTAACTTTCCCGAACCCTCGATCAATTCTTTTTGGATGAACCTGTAACCTAACGTACATAAAGGACAATATGCACGCCTGAGTAAAATTGGCTTTTACTCGGTGGAACACAACTATATAATAATACAATTCTTATTTATAACTATCAATCAATATATACGTGCACGTTCAGTAATTCACATTCACTAGACACCGTTAGGCATACAGATTCACTTGGTCAATTCGTCACATTCAGTTGATCAATTCATCACATTCACTAGACATCATTCAGTGCATCACGTAATCACATTCACTTGGTCAATTCGTCACATTCACTAAACACCGTTTGGTGCGTCAATTGTTCAATAGATCTATATATCTAAATATATAATAATTACACTTTGTTCACCTAAGCATTTAGAAATATATTTGGATTTCCGACTACGAAGTACTGGGAAACTCATCCGTACACATAAGATAACAAAAACCATACAATAAATAATAATATAGAGTGTCTATACCTTAAACACGTAGATCAAAACATGAGTTACTCCAACGTCAGACTTCACAAGATTGCTTTTTCTTTCTTTCTAAGTTTATGTTGTATGAACTCAAACACATAATTTATTTTTTTGCTCCGCTAGGTTGATTAAACATATATTTAAAGGGAACTTTGAAATGTTGTAAAAGGCATGTGCTTACAAAATTCAACAGATAAAGTTAGTTTTCAAATTCCATTATTATCTCTAACCTTAATTTTATATTCATATCTATCTACAAATAATCCTACACTACAAATATTAATACATTATTATCAGTAACTAATTACATTCTATCATTTACCATATATTATGAAATATGAATCAACACTTTTAAAGTTTTTAACTACATGTTTACGTTTTTCTTTTTCCTTTTTAATACTTAAAATAAATATATATTTCCCTTTAGCTAACATGTTTCCATAATATGAGATAAGTATAAAAATTTGTAAATATTATAGAAACCTTAAAATTCAAATAAACATTATATTACGTTTACAAAAGACACAAAATATTATTACTATCTCAAAAATTTGGGGTATTACAGATATATAGTATGTATTTGTGAATACGAAAAAGAAGAGATGGATAAAAGATGTGGTAGGGTTTTTAAAAATTGTTAAAAAAAATAGAGAAAAATGTATATCTAGGTGGGTTAACAATTTCAATACAAGTTAAACAATTGACATCATTAAATTTTTTTATTTTAATAGCTTAAGTTACTTGGTGGCTCTGTCAATTGACTTTTCAAATTGCCATTACTTGTTCATACGTGCCTTCTAACGTGAGGAGTAAAATAATATAAACTATGTAAATCTATGATAAATTAAACAAAATTAGATGTAGTCATCGGCTCGCTTTATATTTTTAGTTAGCTTTTTATGTCTGGTTCGCATTTGTTAAACATACATCTTGACAGTCACATCAACTACTATCTAAAATGCACAAAATACAGATTGTTTACATGAGTTTTCAATAGATACACTTCAAGTTGCACATATGTTGGCGTTGTCTACCCACGACACCATAACAACACCAACTATCGCCGCCTGCAACCATCTAATCTGTCCGATCAAACCGCTACCACCGTCGAATCACTCCCCTATTCATCGCTAAGCGGCCCATCAATTTTTTTTTCTTTCTATCTCTCTCTTCTCTTCCCGTTGTTCAATCCTAACGATATTCTTTGATTGTGCAAATAACAATTTTTTTAAGAGGGACTAAAAATGTAAAATATAAAAATATTATGATAAAAATAAAAAACAAAAAAGTTAACTATTGAATTTCACTAATATCATTAAGATGGACTAAAAATGCAAACTATAAAAATATTATGGTAAAAATCAAAAACAAAAAAACTTTACTATTGAATTTCACTAAAATCATTTAGTTTTTCAATTAATAATAATAAATAAAAAAGTTAACTATTGAAGTTCACTAAAATCATTAAGAGGACTAAAAATGCAAACTATAAAAATATTATGGTAAAAATCAAAAACAAAAAACTTAACTATTGAATTTCACTAAAATCATTTGGTTTTTCAATTAAAAGGAGAATATAGACATATATTAAACAAAATATAGACATATATTATGGTTTTTCACCAATTTATAACCCTTTAGAGTAAAAGAATAAAAGTATCATTTTACCCTCCATATGAGAGGCATATAGGGGTAAATAACAACAATTACAAGATCATTAAACGAAAAGACTAAAAGTCTTAAATCCTTAAATACATTATAAATACATTAAGGTGTTGTTTTTTTAGAAAAAGTCTGCGCATGCTCTTATGTCTAAGTCGCGCAAACCACTCGTAGACATTGACATCTGCAAATTGTTTGTTTCCGCGTGAGCTCGTTTGGTGCAGACATGTACCAACCACTTTTAGGATTTTTTTAATGTCTGCAGAGGTTTAACATCATCATACAGTACCACCACCCACTATCCACCACCACCACCCACTGATCACCGCCATCGTCCACCACCACCCACTGATAACCATCATCGTCCACCACAACCACCACCGTCCACCACCACCCATCATCCCCCACCACCACCGTCCACCACCACCCATCATCCCCCACCAACACCGTCCACCACCACCGTCTACCACCACCACCCACAATCCGCTACCCACCACTGTCCAGTACCACCACCACTCTCTACCATTGTCAGTTTGTCACTGCCCCCCACCGGTTTATTTCAACAGACTGCTGAAGTTAAAAAAACAAATAGTTTTTTTATAGACTGCAGATTTTTGGTTCACATATTCTTATACAAATGTGTATATTTAATCCACAAACTGCAAACATTTTCTTATATAAAAAACAAACAGCATCTTAGTGTTTAACATAACTAAAAACTAGTGTTTTGAAAACCAGACCGCACCGGCCGGTCAAACCGGTTGAACCGAGAACCGGGCATAGAACCGGTTCGGTTTAGGGGTTTGAACCGCTCTAGTCGTGAACCAGTAAAGAACCGGGCGAAATGGAAAACCGGGCGGTTGGACCGGAAATTTTTAAATTTTTTCTATATTTTATGTATTTATATTTAAAATATTTTTAAATCATCCGGTTCTTTAATCCGATTCGACCGGTCGGACCGTTGGACCAGAAAGAAGACCGGTTTAATGTCCGGCCCGCTTCTGAAAACATTGCTAAAAACCGAAGACCGCTAAGTTACTCCAAAGATAATCTTATATAATAAAAGAAACTAATTTCATCCACTTGTCATAATATTAAGCAACACTTGCCACATGACAATTTATTAAACTACTTTTACCACTTGGCTTCGTAAAGTAACACCTCAAAAATATACACACAAGTTTATTTTTACTCAAATCTGAAACCAAATTCGGATCTTTTGTTTGATCCGGAGAAACCAAACCACACAATTAAACCCTAATTTGATTCGACCTTTTTTTCTCACACTTTTTAAGTTTTGATTCTCCTTCACAAACCTTTTTGATCTTCTTCTACCTTCATTCGCATTCATCTTCTTGCTTTGATTCCAACAAAAAAGAATATAAGTTTTCACAGAATTAATTTTACCACTTTTTCATCATGTGTTTGTTGATGAAATCGTTAGCTTTCATCCGGGAGCGATTTCTAAATTTCATATATTTATTTAAATCAGTTCGTAAAAAACATTCAATTGTCGTATAAATTCTCCTCATTTTGTTCTTAATTAGCAATTTTTTTTTTATTTCCTTACGAAATTTGCTTGTCGGCTACATGATATCCAAATGATAGTAAGATTATTATCTACCTTCTTTTATTTCCAATTAATCATAACTCAATGATAATATTTAGATGTAATAGCTTATTTGTTGTATCTAAATAAACATATATCAATTATCAAATTTAAAAGTTTATGATGATTATAGCATAGTTGACTTAGTGGTGTGAATGTTTATAATATATATTTACTAGATTATACCCCGTGTGTTACACGAGTAGAAAGATTAAAAAAACACAATTTTAAAACTTTACGAAAAAATAACATTTGAAAATAAACTATACATTGCAAGAAAAATATATATGAAATAAAACAAAAATTACATTCAAATTGTAATTTGAGCCTTAAACAAATAGATTTAAACTACAAATATATTATTACTCTATTAGAACCAAGTTAGATATTTATGCTTCTAAACTGGATGACTTATAAATCTTATTAAAAAAATTAAGAAAAACAGACATACAAATAATCAAGATGATAGATTTCCGGCAAAAATCACGGTGACACTCATATGTACCGGGTTGAGCGTGTGGGTCGTCATGCATGGGTTTAGGTATTACGATGAATTATTTTTTAAAGTTATTTATTTCCGATTCCACAGTGATTTAAGGGATGCAAATAAGGTATATTAAAACTTTGGAAAAAAATTATGGGTGATTTAATGTTTTCGATTTGTTTCCATATATAGCTTAGAAAAAAGATTCTTAGTTTAGAGCGGGAAAATTGTTCCAACTCCCTCTCCAATGAATGACATGTGTCCCCCAAAACCCTCTTTTATTAGAAGGTATAGATAGATTTATCACCTTATGTACTACTATGTATTATTAATCATTATATTTGGAATTATTATTCTTGAAATGTTTGAAAAAATGTATATAGAATTATAGATGTTTTTTTGTACTTTTAATTATTTGTAATCATATATCAAACATTTTTTTTTAATTGATAGTTTTTTCTAAAACAGTCTCATATAAAATACGGGTACCTAACCTAGTAATATATTAATATGATGGATGTAAGGAGGAAAGAAAGGTAACGTGTCATGAAATAAATGGAAGAAATTATTAAGTGGGGTGCGTGTTGGAGCGGGCATAAAAATTCCAGTCAAACAAAAGACTAAATATGGCCGAATCCGGTACACCCAGTCAAACCAACACACTGTCATGGTCAAGCTGTCTTTTTACATTTTTTTATTCATTATTATTTTATATTATTATTATTATTATTATATTTCTTTTTATTGATTTCCCCAAAACCCTGGCCCCACACCACACATCACTTCCAACTTTTATCACCATAAATTATTCCACCATTTTCTAAAGTTTCTCCCTCATCTTCTCTCTATTGCCACTTTCAGTACACTAGTTCCAAAACTATACATCTTGCAACAAAAGTGATGACTTGGAGGCTATTTTGCAGCAAGACTAATCTTTTAGACACCTAAAATAAAGCTTTGAACAATATATACACTCTAGGATTAGAAGACACACAATATTCATTACATAAAAAAAATTTCAACACAATACATGTTAATGGTCTGAAACAACTTTATAATCTCACATTTTTCTCTCCTGTGGCTAACATAACAAACTTTTCTTTACCATGTCACTTGACTTCTAATATATCATATACTGCACATACATACAAATTACACAGACCTTAGTGTTTTTTATTTAATTAATCATGAAATAGTTTCATACAACTTATGGTTTGGAGACTGGAATCTTTCATTTACAGGAGTGAGGATGAAAACGAAATAACTGTGTCTAAAATCAAAATAACTTAACCCAATTAAAAACTAATAGTTCGCTTTTGTGTAGTTTTTAAAACCGTTTTTCTTGTACCTAAACTTGTAAAAATCGAACAGAACCATAAACCTAAAAAACTAAAGAAAAAAGATACATCTTTTAAACATATGTGTATCTATGACATGTTTATGATTTTTAAATATATTTTTTTATAGATTTTGGACGATGTTAATTCATATAAGATTTTGATTGCAAGACCGAACAAACTAAATTCAGTGTAAAACCGAAAGAACCAAACTTTTGATTTATGGTTTGGTTCGAACCCAAAACCAACCCAAACGATCCATGCACCCTCTGTTTTTACTGACCTTCTCAAGCAAAAGAAAACAAAGGTATGTTATTTTGTGTTAGGTGACTAATTTTATTATGTTGAAAAGTAATGAATGTTACTGGAAATAAAAAGAAGTTAAAGGGGTGATAAGGAAAATTTTTGCATGGGATGAAACCCCAGTCCCCGTGTGGCCTTGGTTCGAGATATGCTTCCCTTTTTTATAGCCTTGGTTCGTGCGTGCGGGCTGGCTTAACCCCAGTCCTCGTGTGGTGTTATTGTTGACCACTTGAACCGGCTTCCCACGTGGGCTACCCCAAATTACCGCTATACCCTTCATCATTAATTCAAAAGTACACTAGTTTATAATATTTTAATTGGCGATACAAATGAATAAGTGATGGCTCATTCTTCGATCATTTTTATTCTTTGACCGTAAACTTGTGGTGTAGAAGACTAGAATACATAAGTAAGCTTCGATCTTTACCGATAGACGATAACAAGTTAGAATAGGGTGAAATTAAGAGATCTAGCGTGGTATTTTTGGTGTAACTTTTCCTTTCATAGATTTCCATTGTAATGCTGTTTGGGTGTTTTTGTTGTACTATTCGGTCCTAACGTCTTGCTAGTGGTCAGTTTTCTTAATAAAATTGCCGTTAAAAAAAAAAGACGATAACAAGTTAGACACAAATCTTAGCATTAAATCAATTCTGATTTCAGCTTCTGTAATTTACAAGTTTATCTAGTTAGTGGGTCTTTAAAAGATCAAACACGACTTATGCCCTGTAGTCATACTAGTTGTACTTTAAAACCATTATAAAACATTGTCTGTAACTAACAGTAATCTTTAAATTTACTTTACGTTGTTTGTTCATCGGAGGATTTAACATTTTAATAAATGACATTACTCTAACACACCTCGATATAAAATTATAATAAAGTATATTAAATATCTTATATGTTACTTATTATTTTAGATCAATTTGTTTTGTGGATGTATGAAATTATTTCTAAACTAATAAACCTCATGTTAAAAGTATTTTAACAATTTTATTCTTTAAAAAAACGCCGCTTATAACATTAAGTTGACACGTTGCAACACCAGCACGTGCGGAGCGGGTAGATGGCTTAGCTTTAATATGGGTTTAGGCTATCTAACGATGTCTGTGTACACAAAGTGTACGAGTTTACATTTTACCAATGAGTTACATAGAGTAGCCAGACTTTATTCGTTTCGTTTTTAATCAACATTGCTAATAATTTATGCTTGTGCGGCCCCCAGCCTCACAAACGCCTAGCGGTCGTCATCGGCTCGACGAGTGAAACATAAACAAATGGTCGCTCCCTATAATTTTTGCTGTTTAATTTTACATTTCAATCTCATATCAAATGTACTAATAAAACACATCTTATATTTTTAAAGGCTCCACTTAAGTTCCGATTCAAATCCTAAATCCCAATTCTTATTCCAACGAATTTCGCGAACTAAATAACTCTTTAAGTTATTGACAAATTACTAGTTTATTTATCCAATCATTTTCATAAACATGAGGCTCTTAACTGAAAGGAAATCTTATACACTTGTTCATCTAAATTAGTCTCGAATAAAAATCACCGTTAAAAAACTCTTAAATAACTAGTTTTATACCCGTTTAGAGGCCGTGACTCGAAATGTTATCAACAACTAACATTTGTCTTATATGTAATGTTTTTTTCTTTTTTATTATTTGTATGCATTACTACCGACAAACAATTTTTAACCACACATTCACAAATAAAAATAAACATAATACATATTATTTGGGTTTATTACTATAAAACTAATAAATTGCAACAAAATACACAATACCTCATATTTTAACTCAATTGTTACAACATTGAATAACCGTAAATCCAAGATCATGATTATATTTCAGCATCATCCAACAATACAAATTAAATCTTCCGGTTGCTAGACTTACCGGAAGCAATATAATATATAATTAATAATAATACTAAATCGGATATGTTTATATTTAATATATCTTTGGTGTTTCTTTATTGATATGTGTTGAACGTTTGCCCCAAAGCAGAGGTGTTTTAAACCTGTAAACAATTCTCTCTCACCTCACTTTTGTTTTTGTGTATCGTCAAGATTTATGAACTTCACAGGTTCTTCAAATCTGGGTCTCTTTCAATTTTGATTATTTATTCGAAAATTAGAAATCCCCTTTTTTGATTCTTTTGATTCAATCCTACTTTAATAAAGCATACAGATCTGTGTGTGTGTTTGTGGTTTAATTGTTTATTCATTGACTGATCTGCTATTGGTTTGATGATTCAAACCTTTTAAAGCTTTGAATGCGACGTGAATCACTTTGATTTTAGCAAAGAGAGTATTATTATTATTATTATAATTAATATTATTATGCTCTCTTTCTCTTTCTATCATTTTGATATTGATGTTGATGAGTCTTTTGACCGGAGAAAAAGGAGAGAAATCAGTTAAAGTGAATCACACTCCATTTCAGGAAAATGGAAGATGGAATTTGTTGATGTAATTGAGTGTTATTCGTTTCGTTTATTCTTCAGAAACAATTTGCACACCAAGTGTTTGTGAAAATGCCTGTGTGTCCATCAAAAACAGATGGGGTTAATGGGCAAGTTCTGGATCTTGACACTGCTGTAAAAGATGGTGTTTTGGGTGGTGGAATTGGATTTGGAGGTGGCTTTGCTGACAAATTGGATCTGAATAAGTTGATTGAAGAGTTAGATCTACCTGATGTTCCCTCTGTCTTCATTTGCCCAATTTCACTTGAACCAATGCAAGATCCAGTTACCCTTTGTACTGGTCAAACGTATGAACGGTCCAACATCTTGAAATGGTTCAATATGGGTCATTTCACTTGCCCCACTACAATGCAAGAGCTTTGGGATGACTCTGTTACACCAAACAAGACACTGCATCAACTGATACACACCTGGTTTTCACAAAAGTATTTGCAAATGAAGAAAAAATCAGAAGATGTTCAAGGAACTGCTTCAGAGATACTAGACACTCTTAAACGAGTCAAGGGTCAAGCGCGTGTTCAGTCGTTGAAAGAGCTTCGACGGATTGTAACGAATCATATAACCGCAAGAACCGCGGTTGTTGAAAAAGGAGGAGTGAGTGTTTTGTCATCTTTATTAGGTCCTTACACATCTCATGTCATTGGTTCTGAAGTTGTTTCAATTCTTGTTAACTTAAGTCTTGATTCATCTTCAAGGTTGAATTTGATGCAGCCTGCTAAAGTGTCATTGGTAATTGACATGTTAAATGAAGGTTCAATTGAAACCAAGATCAACTGCACCAAATTGATCCAAACATTGATGGAAGAAGACGATTTCCAAGTCGAGATCTTGTGTAGCCATAGTTTATTGGTTGGGTTAATGAGGCTGGTTAGGGATAAAAGACACCCAAATGGAAACTTGTTAGGGTTACAGTTACTTAAGTCCATATGTTGGCATAAACAAGTTAGGATCTTGATTGTTAACATAGGAGCTGTTCCTCAATTGGTCGATTTACTACCGGGAATGAATTCGGAATGTTTGGAATTGGCATTGTTTATTCTTGATGCTGTTTCAACTGTACAAGAAGGTAACATTGCATTAAGCAGTTGTTCAAACACCATACCTAACATGGTTAAAGTCTTGATGCGCGTTTCTGAAACATGCACGCAACTCGCGCTATCGATTTTATGGTCAATTTGCAAGCTTTCCCCTGAGGAGTATGCGTCGATTGCTGTTGAGGTTGGTCTTGCAGCAAAACTACTACTTGTTATCCAAAGTGGTTGTGATCCATTGTTAAAGCAGAGATCAGCTGAGCTATTGAAGCTTTGCAGCTTAAATTACTCAGACTCGATCTTCATTTCCAAGTGCAAGTTAACGAAAACGATCCGGTGATGACACACATTCTTGATATTGATTTGTCAATGGGATGTTCAAACCCTATGGTTAGGCGAATGGGATTTTACTGGATATGTTTGTTTGTCGTCACACCAAAAACGAAAAAAACTTTGAAGAAGGATTGTGTATATATTTGATGATGGACTTAAATTTGGAGCAAAGATGGTGTCAAATTGTCAATTCAAGGGTAAAAAAATCACCTTTTTGTTCAATTTTTTTTCTTTATTCTTCTTCAACCATTCAAATATCATTTCAGTTTTGAATTTTGGAATATAAATATGTTTCTTTGATCTTCAATTGAAATGGATATTGTGTCATTGATGATTGTGGACTTGTGGTGATTGTCTGTTTTGATAATTGGGCTAAAAAATCTGGTAATAATTGTGGCGTGTGTGGGTGAATCAATTCATTTGGTGTAAACTGTTTTGACAGTTTGTATAAAGAGGATGTAGATTGGACCAATCAATTATACTTCAAATCAATGATGACCTGGCAATGAAAAGATAGTTGAGAACTTTCACTGTAACTCAATCATGTTTTAGTCAAACTAAACCAAAACAGAAACCCTCTATTTGAGTGCCTGGAACAAAACCACAAACAGGTCACTAGCTTGGTAGCCTTTATTCCCTGAAGTGCTAGCTCGCTAGCCCTTGTTGACTGAAGTGCCGCTCGTGAATATGCGAACGGGCTCTCCTCACTTTTGAGTTCATCCACGTGTTTCTTATCTCGTGAGCCTCTTCGCCACCATCATTGTCGTGAAGACTAAACTCAAACTCGTCCGCAAGTTTCTTACCTCATGACTCTTGATCCTTTTTGTCACCATCTCCTCATGAAGACTAAACTCAAACTCATCCACAAGTTTCTTACCGCATTCTGCTATGAACATTTTTACTTTGCCATGTTTAGACTAAACTCAAACTAATTTGACACGTTTAGACTAAACTCATATAGAAAAACACCGTTGAACTTTAAACATTTAGAATAAACTCAAATGGTATTCCAATAAGGGACTGGAAGGGATCGTCACCTTCCTGTTTGTTCTGTTACTAGCGTAAATTTTAAGTTTGATAACTTAAAAATAGTCCGATAGCATAAAAATTAGTATCTACTCTCCTTACTATTACATGATAACCTTTAGCGCTCTGCCGCTCTACATAAATGACGAAGCTCCGTCGGTGTCTCCTGTTCTTGTTATTATATTTTTGTGTTAAAAAACTTTTTTTTAAACTATTATGTGAATGTAAAATCTTGTTTACAATTTCTCTTTCACTTGCTATCTTAATTTGATTTGAGTTTGGATTTGGATGTAATTTGATTGACTAAAATGTGAATTGTATATTAAACTATTATATTAATAATGTGATAGATCATAGATTAGAACAATAAATACAATGCAAATTAAAAACAAGTCTCATTCAGATTGTGACCACACTTCTAATACAGACGGGAGGGTGAGACCAGCTTGTCACTCATTTTTTCAACATGGCATGTGAAAGGTCACTTCACGCACACATGTTGTGACTTGTATATATAGCTTTATTTATACAAAATAAATGTTATGAAGATTAGAAAACAAAATGCTGATTTTTTTATATAGAGATTGTATCATTAAACAAACTTTTTTACAAGAAAATATGAAGAACCAAATGTGATTTAAAGTAGGTTTCCTATCCTAGTAATTATAATTTACCTAATAATCATCGTTTCTTAAATTAACTAACACTTTTTATAAACCTTATACTTCAAATTCTTCATATCTATTAATATTTTTTTTTATACTTACTCTTACATACACTCAAAATTACTCAAAAGTGAAAATAAAATATACGAGGGATGAATAAGATCCCTAAATATAAGAAAATATTGTATTTTCTCTTAGGAATATAGGAGATGGAGAGGAGGATGTGTAAAAAGTGTGTTATGTAATGTATAACTTACATAAACACATTTTTTAGTATTCTCTTTAAAATTTGGATATGAAGATGAGTATAAGGTTTATATTTTAAATGCTCCCATCTTCAAAGTTTAAGAGAAATATAAACCTAGACGCGCAAAATACCCAAAATACCCTCAAACCCAAGTGTAAAACACCAAAAATACCCTCATTATCTACTGTTCAAATCCATCATCTATCAATATAGAGGATAATATGAAAAGTTATGTTATATGGTCCTACATTAGATAAATAATTCACATCCTTATCCTATATTTTTAAAGGGAACACACAATATTCACTTACATTTGAGGGATTATATTCACCCCCACATGGAGATGACATTCACACTTATATTCGATGGGTAAACTTAAAATCTAATATGTCTGGGATTGGTTGGGGTCGAGTAAATGGATATGGGTCGGGTTTGACATTTAAAAAAAATATTTCACGGGTTTGAGATAACATATTAGACCCGATTACCAGATAATGCAGTCCCGATTATTCATTAACGTACCCGAAAATAATTTAGTACTTTTCATATAATTGTTTAATTGCTTTTAATATTATGTTAATTTTATTTTACACAATATCCAAGTACCTAACAATATCCAACAATCTATTAAAGTTTCATTGTAAACAAACTATTTAAACATATGTCTTTTTTAGTAGGATTTTGTGAAGGTTTTAAGCAAATTCGGACATTGTGAATTTGTGATGTAATGTTAATTTGAAATATCCTTTTAATTTTATATTATAATGTATTATAAAAATGCCCTACGAGCAAACCCAATGGGTAAATTTGATGTCATAAACGGGTATACCTGATTACCCACGGGTAAATACATGATTACCCACGGGTAAATACATGATTACCCACGGGTAAATACCTGACATAAACCCGACGGTTACCCGTCGGGTTTTGGGACACACATTTCTAATCGGGTGAGATTACTCAAACCCATCCCAGATCCGACCAATTTCCAACCCTACCCCACATATATGTTTTAATAGTTTTTTTAGAAAAAACAATAATAAAATAATAAAAAAGTAAATAAATTCTTAATTTAAAAAAACTTTTTAATATATAGAAAAATGTTTGAAGTAAAATATTTTTAATTAATTTTGAAATTTAAAAATTAAAATTAAATAAAGAGAATGAAAACTGCCACACGAAGAAGACATAGAGAAGATTCCTAGCGAGCAACCATGATCAAACGTTGATAGCAAGCAAGAGAGATAAAAATAAAGAGAAAAAAATAGATATATTGGTTTTCATTGCTTTCAACTATCATTTGTTGTCTTCTATCGGTCCCAATTATTGAATTGGCTGTCAATGGTCCCAACTTTTATCACCTTGGTAACTACTGGTCCCGTCGTTAAATTTTTTTAACGCAGTTAAGTTTTTTCCAAATTCAATACCGATGTTATAAGCCTTTTAATCGGAACGATAATATAAGTCGATTGATATAAAGTTACCTCAAAACGGCGCTCCGAACAATGAAATAGTACTTCAATCGGGTGTTTAAACCTAACGGTGCTTCAATCGGATGTAAAAATTTTAACGTTCAGAGAGCCTTTTCGATAAAACTTTTACATCAATCGAAACGTATTATCCTTCCGATCAAAAGGTCTAAAACATCAGTCTTGAATTTGAAAAAAATGTAACGGCGTTAAAAAAATTTTAACGACGGGACCAGTGGTTACCAAAGTGATAAAAGTTGGGACCGTTGACAACCAAATTAATAGTTGTAACCGGTAGAAGACAAAAGGTGATAGTTAAACCAGTAAAAATCAATATATCAAAAAATAAGGTAATAATCTTTAAATTTAGGTACAGGATAGAAGAGAGCATAGATACTCTATAACTTATTTACATCCTTCCTATTTGGAAGGTTGATGAAGGTGGGACAAACCACGTGATGACACGTGGTCCAACCACATGTTGTCATGTGATATTTAATTTTTATTGTTATATATTTTTGATTTTAGTCATTGACTTTACTAATTGTCATTTAAACCTTGATGAGTTTTCGATTTTGTTATCTTACTCTACTTTGACATATAATATTACTTCAACATTTCGAATTTGACGGGGTTATCGTTTTGACTTCTAATTTTCATATTTCGTCGTCTTTTAGTATGTGACATATTAAGACGTTGTGTCGTGACGTACGAGACCTGATACTTTTTCTTATCAACGCATTGACAAACTCACATACGCAAGACCCGAATGCGTGATCTGGTCTCATATCTAATTATGTATTATTGATCAAATACTATCCGAACATAACAAAATGCTATCTAAATGTTCAACCGCAAGATATTTCTTCTATTTTCTCTTTTATCTTTCTGTTCGGATAAAATTTGACAAAGTGATTTTGTAACCAAATTTAGTGTGTTAATGTGATAATCAATTCGTGAAGCACTTGTGATGCAAATAAAGTAAAAATGGCACAATGATGTACGAGAAAAGTTCTTAATTCATGTGGATCTCCGGCATAAACTTTGGGAAGTGACTAAACGTCACTTGCCTCCAGAAATATTATAAAATGAAAATGTAAGTATAACTTGAGAGCTTGAATGAAACGATGCTAAGTGTTACAATAGTCGAAAAGAGTAGTATGATAGTCATGTATGCGTTCCTAATCATTCATTCAGCCTCATTTTATATTAAAAATAAGTAACAAACCATCCCGACTATATCAAAAGCGTACTCTTTTACTCTTGATTGTTGTGGATCGACTCATCACGTTTTCAACAACTTCAAGTGCATAGTTGCAGTGAAGACTTGTTGTAGAGCTATTATCTGCAAGTTTAAATAAAAGAGAATATAAAATAGATTAGATTTGTTAGCAAATATAGGATTCCCAATCTATCTGGGAACTAAGTGTTAAATCACACAAGCGTTCAGGCAATCCAATAACATAAGAAGCAAACTCGACACACGAGGATCTACTCAAACGAACGAACGACTCTTTCTTATTAACTTGAAAAAAAACAAGACAAACCAAAAACAAACACTACGAACGTGATCGTTTTTCTTGAACAAAACAAAACCAAGACTAGATGGGTTTATATACTAACCAAACAGAAACCTAGACCGACTAAAATACTTAATATGTTTCCTACCACATATCAAACTCATTAAACAATTAAAACAAACTTAATTAATTATTTAACTAGAGATAAAATTTGATCTCCTCCATGCCACCCCATGAGATCACCTACACCACCAAAAATATCGCCACTTTAATACTAAGACCACGTTTTTTACCCACAACAATCTCTATGTTGTCTTTCATTTTCTTCATATAAACAACACCACTCATGCCTCTTTGCTTGTTGAGCTGTTGCCACAACTTCTAGTTATGAGGCTTATGTGCCTAGCTAACTTTTTTGAGTTCAAGTTCACTCTAAATATACTTAAATGTGTGAGTTCATATTCACTCCCACATATCTAGTAAGAAGTGATAAAGACTAATCGACTACAAAAAAACGCGTGATGTATACTATCACTACTCGTGAGGTAATCTCATAAATGCCAAGAAAAGTTTATTGAATCTTGTTAAGACTATTCCGTTGTGCAAATTCATACCCACTCTCGTAGATGGTCCTTAAGGATTAAAGAATGTCGCCTGAGCCTAAATACATACGTGCATCACAACATTTATTTTTTTTCTTTCTTTAATGAAACTGATAACACAGATTCCTCGGGTTAAATATATGTATCAAACTTACAAATAAAAAAATTGTTCACCGGACACTTTGATCGTCCTATGACATTTTACTCTAGAACAAGACACATGGATAATATGACTCCATAGGTTGGTCCAGAGTCATGGGTGAGTTCGAACTTTCATCTCTACCCCACAAGTACATTACGCTACCAACTCGGTCCGAAGCCTTTTCATCGCCATAGGGCCACCAAAAAACATGAGGATTAAATTTGCCAATTTGGACCCTAACGTTCATGGCAAACATCCTTGCCAAAGGGTACCTTGGTGACATTTCTTCAAGTTCAAGTTCATTTCTGAAAAGTATTACATTTCGTGTAACAGAATCAGTTATCTCGTCTACAAGCAACTCACCTCATCGATCATCCGCGAACTATATCTCCGATCACCTTCTCCGGCGGCCATCTCAATCGGCGGTTATACAATGTCATGGTTCACACAATCTATCACAAACACCTTCAAACTACACTACAACGACGAAAAACAGTACAATCTCAACAACAACAACAACACGAACGATTCAACAAATCAAAACGACGAACAACAAGTTAAACACGATAATTCGCTTCAATCTCCAAGAACAGGCGTGAAAGAAGACTTATCTGAGATCACTAAAACCCTAAGTCGTCAATTTTGGGGCGTTGCTTCGTTAATTACACCTCCGGATGACTCTAATGACCGATCGAAGTTGTCTGATCCGGAAGCAATCGCTGGAATACGCAGAGACTTTGCTGAGATTGGAGATAGGTTTCGAAGTGAAATTTCGAAGCTGTCTAACAATGTAGATGTGTTAGGGATTACGAAATTGGCTTCGGATTTACTTCAGATTGAATCGGATGACGATGATTACGATTCGATTGATTCTGATGATGATGGTGATGGTGTGGTTGGTGTTACGGATGAAGTTGTGGTTTTTGCTTGTGATATTGCTATGCATCCTGAAACTTGGTTGTATTTTCCTTTACATGAGGATGAAGGTAAAACAAATTGTTTTAGTTATTTAAACTTCAATTGTACGATCCTGCTTCGGATGCTGCTAATTATTATCTTAAACTTATTTTAGTTGATTTTAGTTGAATTTTAAACTTATGATAAGTGATTTGATTTACTAGTATTCATTTGATATTGCACTTGTTGATGTTTGAATTGAATGTTATGTCATATCTCTCTTATAATAAATTACTAACCCAACTCCTCACATTAAGCCACTTGTCACCATCACATTCATCCTCATTTTTGAAAACATGGAAATTTTTGGAAACATGTAGTTTAACATTTTTAATGTAACCATACTTTAAATTATGAGTATATTTTCATCATTGTCAATTTTTTCATGTTAATATATTTTTGTTAAATTCTTTTTTTATTCCTATAATATACGTCAAATTATGTATCTTTATTATATTTTATATATTAAATATATAAATAAATTATATCGTTAAACCCCGTGGGTATCCACGGGTTCTAACCTAGTTATATTATATATTAGAAGAAGAGACATTATATTTTCTATTTATGATGTGGATAAGTAGATGCCAACTGTAGAGCTATGCCTTATGATAGTTTTGCTGGCTAGCGAGTGAATTTTAAGAAACGATTTTCTTATCAAATGTGGATTTGGTAATTGAGTTATGCTTGCTTTTCTTTTTTACTCCAGATTTTGATCTCTCTGATGTTCAACGAGAGCATGCTTTGGCTGTTGAACGATTAGCACCGAGATTGCGTGCTCTAAGGATTGAGTTGTGCCCAGGTTATATGAGTGAGAGTTCATTTTGGAAAATATATTTTGTACTTTTGCATCCGAGACTTGAATGCGATGCTGCTGAACGTCTTTCAACAGCCAATGTAAGTCTGCTTGAAGCAATGCTAACTTCCCATTTTGATTACAATTTACACAAGTGATAGTTTTTTATATTGTTTATGTTCTCTGTCTGCTTGAAGCAAGGGCTTTTTTAAGCGACACACATAATATAAAAATACCATTTTTAGGGGTTTAGACTCGTTTTAAACTTGTTTTGGGTTAGTTTAGACATGTTTTAGATTGATTCCAGGCTTGTATAGGGCTAGTGTAAATGTTTCAGACTGCTGAGACCGTTTTTGGCCGGAAAATGTGCCTGAGTCCTTCAAATGGTGCTTTTGAAGCACGGAGATAAGGCTCGCTGGGCTGCACCTGAGGGCCCAGGCTCGTGCCTTGTGGATATTTGACAACAGAATGAAAGTCTCGAAAACAATAACTTTTTGTTTCTTGGGTTTTTAATTTACGGGTGATTTTATGATTTCCAACTGGGGTATATCATTTCTTTATGCAGATTGTGAAAGCTAGAGCCTTGCTAACACATGAATTGAAGAACCGTTGTTATTCTGAAAACATGTCTGATTCAAAGTCAAAATCTCTCCCACTTGAGGTATCTGTGATCGAGACTGTAAAATACCCTATCAAGGGTGATGTTATTCAGATTGTAGACAAATCTGTGATTCAGGAGGAGTCATGTGATGGTAAAGATGAAGATGATTGGTTAAAGGAAGAAAGCTCAGAAGTTGTTACTAACAGAGTTGCAATTCCCATTGAAAATAATGAAGATGTATCATTTAGTGATCTTGAAGATGATGATGGTGACGATAATGGAAACATCCCTATACATTTCAAGAAAGCAACATACGCCTATGATTCTACAACAAAAGATACACGAGACTGGGTAACTGATTCAGGAAAGAATAGTGATTCTCTGGGACAAGTAAGCGTTCATAACTCTGAAACGAAAGAATGTAATGATTGGCTTGATGTTCATATTGATGTGGCATGACAACCCTGATTATAGTATTTTTGTTCTAATTCCTTGTCGATGAACTTGTTGTCTACATTGGGGTCAATAGTTTGTTTACAGTTCCTTATAGTCTAAACTAGGGGATTCAAAATGTGCATAGATACCGGGAACATGTGCCACTTGAAAGTTTAAATGGCTACGGTTCTCCATAATGCTTCGCCAATGATTACGGTTCTGTCATTATAGTATATATATGTACTTTTCATTACACGCATATTCAATAACAAAAGTGACATGGCAGTTAAAACGATAAAAGTTTTAAAGATTTCAATCCGCAAAATCTTTAACGAATAGTAATTTAGTTATGCCAATGTGAGACTAGCTCACTTGGTAGAGACTTTGTTAGATGTGGAGGTTATGAGTTCGATCTTTGACAATTGTATGCTATTTGTGAACCAGTTTATTAGTTTATGATCAAAACGTGCAATTTCCTTTTAATTCATGTCCAATTATGGGTTCGTAGCAAATATCTGTAATCAAGTTTGTACTTAAAATAAAGAGGTCCATTTTGTAGCTAAAAGTGTAGCAAATATGAGTCCATATAAAAGATCCGTAGCTAAACAAATTAGCGATGAAAGGGGATCACCTAGCTACAAATCAAACCCGTTATAAACTTTACATAGTAAGAACACGAAAATACCTAACTCAATTTCTAAGTTTGTGTATGCAATTGCTTGCTGTTAAAACAAAAAGAAAATTGTGTATGCGATCTACTGGATTAATTTTTATGTGAGGAATTGTATGGGCTGTCGAAGAAAGTGGGCTTGTGGTTGTTGCTAATTTGTTGCTCCAGAGTCCAGAGAATTGGGACGCTAAACTGTCTAGATATTAGTATTTAGTGGGTTGCATACTTGCATTTGCATAATTGTTATGGCTATAAAAGGAAGAGTTGCACTTTAAAAAAAAATTGGTCACAAAAAATTTCTTTTAGAATGAAGAAGATTGAAGTTTTAACTATGTTCTTTGTATCAGATTTTTATTTACTCTCATTCTTTATTCTCCAACCCTTTTGTACATGTCCTCCACAGTTTTCGGTAGAAAACAAATGAATATTACCGATTGTTTTTTGTTGGTGATACTCTGTTAGAATTCGGAGCACGCTAATATGTTACCGATAAGACACCGAAAATACAGATGATATAAAGAAAACAAACTATCTTTTCTAGCGACGGATGTCAAAGTTGCAGTCGCTAGCCGGTGCTAATACGCAATTATCTCTTTTAACCTCAAAATTTTCAACATACTTTTCCTTTAGGCTTGTAGTGCTAGAAACGCGTGATATCTCTATTCGCTAGTCGGTGCCTTAATCAAGCATCAGTTATTTAAACCACAAATTATAACACCCTCAAGTTTGATAACACCTTTTTTTTTTCTTCCAAAGATCATCTTTGACTTAAAAAAGTCACCACCACTAAAATAAAAGAGTACGTTAACTTAGTAGTTAGTTGCTTGAAGGATAACAATGCCGGCCCCACTCACCATTTTAATTGCTAATCACCTATATATGTTAATCACTTAATTGTAGTCAATATGCTCGTTAAATGTTAACATGTTAATTCTTGATTTTAGATAGTGTTACAATTAGTGAAATTAAAATCACCTCCAAAACCATCTAAACAAAATTTAAGTCATCAAGCCTTTGGTCTGACTGTTAGAGTTTTTCCGTTAAGCGTTTCCTCTTGGCTCTTGGGGTGGTAATTAGATCGAGTCACTGAAACGTCAAACTAGTCATGGGTGGTTGAAAATACGTCTTGATCTAGTCTTGAACTTGGGAATTATTGGTGATTGGTAGCCAGAATGGCTTATCGTGTAGGTTTAAATTAACACGGTTTAAAAAGTCTAAATAAAGTTGAAATTATTTTCAAAACCCATATGATTAAATCATCAGAACAAATTTGAAATCATCACCTTCTAAAACCCATACATAGTTAAAAGATCCTTAACTGATAGGCATATAAAGGAAGCCGAACAACTGTGAAAGTGAGTTTCACATGTGCAACAACTCAACAAGTGTAGTTTAGGATTTATTTTTTAAATTGATTTTTTTAACAAAAATTTTTTCACCATTTATTTCACTTTCTATTTCAAGTGCGACTTGAACCCATAACAATTTGATTGAGGATCATACATCTTTGTTAAAATTTTAATCATTATTCGGGTATTGATTGTATTTTTAATTATGTAAAGATGATTGATCAAAACAAGTGTGTAGGGTTTTGGTTTTAGTTAGCTGGGGAATCATCTTTTGGAAAGCATATCCTTCTTTTTAACATGATATGATAATTAGTTTTATTATTATTATGTTAATCATTATAAGTTGCAACAATTAAGGAACCAATTCCATCAAACCATAACTGCTTTAATGCTTTCTTGATCCTCACCTTTAAATAATTAATTATCTTTTTTTTTGTAACAGAATAACTAAAATGTTATAAATCCTACTTATTTATACATGTTCAATATTACTTTGTTTACTAAAACTAGCAACGGATTCAATTTACTATTATTTGTGTATATAAAGTAAAACAAATTGGTATAATAAGTGGACACATGAAAAAACTGTTAAGGGTTATTATTTTTACGTATATATAGCACTGCAAAAAAAGTTTAAGCGGGACAGGTGACCCGTCCAAGGGTACTCTTGGGTCCGCCCATGGGTATAATCAATTCAAAGTACGTACCATCATCAATCTTGGTGATAGTATACTAAATTAATACTGGAAATTTTTAATGACACTGACTAATCGTATTTAACTACTTACGTTACTTTCATCTACTGTTTTTAACATTTCCTATCGTGAAACATATTAGTATTCGGGCTTTTTGTTCTTTTAATGACCCACCGGCCATGTTATTCAAAGTATGCACACATTCTAACTAACAAATTTATCATATTAAAACATTCTAAGTATTGAGGTTGTGCAAGAAGAGCGCGCTATTGCGCATGAGAAGCAACTACGCAAGAGGGCTACTGTGCAAGACGCGAAACTACACAAGCAACGCTATTGCGCATGAGGAGCTACTACGCAAGAAGGCTACTGCGCAAGCATGCTACCGTGCATGAGGAGTTGATGTGTATGAAAAAACTGAACTAATGAGCACACTGGAGTGTTCATGAATTAAGGCAGTAAATTACTATTCAGTTGTACATTTACGTATGAATTAAGGCGGTAAATCTATCTAATAAATCAAACTTTTAGGGGGTAATTTTTGGAGGGATTTTTTTTTTCTATAATAGGAAGTTTGGGAGGTAAAATTTAGCTAAATTTTTCGCCATGCAAGTTGATGGAGCCAACTCCTTAAATGTTATATATTTACAAATTGTTAAATATAATGGTTATAATTTCTTTATAAATATTACTATTTAACCCGTGTGTAACACACGGGTATTAAACCTAGTCTATCTAATAAATCAAACTTTTAGGGGGCAATTTTTGAAGGATTTTTTTTTATAATAGGAAGTTTGGGAGGTAAAATTTAGCTAAATTTTTCACCATGCAAGTTGATGGAGCCAACTCCTTAAATGTTATATATTTACAAATTGTTAAATATAATGGTTATAATTTCTTTATAAATATTACTATTTAACCCGTGTGTAATACACGGGTATTAAACCTAGTTACTATTAAGTTGTACATTTATGTATGAACTAAGGCGGTAAATTAGTATTCAGTTAAGTTAATATAAAAAGGATATAGTGTTTAATTAATTAATTGTAACACATAAGAGCTAGATAATATGTTCTAAACAACATATTACACTAAATAGTGTTATTATGCGTTTTTAACTACATTAATTAACACTCTAGCTAGTTAAACAATTACCCCTCATACTGAATGAATACAAGCAAAATAAAGTTTGAAATTAACTTTCATCTAAAACTAAAGCCATTGTAAAGCTAATGAGACATAACAAATTAGACGTATAAGTAAAATTAATATCATATAAACTTTTGAGAGCAAAAGAGTGACCATTATGATGGGACAAGTCTATCTCTTTATCTCAAAAAACTAATTTAACCTTTAGGACAAAATAAATTATTCAGTATATACTAATAAAAAGTTTGATCACGTTAACCACTTTAAAAATTTTGTTACGGATCATTTAGTAGCTAGGATGTTGTTTAGATTCATGTTTTTGTTTCCAGATCGTCTATGTGTTTAGTCAACGGTTTTATTTGGTTCCGACTAGTTATTTAATTGGTACTTTGATTTTTATTTTTAATAAAAATTTACCGTAAAAACTTCCAATTGCAATTAACTAAAAGTTTGTGAGATATAATAAGTTTGACGTACACGTAAAAATAATATCTTACTTTTGAAAGCAAAAAAGTGACCTTATATGACGGGACAAGTCTATTTTAAATCTCACTATCTCATATATTTCTCAAAAATTAATTTAACCTTTAGGAGAAATAAAAATACTTAAAGTAATTTGCTAGCCCTTTCTTGAAGTTAAGAAAGTGAAGTATGCAAAAACATTGACGTGATGAATCACTATTTCGTATTAATATATGGAGGTAAACATACAACAATATGCAAGTGTATGTATGGATCCTTATATATTAATTATCACAACCAATATTGTGTATGTACAAATGTCAATGTCTTATAAATATGTACCGTGAGCTACGTATCATAGGTAGATAGTGACGAAATACTTAACTATTTCTTTGCAATAGGCGAATCTTGAAGACCAAGACAGCTATAAGGATATTCGATGTTTTTAGTAAAAAACTTTTACCTTATGCCTTATGTATAATTTGTGCATGATTACTCAGATGTATCATGTATTGGTGCCTTGGTGGGGTGTTATAAAGATATCCTAGTTGGGTGTAACTAGTTTCTTGTGGCCTTTTTAGTTATCTTCATGACTGAGAAGTAGTAGCTAATTGTTTTAAATAAAAGTTTGTTGTTGCTACAATACTTAGAACTAACATGACAGCAGTCATCTTCACTACCGGTAAAAGTTCTCATTGTGAAAAGTTCCCCTGGCATTGTATCTCTTGGTGTCATTTTAATCATATTCGTTGGATGAAGATACACGTGAAACAGTAGCAGAAGTCAACATAAAGCATCCCAAAAAAATTTAACGAAATGGAAAAAAAGATATAACGATTGATCGGGTGGTAATAATTAAATGGAAGAGAATAAAAGAGATCTAAAGCCAAAAGCTCTGAGACCAGTTTTTGGGCATAAACGACGACGACCTTTGTAATCATTCAAACACTCAAACTGTCATTGACAGAAATAAGTAAACAAAAAAAAGATGAGTACATAGATTTATAGTGGTTTGATCAACTTAATCTACATCCACTTTACTGCAACAAATGAATTCATAATTTCATATTGATTTGTGCCAAAGAGAAATACATAAATGCATCATCTCTATATAGGCAATGGATCTTGGAAAACATTATTAAACTCGAGGCCTAAGGCTTTCCAAATATAGTATGGGCCTAATGATTGGGCTTGCCCATTTACATAAAAGATATCCACATCATAAGTATTTAACATTTTAACATACTCGACAGTCGACACCCCTAGTAAACACTTACGTGGCATATTTTTATAACCTCTCATCCACCCACAACAAAATTTTGAGGTAAGTTGATCCCCAAGAACCATGAGACTCACTAGTATGATAATTCTTATAATTGGATTAACACGACTCACTTTAGGGATCGTTAAAATGTGATAGATATGATGGAGGTGAGATCATCATTTATCACTGGCGAGGCATAAGAGGGACCAAGGAGGGTCCGGGCCCATCCAGTTTTTTCCGTCCGAAGTGTTGTTTTGTTGGTCGGTTGTTGATTTTTATATATATATTGAGTTTGACCCCCCGAAACAAAGCATTATAAAAATATTTATGGGTTTTTTTTTAACTTTGGCCCCCGGGCCAAAAATCCTGGCTTCCCCACTATCATTTATGATACTTAACATTATTCAATTTAGATTCTCACTTCAAACATTCAAAATGGTGATATATTTAATGTACGTTAAGTTTTTTTTAACAGCCAAACAGATATATTCAATGTACATTAAGTGTGATATGCAAATCTTATTCATGTAAATCTAGTAGGGTACATTTTTCAAATTTTGGGGTAGTAACTCATCTTCTAACATACTCTCGTATCAAAATGCATTTTTTCGTATCGGTATTTATTTGGTAAGATTTTGTCTTTCAAATGAAATATGATAGATTTAAATTTGAGTCTGATGTAAATTAGTCTAGAGTAGCTTACGTGCAAGAGTATCATATTTTTTAGAACGACAACTTTTAGTAAAAAAGAGCCAGTTAGAAGCTAGATGGGATTAGTACAAGAAAGTTAAAAGGAAAATGTATGTCATTCTATCCAATTGATATGATTCGAAATAGCCCTATGCTTAATCCACATGTAAGTATCCTGTATCTGGTAGATCGAATATCGTTATGAGTGTTTATTAAGGACGTACACCCATTTATCTTCAAATATTTTCTTGTTACCCGCTTTCCATAAACTCCAACATGCTGTGAGAATAATAGACTGAAACACCTTTTTTAAGTTTGGAAATATCAACAAACTCATGAAAGTTCAAAATACCTGCAATTGAAAATGCTAATATAGGAGGGATGTTGCATCAATAGCTAATGATTCAGCTAAAAACGACTTGTCTTATAAATTGCCACAGTTACTTTCCTTGCTCCATAAATGATCTTCATTTTAAACCTCTACCACCATTTAATTAGCAGGACAATGTTACATCACGTAGAATGATCTAATCTAGACCGCCTTTATATTAGGGAGTGATCGATCACATGACTCCAAGCAATCCATCTCCAAAATTCAACTTTAGAAATTAATTTTCTTCATTCGAATTTCATGATTTCAACAACTTTTTAATAGGCTAACTTGTGGCAGTTATATTCACTGCGGATCCTGAACATTTTTAGCACGGAGGCGAGCCGCGAGCTCAATATATATATAGCACATGTAATTTTTTTTCACGGGGACAAGATCAAAATATATATATAAATTTAAAGTATCGGGGTAAAAAACGATACTTCAGGACAACAAACATACAGGTGCCGACGCCCCGATTTGTCCCTATAAAAGTGCGCCCGTGGCGGTTAACGACTTCGGGGCATCATATATTAATTTGTGGTTTTTTTATGTGTGTGACCACTTAACGCCAAATCTTATTATTGGCTTTCATCGTTCCAGCCCATAGGGTAATGACACGTGTCAAACTATAATGAGGACACCTGTTTTGTTTCTTCGTAGTTAAGCCAAAAACGAAAAATAACCTTGGGACCCACAATGCTGATGTCACTAGCTTTTATAAAGCCACGGTGGCCCCAACTTTAGTGCCGGCTGACACAAAAGCATTAACCCTACGTAACTAATTAAATCAGTTGGTCTTGCGGTTAAAATACAATCATTTAACACATCATGTAAAAAAAAATTATTCTAAATATTTGCTGTCACACCTAAACTTACTTATAATATACTTTCTAAAGCAGTCTTTGTCATTTTAATTAATTTAGAGGGTTAATTTATTACTACATGAATTAAGACATCACTTTCACATACAAACGTATTATTTTCTTTAATGTTTGTGTATTCATATTAAAATATTTTTTCTTAAATAAAGTTAATACAAAGATAGTAATTAAAATGTTGCATTAAAATATTTTTTAACATCAACATTTTGATTTAATTTTAAGGATAAATACATCTTGAAAACGTAATATTTAATGATAGTGTTGTTTTTCTACCTGTATTTAGACGATGATGTTTCTTAAAACATGATTTTTCTTTTTGCGTATGTGACGTTTGATTATAATTTTTCAAGTTTATGAAACATTCTAAATGAAAAAAAAATTTGTAGCAAGTGAAATTAAGAAAAACAGTTTCTAACTAATTATATGAATAAAAATTTATAAATATTAGTGTTAATAATTAACCAAAGTAGCACAATTCAAAAGTTCACACAACTAAACTCATTGACAGCAACACAATCAATTTTCAAAAGCTTAAAAAACAAAAATTTCTATAAAGAGAGATACGTCATACCCAATAATTTCATTTACTCTTAAATAATTATTTTTTTTACCAAAATACCCTTGACTTCACCCCACCAACACTTGATCCTTTGCCTTTAAATACCAACTTCTAACCCATCTTTTCTTCCCTTTCCTCCTCCGACTATCCACCACCCTTAAAAACCATTTTTCCGGCAATGTCTTCTCCGGTTTTTCCTCCGGCCGACGACCACAACCCGTCCGAAGCCCTTTTCGAACCCGGGTTTAACCCATGGGACAACAACACCCATGAAAACCCCTTTCTTTACCCAACTCAACAACCACCTTTCTCCTTTTCCAACACTTCAAGTTCTAGCTCCGAAGGAGCTCCGGTCGTACACAACACGATCGACGAACGGAAGCTAAGACGTATGATATCGAACCGAGAGTCGGCACGAAGGTCCCGCATGAGAAAACAAAAGCACTTAGAGAATCTAAGGAACCATGTGAACCGGCATAAGTCAGTGAACCGGGAACTAATGAACCGGTTACGATTTATTATCCGCCACGAACAAGTTCTTCGACAAGAAAACGAGCGGCTCCGAACCGAATCCGTCATGCTCCGGCAAAAACTATGGGACTTGCATCAAGTAATGCTTGTTTGGCAGTTACCAAACCAGTTTTTATCGTCTACGTTGCCATGCAATAATAACGTGACAACGTTCAATGAACAAAACCCTACACCATCAATAATTACATAAATTAATTAAGAACTTAATCTATATATGTATAAAACTATAAATTAATATATATATATATATGATCAGTGATTAAGTTAATTCATGGATCATATCTACGTGCATCAAAAAGTTAATTAGCAACTCAATCTATATGTGTAAATGTTAATATTTGTAAAGGTCGTGTGTGGATCAAGTAATTGTAGAAGTGAACGAGGGGTATAATTGTCAAAACCTGAGTTGGCATTTTGTAAAGTTTCCAGGATCGATGAAGTGTTTGGGTTATATGATTTATTAATTAAATGAAAAGTTAGATTGGAGCTTGGTGCCTTTTATATATCTATAATCTATAATATATATATTGTTCGATTTTTTAAATAGCAGTATTATATATTCTAATATTGTGAGTTACGTTCCAAAAGTTTAATGTGTGAGTTATATATGTTCCAATATGTCTTATTTCTAGCAATGTTTAATGCGTGAAATATTCTAGTCTTTAACTTGAAATGTGACTCATTCTTTTTTGAGGGTCACTAATGTGATGAATTGTGAGAAGCGCATAACGGTTTTAATTATGAGTCACTTTCAAAGCACTATACAAGTACAACATATATATGATATAACATGTTACACTTACCACATTATTATTATTATTTAATTAATGTACTATGATTTAATGTATTATATATGTCCTTAACCACATGAAGAATTTATATAACTAGTTTTTTTTAGCTTCGCACGATGTGCGAGTACATTGTTTCTATGTTTTCGTAGGTGTTATGAGGTAAGAAATTACTTATCTATATATATTACCATCTTCGTTAACACCATTTAGAATTCTGTTTTTAACAAATATCATCATAACCATACACACACAATTTTTTGTCACAACTAACATTATAGTCACTGACCATTCCCTATTAATTCACTTATGTCCAACAATCAATATAAATAAAAATCACTAAAATGATGAAAATACCTTACAATGGTAACCTAGTTAGTGTAAAAAATCTCTCATTTCAATATAAGAGAAACCATATTAGAAATAATGTTTGGTAATCCTCGGATCAACCATCACCATACTAAACAATTCTAAACAACATCAGACACAAATGAAAGTACCAGACCATCGATCAACCACACAAACCAATTGAAATAGTGAAAATCCGTGTAAAAAATAAAAGCATTCAAAAAGTAGAAAGGAACATTAAAGCTTTTGAACCAAAATCGAAAACCAAAAAACGATACCAAAAACAAAAAAAAAAAACAGGCTCAGGGAATGTCAAACAACATCACTATGGCTGCAGTGAATGCCACGCCATGATGGTGTCGGCAGCCGATCATCATCATCGCCTTTTTCAAGGAATATCCGTCACACCAACAACAATCAATGGTAAACATGAGCCATAAAGGCTCAAAACATTACATCCATACACCAAAAACCCAAGTTAGAGGTATTCGGATACATAAACCATTAGCCACCAATTCCAACATTAAACATAGTCAAACAGATTTAGACCTCAAAAATACAACCGTCAATATATGTCTCCAATAAAGAACAATAATCACAAATACATTGATGAAATCATCCATCAAGCAACAACAATGAAACCCCCATAACAATAGAACAGGGACCCAAGTATCAAAGACCATAGGCCACCAGTTTTGCTACCCTCATTAGTTCAATGAGTGAAAAAACAGGGACCCAAGTACCCAACAACCACATCAACAACAACCATCAAAAACCATATGCCACCCAGATCCGAAGATCGGCAACAATTATCGGTAACAACCACCCATAGAACGACAACCATCGACATAAGTTTTGACCTCTGAAACATCATAAACCATAGGCCGCCCGGATCTAAAGATCGGCAGCCATTGTCGGTCTCAACCACCGGCACCCCTCACATAAAACCAACCAAAAATGAGGAGCTTTCAGAGATCGCCGTAGATCTCACAGAAAACAGAGAGAGGTGCTAGAAGAGATTGTGATGTTTGTGGGTGTTAATGGTGGTGTTAAGGGTCTGAAAGAAAAGTGGCTATGATAATATGATGGACTCTGGTGTGGTGGCAACACATCATCAAAACCAAATAACACATGCAACATCCTCACTCAACCACGACAACACCAACAACACAAAGCCAATCAAATAAATACACATTTTATCCCAACCAATAAAATCAAAACACCTTACCCATTTTACTATTCATAACTTTGTCCTATTAATATTATATAATTTTGTTTCTTAGCTTACTGTCACGACCCGCCTAATTTCAAATCAAAATTATCGCAATCCGGAAGGTTCCGGCAACATTTGGAAGCGTCAAGGGCTGCCCGGAAGCACCCAGATCAGCCTACAACTTACCGGACCAACCCGGCACATTTGAGAGACCTTAAATCAGCCTACACAAGGCATAGAAGCTGCAAGAAGACTCCGGAAAGCGCTGCACCATTCTACACACTTTGTGCAGCCCCGGAACAATCTAGAACATGCCGGAAGACACCTAAAAACGTCCAGCATTTTGGCCATGTCGAGGGACCATCTAGATCAGCCTTGAAAGGCCATGGAAGGATCTAGAATGGGCTTGAATGATCAACAAAAATATCACCAAGGAACTATCTAGATTAGCTAGATATTTAGCTAGTTAATATCTTAGATATTTGTCATAGATTAGTCTAGAATTAGAACAATCTAGATCATGATCAAACTAGTATAAATAGGTGTTAGATAGCTCATTTGTAGATCACCTAGCACACTTCAACTCACTCTTGTACTCTTGTAACTTCAAGAAATACAAACTACTTTCTTGTGTTGTAAACAAGCAATACAAGCACTCTACTTGTGTCCTACCAATCCAACGTTCCCTTTACAAGACTTCCGCTGCATAAACCATCTCATCGAGACTTAAAGGCTGACTTAGAACGGATCTAAGTGCCGCACGCGACTTGGAGAAGATAAGTCCGTGACAAGTGGTATCAGAGCGACGATTCATTGGGATGGCATCAGAGACGGGAAAGCTTGGAGGCACAAGCGTCGGCGGCGACGAGAACCGTGGTCTGGATGACACTCGCAAAGTCGACAAGAAGACACGAGGTATGTCCAAAGACTTGATGTCCAGTCTGGACAAACGAATTGAAGGTGTTGAAATGTCGATGGCTGAATTCAACAACGGGATGGAAGAATTCAGAGCCGAGTTCGACATCTTCAAAACACACACCTACGATTCACTGCAACAAGTGGATGCGTTAGGCAACGACTTCCTCGATATGAGGAAAGACTTAAAACTCGCTCTCTCAGTCATGAAGACCGAGATTGAAGAGGCTTTCATGAAGGAGCTAGGTCACATGAAAGACAAATACGAGAGAGAGATCAAGGACTTGCAAACTGAGTTAAACATTTGCAAGCGTGCCTTGGCATCCGGGGGCGACAACATCATCCATACCCCATCGAAGGTTGACATTCCCAAGCCATCTTCATTTATGGGCAAGCGAGAGGCAAGGGCTGTTGATGACTTTCTTTGGGAGATGGAACAATACTTCGAGGCAGTTGACATAGTTGACGACGCCAAGAAGATCAAAACGGTGACTCTTTATCTAAAAGACACCGCAGCTTTATGGTGGCGACGCAAACACAAGGAAATGGACCAAGGTACGTGCACCATAAAAACTTGGACTGATTTCATTAAAGAAATCAAGAAACAATTTTATCCGGAAAATGCTGAACACGAAGCAAAGATTAGGCTTCGTAATCTTAAACATAAGGGTAGCATCAAAGATTATATCAAAGATTTCACTACCCTTGTGCTCGAAATTCCGGATCTGTCGCCCAAGGACTCTCTCATCTACTTCATCGATGGCTTGCAAACTTGGGCCAAGACCGAATTGGAACGTCGGAATGTCCAAGATTTGTCGACCGCCATCGCTGTTGCAGAAGGCTTGATCGACCACAATGAAAGGCGATCACAAAAATCTCCTATCGTGGAGGCTAATGAGGAAAAAGGTGGGGGAGCGAGACCCATCAACAACCAAAATCAAAATCATTTCCGGAAGGACGATACTCGGAAACCGCCAAGGGAAGGCAACAACTACAACAACAGAGGATGTTTCCTCTGCGATGGGCCACACAACGATCGTGATTGCCCAAAGAAGGCCAGGCTAACGGCCTTAATTCAAGCTGATGACGAACCCAACGACCAAGAGGAGGCTCGTTTAGGGGCGATGCAACTTCAACTGTTAAACACATTAACGACAGTTGAAGGCAAACCTTTGGTGATGACAAACCAACATAACCCGGTTTCGGTCACGGGCAACTCAAAGACCGACTCACAAGGACTACGACTTGTGAACTTGGAGATAAAGGGACAAACTGTCAAAGCGTTGGTCGACACAGGTGCAACTCACAACTTCATCACACCAGAAGAAGCAAGGAGGCTTGGCTTACGGATCACCACGCAAGAAGGGTCAATCAAGGCTGCTAAAGGGAAACCAGCACCCATCGAAGGGGCTGCATGGGGCGTCAGAGTCAAGATTGGCACCTGGACAGGCAAGTTAAATTTCTCAGTCGTTCCTCTAGACGACTACAACATCATACTGGGTATGGAATTCTTTCGAAAAGCCAAAGCCTGCCCAGTATCATTCCTTAATACAATGTACATCATCAAAGGCAACCAAGTGCACACAGCTACCTTGGAGCCAGACACAAGGCGACGAGGCAAATCTATTTCTATTATCAAACTCATGAGGGGATCTCGTGGGGCATTCCGCAGACACGACGAGGACGTCGTGGCATTAGGTGGGGGAGAATGTCACGACCCGCCTAATTTCAAATCAAAATTATCGCAATCCGGAAGGTTCCGGCAACATTTGGAAGCGTCAAGGGCTGCCCGGAAGCACCCAGATCAGCCTACAACTTACCGGACCAACCCGGCACATTTGAGAGACCTTAAATCAGCCTACACAAGGCATAGAAGCTGCAAGAAGACTCCGGAAAGCGCTGCACCATTCTACACACTTTGTGCAGCCCCGGAACAATCTAGAACATGCCGGAAGACACCTAAAAACGTCCAGCATTTTGGCCATGTCGAGGGACCATCTAGATCAGCCTTGAAAGGCCATGGAAGGATCTAGAATGGGCTTGAATGATCAACAAAAATATCACGAAGGAACTATCTAGATTAGCTAGATATTTAGCTAGTTAATATCTTAGATATTTGTCATAGATTAGTCTAGAATTAGAACAATCTAGATCATGATCAAACTAGTATAAATAGGTGTTAGATAGCTCATTTGTAGATCACCTAGCACACTTCAACTCACTCTTGTACTCTTGTAACTTCAAGAAATACAAACTACTTTCTTGTGTTGTAAACAAGCAATACAAGCACTCTACTTGTGTCCTACCAATCCAACGTTCCCTTTACAAGACTTCCGCTGCATAAACCATCTCATCGAGACTTAAAGGCTGACTTAGAACGGATCTAAGTGCCGCACGCGACTTGGAGAAGATAAGTCCGTGACATTACACTATATAACCGAAACCGGCATTCAGTAGCTACCATATATGTATATGTTTTTTTAACGAATGAATCTTAAAGAAGACTTTAAATAAACATTTCATTTGTGTGAATTTAGAAACCAAAATGAGACTAAGCAAAACACTACTAGAAAACAATGTGTTTCCTTGCCAATTTCATCATAAATAATGTGTCGAAAACGTACTTCCCCGCAAGTAATTTTGTAAGAAAATTCCAATATTTTCCCGGCTCGGCAAAGATAATTTTTATTGATAACTTCATCGGTCTTTAGTCGTTAATTACGGTTTTCTAGCTACCAAGTATTATATATATACTGCTAAAAATATATATCCCACACAAATCTTTTTGTTGTAAGAACCGCTCGTACAAAAACTAAAAATTCTTTTATAAATTCATTTACAATACAAAGAAAATAAAGGAAACAAGTACATTATAATACGATTACAACTGAAAATTAATAAATACAAGAAATAAGTAGAAGCAGAAGCATAAACATGGCTGGGGATTCGTGTTCAACACGGGTCCTTAAAACAAATTCCGAGTTTCCCAAGAGAAATCGTTTGTTTCCCAGGGTACAACAGCCGAAGTAGTATGTACTGCCGGGATTGACTCACAACCCAAATTATACCAAAAAAACATGAACATAAACAAAATATGTTGAAAGTTCTTTAGAGAGAGAATGAGAGAGATTTAGAGAGTGAAGTTATTTGGTATAGATTAGTGTCTATTCTAACCAATGCTCACCTATTTATAGGTAAAATGAGTCAAGCATCTCATTCATTACCCATAAACTATGAGTTGAAACATATATTTAACATAAATAATGAGTTGAAACTCACATTAACTTCAAAGTTATAACACCAATTTACTTATTATTTTGTATTTTTCACAAATTATTATTTGTGTTTTACAAATATTCCAACAATCCCTCACATGAGAAAAAGACAAAATCTCATTTTCTCAAATGAAAAACCCATTTTCTCACGTGAAAAACTCATTTTCACATATTATTCCAACAATCCAAATTGATCGTTACATAAAGTTTCTTAGATATAATTTAGCGGTTGAGTATTGCCGGATAGGTAGGTGTTACCTTTGAACCTTCCGTTGTGATGCATACTTAGGTGCTGTTTGTTTTTTCTGCATGGGAAATGTCTGCAGTCTGCGGACCACATCTGCAGACATCTGCAGAAGAAGAGGTGGACCAAACATCTGCAGTCTGCAAGAAAAAGACTGTTTGTTTTTTTTGTCTTATGCAGTCTACTGTAATAAACAAAAATTTAAATAAACCGATTTATTAAACTTAATTAAGATTCATAAAAACCATAATAACACTAAAATCATATTCATAAAACCACAATAATATTAAAATAATATTCATAAAATAACAATAATATTTAAATTCACTTGCTAACCTTTTATTAAACTTAATAATACGTCGACAAACCAAACATACTCAACAAATTAATTCATTTGCTAACCTTTTTATGCTAACCTTTTTGTGTATTTTTTGTTACAATTGTCACTAACAAACCATTTCGCAAATCGACTCATCCATTACAAATGATACAAACACCAACTGAAATTGCACCATACAAACCATCCCTAGTTTACAGCCATCCCTTACAAACCATTACACCATACAAACCATTAACAATAACAAGAACAACAGCAGGAATAAAAACACTCAAATCGATTAGCAGGAATCAAGAACATAGCAGGAATCAAATCAATTGAAGTTTATGCTCCTTTACGGGGATGAATTGAGGAAGTGGCGGCGGCTAGAGAGGAAGATGGGGGTGTGACGGCGGCTGGAAAGGGAGGTGGAGGTGCGACTGCGGCTGGAAAGGGAGGTGGTGGTGCGACGGTGGCTGGAGGGTGGAGGTGGTGGTGCGACGGTGGCTGGAGGGTGGAGGTGGTGGTGCGACGGTGGCTGGAGGGTGGAGGTGGCTGGTGGGATGCAGGATGTGGAGAAGTGGAGTTGCAGGTTGGATCAATTGTTTAGAGTGAAGAGAAGAGAAGAGAAGAGGTGAAAAGACATAGGTTTATGTCTGCACCAAAAAGAGGACGGAAAGACGTTTTTTAATGAAATGTCTTCCAAAAAACAAACAGTCTGCAGACATAAACGTCTGCGCGTGGTCTTCTCCGTGCAGACATAAGAGGTCAAGAAGACCTTTTTTAAAAAAACAAACACCCCCTTAGTCTCCTAGTGGTTCGGTAGACGTGATGTCCTTGAACCAACCACCATTAATGGAGACGACAATACACCTCACACAATACCTTCCCTGGTTTAGTCAACCCCTCATTGTCGTGTCCGTTATGGTCATGGAACACTAGCCTAGTTCTGTGAAAGCTCTAGGAATTGCGCACCCCACAATTTCATTCGAAGCGACCCCACTTCTCTTTCACATAGGTGATTTATCTAAAAAAATCATTAAAAGCATTAAGGTTATTATGATTACGCAAATCATTAACCATACGGTATGCTTAGCCTCACAACGTGTCACTGTTGTTATAGGAATGGACTAAGAAGTATTTAAGCTCCCTTTATAATTTAGGAGGACATGTATAGACATTTATATATACATATTAGCTTATATATCGACTTGTATATTAGATATGCCCCCATAGTGACCACCTTTAGATATATGAGTAGGTTGTCCTATTGAACTTAGATCTTGGGATCTCCAGTCCAATAAGTTAGGTTTTCCTTCATATACCATTTTTCATGGGCTTTAATCTCATTCCACAACTCCGTCTCTCATCAACCGACATTTGTTGGATCCAAAACCATTATCTATGACTTCGTCAAGTCAATACAGATAATTGCAGTGAGATGAGTTGTTATGATGTGTTATTAACTCACAAGTTAATCTTGCCTTTTTACATTTTTAAGACAATAACCCCAGGCATCAACCCGAATTCAGGTATATTTTTGTCTTTAAAAACACATTTCAAGGCTAACATATCCATGCCATTAGTAATTGGATGTCAAATATAACTGATTGACATTCGAGTTTAACTAGTAGATTCGGTCACATATTTGCATTATATTTGGCTCAACAAAAGGTTCTCCTTTGATACGGGTTTGAGAAAATTTCTCAAATACCATTTCTCAAATGACTTACCCCTACATTTCTTGCACTTGGATAGAATATGTTTAAATATAGTACTAGACATCCATGATTTGAACAAGATCAACGTCTTTGTATCAATGATGTCATCAATACTTTTTTACCGACTAAAGCAACACATGCCTTGTCATAGGTTGTTATCAACCATCTCAAACTTAAAATACTTTTAAGTTACCATCTAGATTAGATCTAGAAAATTGAGTTCTCTATAAACAATATGACTTTCCTAAGATTGAAGGACAACCGACACCCATATTGTCTTATACACAACTTTACTTTTATGTTGTATATGAGTTGAATGTTTCACATTAGTAGTCTCCTAAGAGCATCATAACAAGTACTAGTCTAGCATGCTTTAGACTACAATACTCTAGCATGTGAACAGAAGATGCATTATTCTGATTCTTCACAGCTTTTAAGGAATATCTCAATATTCGTTCACAACATTCATTTCATAGTTTAAACAAACAATGAGAGTTGTTCAACATCCCAAAATCTCAATATTTAAGAATGTCTAATATGTAAGTTACATAAACATACATAGATCATCATTCAATCTAGAATCATAAACTTTTTTTTCCTTTTTTTCTCAAAAGGTTTCGTAAATGACTCATATGGACTTTGAACAATCATAAATTGATCTCTCATAGTGGTACTCCCAATCGAACAATCACAGAATTGATATAAACATCATGTTGTTTATATAGTAAATTGTTCTCAAGTATTAGTATTTGAACAATTATATATGTTCATATCAACAAAGATTTATATTTCCATCAAATAGTCAACTTGAATTTGTTATTGCTTTATGACGTGTTACTTTTTACAAAAGTAACAAACTATATTCTTTATGTGAAACTTTTGGTTTATTTCATTCTAAACCAAATCTTAGTTTTGCCAAAACATGCACTTAGCAGTTTCGAAATAAACTATTTTAATTTTATGTTTTGATTACGGAAATCAATACCCAAAATTGTAAATAGTTTTATTGAATATATAACTTCTAACGCACACGTTAGAGATAAGATGTTTACATAAAACACTCTTATTTAAATTCATCATTAACACACATGTTAATGATGAACGCCTACATAAGACGTTTTTAGACCATAAAATTTAGGTCATATCTAACACACATGCATGCTAGATAAGTAAAAGTGTTCTAACACGCACATTAGTCAACAAAAAGTCTACATCAAACGTTCTAAGCATATGGCTTTATGTAATGAAAAGTTTCAACAAAACGTTTGCAGAATGTTTTGATGCAAAAAGTTTTATAAAATGATCATTTGTAAAGCACGCATAATTAATAATTATTGATTGTCAACGTTTTCGAGTGAATAATGATTTCATCATTTGTTTCTAACAAAAAAAACTATTTTAAATTTAAAAGATTAAGGCCCCGTTTGTTTTTTTAAGAGATTTAAATCTGAATCTGAATACCACATCTGAATGTTAAGAGGTGGTTCAAATGTCTGAAATCTGAATCATTAAGAGGTGGAGGCTAGAGTCGAACCTCTAGTCGTTGGAGATGGAGCCTAGTCTCCGGGTTAGAAGTTAATGGAGGCCGGAGACAAACGTATGTTTTTTTGGGTTAAGAGGTTTTCAGACCCACTAAAAGCTCTTACTGGTTCAGATGCTATTAAGACACTGAACCTCTTAATGCCATAAAAAAAACAAACAACCCCACGTCTGATTACGTCTGACCAAATCAGACGTTTTCCTCTATTCAGAGAAAAGAGGTAAAAACAAACAGGGCCTAATACTAAATCCATACAAAATTGATTATATTATAAGGAATATCTTCTAATACTTAATTAGAACAACATTAGGTTTTAACACACATGTTAAAACACAAGTTTCACATATGAAAGATTTCTTACTCGCAAATAAGAAACACCGGTTTTCATAAGATGCGTACACAAGCATAACCATTCTTAACACACATATGAAAACTAATCTTGAAACCTATAAAAGGTTAATTTAAATTTTGATCTTCAAACCACACAAGGTTTTGAAATCTTTGATTTAAAACAAAGTTGGATCTTCAACTTTTTTGTTTTAACACCTTGAAATATTCAACAAAAATATTTTAATGAAAAAAAATCACTTTTGAATGCTAAGAAAACTCATGAGAGTTTGAAACTCTCAAAGTAATTAAGTCAAGTTTTATGAAAACTACAAAAGCTTTTATACATAAACAAAAATTACACTAAATCAAAACCAACAAATGGTAAAAAAATGAACCACTTTCTTTGTAAATGAAATCCGGTTCTAGAAAAAAGTCAAGTGTAAGTTCTCTAAGTCCAACTTTGAGAGACGAACAATGACTATATATATTTTTTTATATACGAACGGTGATTTTAAAAAAAATTGTTTTAAGATTGTAGGAACCGCTCGTACAAAAACTAAAAATTCTTTTATAAATTCATTTACAATACAAAGAAAATAAATTCGTGTTCAACACGGGTCCCTTAAAACAAATTCCGAGTCTCCCAAGAGAACTCGTTTGTTTACCAGGGTACAACAGCCGAAGCAGTATGTACTGCCGGGATTGACTCACAACCCAAATTATACCAAAAAACATGAACATAAACAAAATATGTTGAAAGTTCTTTAGAGAGAGAATGAGAGAGATTTAGAGAGTGAAGTTATTTGGTATAGATTAGTGTCCCTTCTAACCAAGGCTCACCTATTTATAGGTAAAATGAGTCAAGCATCTCATCATTACCCATAAACTATGAGTTGAAACATATATTCAACATAAATAATGAGTTGAAACTCACATTAACTTTAAAATTATAACACACCAATTTACTTATTATTTTGTATTTTTCATAAATTATTATTTGTATTTTACAAATATAAAAACATTTGTATCAGAATAATATTTTGTCCTATGGTCTCGTTAAATGTCTGATCATATCTATATTAAATGTTAGCTAAAAACTTATAATAGTCAACACAAGTGAGCACATGCATGAAAAAACAAATAAATAAATTAACATGGCATATTTTTTTCTTTGAGTAGTGATTAATTAATTAAAAAGCAAATTAATATACATACGAGCTGAGTACATATATAGTATTATTTTAATTTTTTTTTATTATCTTCATTCTGTATGTGTTGTAATCGATAACGTATTGCAGATGAAGCGAAGGGCATTGATTCAGATAAAAAATAGCTTTATTGTTGTTGTATGTATGTATCGATTGTTATTGTTGTTGTTGCTGTATGTATGTATCGATTATGTTGTAAAACTTGTTCATCCTTCAACCAAAAGTCTTTATACCCGTTTGAACAATATGCGCATCACTTCCGCAACTTGAGAAAATCCGGATCCGTACATTAAGAATTGAGAAGACCTAGCTTCATTGGTGGTGAATTGAGAAAACTCGGCTTTATTGGTGGTGAATTGAGAAAAACCTGGCTTCATTGGTGGTGAATTGAGAAAACTCTACTTAATTAGTGGTGAATTGAGAAAACATGCCTTCATTGGTGGTAAATTGAGAATGACGTGTTGGGGTTGGTTGGGTTGGTTGGGTTGGTATATATATGAGCCACCATGATTGGAAGAATTGTCTCGATCACGTTGTGAAAAACCGTCCCAGGTTGACAGGTTTTAGGTGCCTTGGGTTAAGGATGTTTTTCTTGAAGATTTCATTTTAACAAGAGTGAGTAGAGAGAGGTTTTTTTTAAACACACATGTGTGTGTTTTTTTGGTAGAGTTTGTTGCAAATGAGAGTGTGTTTTTTTATTGTTGTATCTTAAGTATTTAAAATATGAATTAAGAAAACAAAATAATCCAACGTTAAAAAAATGGTAATATTTTGGTGTGTGACTCGATGTCAAACCACCAGATTACACCCCTAACTTCGGCCCCTAAGAGGCGGGGGTTGGGTGGTGTGCCCGACGGGCCTGACTCGACGCTGACCCACTCCATCTCCTCTAGTAAGCAAAAAATTTTTTTGTCTTTACATTCTCTAACTTATTCATTGTCACTCATCGTCTTTTTAAACTACCCAATTTTTTACACGTTTAATATAAAGGTATCTAATATAATAAATAGATTAAAGGAGGTCAAAGGAGATTTATCCTCACTCCCAAAAGATTAAAAAAGTTCAAAGGGAGATGAAAATATTAAATATGAGGTGTTAATATTTTGTTAGAATATAGGACAATGGGTGAGGAGATAGCCATGTGTAATTATAATTTAAAGTAACTTTTTTTACATCAAAAACTCGATCTCTGTACCATTATAGGTGACACAATATTCATATATTTATGATAAATATGTACAAAGAATCATTAAATACAAATCAAAAAACGATGTTAAGAAACAATTCGTTTACTCTTTTTTCAAAATATTGACAATTAGTTATATTCATAAAATCGGAAACAGAGATCCACTTCGTTTCTAAGTCGCAGTTTGTTCGGATATCAAAATTAAGATAAAAGTTTTAAACTTGGGTTTGGTTTCAACTTCGCGTAGTACACTAGATCTAATCTAGTAAATAAATAAATAAATAAGTAAATGAATGAATACATATTATGTGTGTGAAATGATTAACAAAAATGTTGTGGTTTATATTTATGCATCTAACATGGAGGTGAAGAGTTTGATTCTCATATGTCGTGTGATTTTCCTTTTTAGTTATAAGAAGTTAAAATTTAATAAGAAATTGAGGTGATTGAAAGAATTATTGTGGTAATGATGTGAATTTGAATGTATGATTGATACATAACGAGTCTAATGAGACAATGGTTTGTCATGCTTGAATGAATATGACAAAAATTTACCTTTATACTAGTGTATGTGTCATGTTTGAGAGAATAACATATGACAAAGATTTACCATTATATGAACGTATGTAGATGAATTTAGTATAAATAAAACAAGATCATTTAATTAGTTACACTTTTATACAACATTTCAAAAGTTAGTCTATATGTAACGGTTAACGCATTTTAAAGACATTTTGTAACTTGTGAATGTCACTTCAACATATGACATTATTACAATATGAAAGAAAAACTTCATGAATAATTTACTTTTTTGTTTTGCATTTTGCTCACCACATAGTGTTGTAGGTTTTGCATTTTGGTCACCAAAGTAAATAACTCTTTTGTAAATAAGTTGAGTTGAGATAGTGTTGTTATATATAAGTATATAACTAGTTAAAACCGGGTCGTACGATACGGTAAATGGGTCGGTCATAATAAAAATTTGTGTAATGAATAATGCCCATTTAATGATCCTCAATTATTATATCAAGAGAGAGAACTTGAATAAAAAATATGAAAGAAGTGGGAAAAAAAAGAGAGTGGCAATAACATTACTATTAAAACGCCAAGAGTTATTAACTTTGCCAATATTATGAGGCATAATATTGTATGGGAGATGTTATGAGGCAATTTTTTAAAAGGGTACATGCCCACTAGATAAAGTCTAAGGTAGTTAAATATTGTTTTCTTATTTCAAAAATAAAGTCGACTACAATGCTTCAACTTGAGTACGACAACTTACCATATTGAAGCCTAATAATTTCGTTTTGTGCACAACTTGGATGAAGATAGAGACTTTAATGTAAATTTATATTTTAATAACCAACCGATTCATTTAATAAATCCAGGTTTTATAAACCACTTATATTTTTTTAGAGTTATTATGGAAAGAAAAAATAAAAGTGTCATCTTTTGATTTCTATTTTAATTTTCTTCAATTTTATTAATAATTAATTTTTGTATTTTAGTTTCCTATTCAAATTTTAAAATTAAAATACTTTAAAAATTCTGTTTACACAAAAAGTATAGAAGATGAGAATTAGGTTCAACTACAAAGTCTAAATTTCTTAGAAAGTCTAAGAAGGAATTTGGACCATTAGATCTAATATTAAATGAAGATCAATGGCTCATAATCACAAGGTAACATAATGGTAAATAGTTAAAACTTTAAATGATAGGCCAATGGTATATTAGTCTTGTCTCACTTTCAAATTTCACCATCTTTTTTAAACGTCCATAACTTTTACATACGACAATATTTTTTAATAAAAATTACACCAAAAAAACGAGCCTTTTTTATCTTTAAAACGCATATAATATTGATATATAAAAAATAAAATTTTTTTTTGAAGTTTCAGCTCATTGTGTTATATTCGTTAGGTCATTGTGTTATATTTTTCAGCTCATTGTGTTATATTAGTCAAGACATTGTGTTATAATTTTCAGATTGTGTTATATTTGTCAGGTCATTGTGTTATATTTTCATCAGGTCGTTGTGTTATATTTTCATCAGGTCGTTGTGTTATAATTTCATCAGGTCGTTGTGTTATATTTTCATCAGGTCGTTGTGTTATATTTTCATCAGGTTATTGTGTTATATTTTCATCAGGTCATTGTGTTATATTTTCATCAGGCCGTTGTGTTATATTTTTATCAGGTCGTTGTATTATATTTTCATCAGGTCATTGTGTTATATTTTCATCAGGTCATTGTGTTATATTTTCATCAGGTCATTGTGTTATATTTTCATCAGGTCATTGTGTTATTTCATTAGGTTATTGTGTTTTTTCAGATCATTGTGTTATTTCATTAGGTTATTGTGTTATAACACAATGACCTGAATAAATAACACAATGACTTGACAAATAACACAATGAGCTGAAAAACGTGATTTTTTTGTTTTTTATATATGAATATTATACGCGTTTTAAAAATAAGAAAATGCTCGTTTTTATGGTGTAATTTTTTAAAAAAATAATATCGTATGTAAAAGTAATGGACGCTTAAAAAATGGGGTGAAACTTAAAATATAGAGACATTACCATCTTTACCCTTACTTCTAATTTTAAGGGAGTGCCACATGTTATCATCTCATGGCTTCTTAGACTTTTTAGAAAAATTAGACTTTGTAGTATAACTCCACTCTAGAAGATGAATATATATTTTTAATTTATTATCAAATTATTATAACTTACTTATTGATGTGTAATTTAAAAAATCACTTATAATTACTTACATATTATCTCATTATTAAAATATTTATTAGATTCTAGAGTTAAGTCTGAAATGCATCCCTGTGGTTTACACCCAATAACACTTTGCAACCCCGTTTGAATATTTAGACATTTTGCTACTCTATGCTTTCTAAAAGGAGTCATTTGCATCCCCTATTAGTTTGACTGTTAGCTGACTCACTTTAGAAAACATAGGGTTGCAAAAGGTCTAAATATTAAAGCGGGATTGCAAAATGCAATTGGATGTAAACTACAAGGGTGCATTTTGCACTTAACTCTCTATTATATTAAGCATTGTGTATATACGGGTATTAAACCTAGTTTTATTATAAAACTAGCTAGACGCTAGTTTAAATTACAAACATTAAAACATATTATTACATCATTGTTTCCAATTTAAATCTACATTTTTCCTCTAACTTTAATCCAAAAGAAAGAAAGCGATTTAATGTCACCAATAATTTCCCGGTCCATATTTTGAATGTTATAGAAGTGCCGATCATTTCAAATTTTTCATATGCACCATAACGAGGTAAAAAAAAACAACATAAATATATCACATCCTTTTTAGGTTGGTCAAGAGGCCATGCTTCCGGATCTTTGAGCAAATACGAAATCGTGACAACATTGAAAAGAGGACGTTTGCACCAAGATGAGATCGATGCCTTCCCTAGTCGTTTGGCTAAAGTGCAATTAAGAAGAAGATGATTCGAGTTCTCAATCAAGTTGCCATAAAAGTTACAATCCGCATTAGGAAGCTAGTATGTTTCATTTTACGAAAGTGAACTTTGAAGCAATCCGATCCATCAAAGCCCTCCAACCAAATACATTCACCTTTGCCAAAACGAATTTTAACCACTTGAAATTAACTTTGACAAACCGACATAATTATATTTTCAATGTTTTTTTTGTAACTCTTTCGTTTCAAACAGATTTATAAGGTCTGTTATAACAAGACATTTAGTTTGTTTACAAATGTGTGAGTATGAGCTAATTGCTAATACTTATTTGAGGTGCTTAAAATATAGTAATTTTTACTTATATATTAGAATAACAAGACAATGTAGAAGGATGGGCAAGAACAATTAACAAATAGATCGAGTATGTACACATCTTCCTCTACCACTTAACTTATAATATATCAAGTGCTTAATAATCTTTTAATTAAGTCAGTTAGTAAACAATCACTCAAGTGGGCAACAAAGTTAAAACCACTTAAACCTTTATGGCACCATGGATATATATTATATTCCTCGAATATTATTTTTAACTAGTAGAGTTTCTATCTGCAGTAGGCTGTACGTGTGACCGATTCACAAATACACGATAATGATTTTAATTTATATATGAAATTATTCTTCTATTAGTTGAACTATTTAATCCCATCAAGACTTAGCTACATGCATAACATGTCCAAATGACTTCAAACCTCATGAGTACCTTAAATAAATTTTAATTCATATCATATCATATGCTTAGATCTACATTACAAAACTTTATTGATTCTCCAACGTGAAGCTCAAAGAAATTTTAATTCTCTTCACATGCTTAAATCCACATGGCAAATCTGATTAACTTGCGAAACATCAGATATTACATGAATTTATTTGATTGAATACGGCAACTAAATCAAACTCACTCAAATACCAAATGTGTATAAAATGCAAATTTCATGTGACAACTTTAAAATTTCAGTTCACATAGTAATTTCTAATTGATTTGTCGGGGCGAAGAAGGAATGAATTGATGAGTTTTGATCGAAGGGGGTTAGTTTGTGTGTGCTTTAGTTTTTGTATTATTATTTTATTAGGTCTAATACCCGTGTGTTACACACGGGTTAATTATAATATTTTTAAATAAATTATAATTATTATGTTTATGGATTTATAAATATTAATATTTAAGTTAGCTCATCAACTCATGCATGGTTAAAATTTCACTTAACATTCCCTCCAATACTTCCTATTATAGAACAAAAAATTTCCCCCCAAAAAATAACCCCCTAAAACCTTAATTTATTAAATAGATGCAGTTGAATAATACATATAACGGTAATACAATACGTTTATTAAATTATAAAACCTAATATAATAAGTAAAACAAAAATAAGTAATTATATAAACATTCCTTTAGCAAACCTAATACATAGTTAGGGCATTAAGTGTGAAAAGATAAAAATACCCTTAAATTAAACAAAAGAGTAAACTGAAGTTTTGGTCCCTGTGTTTTGGTCTCATTAACAGTTTTGATCCCATCCTAACAGTTTTGGTCCCCGTGTTTTTATTTCTTAACACTTTTGATCCCGAGCCCAAACACTGTTACTAATTCCATCAACCCTCCCCACGTGCCTTGCACGTGAGGGGGTATTTTAGTCTTTTTCTTACGTTTTTTTACCTGCTATAAGAAAATAAAACCCAATGTCAATTACAACTTCTTCAATTGAATACAGCACAACTTCTTCAATCGATACAACACAACATTTTCTCTTCTTCTTCTTCTACTCATCTTAGACCCGTATTCGAACCTCTTAAACCCGTATTCGAACCTCTTAGATTTGTACTCGAACCTCTTGAACCCATAATTGCTCCTGTCACGCACCGGTATCACTCTCACCTCCGCCGCCGTCCACACTGTTTCAGCCATCTCCGACCACCCCCTTGCTGCAACCGAACCCACCGACAAGCCCCCCAGGGAACCCCCGTTCTATATCGCGTAAGTTTTTCTGTACGTATTTGATAACTTGCGTTATAGTTTCGGTTTCGTTCGGGATACGGGTTGAGTTAAAGTATAATTCTGATTACATATATGTATTCAAGCGTATGAATTGTATGTAGAGTAGTATGAATCAGTGTTCTTTATGACGACCAGGGAGGCTCATCACGATTAGAGGCTGAAATCGCACCTCTCTTAGACCCGTATTCGAACCTCTTAGATCTGTATTCGAACCTCTTGAACCCATAATCGATCTTGAACAGATGAGTAGAAGAAGAAGAGAAGAAGAAGAGAAGAGAAGAAGAAGTTGTGCTGTATTCGAATGAAGAAGTTGTAATTGACATAGGGTTTTATTTTCTTATAACATGTGTAAAAAAAACGTAAGAAAAAGTCTAAAATACCCCCTCACGTGCGGGGCACGTGGGAGAGGGTTGACAGAATTATTAACAGTGTTTGGTCTCGGGACCAAAAGTGTTAAGAAATAAAAACACGGGGATCAAAACTGTTAGGGTGGGACCAAAACTGTTAATAAGACCAAAACACAAGGACCAAAACTGCAGTTTACTCTAAACAAAAAATATAAGGTTAATGAAAGGGTATGTTTGACAAGTGTTGAATGATTAAGTGTTAATAGTTAAGAGGTCTGAATGGTTAAGTGCTGAATGATTAAGATGAGCTGTTTGGTTGCCTTTATATATGCAAATCTTAATTCACTATTAAGTTCTTATGTTACATTTTACTCTAACACCTACCCGCGCGCAGGGGGTGCAAATTTGGTTAGAATTCATTGCCTTAATGCAACGCCCGCACGAATGCAACTCTGAAAACCCGGGTCCGTGCGAGGACATTTTTTTTGTTTGGTCGCATCACCGGTCCAACATCTGACCGATTCAGAGGTGCAACCAGACACAGCAAAACCTCTGACCAATTCAGAGGTGAATCCATTCAGAGCCTATTTTATCAAACAGCCCTTAGTATCCAGTAACGGATTAAAAAAAACCTTTCATGGGGTTAGACGTATTTTAGGCCTGGCTTTCTATTCCTAAAAGGCTAAAACTATTTTCCAAAATACATCACATTTTATTTATAAGAAAAACAATCATGTTAGGAAAACTAGGTAGTCATAATTTAGAGTTAATTACACGGATGGCCCCTGTGGTTTGACCTTATTTTATGTATGACCCCTAACTTCCGGTAATTACAAGGATGGCCCTTAGTGTTACATGTTTTGTTACGTTGTTGGCCCTTGAAACTAACTTCCGTTAAGTTTCTCAGTTAACTCTATGTGCAAAGTCTAAAATGCCCTTAGATTACACAAACCAACGCCACCTCCGGCCATCCCATCACCGCCTAACCACCATCGTCACAAATACATCACCACCATGAGTTTGGGTATGATCAGGGGTGTAAACGAGCCGAGCCGAGCCCGAGCTCGTCTAGGCTCGAGCTCGGCTCGTTTAAGTTTAACCAGGCTCGAGCTCGAGCTCGTCACAAACTTCTCAAGCTCGAGATCGGCTCGGGCTCGGCTCGTTTGATGATTTATTATTTTAATTTTAATTATTTATATTTAATTTTATATATATTTTTATTTTTTATATTTAATTTTATATAAACTTTTAATTATATGTATTTTATACATAACAAAATACATATTATATATTTTTAATCATAATTTATATATATTTTAACTAATAATAATAATAATAATAATAATAATAATATATATTTATAAAATAAATAAAAAAACATATAAATGAAAAGCTCGATAAGGCTCGCGAGCCGGCTCGAGCTCGATGTGTAAAGCTCGAGCTCGAGCTCGATAGCTTAATGAGCTTTTTTCTTAGGCTCGGGCTCGAGCTCGAGCTCGAAAAAGCTCGGCTCGTTCGAGCTTTTTATCGATCCGATCTCGAGTAGCTCGCGAGTAGCTCGGCTCGTTTACACCACTAGGTATGATTCATCATTATCGCCTCCCACTTTATAATCAACATCATCTACCCTTTGTTTAACCGACCATCGAAATTCGAATCAAACCACCACTAGTGCACCACCAAATCACAACCACCATCGGCACCCTCCACCTTGCCGACACCACCACGCTACCACACAAATCATATTCCCCATTCATTTTACTCTCCGACGACATCACCTCCTTTCATCGTCGTTGCCACCACCACTGTACAAAAAAATGGAATGATTTTGAAGTTGGATTTGTTGAATCGGTTGAGAATATTACGCGATTAGCACCTAATGATGGAGAAAAATCCGGCCATTACGCGATTACAAAAAATGGAATGATTTTGATGATAGCTCTGAAATTGGTATAGTAGCCTTATAATCAGAGCTTGAACCTGTGTTTGCACTCCTATAGCCTTCTGTTTTGATATTCATTTTGTAGTGTTGGTTGACGAAGTTGGTGGTGGTGGATGTTGCTTCAATGGTGGTGGTGATAGTGCCTGATTTGCTTGACGTTGAAGATGAAAAGGGGTGGAGCATATAGTGCCGGGTCCCACCTTAATTTATATATATATTAAATCTCTTATAGCTTATCGGTTATTTAGTTGATATATATTAATATTTATTTTAGTTTTAAGGTAAGGGTATATTAGACTTTTCACATAGAGTTAACCGTGAAATTTAACGGAAGTTAGTGTCAAGGGCCAATGATGTAACAAATCCGAAACATTAAGGGCCATCTTTGTAATTTCCGAAAGTTAGGGGCCATACATGAAATAAGGTCAAACTATAGGGGCCATCCATGTAATTAACTCCATAATTTATACTACATTGTGCATTTAAGCAATGATTTTTTTGTAACAGAAATTTTGTTTAATTTTTTTTTGAACGGTCATTCAATCATTGAGAAAAAATTAGTAAGGGGCTAACGCCACTATAAGAAACAAAGAAAACCAAAAACAAAAATGAGCAAACGCCCGGCTAAAACGAAAAATTACACCACGATCTCCATTCGAGATTTGTCATCTTTCCCCTCGTTATCATCCAAAGGAACGAAAGAGATTTTATGTCCCCCAATATGTTAGAATGATCTTTGAAAAGGTTATTGAAGACCACCTCATTCCTTGCCTTCCAAATGCACCAAAACGTGGTGAGGAAGATGGCGTATATAATATTCTTCTTTGATTTCTCAACATTGTTGTGACTTAAACTGAGCGGCAGCTCCACTAATTCTTTTATACTGCTATAGTTTTGTTTCGGAACTTTACACCACGAGAACACCCCATCCCAGACTCTAGCTGTCATACCACAATTCACAAGCAAATGGTTTGGAGTTTCATCAACAACAAAACATCTCGGGCATGACGCGTTGTTAATAATACCTCTGGATAATAAGGCTGACCTGCACTAAATACGGTTAATCACCGCCCTCCACACAAACACATTGACCTTAAACGGAACCCACTTTGAGTCAACATACACTCGCGTATCCACCAGAAGGCTTTTGGCCTCGATGTTTTCCCGAAGATGTTTGACACTAAAGCCCACAAGATTTTGTATTGAAGCAGCCACATCAACTCCTAACTGTTCCAATTCTGATTTGTTCTTGATTAGTTTGTTTTTGGGGAAAAGAAATCAAAATAAAATAACTAGTAACATTGAATTTAAATAATCTAACATTTAACTATTGGTTTATAATAGTCTCACCTTTACAAATTATTGTCCCTAGTCCCAATTTTCGACCTATTTTTCGCTGATTGTCTCTCCGCTAAATTTTTTAACATCGTTAGCTTTTATGCGGATTGAATTTGTGACATTGATTGTTTTTAACAAGGAGGCATATTGAAATATTTTAATATTGGGACAACGACACAGAGCTCATGACGCCTGTAATGTTGGAGCTAGTTTAATTCAATGTTGATCAGACTATCAATTGATGAATCAAAATCAATGTTCGAACTGAAATTAAGTTGCATAGTGTTTTATGGATCTAAAGAAAGAAGAACTTACGCTTAAGGCTGAGTTGATTTTTAATGAAATAAAATATTAACTCAACATTTAAAACATATTTGTCAAAAGTCCACTAAGCATAAAACTAACTATGGGACTGTTTGGCAGCATTTGAATGAATAAGTATTGAATCAATAAAAGATCTGAATTATTAAGTGCTGAATCAGTGATAAGAGTCTTGAACCATTAAGAGCTATTATATTGTTTAACTATTTAAAGACAAATGTCTGACTAATTCAGATAATAGCTCTAAACCATTTAGACTCTGTATAATGCTTAACCATTCAGAGACAAATGTCTTAACCATTCAGATATTTGCTCGTGAAACAAACAGTCTGGACCATTAAATGCTAAATCATTCAGACATCTGAACTATTAAGAGGCCCTATGTTAAAACCTTAATGAAAGAACGACTTACAAAAAATACAATGAAAATGGAGACCAATAAAAAGAACTTTAAAGGTGCGACTATTATATTTCAATAATTAAAAGGTTTTACTTATTATTTGAATCTAATTTTCTAAATAAATATAACAAAGTAATAAGTAAAGTTAAATTAAGATGCGAATATATTTGATTTTTTTATTGGCAATATATATGATGTGAATTAAGTTACCTAATAAGACCATGTGTAGCTATGTTAAAAAAAGCCCCAAAAGCCCTAACTATATTTTCACATCAGGTTTACATCACAATCAAGAGAAATGAATGATTTGTACAAAATACCTAAGAAGTATTTGCCTCTAAAAATATTAGAGCGGGGAGAATGTGTTTTGTGATGCTAAAAAACGTCACTGTATATAGTCTAATTTAAGGATGTACACTAACTTTTCCAATAAAATAAAAGTTTTACGGCATAACAATGAGTGTCTAGAACTTTTAAGTTATTTCTAAAGTTTGACAATAAAAGATTTTCTTTCCCTTACCTTTTTTTACTTTGTCTCCCTTCTTCCTTCTTTCCATTGTAAACACAAAAAGCCCCGTTTAAAAAAATAGCAAACGCCAAAACCCTACATATCTTTGTTGATGTTACCATATCCGAGCAACAACAAGTGTCTTCTACTCGTTCCATGGGGTTGGGGGTCAAATTATCTTGGGGTCGGTCATGATTAATTAGCTCATATATATATACCAACACAAAAGAAATTCACGCACTCCCTATAAGTTTTTATGACACTAGCTAATTGATAGATCTTTGTTAAATTCGGTTATGTATTGACGTTTTTTAATATAAATGTATGATATCTACACCTTCTAATAAAAGAAGGTTTTTGATGTCACATGACATGTAATGGGACCATTGTTGGCATTATTTTTTCCCGCCCAATAATATATTACATATTTAATCCTTCTACTATTACACAATATACGACCTTCATATAATATATTTACATATCAGTTACAAAAAATAATTACCATATTAGTAATATATTTCTCTATCAATTACAAAAATAATTACCATATTCTTACAAAAGTAAAAAATATCAATTACCAAAACATATATCAATAATATTTCAAAACATTGATTTTTGTATTAAATACTTTTTAAGCATTGTTTTTGTATACTACATAGTTTATCGGTCTTTTATCGCTATACCAAAGCTCATGGCTTGTATCAGTACAAGTTGTCATCCACATGTACGATTTTAATCGGATTTTTATGCTTGTGAATTTGTATTTGTCTTCTAATTTTTCATATATGGGTTTTGTTTTTGTTGGTGTTAGAGAACGTACCCATGATGCTAATGATCTATAGTGTAATGTTTACTCATCACATGATTCTTTGTTTATTATGCTCGATAATAATTAAATATTTTTAGTTATTCAACGCGTGTAACACACGAGGTATAATCTAGTTTATCTAATAATTTAAGGTTTTAAGGAACATTTTATTGGGTGAAATATTTGTTATATAATATGAAGTCTGGGAGGGAAATTCACCATGCATTAGTTGATGGAATCAAAAATATAGAAGATGAATTTTTTTTAATAATACTTTATAATCATTTTTTATTTTTGTTTCCCATTCAATTTTTAAATTTAAAATATTTAAAAAACTTGCTTACATCAAATTAAAGTATAGAAGATGAATGAATTTTTTTAATGTATTATCAATTTATTACTATTTACTCAATGATGCGTAATTTAGAAAATCATCTATAAATACATAATTATTAAAATTTTTATTGTATTATATCAACCAGTGTATAAATCAACTCGTGTGTATACATAACCACACAAGTATTAAATCTAGTAAAATATAAACTAGTTGATGTAAGTGTTTTTAAAGAAGAAAGTCGCTCTCAAAACAAATAAAAGTGTTAGAAATTAGAATGGAGCCATGGAGTAGGTATAGGAAAGGAATATATACCATAAATAAGATAACACGTTGCTTTTCCTCCTCTCTTTTTATATTTAGATACATACATCACTGTTTATTTTCTTTAATAGTTTAGCTAATGCTTTTTAATCTCTTATTTGATTGGGAAATTTTAAATAAATAAATAAACTCTTTTTGTTATTATTAACTTTTTCTTATAGAATAAGAAATCATTTGTATTTATGTTTACGTTTTTTTCTACGGTTTAATTCTGAATTAAAGATATCTATCTAATAAATTAAAGTTTTGGGGGCAAATTTAGGCGAGGAAAAAGATGGGGAAAACTGGGGGACAAACATTTTAAAATCAAAAGTAACTTTAGAAACAACGCAAAATTAATTTCAACACAATATTGAATAACTGAACATTGACGGGTGATTTTAAATCCGAACAGTTTTGAATATTGATTTTTATTATAATAATTTTGATTTTTACATTGTATTTTCAATCGTGATTTCTTCATTTAATGAATCATTAATTTTATTAATTAGCCCGTGGTATTAAACCTAGTATAATCAATAAATTATAGTTATAATATTAGTTAAAATGAAAAGTTATTAAATATTTTACTATCATATTAAGGTGTGAAGTTTGATGCCGTTTCCACGGAATATCCAAATGGCTCAAGAACAACGATTAATCAAAGACCAAAACTGAACCAAACGTTCCAAGAACAAAGTTCTTTATAATCAATAATCAACATAAACTACTGAAAACAAACCTAAAGCCCTAATACTTATACTAAAAGAATCACAAATATAATAGGAAACAAAATACCACAAAATAAGGAAAAAATAACTAATAAAAATAAAAGATAAATCTAACAATTTAAATTCAAATCTTGATCTTCAAATCTTGGTCCATATTCGTATCAAGGTTCGTCATAAATCTTAATATTTTTAAAACGTTTCATTTGAAATATATATTACACATTTCACGTCTTACATATAAATGAAATGAGTTTGTCTCTTAAGTAACCTATTACATATAACACCATTGTTTATTTATTATGTATAAATCTACCCTTTATATATTCACTATGACAAATGTTTGAGTGAAGTTTTAAATAGCGATGTATAGCAAACAGAAGTAAATTTTTTAAAAAAGTTTATCTTTGTCTAAAATCATAATAAAAATTTTTAAATCGTGTTGATATGTCTAGAAACATCTTTGATAAGTGATAAGAGAGGGGTTGCACTTTTGTCTTTTTTCTTCTTTGTAAGATATAAAGACATTTGACTAAACTTTTTTCCCAAGTAATTAAAATCACTAGATATGCAAACCATTAAAGCCAAAAACACACATGCCCATAATCTATGAATTCAATCAATTGAGTTTGTTAGTGGCATCTTTAATAAATAAAAAATTTAATACTTTCCACTTTCCTTTACTAAAAAAGAAAAATTGCTTTCATAACAAAGGTGCAAGATGTACATGAAAACTGGTAGTATAAAAATTGTTAGATTTTGTTTGTACGATTTGATTACTCGATAATACTGTTTTATAGCATTATCGTCCTTTTCTCTTCACCGAATAATGGCACAATGGTTAAGCATGACAACAATGTTGATATATATAGATAGACATATAGTGTTGCAATACTTGTTTTTCTCATAGATGATAAGATGCAGTAGATAAACAAAAACACTTTACATATAATTTTTTTTCTTTTAGACTTTAAGATACACCGTACACGAATTTTAATCATAATTCATAAATTATTATAAAAACCCACTTTCAAAGTAAAAAAGAGTAACAGAAATCATTGCAATTTCATAAGGTAAAACTTAAAAGCAACATCCCCCAATGGCCCAAAGACAGGTTCAAAAAACCAGGCTTCATGAATCTCTCTCCAAATCTTTTGGGCCCAGCCCAAAGTTTACTGACTGCTTTTTTTCTGTCTCTTTGATAAAACATTCAAAAATATAAAAAGTAGGGTTTTTTTTATTTATTTTAGAAAGATTCAACTACAATGAGATCTATCTATATCTATACCATCTAATAAAAGATGGTTTTTAATGTCACATGGCATGCAATGGAGCAATTGTTGGTATCATTTTCCCGCTCAATAATATATTACATATTTAATCCTCCTATTATTACACAACATACGACCATCATATAATATATTTACCTATCAGCTACAAAATAATTACCATATCAGTAACATATTTCTCTATCAATTACAAAAATAATTACCATATTCTTACAAAAGTAAAAATGTATATATATATCAATAATATTCCAAAGCATTGATTTTTGTATTAAATACTATTTAAACATTGTTTTTGTCTACTGCATTAGTTTATCGGTCTCTTAGCTCTATATATACCAAAGCTCACGGTTTGTATCAGTACAAGTTGTCATCCATTTGTACGATTTTAATAAGATTTTTTTGCTTGTGAATTCATAATTTGTCTTCTAATTTTTTCTTATATGGGTTTTTGTTTTTGTTGGTGTTAGAAAATGTACCCAAGATGGTAATGATTTATAGTGTAATGCTTACTCGTCATATGATTTTTTGTTTGTGCTCGATAATAATTAAATATTTTTAGTATTCAACTCGTGTAACAGACGGGGTATAATCTAGTTACTAATATTAAAAAAGCTTACTTCCAAAATAGTCACTAAATGTCATATATTTATATTTTATCGTATATGGTTTACTATAAAACTAGTTTAGTGTCCGCGCTACGCTCGGGAACACAACATTCAAGTGATGCTTTTAAGGATGTTCATGAATATTCATTCAGTTTTAAGACAAAATCGTGATAAACCGGAACACATGATATATTTTTAGTATAACAATATTATACTCAAATTAAAGAGAATAAAGTGCTCAGTTTTATTGTTTAATTTATTTTTAAAAAATCGTATAAAAATGTTATGTATATTTATAAAACACTGAGGTCTTTAATTGTATGTTATTATTAATTTTATCCATAAATTTCATTTTTAAACTCTTTCAAATATAAACCGACTCACGTACACCCTTGTAGTAAAGGGTTAAAAATATAAATACTCTTAATTTTTTCAGAATTTTCCAAAATATTAGCGGATCAAAAATGTAATTAGTTTTATCATAATATATTTTATATACATATTAAAAAAATCATTATTTTGAGATAAACTGTTAAATAATAACACATAAGTTAAAAGCTTTGAAAATATGCCACATAAGCTTTTTTTTATTTTTATATATTATATAGAAAATAACAAAGAAAGTGATTACATAGAAAAAAATTGACAGAAAATAGTAAAATTGATTCATGTAAGTACATATTAAATTACATATCAGTAACTCATGAAAATAAATTAGTCAAATCTGAAAAAAGATAATTTAATAAAGAAAATAAAGTCACTTTTGTGAGACATGATTTACTTTTGTTTTTGTCCTTTTTCTTTTCACTTTCAATTTTAAATTAAATAATACTACACACATATGGGCACCAATAGTTTTATATTGATATGACCGAAAGGTCCATATTCTTATTTTTAACTTAATTTCGTGTAATTAGACAAAGAAGTTAATATTCTGAACTAGTCAATCCTTTGATCCAAATAGTCGGGTATATATCTTAGATCTGAAACGATAAGCAATACGACCTAGATGGCTAATCGATGAGTTCGATTAAAGGATGGTGTACATTAAATTTATCAAGTGACAAAGAGAAGATTAAACTATCTTTATTAAATTAAATTAGTTTTAATAATAGTTTGTTAGGATTTGCTTTATTCGAGTCTAGTCAAATAGTTTGTAACTTAGAGAGCAAGTTGTGTTTAGTATAAATGAGTGACTGAAGTTAAACTAAAAAGTTTAAATTTTTTATAAATTCTAAGAAGTTATGATAGTGTCTCTATGTTTAAAGTTTCATCCTATTTTTTTTTAAATATCCATAACTTTTACATACGACATTATTTTAAAAAACAAAATTGCACCATAAAAACAACAATTTTCTTATCTTCAAAACGCGTATAATATTCATGAGTATATATGAAAAACAAAAACTTTTTCACGTTTTCAGTTCATTGTGTCCATGACCTGATTAAATAACACAATGATCTAAAATAACAACGACCTGACGAATAACAAAATGAGCTGACAAAACAAGTGTTGTGTTATTATATATGTTTGAGATGTTACACACATAAAAAAGTAATGGATTTGAGATGTTAGATGTTATGTTATGACATATGGCTATGTCAACAAAAAAACAATTAGCATGTTGTGTTATTATATATGTTTTACTTTGTATTAAAAAACAAGTTATAATATAACACAACGACCTGATGAAATAACACAATGACTTAATTAAATAACATAATAATCTGAAATAACACAAAGACCTGACGAATAATACAATGAGCCAAAACATGAAAAACAAGTTATAATATATTTGAAATGTTACATAAATTAAACAAATAATGGATTTGAGATTTTATGTTATCGCATATGGTTATGTCAAAAATGAAAACAAATTATAAGATTTGATATATTGTGTTATTATGTATGTTTTATTTGTATTAAAAACAAGTTATAATATAACACAACGACTTAATATAACATAATGATCTGACTATATAGCACAATGATCTAACTATATAGCACAATGAGCTGACGAAATAGCACAATAAGTTGAAATTAGAAGAAAAATCACTTTTTATTCATCAATATTATATGCGTTTTGAAAATAAAAAATGCTCATTTTTTATGTAATTTTTATTAAAAAAATTATATCGTATGCAAAAGTTATGGGTATTTAAAAAAGATCGTGGAAATTAAAAACGGAACAAAGACTATTATACCCTTGGCCTAACATTTAACCTTTCAATTATTATCATTATGTCATATTATGTTTTTAGGCCATTGGTCTTCATTTAAAATTATATCTAATGGTTCATATGTCTTCTTAAACTTTTTACAAACTTTAAACTTTTTAGTTGAACTCCATTCATAAATTACCATGTTTAGTTTGGTTTTATTCTTATAAATTGTGAGCCGAATTATTAATGTAGAGTCCGGATTAGTTCCAAAGTGTTTTGTGTCTTGTGTGACCCGGCCATTGATTAGGTATTCATGAACAAAAGTATAATAAAATATTTTGATTTTCTAAAGAGGTCGGTTAATATTCTAAAAACCTAACGACATGTACAAGTCTAAAGATACCCCCTTTTTTTGAACGGCCTAAAGATAGACCCTTTAGTAGAGATAGTATTATTGTAACGGATTGACACAATAGTAGGTACTTTAACTCTTCCGTCTAAGGTCTTAGATATGAATATAATTTTCGTTGATTCTTTTTTCTTAAACTAATTGAAACCACATGCGTAGTGTAAGTTATGTTTTGCTTTATCTCTTTGGCTTGCAATAGGTATGTAAACAAGTTAAGACGGCAATTTGAAAGCTCAAATCAAGCACAAGTTCAAGCCTAAATATAAGCTTGTTTATCTAATGAGGTGGGCCAATAGGATTAAATTTATATAACAAGACATATGACATGTGTTGCATTGTAGGGAACCGCCTTCAAATACTTTGAGACTATTTATTATGATGAACTTTTATGTAATTGGGTTATGATATTTATTAAATAATTAGAAAAAATGGTATAAAGTTCACAATGTAGTGAGTTTGGGTTGTTTTAGAGAAGGGGTTCACAACCCAAAATATGTGAGGTCTCTTGCCACATGCCATTTGTTCATCGGTTGAAAAGTTGGGTTGTGATAGTGTGTGAAAAATTAAGTTATGTTAATTTGTGTAAGTGAAAGAGAGAGAAACTATTTTTTTTAATGTTAGGTTAGGTTGAGATGTTTACCATAGTGGATAGTCTGATGGACGCCAATGCCTCATGGTCCAGTTTTGGACTACAACAATAAACTTTTATGTTCCGTCACTTGTGTCAGGGATACCGTTTGAGCGTCTAACTAGCTCTTGGTGAATTTTACTTTCATGGCTTCTAGCTATCATGTAAAGGTGTAACTTGATTTGGATTTAAACCTAAATAGGTCAAGCTAACTTTATCTTCGTTATTTGTAAGCAATATCAATATAGTATTGTTCTTGAACCGTTGTGGTTTTTATTATAACTTTTTGTTATGTCTTGAATAGTTGAATTCAAATCTATCTAATAAATCAAACTTTTAGGGGGCAATTTTTGAAGAGATTTTTTTTTCTATAATAGGAAGTTTGGGAGGTAAAATTTAGCTAAATTTTTCACCATGCAAGTTGATAGAGCCAACTCCTTAAATGTTATATATTTACAAACTAGGTTTAATACCCGTGTGTTACACACGGGTTAAATAGTAATATTTATAAAGAAATTATAACCATTATATTTAACAATTTGTAAATATATAACATTTAAGGAGTTGGCTCCATCAACTTGCATGGTGAAAAATTTAGCTAAATTTTACCTCCCAAACTTCCTATTATAGAAAAAAAATCCCTCCAAAAATTGTCCCCTAAAAGTTTGATTTATTAGATAGACTAGCTTTAACACCCGTGTGATACACACGGGTTAAGTAATAATATTTATATAAAAATTATAACCATTATGTTTAAGGATTTATAAATATTTAATATTTAAGAATTTATCTCAATCACCTTATGCATGGTGAAAAACTTTACTTAGTTTTCCCTCCCAAATTTTCTTTTATAGAAAAATTCCCCCTAAAATATAACCCTCTAAAACTTTGAAATATTATATAGACTAGGTTTAATACCCGTGTGTTACACACGGGTTAAATAATAAAATTTATAAATAAATTATAACATTATTTTAAGTATTTATAAGTATTTAATTTTTAATAATTTGGCTCCATCAACTTTGTATTATGAAACATTACATATAAATTTTACCTCCCAAACTTCCTATTATAGAACATGCATTTCCCTCTAAAATAGGCCCCTAAAACCTTGAATTATTAGATAGATTGTTAAATATAATGGTTATAATTTCTTTATAAATATTACTATTTAGCCCGTGTGTAACACACGGGTATTAAACCTAGTGTTATATAAAATAAAGGTGCTTTAGGTTTTTAATTAAAGGAAGTTTAATTGACATGAACGAGAAAAAAATGATAGAAAATCTAAATTTTGTAAAAAGTCCAAGAAGTTAAGAGATGATGACATGTGTCACTCCTAAAAATTGATAGGTTTCGAGCAGTTTTGATTCCTGTGTTTTAATACCATTAACAGTACTTTCAGTCTCACCTTAGCAGTTTTGGTACTTGTGATTTTATTTTCTAACAGAAATGGTCCCGAACACTAATCCATCCAATTTTTTGTTAAGTCTCTCCCACGCGCCTTGCATCTGAGGAGTAAAAATGTCGTTGCTCCCTCTCTTTTATCTAAGTCATCATGTAGATTAACATTTTTATTCAGTCGCATGTCAAAAAAATGAGAGAAATAACATTTTTTACTTCGCATGTGTGGGAGACTTAACGGAAAGTTAGATGGAGTTAGTGTTCAGGACCATTTCTATTATAAAATAAAATCACAAGGACAAAAAATTATTAAGATAAAACTAAAACTGTTAATGTTATCAAAGCACAAAAACCAAAACTACAGTATACTCTTTATTAAAAGTCCAAAGTATCTAAATTGGAAATTTTGGATTATAATAGCCTCGTATAGAGGTGCACAATCGGTTTTTGAAGAAGCACCGGTTCCGGTACTTGTTGGCTGCAAAGGAACTAGTTCTTACAAGAACCGGTTTTTGGTGTAAAACTAGAACCTATGTAACCGGTTCAGGAACCGGTTTTGGTGTAAAGGAACTAGTTCTTAAGAAACCGGTTTTTCATTGGGCATGAACGCTGGTTTGCTACAAATTCTCACTCTTCATTGAGCTTTCATTTAGAATCTATGATCATAACTTTTTATATTATTTTAGACTAAATAAGTAGTAACATTAAAAACGTTAAATATTACAGAATATATAGTTCTTAAAACATTAAATAAGTAACAACACTAAAACATACCGGTGTTTCTAGGAACCGGTTTTTTGTAGGAACCGGTTCTGATTCTTTTGAAACCGGAACTTTGAAAAAAATAATAGAACATATTCAAAACCTACGATTCTTATAACTCGGTTCTTCTAACAACCGGTCTTTGATTATGAAATCGGTTCCGGTTTTCTTTCACCTCTACCCACAAAACAATTTTATTTGTACCATAATACGGTTAATACCATTTAGAGGTGCACAAATCGGTTTTTTTGAAGAACCGGTTCCGGTTCTAGAACCGGTTCCGGTTCTTGTTGGTGTTAAAAGAACCGGTTCTTACAAGAACCGATTCGGTTCTAGAACCGGTTTTTGGTGAAAAAACTAGAACCTAGTAACCGGTTCCGGTTCCTAAAGAACCAGTTCCGGTTCTCAAAGAACCGGTTCCGGTTCCTAAAAACCGGTTCAGGTTCTTAAAAAATACATTTTTTTCTACGATATGGGCCGGAAGTAACATTAAAAATTTAAAATATTACAAGATATATAGCTTTTAAAACATTAAATAAATAACAACACTAAAACATACCGGTTTTTCAAGAACCGGTTCTTCCAGGAACCGGTTTTTCCAAGAACCGGTTTTTTTAGGAACCGGTTCCGGTTCTTTTGGAACCTATAATTTGGAAAAAATAGTAGAACCTACGGTTCAGTTCCGGTTCGGTTCTTGTAGAACCGGTTCTTCGAAGAACCGGTTCTTCGAAGAACCGGTTTTCGGTTATTTGATCGGTTCCGGTTCCGGTTCCGGTTTTTTTGTGCACCTCTAATACCATTTACCAAAACGGTAAAACGTACAAACTGTTACACACCTTAAGTTAAACAAATAAACGGCCCACATTAGCAAGGCCTACCGCTCTGGACAAACACAAATGAATGGGCCTGAATGAGGCTTGTCACTTGTTTCCGAATCAGAGGAACTAAAATAATTAGTTTGTGAATAAATTCTACTTTCCATCTTATGTTTATTGATTTTTGACCATTTGTGATGTGTGTTAAAAAATCTCATACTCCTTCGATCTTTTTATTTACTCTTTATTCATTCGATCTTTTTATTTATTTCATTTACATCGAAATAATCAAATTCGTTAAAATTTTTCAGTTAATCATATAAATAACAAAATATCTACATTGATGCAAATGGTAAAAAAATCGTAAAGATGCAAATGCTTTAATACTATAAATTTTAAATTATATAGGTGTATGTATTTATATACAAGATTAACCCTCGTGTGTTACACGGATGGAAACATAAAAAAAAACACAGTTTTAAAATTTTACGGAAAAAATAATTTTTGAAAATAATACAAATTACAAGAAAGGTTTGTGAAAATAGAAAAACAAATTGCATACAGACTCTAACTTGAGCATTTAAAAAATAGATTTAAACTACAAACTCACTATTAGCAGTAAATTATATATCGAAGTTTTTAAACTGAGTGTCTTATAAATCCTACCAATTACTTAAATAAGGCTAAGAAAAACATATATACAAATAGATCAGTTGATTGATATCCAGCATAATTCATGCTGACACTCGTATGACCGAGTCGGGGTACAGATCGGCATGCATGAAACTGGGTCGTAATTTGCGTTGAGTTATTTTGTAAGTCGTTTGTTTTGAGTTTTACAGTGATTTCATGGATGAAAATAAGGTCGATTGAAACATTGAAAGAGAAAATTATGTATGATTTAATATTATCGATTTCTTTCTATACATAACTTAAAAAAAGAAAATTCTTAGTTTTAAGCGGGAAAAAACTCTAGCATCTTCTCCAATAAATGACATGTGTCCTTCAAAACTCTACTTTATTAAAAGACTAGATTAAACCCTGTGTGTTACATGGGTCGAAACATAAAAAAACACAATTCTAAACTTTACGAAAAAGTAACATCTATATAATAATTCAACGTCTTAGGGGATGCTATTTTTTTGGAGAAAATATTTTTGTCCTATAATAGGAAATATGAGAGGGAATTGAGAGGAATTTTCACCATGCATAAGTTGATGAAGTTAAATTCTTAAATAGTAAATATTTACAAATGTTTAAGCATAATGATTGCAATTTTTTATGCATGTTATTATTTAATCCGTGTGTAACACACGTGTATTAAACCTATTTTGAAAATAAACTACATATTACATGAAAAATATATGAAAATAAAACAAAAAAAGCATTCAAACTCTAATTTGAGCCTTGAACAAATATATTTAAACTACAAGTACATTATTAGTATCAAATTAGATATTTACGCTTTTAAATTGAGTGTCTTATAAATCCTACCAATTGATATAAAAAAGGTTAAGAATAACAGAGATACAAAAAACCAAATGATAGATATCGGGCAAAATTCATGGTGACACTCATATGTACCGAGTCGAGATACGGGCCTGCATGCTTGGGTCAAGGTCGTAAGTTGCAATGGCTTATTTGTTCAACTTGTTTGTTTTCCGTTTTCACAGTGATTTTAGAGATGTAAATAAGGTATATAGAAACTTTGGAAGAAAAAATTATAAACGATTTAATGTTATTGATTTGTTTCCATAAATAATTTATAATAAATGATTTTTAGTTTAAGCGGGAAAAATGTTCAAACACCCATTCCAATAAATGACACGTGTCATATAAAACCTTATTTTATTATAATGTATAGATAGAAATAAATGTTTTTAGATGGACTCTCATGAGAACACAATTTACTAGGAAACAAAAAGTATAATTTTCTAACCAATCATATAATTTCTCACTTTTTACTTTATCCTTTTAAATAAAAACTTAATTAAGGGTAACATGGTATCTTTTATTTCCTAACTAGATATGAGATCGGGCCGCGTGTTGTAGTGGCCAGGTCACATGATTGAGTCTTGCGTATGTGACTTCGTCACATTCGTTGATAAAAAAAGTTTCATATCTCGTATGTCACGGCAAAAAGTCGCAATGTGACAGTGTGTCACATATTAAAAGGCGATGAAAAATGAAAAGTTAGAAGTCAAAACGATAACTCAGTCAAATCTAAAATGTTAAAGTTGTAGTATATGTCAAAGTAAGTAAGAGACCAAACTCAAAAAGTCATACTAACTAAAATAACAATTATTAAAAGTAAGAGACTAAAAACCATAAATATATCAAAATTAAAATAATAACATACCACGTGATAACTTATGATTGGTCCACGTGTCACTACGTGGGTGGCAACTGGCAACTCACCACCAACATTCCTATATAAAATTTGTGGGAAATGAAATTCATTAACCTTCGCAATATCTTTCCCTATCTTTTTTAATTAAATGATTTGCAATATCTCTAATTTTCAATTATCATTCAAATGAGGAAACAATTAATTTTAAACCAATTCAATTTTAATTGGTTACAAATATGATGATCAAACCAAAATTTGATATCAATTAAATTACACAATGTTTGCGCAATAACTTCCGATGATCATCACTGCAAAGATCAAATCCTAATTTTGCCACCCTTATGAAGAACCACGTCCAACCACAATAACATTGCCACCCTTATAGCACCGACCGGAACATCATCGCTCTCACCCATCACCACTGTAAGGACTTCACATCTTCCGTTACCGTCACCATCATGTTGGATATTTTGTATAAATGAGAGGTTAACTCTCAAGTAGTCGGTTGGTAACCGAATGCAGCTCTAAAACTCGAGGCTGACGTTGTTTTAACCCGACTCGGTTGAAACATCTAGAAGAGACTTTGGGTTTTCCAACCCTTAAGTTAATTGGTTTTATGACAATTCAATTGTCATTAGTTGCTAAGTTTTATGATAATTCAATTGTCATTAGTTGCAAGACTCTTGCATTTTCTTATCTATAAAGATAACAACAAAAACCATGGCAACTAGTTGAGTTTGAATCAACACTAAAAACCAAAGCAACATATAGTTCAACAACCTACAAACAATCTCGATCATCTCATGTACCTCATCTTCTCCGGTTTCTTTTCAGGCAAGTGTTCAAGTCCGACAGTACGCTGCTTTCGTCCGGTGTACCCTGGGAACAGACGACGAAACTGTTTAAGAGAATTGTGTCAAACACAAGCCCAGATCTTTTTTTCTAATATCTGTTTTGCAGGATCATCAATCTCATTGTTGTTACTGTCGTTTACATTGCTGTTCAACTGAAGTTTACTAACTACAATGGTTTTGTATCATTTGTAAATTGTTCTCTACATGTATTTCTGATTTGGTTTTGTACACGGTAATATACTAGTGAATTTCTCGTGTATAACGAGAGCATAGTTATAGTATTCAGTTAATTATTTTAAAGAAAGTGAACTTATTTCCAACAAACTTAAACACATTTTTTTTATAGAAATTGTTTGACACAATTTAAAACTTTTATCAAGGATTTGGTTGACAAAAGATTAAAACAGAAAAACTATTTGAGATTTTAGTTAAAATCCATTAAATATATTTTATTGGGAAATAATGTGTATTAGTACAAATTTGTGTTTGGATTATATATAGATTGGAGTACAATCTAAAATCCTAACGTTGGTGGTATAATTCAAATGGTTTGATTCAATTAGCTTGAGTTTAAAATGACTGCTAATTGTGTATTTTCTAACAAGAGTGTTAGAATGAGTTTAATGAATAAACCGTACGACAAAAACGTTTCAGTAAACGTTTAATTTTCTAACAAGAGTGTTAGAATTGACTTGGTTAATAAACCATACGACAAAACGTCTTGATAAACGTTTAGTTTTCTAACAAAAGTTTTAGAAATGATTTGGTTAATAAACCATAGGACAAAAACGTCTTGGTAAGCTTTAGTCTTCTAACAAGAGTGTTGGAATTGGTTTAGTGTCTAAACCACGTGACAATGACGTTTTTGTAAAACGTCTAATTTTCTAACATGTGCGTTAGAATCCGATTGATTATCTAGCATGGATGCTGGATATTATTATTTTAATGGTTAAGAACGTTTGTGTAAACGTCTTTTCGTACCTTACAAATGTTTTAGTGATTATTAATTATATAAAACAATGTGTGTTTTATAAAGAATGTTGTGGGTAAAAGTTTAACCATCTAACATGTATGTTAGAGATGGTTTACATTTCTATAACCATTTAGAAATTATGACTCTTAATAGTTATGAATGACATGATTAATACTTTTAGTCATTAACATGAAGAGATGGTTCATGTTTCTATAACCATTTAGATATAATGAGTTTTAATGGTTATGAATGTCATGAATAATTATTTAAAGAATTTACATCTAAGAGATGGCTCATGTCTCTAACAATTTAGATATAATTGGTTTTATGATGCCATGAATAATGTTTTGAGCAATTGATATGTGAGAGGTGGTTTTATTATATAAACCGGAAAGTTCAACAATTATGTTTTAATCGGTTATCTTCTAACATGTGTGTTAGAAATGGTTTGTTGCGATGATCAACATATATAAAACGTTTATGTAATCGTTATTATTTAATAAATGAGTTAGACTGCATTTATTGGTATTCACAATATGTTTTATGTAAACGTGTAGTTTCTAACGTGCTCGTTAGATCTTGTTTAATTATCTAACAAGAGTGTTAGATATGATTGAACTAATATGGTTATAAATGTTTTATGTAAACATTTGGTTCAATATTGTGAGATAATTATGTTTATAAAATAATTATATATTTGGAAGATGTTTGTATAAACATTGCATTTCTAACATGAGGGTTAGAAATAATGTCATAATCTCTAGTTGTTAGTACGTTTTGTGTAAACGTATAACTTCAAATAAATATAAGGTTGGAGTTTGAGATCTTGATTTTTTTTTGGAATCAAATGATAAACATGTAATTATATATTTTGCAAAACCTTAGAAGGAAATATGTTTTGGATTATGTTATAACAATAGTTTTGCATAAAATATTAACACAGTTTGTTTTAAAGAAAAAAATAATAGTCTCTAACAACTTTGTGTTGTTGTTATATATATTTTGTATTGTTCAAATACTTTTACTTGAGATTAGTAAAGATTTACACAACATAACGTTGTCTGGACAGTTGTGTAACTGTTCAAAGAATATAGTTTCAAAAATGAAACGAGGATATGATGGTATGAGATTTTACTGAGGGAGTACCTCTATAAAATGCAAAGATACCATTGGATTTATTCCAAGAATGTACTGAATGACATAGATCATTGCTTGTCATGGATAGTTATTATTTCAACAGCTCGTGCTATTGGAATCATAGTCGATGTGATGTATCGACTAACTATAATGGAGTATATGTCTTTAAAGGTGATCGTCATATAAGATGATGAAAGTGTTGAAGATTGCAACACAATATGATTTTGTTTGTTAGAAATCATTTATATATCCGATTAAATTATGATGAATAAATTCTTGTTTGGTTGGATTAATTTGTTCGATATTGTATAATTGATGTGTTCAATATCTTAGGATAACACATGCAGTTAATACAATGAAGTAAATCGAAACACGTGTGACATGCATAATAAATTGATGCCTATTTAACCGGATAGTGCAAGAAGCACAACTTTAACTTATGAGTCGTTATCATGACTAACGATGTAGTCATAAGTGAGACATCAAATATGAAGACATATATATTATTGTGAAAATTTACTTGGTGTAAATTGTAACACATGATAGAAATATATGTTGTCATAAATCGAAACGGACTCATGCATGATATGTATATTATCATGGGAAATGAAGTACATGTAGATGCGTCTACCATCTTCAATGTTGATTTAAATATATATATAGAAGACGTGATCTTCATGAGGGATAATATACTAACTATATATATATTTTCAAATCAACAATGAACATCGTGTATGAGACTTGTGAATTTCATGTTATGGTTATCAGTCTAGTATGATTGTATCTCAACATAACAGTGAACCATTCGTCGATGATAAGTTATTCTCCAAAATGACTCTAAATAAGATTTTTGTTAAAATCTTTATGAGTCGGTGGTGAAGCGCTAGATATCAAGCTCATAGATTTCATATTCCTAAATGAATGATGAAGTTTTGTATGTTTGAGAAACATACATATGAGACATTCTCAAATACTGCAGATTTGAGATGATGATTTGTCTAAAGCATGAAATGAAATTCTTGTTGGAATGTTTGTGATGTTGGTTCTTAGGGCTGTGAAAATCAGAATGATGCATCTTCTGTTCACATGCTAGAGTCTTGTAGTCTAAAGCATGCTAGACTAGTACTAATTAATTATGTTGCTCTATGGAGACTAATTAACATGAAACATTCACATACATATCAGTATATCACAAGAATTAATTGCGGAAACAAATCAAATGATGACTTTCATTCAATATAAGGAAATGATATAACTTGAGGAAAACTCAAGTCTCTAGGTTTATCCTAGATGAGAAACTTAGATTTAAGTTTCAGAAGGTTAATGAAAAACTTATGGCCCAGGTAAAAAGTTCATGACTAAGGCATGTGTTGCTATAGTTAACTCAAAAGCTCATCTAAAGCTTTGTAGTTTGCCTTAGTTAACTCAAAAGCTTATCTAAGCTTTGTAGTTGTCAATTAAGCATTCATGAACTCCGTGATACAAAGATAGGGTCTTTATCAAGTCATGATTGTGAGCTTGGTGTCATAAGTAAAGTCACAAAACTTAATCAAATGGCAAGAAATGTGGGGGAGAAGCCATTTAAGAAACAATCCTTTCAGGATATGTGAAAATGGTAATTGATCCGAAAGTTGGTTGATGTTATTCAATACCACTTAAATGTGGGGGTTACTTGCATTTGATATAAGAATGTGGAATGTTTAGCAATATGGATTTTATAATCCAAGTTAATATTGCAAACATGTGAATGCCAATTGATTAGTTAATGATCTAGTGACCAAATGCATATAGTGAAGATCTATTCACTTAAATTGCATATTGGTGGTCACTGAAATTGCATACTGGTTTAGTGAAGATGTATTCACTTAAACTGCATATTGGTGTTCACTTAAATTGTATATTGTAAAGCAAAAGACTACAACTAATGGCCTAAGGTTATAGTCTTGAAAAGTGACAATATGCAAGGTTAACTTAAGAGTAAAACCACAGACGGACAACCAATCTCGATTGTAAACTATTGTGACTTGACGAAGTCAAATAAAATAGCTTGGATCCAAGAACCTGAGGGTTAATGCGAGATTGAGTTGTGGAATGAGACTAAAGCCCGTGAAAAGCTAAGTTTATATGAAGGAAACCTAACTCGGTTGACTGTAGATCTCAAGATCCGAGTTCAATAGGAAAACCTACTTGTATGAATTAGTAAGGTCACTGTGGGGGGGGGGGGTTAACTAAGAAAGAAGAGTTAACTGATAAAACACACACGTCTTTTAAAAGGGAGTCTACTACAAGGATCTAGTAATCTTCCTAGTCTATTCCTAAAAGTGACAGGTACGAGGCTAAGCCTATGGCTTTTAATGATTAGACTAATATAGTCACATGTGATGAATCACCTATATTAGAGAGAAGTGGGGTCGCTTCGAATGGAATTGGAGGGCACAATTCCTAGAGCTCTCGTAGAACCAGGAACATGTTCATGACCATAACGAACATAACTATGAGGACTTGACTTTGTCAGGGAGAGTCTTGTGTGAAGCGTATTATTTCCTACACAAACGGCAGACGAGTTCAAAGACATCGCGTTCTACTCAGAGCCAGTAGACTAAGTGCGTTTCATAAGCGAAGGTTCAAAGGGTAACACCTACCTATCATATGCAAGATTCAACTGCTGAAATTTAATCAGAATGATGTTTGTATTTGAGATCGACCTCTATTTATGTGGGGGATTGTTGGATATTTTGTATAAATGAGAGGTCAACTTTCAAGTTGTCGGTTGGTAACCGAATGCAGCTCCAAAACTAGAGGCTAACGTTGTTTTAACCCGACTCAGTTGAAACATCTAGAAGAGACTTTGGGTTTTCCAACCCTTAAGTTAATTGGTTTTATGACAATTCAATTGTCATTAGTTGCTAAGTTTTATGACAATTCAATTGTCATTAGTTGCAAGACTTTTGCATTTTCTTATCTATAAAGATAACAACAAAAACCATGGCAACTAGTTGAGTTTGAATCAACACTAAAAACCAAAGCAACATATAGTTCAACAACCTACAAACAATCTCGATCATCTCATGTACCTCATCTTCTCCGGTTTCTTTTCAGGCAAGTGTTCAAGTCCGGCAGTACGCTGCTTTCGTCCGGTGTACCTTGGGAACAGACGACGAATCTGTTTAAGGGAATTGTGTCAAACACAAGCCCGGATCTTTCTTTCTAATATCTGTTTTGCAGGATCATCAATCTCATTGTTGTTACTGTCGTTTACATTGCTGTTCAACTGAAGTTTACTAACCACAATGGTTTTGTATCATTTTTAAATTGTTCTCTACATGTATTTCTGATTTGGTTTTGTACACGGTAATATACTAGTGAATTTCTCATGTATAACGAGAGCATCGTTATAATAATTATTTTAAAGAAAGTGAACTTATTTCCAACACATCACACCATTGTTACAACTATACGCAGCCAAACATGGAAACAGAAGATGACGAAAGTGACTTTAACAATCATATGTGCACATTATCATCGAATTTCCAAATCAGTTCATATATTTACACTAAAGTGAAGGATGCATATGTGCACATTATTACGTATACCCATTATAAGCTTATAACGATTTTTAATTTTAAAGAACAATGAACAACAAAATAGTTTGATATACATTTTTGAATAAAAGTAGACTATTTAAGTAAGTTGTTTTGATTGTTAAGTACTCATCATTCATATTTTTCAAACTTGTCAATAGTATAGGAGCAAAATGCAATCTTTACTGAGGCAACAACAATCATACTAGTTTTTAAATTCTCAATCCTATGTTTTATTTTGCAGAAAAAGTTCCAACAAATCTTGACAACTTGATTTTTCTTGATAATGAATTTTGAGAGTAGATCATGGGCAATCACGTTGTTAGTAGTTTAAGATATATGTGTAATTCCAAATTTAACCTTTTAATTAATTAATCCCAAGTGTTTCAAAAACCATAAATTCAGTTTATAAAAAATGATTATGATTAAATTAAATTAAAAAGAAATATTTCAATTGGTTGAAAATGTGTAATTTTTGTTATTTAGTAAAATTAGGTTCTTAATAAAATAGATCCCTATATTTTTATGTGTAAATCACTATTAGTTTTGTATCTCTCTTATAATAAACTAGTTTAGTGCCCGCGCTATGCTTGGGAACACAACATTCAAGTGATGTTTTTAGGATATTCATGAACGTTCCAATAAATTTTGAAACAAAACCGTGGTAAACCGAAACACGAAATATATTTTTAAAAATTAAATTTTTAGTATAGCAATATTATACTCAAATTAAAGAGAATAAAATGCCCAGTTTTATGGTGTAGTTTATTTTTTTAAAAAATCCATATAAAAAGTTATGTATATTTATAAAACACTGAGGTCTTTAATTGTATATTATTATTAATTTTATCCATAAGTTTCATTTTCATACCCTATCAAATATAAACCGACTCATGTACACCCCTTGTAGTAGAGGGTTAAAAGTATAACTACTTTTAAATTTTTCAGAATTCTTCAAAATATTAGGGGACCAAAAATGTAATTAGTTTTATTATAATATTTTTTATATATATTTTAAATAAAAAAATCATTATTATGAGATAAACTCTCAAATGATGCCACATAAGCCAGAAGCTTTAAAATAGTGCCACATAAGCTTTTTTGGTTTTGCTATATTATATAAAGATTGCTAATTTAACTTCCTACATTAAGCCACTTGTCACCACCACATTCATCCTCATCTGGGTCGCGAATCTTGAAGCAAACCGGTTTTTATTTGCGGGTCTTGGGTCAACCCGTTTACCCAATCGGATCCTTTAAAGCCTTTTTTTTTCATCCAGATTTATTCACTTTTCTCCCTTCCAAAACCCTAGATCAGTGTTTCTATCTGCTCTCGATCTCTTCTTTCGCCGCTTTCATCTTCATCGCCTCCCTCCAGATTCAGTCTTCATCGCTCCTTTCAACCCAACTCTATTTGTCGCCCTCCTCTGCCTCTTCACCATACTCATCGCATCGAAGCTACAATGATTCTTAGAGCCTACAAATTCAGGTAACAATTTTTTTCCTTTACAGACAATCATCAAACTGCGTTTAGAACCAATCGACATCATTGATTTTATATTAAACCATCGATGGCTTTAGAAACACGCAGATGATGAAGAAGACGATGAATATCCTAATGATTGCATCGTTTCTTTGTTTATTGTCGATTGTACCAATAAATTAAACCTAGATGTTCAATTTCATAATAATTTCATAGTTTTTACATTGACTCATCTTTAATATTTGGTGGTTAATTGAACCTCTACGGATGTTTTAACCAACAGTGAAGATGAGTAGGTTTTAAATATATATTCAAGTTCTCAGTGAAAAACTTCACATCTTTTAAATACATGTTTTAACCAACAGTGTTTGTAAATAATCACCATTAATTATTTACCAAAGCTCCATTGTAATCCCCATCACCATTGTTATATGTTTTAGTGTTTTTTGAGAACTTGAATATATAAAGAATAGTTGTAAAAAGGATGAGCTGAAAGGTTGATTAACATATTCTTGGCAAAGTTCTTTTGATGTTTTATGATCCTCACATACATGTGTTAATCATGGTCAAATTGATTATGTTGTTAAATTGATATTATAAACTTTTTTGAATTTGTGTTTTGTAGATTCCTCCTGAATGAACTGAACGGTTTGGTTAACAGATCCAAGTTAAATTTATTAAACTTTATGTTGATTGACATAAAATGTTCTGTTTGTCTGTGGTTCAATTGTTGTAATGACAATTGACAAAAGTTATCACTGGCTTTATATAATAGTTTATATTCAATTTGCTTTTAATATCACAAGAAACAGTTTGAGAAGGTTCAATTGTCCGAAATGAATTTCTAAACTCGTGGATTTATCGACATCAAGTTTGTAAAAATACACTACAACAAAAATGGCTTTTTAGGACCTTTTTTGTAGGACGCTTGTAAAAGATGGTCCTAAAAAACTATTTAATAGGACGAATGAAATCCCGGGGTCCCTTTATAATATACTCTACTAAATCGGTGTCCTAAAAAGTTATTTAATAGGATAGATGACTTTTTGGGGTCCTATTATCATATAACTTAATAAGACACTTATTATGTAGATCCTAATAATGTAATTTATAAGACATGAAGTTGTTGGCGTCCCATTATGTGGTAATGTAATAGGACACCGGATGAAAGGAAGTCCTATTATAACATTACTTAATAGGACACCTTGTAGTTGAGTCTTAAGTGTTTAGTGTTATAGGACCCTTTCTAGTTGAAGTCATATTAGAACACGACTTAATAGGACACTTGACGCTTGAGTATTATAACTTTAACCTTTATAGACGCTTAATCATTGTGGTTTTATAATAACACATCGTAGAGGACACTCGATATTTGAGTCATAAAACATCAGTTTTATAGGATGCTTATTTGCTAGAATTTTAATATAAGATTGCTTAATAGGACACTTGACACTTGGTTTTTATAACTTAAACCTTTATAGGACGCTTATTTATTGCGGTTTTATAATAACACATTGTAATAGGACACCTGATATTTGATTCATAAATAATCAGTTTTGTAGGAAGCTTATTTGTTAGAGTTTTAATATAATATAGATTAATAGGACACTTGACACTTGAGTTTATAAATTTAACCTTTATACAACGCTTATTTATTGTCGCATTATTATGACACATCATGATAAAACACTTAATATATAAGATGTTCAATAATAAGTCGCACCGCTCAAATATAAACTTCAACTCATATATCATTTTGCAGTACTAGAAAATACACATTTTGTGACAACCCATATATTCAGGTTAACACTGTTAGCTTATTTCGTTAGTTATCGTCAACGTGTATAGTAATTAATAGTACATTCAATTTATAAAAGTAAATTGCTAGTAAATTAAAAAAAATAATCAATGGATCGTTACATTATTTGACTCATGGCTTAGACATAAAACGTTTCGTTATTTCCTCATCTCATTCATTTCATTAAGATTGGGAGCAAATTGTTTAGGAATCAACTTATAGGGACTAAAATACAAATTTAGCAAAAGGTTGAAAACAATATAAACCCAAACTCCCGTCCGTTACCCGTCTCCTTCTCATTTTAAAACCCTAAAACCGCCGATCACACCATCATCACCTCTTCCATCTCCGGCGGTCGCTCCGTCAACTACAACCGCCACCCCATCTTCTCATCATCCTCACCGTATCATCAAAATCCGATCGATGTCATTGTCTGTTACCGTTGTCACTGTTGAGCACCACCATAGCCACCGGATCGCCCGTCACTGCTGTCACTATCAAGCACCTCCATAACCACCGGTAAGCTGTTTTAACTCGTTCGATTTTCCCGTTTTGTTATGGTTTCGGTTTCGAGTTCGAGGACCGGTTCACAGATTATGTGTGTATATATATTTGTGTGTAATATATATATAAGCATTTAACCATATATACACATTGATGCAATCATCGTGCAATACACATGGAACAGATTTTGATTATAAGCATGCAATGTATATTAGTATTAAGTATGTGTAGGGGTAGCGTAAAAAGTAGTGTACAACAAATGGCTGGGATTGTGTTAGTATGTATATATTTTGGTGTGCAATATATGTCAAAAGAGTAGTTTAATAAGGTATGATTGCCCATGATATTTGGATTTGGTTGTTTTGGAAAGAAGCTTGAAGATATTGTTCCATCCTCTCATAATTATGATGTATGCTTATGTGCATCTCGGTGGTTAATTTGAGTAGTTTTATGTTTATTATTCTTGCATTATGAAAAGGTTGTAATTTGTAGCAAAGAGACAGGTGTGATTACTGCTTGTTATGTGATACTTCTCTGTTTGCAATTTGTTTTCTTTAAGTTCTTTGTCTAAGATGTTTTTAACGGATTGTAGGTTTCCCATGTGAATTGCGCTAACTATTAACTTATTGATACATCAAAGCATGGATTTGTATATTTCTTTTCCATTTCTTGATTGTTATATGCTTTTGCTCATAGTGATATGATCTTAAATTGGGAATATTAATGTTGGTTTTATAGGTGAGTCTGCTGATTGAGATATGTGGTACTTAGGATGACCTTAGGCTCCCAACTGATGAGACTCTGTTCACGTAGGTTATATACGACATTCATACTTTATATTTAATTGTTTGCATACAAGCAATTTCATTTGGTCCCAAAGATTCTTTATTCTGTAGATGGTGAAACATACTTTTCAAAAAAATGTGTTTGGTCAAATGTTGCAAGATTCTTTAAAATTTATCGTGCTGATGAAAATGTGCAGATCAAGGATGGTTTTGGTGATGGAAAAGACCTTGTTGTGACAGTTATGTTTGACATGGGAAAGGAGGAGATATGTGCTCTCAAGGACATTGGTTCAAAGTAATTAAGTTTGTGCTTGAAATAATTTTAACACAATGTTCTCGTGTTTCTTGTAGCAACCATTTCTCTAGATGAGCGGCTGCCACGTGCGTTGGTAACTTACTCGTATATAGTATATACATAAGTCTTAATGATAAAGTCTTAATGCTATAGTATATACATAAGTCTTAATGATAAAGTAAATTTGGCATTTATATATCTAATCAACTTAACAACCCAACTTGACCCGTTATAATTTTTTCCGGTTAGCCTTATCTTTATGTATCGGTTGTTTTGTAGATTGAAAAGTGCTATGAGGTTATCAAGAAGCTTGTTAAGGAAAAAGAAGAGAAAGAAAGGTTAAAGGGAGTTATTGCATATGGATTCGGTGACCGAAAATGAAGCTATGCTCAATAGGATGGCAAACCTTGAAATTTTGTTTAAAAATGTTGTTCGAAAATAGGTCAGAAATACTTAAATTTTGACTTTTTAGATGTATATTTTGTTGAAAGTATTTGGGTTACTTGACAAGTTTAGTTTGTATAAATTTGGATGATATGTTATTTTGAAATGGTAGCAAGAAGCTTGTAAAATGATAGCAAAATGGTAGCAAAAATGTTGGGAAATATAGCAAAATGATAGCATAAAGATAGCAAAAATGTAGCCAAGTGGTGACAAAAAGGTAGCAAACTACAAGTTGGTGACAAACAAAGGAGGTGGCAAATTGGTGACAAACAAAGAGGTGGCAAAATGGTAACAAACAAGAGGTGGTAGCAAAATGATGGCAATAGAGCAATTGCTACCGGGGCATTAGCCACCTCAAATTTGGTAGCAAAATGGTGACAACAGAGCAATTGATACCATTTTGTCACCCTAAACATGGTAGCAAAAACTCTATTTTGTAGTAGTGAAAAGCGTTGTATCATATGACTTGTTAGGACTTTGAATTTGTCCGATTAAACTTGTTAGAACATTGTAAAAGTGTCCTAACATATTTGTTAGGACGCTATTTGGGTTGTTCATAGCTAGACATATATACGACCCTAAATTCAACTGGTTTCATAATCTTCTTTGGGATATTAGGACCCTTTTCTTGGTACTAAAGTACATGTAGAGTTACATTATAAGGGTCCTATAAATTAATTTTTAAGGACGCTTTTACGTGTATCATAAGATTAAAAGTAAGTAACCACATATTAGAACATTATAAAAGTGTCCTTATATGTTTTTATTAGGACGCTTTTTAGTAGTTCATAGACATATTATGCGACCATAAAATTGGTTTCATAATCTTATTTGAGATATTAGGACGCTTTTTAAGTTCTGGGACTTATTACGACCCCTTTACATGAAACGCTTTTACTATTGGTCCTATTAAATGAAAGGTCCTATAAAGTAGCATTATAGGACGCTTTTGTGCGTACTAAATTCCCTGTTTTGTTGTAGTGATAATCAAATTCTTTTTAGTAATTATGATATAAAAAATGTTCTGTTTTGAATCAAGGCTACTAATTCCTTTCACTATTTGCTGAGTTAGTTCTTTTCGAAATCAGGTAACAAATTACAAAGTGTTAGAACTACTTGCTGAATAAAGTCTTACAAGTTAATGTTGTTGCTTTGTTTGTAAAGGAAGTCTCAGGAGTTGGAGAACAGAACGTTGAGAAGAGATAATTTTCCTAAAAAGGAATTTGAGGTACAATTTATTAAATATGTTATCTTGCCTATTTGTTTAAAACATTTTTTATTATAGTAAAGTTTGGCGATTAGGAGAATCAACTACCAAAGTTTACGAGTTTGGAGGATCAAGGCGATGCTACCTACGATGTCGACTTTGTGAAAGCTTTAAAGGAATCAAGGTATGTGTGGACTTTTCTTAGGGGCTTAGTTTTCTTGTGTCATTGTGTGAGATATCGTAATGGTCACTATTTATTCTGCCGTAATTGTAATCACAAGGACACAATTGCAATGCAAATTCGTTTTGTGGCATAAGTTCATGCAAGTTATTTCACCAATTTTAGTTTTTGGAGTTCCATATTGGTACATTAGATCTTTGTAGTCAATCTTTGTTCATGCAACATAAATATTAGTAGCTTTTGATGATTTGATGCTATACAAAGTGACAGTTACATAAATTTAATTGTATCCATCATAATTCCTACAAATTTACCATGTTTCATATTGTATCTTTTTGCAAAACTTATACTTAAGTTGCAACAATTTTTTCCATCTTGGAGATGTAAATTTCAGGTGAATAGAGCTCTTAGAGCTATTAGGGTGGAAGTCTGCAGGAAGAATTACATGAGGCGTTACAAGGTTCAAGACTAACTATCCAATCGCTTAGCCAGCTAGCGTGAGTTGTAAAAATAGTTTTAATTTTACTAAGTGTTATTCATTTGTCAAGTTACGTTGAAGGAGCTCTAAATCTAAGTAAGTACGCTGAAATACGTTGTAATGCCTACATTTTGGCAATTAGTCAATACTGAATACTTGTATTATATGACATTGTTTCATTTAATCAGGAATACTTGTAAGTACGCACAACTAATGTTGTTTACAAGGAAATTTTTGGAAACATGTAGTTTAACATTTTTTATGTAATCATACTGTTAATTATTGCTATATTTTCATCATTGTCAATTTTTTCATGTTACAATATTTTTGTTATTTTTTTTCTTATTCCTATAATATACGTCCAATTATGTATCTTTATTATATTTTATATATTAAAACAAATAAAAAAGTTATATCGTTAAACCCCGTGGGTACCCACGGGTTATAACCTAGTATATATATATATATATATATATATATATATACTAGTTTAGTGCCCGCGCTACGCTCGGGAACACAATTCAAGTGATGCTTAGATGTTCATGAATGTTCCATTCAGTTTTGAGACAAAACTGTGGTAAAACGGAACACATAATATATTTTTCAAAATTAGATTTTTAGTATAGTAATATTATACTCAAATTAAAGAGAATAAAGTGCTAAATTTTATGGTGTAGTTTATTTTTTTTAAATCATATAAAAATATTATGTATATTTATAAAACACTGAGGTTTTTAATTGTATGTTATTATTAACTTTATCCATGAGTTTCATTTTTAAACTCTATCAAATATAAACCGACTCACGTACACCCCTTGTAGTAAAGGTTAAAAATATAAATACTCTTAAATTTTTCAGAATTCTCCAAAATATTAGGGGACCAAAAATGTAATTAGTTTTATTATAATAAACTTTTTATACATATTTCAAAAAAAAAATCATTATTGTGAGATAATCTCTCAAATAATGTCACATAAGCTAAAAGCTATGAAAAGATGCCACATATGATTTTTTTTTATTTTTATATCTTTTTATAATATACTAGATTAGTACCCGTGTACTACACGGATTTTAGTTTTATAGGTTTTAACTCAATTTACATATCAAATTTATTTTTAACATATCTCTTATTAAATCGATTTGGATATTTACAAATATATTCATATAAAAAATCATATGTTACAATAAAGGATATGATTTATAATAGTTGGTAAATTTTTATTGGATCATATCGGGTTAGGAGATAATTCATGATAATTGTTAATTTTTTTATTTGAACATATCGATTTATGAGTTAATTAATGATAATTTATAAAACTTTAATTTGAACATATCGGGTTAGGATAAATCATAATAATTGATAAGTTTTTTATTTGAACATATCAGGTTAGGAGATAACTCATGATACTTGGTACATATCGGGTTAAGATATACATCATGATAATTGATAAATTTTGTATTTGAACATATCGGGTTAGGAGATAATTGATGAAAATTTGTGAATTTTTAATTTAAACATATCGGGTTATTTCGAATATGGAGCATACCATGACCCGTCTAAAATTCTCCATCAAATTAATTAAGAACATGACACCTAAGCAAAATCCTATGTGGAGTAGTTAAAATGGTGACATGTGGATGTGTTACTCAATTATTAGAATAGGTAGATTATTCTTATCATTTTATTTTTTCTCGTTTATTATCTATACTACCTTAATAAGAGAATAGGACGGGCAAAATAGTAATTTAACAATTTCCTTAAACTTTCAACACTATATAAACACAAACCCTAGCTAACCCCCATTTGAATACCCTCATCTAACCCTAAAATTTTGAAATACCACAAAAAAACCTCCAGATCCACATAACCCAACATTTACTTGTCGGCTGGTTCAGGTCATTTTCACCGATTAACGGTGGTAGAAGGTGAATCTGCTGTAGTGGGTTAGGGTGGTGGTCGTCGAAGGTTCGATTTTTGTAAGGGAAACGAGGGTTAGGGTTGTGATGTTGCGTTAGAAGGCTGAGCAGAGGAGCATGATTTAATGCCTCTATGGTTTCCTCAGATCTACACTACAGGTAAACATTTGATCTATCTACAGTTGATCTTATTCTTGATTAAACCCGTTATGTGATATTATCTGAAAAGGTACAAAATCCGGGTAAGAATCATTTGTCGTTCAATGGTGTGTGTTATGTTTATGTTTTCTTTAGCAGCAAAACAGGGCGTGTATGAATGTATGTTTGAACTTGCTAATTTCAGCAGCAACAACTGTTTGTGATATGTATGAATAGATGAGGGGGGGGGTCTGAATGTGTGTGTTGTATGTGTAATTAAGTGCAACTGCTCTAAATAGATGAACGGCTCACAAGCAACAGTAGTTGTTGATTAAGTGCAACTGCTCTAAATATTGTGTTGTGTTGTGTTGTGTTTTTGTGTTGTTTAAAACACTCTGTAAGTGTGTGTGTGTGTGTGTATGTGTATGAATGTGATGTGTTTGTGTGTATGAATGAATGTGTTGTATGTTAGTATGAAAGTAGTATAGATAAATAAAAATGTTTCTTTTTTGTAATGTGCAGTTTTGTACCGTGCAGTTTTTGACCAGTTTTTGAATGTGTTTTGTTGTGTGTTGTGTTGTATGAATGTGTTGTGTGTTGTAGTATAAATGAGTGTGTGTGTGTGTGTGTATGAATGTTGTGTTGTATTGTGTACGTATGAAAGTCACTTAAACAACAGCCGCAATGCCTATCTAAAATGCTTTAAATATAACAACAGCAACATCAGCACATTTTTTTGTTAATATAACAACAGCAGCAACATAAATTGTTGTAAAAAACATCTTTTTTGGGCTACTGTTACATAAATGTGTGTGTTTGATGTTTAAGACACTATGTATAAGTGTTTTGTGATTTTTTGAAAGTAAATTCTGTAAAAAAACAGCAGCAACATCTGATAATCTGTTTTTGTTTTTTTTGTGCAATTTTTGCAAAAATGTGTGTATTTTTGTGTTGTATTGTGTTGTGTTATGTTGTGTTGTGACGTGTTTATTGAAACAGAAGCAACATATGTGTGTTTGACGTGTTGATTGAAACAGCATATGTGTGTATGCATGTGTGTGTGTGTGTGGGGGGGGGGGGGGGTTAATATTTGTATGTGTGTTTTGAGTTGTGTTGTGTTGTATGAATGTGTTGTGTGTTGTAGTATAAATGAGTGTGTGGATGTATGAATGTTGTGTTGTATTGTGTATGTATGAATGTCACTTAAACAACAGCCCCAGTGCCCATCTTAAATTCTTTAAATATAACAGCAGCAACATCTGTACATTTTTTGTAAATATAACAGCAACAACACAAATTGTTCTAAAAAATCATCTTTTTTGGGCTGTTGTTACATAAGTGTGTGTGTTTGATGTTTAAAACACTATATATAAGTGTTTTGTGATTTTTTGAAAGTAAATTCTTTTAAAAAACAGCAGCAAAATCTGTTAATCTGTTTTTGTTTTTTAGTGCAATTTTTGCAAAAATGTGTGTGTTTTTGTGTTGTATTGTGTTCGCTTTGTTAAACTCTGAGGTATTTTTTGAACACTAACATCAGATTCGTATCGCACTAACAACGCATAACATTAGTTATGTTATGTTGCAAAGTGTGTATGCTCTGTCACAACGTGTAGGGATTGTCGGTGCTTTGATCGCAGGTCCGTAGGCTTCCACCTTCAAGTATGAGGATATAATGATTATGATTGTTGTTACCGACTGATTCTGAAGGGGAAAACAACCCTGTACTACTGTTTTTAAATAGTTATTTTTTTAGTTTTTTAAATCAATCGTCTTTTAAAACTTTTTTAAGATCGTGTTTTTTTAGGCCATTATGTTTTTAAAAGAGTTCGTTTTTCAAAAGTTCATATTCTGGCATATTCTAATAACGCTGGTTGATAGCATCTCTGTAAAAAATAATTTTACAAACGGACTATATTAATTCAAAATGATCTAAAAATAAGCGATCTTTTGAAAAAGAAGTATAAAAGACTAACGATTTAAAAAGATGCTTATAAAAACTAACGATTTCAAAAGAATTATAAAAGACTAGTGAGTTAAAAAGATGCTTATAAAAAATACCAATTTCAAAATAAGTATAAAAGACCAACGTGGTTAGTGGTCAATTAGTAAAACACTTATGTTAGAAACACTAGGTCATGGTATCTAGTCTTGTAGTCAAGAGATTGTGGTGTATTTCCCTATGAAAATCAAGGTGGCGTTGTTAAAAAAATTTAACGATTTTAAAAAGTAGATATTTCTTATATAATAAAAGCATATTTTTATAAATAGTAAACAAAAAATAATTGAATAACAAAAAAATTAAATGTACTTCTTAAACAAGTAATAACACCGAGAAATCAGGTTACCATCAATAAACTTGTATTATCATTCCGATTAAAAGACTTAAAACATCGGTCTTAAATTTGAAAAAAACTTAACGGCGCTAAAAAAAATAACGACGGACCGTTGGTTCCCAAAGTGATAAAAGTTATAGTCAATTCAATAATTCAATAGTTAAGACCAGTAAAAACAAAAAAAAATGATAGTTAAAACCAATAAAAATCAATATTATACTTTATTAAAACCAAGCCGTCTCAATCACTAAGATAGGAAAAAACTAACCAAGGTGAGATTAAAACCTTCACGGTTTAAATACGACTTTGCTCACAATAATAACAGTGAACTAAGTGGGCAAAATACAAGCCAAATTAAATGAAAATCAAGTTAGAAACCAAACGTAATTATATAAATATTATATGCTAAGATCACTTTTGGTAAAGGAAATTGAAATTATTATTAATTAGTAAAACTGTTAGTTTAAATTAAATTAGTTATATTATCGGGCATCTTGTATGTAAGTTTATCACATGCGTTAATAAAAAAAGTTTAATGTGTGACACGTTATGTAGTAAACACTTAATGCGTCACTTATTAAAAAAAAATTATAAATAAAATTTGAAAATATATCATGAGAGAGTAGAGGTCAAAGTAGAGTTTATTTTAAAGTCTAGTTAGGAGGTTAAAAGTGAAAATTAATAAAGTAGAAGAACAAATGAAAAAAAAAAGATATACACTTCCAAGATGTTTCAAACATTAAACATCCATCTAGAGGTGCACAAAACGAGTTTTTTTGGTTAATCGGGTTTAAAAAACCCGAACCGGTTTTTTACAGATCAGTTTTAAAAAAAACCGGGTCGGGTAATAACCGATTTTTTTCCTCAAAAACCCTACCCGTTCATTAACTATCGGTTAAAAAAAAACCGGGTTATAAAAGTGTAAAAAACAAAAAAAAAGTAAGAAAATAAAAGTGGATGTCACGTGTCGGTTTATTATTGGACCGACTTTGTCATATAGAATTAAGGTATAATTATTATTGGCCAATGTTATTAAAATCCCCTTGAGAGAATTTACGAATATAATCGCTAAGCCAAACCTAACAAATCATTAAAGTTGGTGGTACAACGAAAAAAGTTTTCACCTCTAGAAACACTATTTTAAGGCTTAAGTTCAAATATAAGCATATACATATTTAAGTATGATTAAAAGTGCGATACTTTGATGTTCTAAAAAAACCAAACGTACCAACATTGATGTCACAAAGTCTTCTTTCGTGGCACCCAAGGAATTTCTTGAAGTCCTCTATTACTCAATTTCGACACGTATGTATATAATTTGAATAACACGTATTGGAACTTTGTAGTATTAACAGAATAGGTCCCTGAGCTACAAAGCTTGTTCACTTGGACCCTTAGATTTAATGACTGGAATTTTGTTGTGACCTAGTGATCTAAACTTTCACATATTTATACATTTAACAATTTTAGTCATTGTCTTTTTATACATTTAATATATTCAGTTTCATCATAATAATTAGGTTCTTATGATTTTTATTTTTAACAAAAATGATCTCGAATAATGATTGCATCTAATTTTCCGTAAATCCTCACCCACATAACCCGCATGTAAAGGTAAAAATGTCATTACTCTAACTATTTTAGCAAAATCAGCATTTTATTTTATTTCTGAATTGTGATCATTAATTAAATAATAGCTTTCCATATTATGTGGTTTTCTAAGACCACTTCATAATTAGCCTATCAATGGATTAGTGGGCAATTAACAACACTTTTGTGTTTGAAGTATCAAGTTTGCTCAAATTTAAGTATAAAGTTTTACATGATATGATAAAAGTCATTTATCAAAGTTTTTTCCTGAAACGGTTGGTACGTTGACAAGTCTTCAACTCCGACCAACTTGCCTCCGAATAAAAGAGTTAGGGTGAGACTCCATTATGGTGTAGCCTCGAAATAAGCACTGCTCTTAAACGCCCACTATATGAATACATGTCGGAGTTTTGAATTCGATCATTACACTTTATCCGAATACAAGTTATTGCAGGTGTCGTTCTAATAAAATATTAACTTGAATTTATACCAAGAAATATAGGTTTAAATAATAAATTCCACTAAAATAAACTTTGATTTGAATTTCCACTTGTAAAGTAACTTGTTTGACTTACAAAAAAGTAAAAGGAGTCAAAATCGATATCGTCCATCTTAAGTTGAACATTTCTTTAATATTTGCAAAACCATATAACCATCAATTAAATATTTCCAATTTCAAATTCCACTACGTACGTAGTACTATTTATTTATACCTTAGGGTGGAATGAGCGGGAACTATACAATATACATACTTATGCATATATAACTAAGGGTATATATGTCGTAACATGTTTTAATATGCCTCCACACCATACTTGCTCACAATACGTACAATTCGCCCGTATATATATAATTACGCTTAGAATTTTGCTATGTATATAAATAAGTAAGTATAAAATTACAGTATATATATAAATAATTAGGCACAACACAATAAAATTTAAAAACATTCTTTATTGGAATAAAATATCATATCACAATATATACTTTACGTAAAATATATATGATTATTGGATTTAATCACCTCCAAATATCATATCACAATATATAGGATTATTGTATTTAACCAATAGTTAGAGGTGATTAAATCCAATAACTCAAATATATATACTTTATACTTAAATTTAAGATAATAATAAAATATATATTTATTTGTGTAATAAAATAATAAAAAAACTAAAAAAATTCAACCATTACATATATTTATCTTCTTTTACTTTTCTCTGATGTTTAATTTATATCATTTTATACACTTGACATCTATTATTAATTTTTATCGGTGAATATTAATCTTGATAGATGGTGACCCGTATTACTTCCTATACTTTTCATGCTAAGTACGTACACTTTTTGTTTGATTATCATCATATAATATAAATATTGCATACTGTTTAATATGTTACTATTTTATAACAAATAAGACAACGTAAATGAAATAACAAACTGAGTTATAGATGCTTATGTTTATGAGGGTGTTACACGGTTACTTCATGGCATATTTCTTGCAACTTTTAATTTTTGAGGTCGATCGAGGACCCTGACTTCCAAAACTATAAAAATATCTCGCAAATTAACTTTCTAGTTTAGGATAACATATTTACGACTTTAACTCATTGGCTTTGATATGGTCATCATTTTCACATGTATCTTCGTCTTTTAATATGGGTATATTGGTTTTCACTGGTCCTAACTATTACATTTTGTCTTCTACCGGTCCCAACTATTGAATTTGCTGTCAACGGTCCCAACTTTTATCAATTTGGTAACCACTGGTCCCGTCGTTAAATTGTTTTTAACGCCGTTAAGTTTTTTTTCAAATTCAATACCGATGTTATAAGCCTTTTGATCGGAACGATAATATAAGTCGATTGATGGAAAAGTTACCTAAAAACGGCGCTCCGAACAACGAAATAGTGCTTCAATCGGGTGTTTAAACCTAACGGTGCTTCAATCGGATATAAACATTTTATCGTTCAGAGAGTCTTTTCGAGAAAACTTTAACATTAATCGACACGTATTATCATTCCGAACAAAAGGTCTAAAACATCGGTCTTGAATTTGGAAAAAACTTAACGGCGTTAAAAAAGTTTAACGACGGACCAGTGGTTACCAAAGTGATAAAAGTTGGGACCGTTGACAACAAATTTAATAGTTGGGACCGGTAGAAGACAAAAGATGATAGTTAGGACCAGTGAAAACCAATATACCTTTAATATGTGATACATTACGAATTTACATCATAACGTGAGTGATATGAAATTTTTTTTATCAACGCATGTGATGAAGTCATGGTTATTATATCCGGTTTAAAGAAAATCCAAATATTTAAACGTTTGAAAAAACGTATACGTACATGAGTTGAAGTAAACAAATATTTAAAAGCCTACGTGAAATGGATGAATTTTGAAGTTATAATTGTAAATGTTTTTAATGTGTTGCAAGTTATAGTCTTTTTTTGACAACCAATAAATAATAACAAACATGTTGGTATATGCAAAGACGTTTTCAAATGCGTATGTGAGTTAATGCAAGATTTTTACAACTAATACGTATTTTATTAGTTAAAAGTATGACTTTTCTTATGGACTGTTTGTTTCATTATCATATCAAATTTTACACCAAATCCCTCTCATTAATAGAGTCTTTTAATGGTTCAGATCTTTTAACCATTCAACACTTAGGAGTTGTTTGTTTCAGCATCTTAATGGTTCAGATATGTCTGAATGATTCAACACTTAATGGCTCAGACTGTTTGTTTCGCGAGCAGATGTCTGAATGGTTAAGACATTTGCCTCTGAATGGATAAGCATTATACAGAGTCTGAATGGTTAAGATCTAATATCTGAATTGGTCAGACATTTGCCTTTAAATAGTTAAGCAATATACTACCTCTTATTGATTCGGACATTTTATTGGTTCAATACTTATCAATTCAGATGCTGCCAAACAGCTCTTTAATGTTCAGATTTTGCCAAACAGCCTCTTACAAAGTGGCAGAATCGAATGATATTTAATTTTTTATACTTTAGTAATTTATATGTATACACTTCTTAAAAGACAATGTCAGTTATCATCGACCTCTCTTGTGAGGACACGTGCTATAATCATATGTCATCAACTTTTCAAATTGTCATTTTTAGCTCCTGATAGCTTTTTGACTTTCGTCTCTTACTACATTTTGACATATGGTACGACTTCAACGCAACGGATTTGACTGATTATCGTTTTGACTTTTAACTTTTATATTTCGTCGTTTTTTGGTATGTGACGCATTACGGCTTTTTGCCGTGACATACAGGAGATTAAACTTTTTTATCAACGCATGTGACTAAGCCACATACGTAAGACCTAACCAAGTGACCTGGCCGCTGCAACACGTCATATCTGGTTATAATGATTATCTTATAATAAAAATAAAAATTTTGTAATTCGACATTTCATTTCTGATGATAGTTATTTAGAAAGTTCATATTGCATAAGTAATCGTGCAGCAAGTAATTAAGAAGAAACGAAGCTTTCAAGTTTAAGTGGTACATAACCTTTAAAACGACATTGCTTATATCATTTGACTCCCTCGATTTCTTCTTGTACTAAATTTGAACATAAGGATATAAATATCTATGATATCGTATACGTTTACTGCATGCTAAAACTAATTAATTAGCCGGTTTTGTTCACGGTTGATCATATTTGACTTTTGCTATATATTAAACACTCCTTAATTTTTAAAATAGAAAAGAACTTTGTTATACAATTCTTTTATATATTTTATAAAATATATTGGTTTCTACCGGTTTCAATTATCATATTTTAGTTTCTACTGATCTCAATTGTTGAATATGCTGTCAACGGTCCCAACTTTTATCATTATAGAAATCAACTGTCCGTCGCTAAATTTTCTTAACATCGTTAAGTTTTTTTCGAAATCAAGACCGATGTTTTAAGTCTTTTAATCGGAAGAAGAATACGAGTCTATTTATGTATAAGTTACCTCGAAATGGCGCTCCGAACGGCGAAACGGTGCTTCAATTGAGTGTTTACACATAACGGTGCTTCAATCGGATGTAAAATTTTATCGTTCGGAGTGGCGTTTTGAGATAACTTTTACATCAACCGACTAATATTTTCCTACCGATCAAAATGCATAAAACATTGGTCTTGAATTTGAAAAAAATTTAACAGCATTAAAAAAATTAACAACAGACTGTTGGTTGGCAAAGTGATAAAAGTTGGAAGCGTTGACAACCAATTCAATAGTTGGGATCGTTAAAACTAAAAGGTGATAGTTGGTACCGTTTGAAATTAACCAATATACCTAATATATTTCACGTGAACTACACATTAGATTGATAATTTTACACTTTTGACCCCTAATTCAACGTTGACATGCTTACGATTTTAACTCCCTACTATAGTTTGACATATTTTTTACTTTGACCATCCGGCCTTAACTAATCTTTTTGATATTAAAGTTTGGATATAACTTCATATTTTATTGTGTGACTCGTCATAACTTTACACTACTAAAAAATTGTAATTTTTGAGAAAAATAGTTGTCACAATATAGTAGTAATATTGTTGGCAAACGAAAGTACCGACAAACTATCTAAAAACTCATATTGTACGGAAAAAAGTTTATAGCAAATTTATTTTTAACAATATTGCAACAACTTTAGCTACACAATTGCGAGAAAACTAGGTTGTCGCCACATTTGCGACAATTTAGCCACAAAACTAGTTTTTTATAACTTAGTTATGCCTTTTGGTTTGTGAAAATATAACAAACTGTTGCATAAAAAACACAATTTTTTGTAGTGTTTACTCCGTAACGAGTGATACATGAATTTTTTTTATCAACACGTACGACAAAATCAAGCCGCGAGACCTGGCCACCTCATAGCGCGACCTGGTCTTGAACTAGTTTTCTACTTTTCACTGATTCCTTTCTCTCTTATTAAATCTTAAAAATATAAAGTTAATTATAAGGTCGGTGTAGTTTAGTTATCAACTTTGTCATTCTGACAACTATAGCTCATTTACTCAACTTTGATATACATTTACGACTTTAACCTTCGATTTTTGCTTTTTATCATTTTGACCCTTAGTGATTTACTCAACTTACAGTTTTTACCCACATTCTACTTTGACATATTTACAACTTTAGCACCTCGAATTTGAATTTGTTATCAGTTTTTCCTCTTTATTTGGATATATCTCACACTTTTAACATCTAACGTTTTACGACTATACACTGTTAACTTTTTTTTATTAACGTTTCTGACAAAGTCACATCTGACCACTCCATCACGGGACCCGATTACATATAGTTTTATTAATTTTTAACATAGGTCATTTTAGTAATTAGAATCATATATATACTCCTGTTTTTTATACATGAAATATATTTTTTAAGGCTACTATCTATACTATATATAAAACAGATTGGAAGTATACCTATATTGTCAACCACGTACAACATTTTTCTGCATATTATACAAGCACTTTTAGGGGTAGTTAGGTCTTTTTAACATTGAAAATTGAACTTCCGTTGTTCACGTTTACTAAAGGCGAATTCTAGGGTTTTAAAATTTAAAATCCTCCTTCCTCGCCAGTCGCTAACAAGTTCTCCTAGAAATGTCCTTCCTTGCCAACAAGTTCTTCTAGACATCCATATCTTCTTCATTTCTTCTTCATTGAATATTAAAGAGTAAACTTCGTTTTGTCTCCCTGAGGTTTACCTAAAATAACGGTTTGCATACAATAGTTTTGAAATTTCATTTTGCATCCCCGAGTTACCTAAAATAACGGTTTGCAGACAATAGTTTTAAAGTTGCGTTTTGCCTCCATAAACTTACTAATTTGTCACTGTTTGCTACATCCAGATTAATTTCATCAAAATCAAACGTTAGTCAGTCCAATGTGCCCCGTTAGTCATTTTCAAACCTTTTCTTTTTCATCTTGCTTAAATGGGTTTTGACTTGAAAACGACTAAAGTGCCCCTCACGTGAGGGGCACATGAATTGACTAACGTTTGCTTTTGACAGAATTATTTCGACTGTAGCAAACAGTGACAAGATGGTAAGTTTAGGGAGACAAAATGCAATTTTGAAACTATTGTATGCAAACCGTTATTTTAGGTAAATCTCAGGAGGCAAAACGCAATTTTAAAACAATTGTATGTAAACTGTTATTTTAGATAAACCTCAGGGAGACAAAAAGAAGTTTACTCAATATTGAATTTCCTCCTTCCTTTCGATTTTCTTCTTTATGTCTCTAGAAATCCATGAAAGTAGAGGTTTACATCTCTATTTCACCATCGAGGTAAATTAGATTTCTTCTTCTGGTTTACATACTGGTTTCCTCTTTTTTAACCAAATCCACCCTGGCCTCCTTCGATCCAACCACATATATGTCTCCCTCTCGATCATAGTTGAAACTGCTCAGAGAGAGTGATGGTGTGCATAAAATCAATTCTTCCTGTGATTTCCTTTCTCTTAGCATGATTTATTCATTAGATATTGTTCATCTCTGCTATTTTTTTTTTATGATTTCTTCATCTGTGAAGCTTTAGGATTTTTTGGTTTTTCAATTTTGATGGTCAAATCGATTTGCAGAGGTTGAATATTGACATGTGTAACGATTACCACGTATGCCTACTACTATGATGATAATAATCTAAAATGTTCTAGTAAATCAAACTAAATACAGTTTAGTAAAATAAAGTTACAAAATCAACAAAATTACAAAAAAAAAAAGAATACCGCCGATAATATCATATCTTCTCCCACTGCATTACACGGGTCCCTACTAGTATATACATAAGGATTTACCTTTTCCAGATTTGGGGCCCTTATAAGTATATTGCTAGCCTACAACTACATCTTTAACGAAGTCAATCTATAACAAAAAAACAATTTACGTATACCCTTGATTAACATGCATTGTACTTTTTGTTACCCGTTTCAAATCATGGTAAATTATTAGTGCAACTGTTCATTGGTACAAATTATAATCATCTTAGTTAATATAACGACAATTGTAACGCTTATCAATGTATATTTAATAGGTACATTATTGATTCGAACATAAAAAAGGCATTTGTGTTGTTATAGAATATTTTGCATGCATCGATCAGAAACTTGTCAATACATGCTTGTATATGATACCAAATTAATAAACTAAATAAACACATGATATTAGACTCATTATAAAACTTATCTCAATCCTTCACGTTTCTCACGTCCAATGCTTAATTAAGTTATATCCAATTAATCAAACCATTATCTTAGGGTTCAACCCAACTTTATAGGTCATTATTAGTCGAGGATTAATGACTCAGTTTGAAACCATGAAACTCTTTAATTAACTTTTTTACAGCGAAACGAATAAAGCTCTGATATCCGGAGTAATCTAATTATATCTTTAATTGGTTTGGTCTTGTGGTTGGTTTTTTAAATTTTTTTAGCTTCTTGTTGCTTTTAGAATTTCCATACAATATTAAAGAGCTTGGTTTACGGTTTATACTCAAATGCAACCAAGTCGTACGACACGGCTGTCGGGTATTTTATGTCACATTTCGACTTCGACGCGTGTTGTGTGTTGCGACGTTGGAGTCTCCTGCTTTCGACCTAGCCACATGCATTGATAAAAATGTTTTTTCTGTAAAAAGTAAACATCTAAAGTTATGAGTTACAATGATAATTAGATTAAAATCGATGATGTAAATTAATTTAATATGTCAAATATAAAGACCAAAGTTACAAAATATTTGAAAGTCAAAGTAGGTCAATTATTAGTCGAGGATTAATGACTCAGTTTGAAACCATGAAACTCTTTAATTAACTTTTTTTACAGCAAAACGAATAAAGCTATGATACCCGGAGTAACCTAATTATATCTTTAATTGGTTTGGTCTTGTGGTTGGTTTTTTAAATTTTTTTAGCTTCTTGCTTTTAGAATTTCCATACAATATTAAAGAGCTCGGTTTACGGTTTATACTCAAATGCAACCAAGTCGTACGACACGGCTGTCGGGTATTTTATGTCACATTTCGACTTCGACACGTGTTGTGTGTTGCGACGTTGGAGTCTCACGCTTTCGACCTAGCCACATGCATTGATAAAACTGTTTTTTCTGTAAAAAGTAAACATCTAAAGTTATAGGTTACAATGATAATTAGATTAAAGTCGATGATGTAAATTAATTTAATATGTGAAGTATAAAAACCAAAGTTACAAAATATTTGAAAGTTAAAGTAGGTAGACTAAAGCTGTCAAAACAAAAAAAATGACTTGGGTGACCGCCCCCCTAATACTAGTACAAGAAATATGATCGTGTATCTACATTAACTTGTATTAATCCATCACTACGTAAATGCACATTGCAACTACTCAACATGTATGAGCAAAAATCACATTGCATGGGATGAAAAAATAAGCATTCATTTGAATCCACAACCGAAATTTATGCAAAAATCGTATTGGATCCGTTAATGATATAAATGAATGTTTCATGAATATAACTAAGTGAACATATATAACTGAACAAATATAAATAAATATAATTAAACAAACAAATTAACATGGATTAAAGACATCCAAACATAAGGAACATCAAAAAAGATACTTTGAAAAGTAAACAAACACATAAGATCAAATATAAAATATAATAAAATAAACATATGTTTATGTTCGTTCATTTATTTAAACAAACAGAAATTTGTGTCAATGTTCGTTTATTTATTAAATAAACAAACATGAACAAATTTTCCACCGAATTATGCACAAATGGTGACGGTTTGTGTTATCGTGTACATGTCTATAACATATTTTTTTTTAATAACGACATAAATCGATAAGGTGTATCATATTTTAAAATAAAAGAAATAAAAAAAAGTAAAACACCTGTCACTCTTGTACCTTCATGGTCCATGTTGAAAATGATTCAACCTCCATAAAAAGATTATTAAACTTGTACTTATCGAAAACTACAAGGACCCAACGTGTAAAAATTATTTAACTCAACAAACACCTTCTATAAAACCCATTACACTCTTTTCTCCATCGTCATCTCATAATCATCTTCACCGATCACCGTCACCGTCACCGTCACCGTCACCTATCTCCGATCAATCAAAACCTCGCCGGAACAAAAACCGTAACCGTAATAACGCCGTCGGTGTTTTCAATTGATAATGGAGAACACGATTGATCATAATAGCTACATTGTTGCTACGTTCTTCGTTTCACTTTTAGGTTTTGTTGTTCTATCGGTTATACGACGTCGTACTAGCCACTCAGTTTCACACTTCCGGAAGATCGTTTACGGTAACAATTACGGTTTTCGAAATCGAAGCGATATTGATCCGACACGTGGCGAGTTTCGTCATCGATTTGGATCTGCAGACGCTGACGTCATCATCGTCGGAGCTGGTGTCTCCGGTGCCGCACTTGCTCATACTCTAGGAAAGGTGACCTCATTTTTTTCCCTACTATTTTTTTTATAATTTTAAACCACCACTTTTTACTCGCAATACTTTAGTTCCTTACCTTTTAATGATCAAAACCTCTGAATCATTACGTGATAAAAGGATGTTGAATGGTTAAAAGGTAGTCTTTAAACGGTAAAAGCTCTCATAATTCATCATATTTTTAAAAGAGATAGATTCTTACTGGTCATTCAAATGATATTTAGATGCCTATAAGTTTTTTTAGGGCTAAATAGTTACTAATCATTAAAAGTTAAAATGAGAGTTAGTTAAAATAAGAGAGTAAAATTTAAATATGTCAAAGCTATAAAGTGTTGAAAATTATTAAATGTCAATTTACTTTGTTTTATCTTTTAATGGTTCAGTTTAATGCTTAATCATTCAATATTCAGAGCATTTATTTTATAAAAAAAATTATTTGAATGGTTCAGTTAAGTGCTGAATGGTTAAGAGACAAAAATATGTTGAATGGAATTGAATAGAACATTTACCACACTTACCCTAATATGAAGTTTTACCTCACTATCTCTTTCATTTATATAGCATTTTAATGGTTCAGCTTCTTAACCATTCAGCAGTTAATCACTTATTGATTCAGAGTTTACTAAATATACCCTCACACCAAAATCAAGACTAATTATCAAGGTCGGTTTAAGTATATAAATTGATATTAGTAAGTGTATAAATTGATATGTTTTTCATCCAGTTTTTTGTAAATGATGTGATGTTTTTTATGAAAGTGTTTGTACAGAAACTAATTAAGAGGATAAATTGTTGCATAAACTAGTTGTTGTCAGCCGACTCTGGTATCTCTTGCTTAGGATTATGCTGTTTTAATCTTTGTGATTTCGATATGGTTTAAGAATGCAAATTTTCAACTTTTATTTTAAGTAGTATGTTGATTTACATGTTCGACTTTATATGCTACATGGATTATTATTAATAATTATCTAATTCACAACCATCATCCACTTTTTAGTCTTCACGATTATTTTGACTTTTTTAATTAATAATATAGTTATTATATTTTATTATCCTCGACTACTGTATTATGTATTGACCGCTGACACTCCCTACTAACACTTTTACTCTCACCGCTCCTAACTTAACACTTCACTTGTTGTGTCACTCCGTTTTTATGTCATATAAACATGCCACGTAGGATAAAAACCAATAAGTTATAAATATACTGGTTAAACAAATCGTGTTTAGATTGATGTCTTTGACACAAATAAAAATACTGATCACCATGGCTGGTCAATAGATTTTATGGGACAGGTAAAATGGACCCTTAAGCATGACTTATGTGGTTACTTTTGTTGCATTTTGACAATAGATGGTTAACCATTGAGTCATTACATCACTTCCATTATTCTAAGAATTGTACTTCAACTGGTAATAACAGAGAGGATGTAAAATTCGAGTGATCGAAAGGGATTTAACACAGCCAGACAGGATTGTAGGTGAATTGCTACAACCAGGTGGATACCTTAAGCTAATTGAGTTGGGTCTCGAAGGTATATATAATCCCGCTATAATAAAAAAAAAACATTTTCTTGATATGAAGTTACAAAGTAATTATGGTGTTTTGGTTGTTAAAATCTTATATATGTATGTAGACTGTGTGGAGGAAATAGATGCTCAAAGGGTGCTTGGATATGCTCTTTTCAAAGATGGTAAAAGCACGAAGTTATCGTATCCCCTTGAGAAATTTCATTCAGATGTTTCTGGTCGTGGATTTCACAACGGGCGATTCGTTCAGAGGATGCGAGAGAAAGCGGCTGCTCTTCCTAAGTTAGTATTAGATTGTTAAACTACTTCCTAGTGTTCCTTGAGCATTCTTGTTTACTTTCGTATCGACGAATTTTCAGTGTAGAACTGAAGCAAGGTACCGTGACGTCCCTTCTTGAAGATGAAGGAACTATTAGAGGTGTTCAGTATAAAACCAAATCTGGTGAAGTTATGAAAGCATTCGCACCTCTTACAATCGTCTGTGATGGCTGTTTCTCTAACTTGCGCCGTTCTCTTTGCAATCCACAGGTACATTATACAATGTTTGATCAATCTTGACTTTTTTAAACAGTTTTTGTATTGACTTTTGGTCAATTATAGGTTGATGTTCCCTCATGTTTTGTGGGATTGATTTTGAAGAACTGTAAGCTTCCATATCCGGATCACGGCCATGTGGTTTTAGCAGATCCTTCACCGATCTTATTTTATCCAATTAGCTGCGACGAGGTTCGTTGTTTGGTTGATATACCTGGTCAAAAGCTTCCTTCTGTAGGTAATGGTGATATGTCAAAATATTTGAAGACCATTGTGGCACCTCAGGTTCCATGTGAGGTGCATGATGCTTTTATGGCTGCTATTGATTCAGGAGATATAAGAACAATGCCCAACAAGAGCATGCCCGCTTCTCCTGTCCCGACACCTGGCGCTCTTCTATTGGGCGATGCTTTCAACATGCGTCATCCTTTGACTGGTGGAGGGATGACCGTTGCACTCTCTGACGTTGTTGTCTTGCGAGACCTTCTTAAACCATTGCATGATTTTACTGATGCAGATTCACTTACCAAATATCTTGAATCATTCTACACCTTACGTAAGGTAACTTAATGTTTCAGTTAGCAGTCAAACGAGATCTTTTACAGTTAGTTAGTTAGTTAGTTAGTTATCAGTGTGTTTGTTTCTTTTATGCAGCCAGTGGCATCTACAGTAAATACATTAGCCGGGGCTCTATACAAGGTATTTTGTGCATCTCCAGACCAAGCGAGAAAAGAAATGCGAGACGCTTGTTTTGACTACTTGAGCTTAGGAGGCGCTTGTTCGACAGGGCCCGTAGGCTTACTTTCTGGGCTAAACCCAAGCCCGGTTCATTTAGTTCTTCATTTTTTTGCTGTAGCTGTTTATGGGTTTGGTCGTCTTCTGCTACCCTTACCTACCCCTAAGCGATTATGGATCGGCGTTAGATTGATTCTGGTGAGTAATCAAGATTCTTGTTTTTTCTATCAAATTTCAAGATCATTATAACTTTCTTTATACTCAAGAAATGACGGTTTTATTGTAAACCAGGGTGCATCGGGTATCATATTTCCTATAATTAAAGCCGAAGGGGTGAGGCAAATGTTCTTTCCGGCTAGCGTGCCTGCATATCACAGGGTTCCTCCAAAGAAGGGCTCACAATGATATTAATGAGTTGAAGAAGAAGATTATAGGTTATTAGGTACTATCTTAGAGGGAGTTATAATGCTTGCAATTGTAAATTTTTGTCGAAATGATGTGTGAATATTGTAGCTTGTAGTAACTAGTTTGAAATAAAACTATCCATTTTGTGTATGCATAAAAAAAACTATGCATATGATATAACATGGTGTCTGTAATACAAACCCATTATTAAAAAAATTGTTTAGCCATTTGCAACGGTCAACTTTTATTAGTTTTCACCCATCTATTATCCCAACTTGTAGCTACAATTTGTTTTTGACGTACCCCTTTGGAACAACAAACTACAAGGTCAAAACCAACCTCGTAAACGGACTTCGTTGAGCAAAACTTCGTAATAAGTTTCACAAGACTTTGGTAATAGAAGGTTTTGAACAATGACAAATTTTGAGCAAACGAATGGGTTTAAACGACCGAATGATTTAAAGAAGCTTGAAATTTTAAAAAAGAGGAAACAATTTTTTTACATTGAAAAATGAACGATTTTAATAAAGACATTTATAAGAAACTAACGCTTTTAGAGGTCTTCCAATGAAGGTGTCAAAAGTTCAAGGCAACAAAATGTTCGCTTTTAGAAAAGACATGTTTATTTGTATATTTAAAACATGTTTTATTAATTAACAATCATAAAAATAAAAAATAAACAGACTAACAATTTGACCAATCGAACCGTTCAAGGCAGCAAAACACTTTAAACAAGTAATGATTTTATAGCAAAATTAAAATAAAAAGTGAAAAAATTTATAAACAAAAACTTTTTAAAAACAAAAAAGTAAAACACTCATCTACGAGAGAAGGAAGAAGGTTTGGGATTGTTTTGTTAATTCGAGTAATTACATAACTAACCCCTAAAATATTAGAGGAGCTTTTTGATTAACATAAATAAATAGCTCCTGATATATAAAATGACCAAATTACTCTTATATTTAACTTGAAAAAAGTTATGAAGTCCGCGTTACATGCTAAAATCGTTACAAAGCTTAACCTTAGAGACTAATACGTTAGAAGACTTCTTTTGGGCTAAAGAGGTAAACCAGTGAAACCACAATCATCCAAAATAGTAATGTGTTTTTTTTTTAAATTCAATGAATTTATTTTTATTTATTTATAACAAACTAGGTGGAGACGATCTCTCGCGTAATACGCGAGAGGGGTTTATACGAATATTTGCTTGTACATACAAAATAACCGGCATGTATTAGTAACAAATGAAGAAATGCGTAAAAACGAAGAATGAGAACATATCTTAAACATAAAAACATATATAACAAAAGACACATGCAAACCCCTAAAACAATAACAACAACAATAACCACACGAACTACAACAAAAAAACATAAACACAAAATAACTCTAATATAAAAAACAATAAAACAAAAAATTACACCAAACAACAACAAACACATGTACACGAAGTCAAGACTAAAAGCATGACTGCATGAGGAAGTAACATATAAAAAAAGCCTAACACTTGTGGCCAAACTTACAATCCATAAAATTCCACAAAACAACAACCTTAGCATTACTGCATTAGATGTAAAGTGCAAAAAAAATTAACAAATGTGGTTAAAGTTACAATCCACAAAACTTTCTATTCAATACACTTCTCTTTTATATATACTAGGTGGAGACGATCTCTCGCGCAACGCGCGAGAGGTGTATATACAAAAGGAGACGATTGTATTAGTTATAAATAAAGAAATGCGTGAAAACGAAGAAAGAGAACATCACTTATGCAAAATACATATATAACAAAAGACACGTGTAAAACATTAAAATAAAAATGATAACGCAAAACATGACTCGAACCCGGGGAACCAAAATACCAACAACAATAACAACACAAACTAAAACAACAAATTTGAATTACAAAACAACTCTAATATACAAAAGATAGTACACCAAACAACCATTTGTAAATAAAGTCAAGATACATGAGAGGGGCAAAATGCAAAAGAAGCTAACACTTGTGATCAAACTTACAATTAACAAACTTATCTATTCATTACACTTCTCTTTTATATATAGTATAATAATATAATATAATAATTTAATTAGCAAACAAAATATTGAAAAAATAATGTAGTAATTATTTAAGGGGCTTGAACTTTGGTAATGGATTGTCACTAACGTTTTGGATTTTAAAATCAAAGCTCGTAAACTTCAAAACTCTGGTTCAATATGATTGGGCCGAGTTAAGCTTGGTCCTTAACCAAAGTAGGCCTCATTTGTCAAGTACAATTATAAAAATATATATTTACATTTTATATTATATTACAGAATATCTTGAGGTAGTAAGCTACAAAATAAGTTAACTAATTTTAAATTGCAAGGTTATGTTTTGTTTACTGTACATAATTATTTTAGCAAGAAGTTACGAGTTAGTATAGTACAAAACAAGTTAACAATAATGAGTCTACATGAACCAAAAACTAAAAAAGCAACTTAAATGAGTTTTTGACACAAGGTTTTAAAGATATATTCACAGATAAATAGTAAGGATTTTAAATAACATTATAGGCATTACAGATAAATAATAATACTAAAGTAAGATATCACATAGAAATGATTAAGGATGTTCAAATTGGTCTTCAGTGTTAAAAGCTTGTTACTCTTTATTTTTAACTTTAAGAGTGTATATGATGATATCTAAATGAAATAATAATATATTATCTATAGAACTATCAGCGGTCTTTAAAAACAGTCGTAAAATGGTTAAAAATGTATATTTGACCATTTTCTTATCGATTTTGATGGTCTCTTATATTCTTTCGTCAATATGGTTTGGAACTCTTTCCTACATTCAAAGTCTAGACTGAGGATTCTTTTCGTCAATGAAAGATTTAACTTATTGGTAACATATCAATGAAAGTTCGTAGGAGAAAGTGTTTGTAAAGACTTTAAGAATAAATCGCTGACAAAATATACCGATAGTCTTTTTACTGACGAAGCACTGAACGTTTTTTACTATTGCAATTAATATATCGCTAGACATATATTAAAAAAAGCAACATTTTTGATATTTTTAAAATTTTTACATGGATGACCATTGGTCGATCATTAAGGGATGAATTCACGATGATATTTTGTTGGAAAAAAAATATTTCTAGTAAAACTGGACGGTACATAATGCCTCCACCATCCTCTTGAAAGGCCTTGTCAACGCTTGACTATTCATCCCTTTTACGTGTTAGACACTTCCAAAACCCCAATACAACCTTCGAGAGAACGACATCATGAACTTGAAACATTGTAACAATTAATGTAATAAAAATGAATTAAAGGTCATATCAAGAATCAATAATTACCTTAAGTTGCAAACATGATGGTCCATAATAACGTGCATGAGTTGAGGTTCATTAGATGAAGCCAAGCCAAATAGCTAGTTGATTGGCCGCGTTTGTAGTCGTCATAGTTGGGTTTAGACTTTAGATGGTTCGGTGGTAGCTAGTTGGTTCATGTTACATGTATAGTGACGTGAATATTAATAGCAAACAAGGGCCCAAGTGTCACCTTGTCCCCCTCTTGACCCTTATACATTTCTTCCATTGGGTCCCTTTGGCACCATTTTCTACATCACACCGACATTGGTCCCATCATTTCGTATCTATATTTTGTTTTATTTTCAAGATAACAAGTGTCTTTTCAAGTTTCTTGATTTGAATTATATATTTAACTCTAAGGAAATAAGGAATCGCCTCGGAGATAAAAATCTTTAAAAAATAGAATATATAAAAACTCTTTTTAAGTATATTTAATTTTCTAGAATATCGATTGGTTGGCGCAACAGTCAAACTGAAAATATATAGTGTAATTCCTGAGTTTGATGGCCCCACCTGCCTCGTAACAGATGCTTATAAGCTGCCTAGACGCCTAGTATTGCTCCCTTAAACTTGCAATCGCAACAGAGGCTTACTCAAACCTTCAATTACTAAGGGGTCAAGTTAGTTGGAGTCGAAGCCTCGTTAACTCTAAGTATATATCTATCAATATATAATTATCTATGAATAATTTGAACAAGATAACAAAGACTAAACTTTTGTGTTTTTCACAAGTATTACAAAACCTCTTAGTAAAGGTAAGGATTGTTAGGTCGATTTCCTACATGTTGTGATCTATTTTTCTTTTGTGTTTGTGATGTCACATATGTTAATTAGGCCATATTTTTACATGTGAAACTAAGCTATGTGAAACAAGTCTTCACAAATGTGCATGCTTTTGATGAAAATTCATCACAATCTTAAGGCAAATATTATGTTATGACAAAACCATAAGAAATTAAAAAACTATTTTTCGAGTGACGTATGTTGGCTTTCACTTCTCTAGACCATGTGGCCAGTTAAAGCTTTTTGAATGGTTTCTCACTAGCTTGTTGAAGAGTTGTGCGTAGGCATAAGTTTCTTGCTAACTCTAGACTAGTTGTTCGAAAACTAGTTGAGTTAAACCGAGTTAAAAAAATACTTCACGTGTCATATGATTTTCACGTCTTTCAAATTACATTATAGTGGATATATATAGGATCGAGTTAGCGGTCGCACACAATGCATATGAGGCTATGTAAAAATGACATTACATATATATCGTAATTCCCATCTATATAAGATTTAAGTATATGCTCATATATATAGACAATTAAAAGTTAAAACCATGCATATATCTATCGAAAGTAAATTAAAGAACATTCACGTAGAATTGATATTTGTCCAATAAATTAATATGATATGAAGGCTAGGGGTTCAATTCGATCGTACTTTTTGTATTATTACATATTTTAGGATCATAATCACGTGATTCAAACCCCAAGAAATTAAAAGAGAGACATGAATGATAGGAATGGGCAAACATGGAGTGTCATGTGAATATAGAATGTAACACATGGATATATATATTCATTAATATATAATGTTGTTGACCATTTTTTTTGTTTTTCTTTTCACAGCGTCATTTATCTCCTTTTATTTACCACAGTTAATTTTTGTTATTTTATTCGTCTTATTTTAAATATTTATATTTTTATTTGTTTAAATTTAAATGCTTATTTCAAAAATAAAAGAATAATTTTTAATTTAACCCTAATTATCTAACACAAAAGCTACTTTATGACTAAAAGACAAAATACTTTAATGACATTATTGTCATTTTATAGGTTGAAAAAATATAAAATAATCAATTTTTCCTTAAACTTTGTGTTGTGGGTCCCATAACGGGGGTGTTCAAAAAGCTCGCGGTTCGAAGCTTTCTTGAAAAAAGCTCGAGAAAAGCTCGGCTCGAAAAAAGTTCGGTTATAAACGAGCCGGCTCGGCTCGACTCAAATTGGTTTAAGCCAAGCTCGAGCTAGGCCTGGCTCGGCTCGTGAGCTCGTGAGCCAACTCGAAATATAAATTATATATATATATATATATTAGTTTTAGTAAATGTATTAAGTTTAAAAAATAGGTAGGAGGTGGTTAAAATGTTAAAACTTTTAGTTTAATTAATTCAAATATATAAAAATATGAAACAAAAACATAAATAATACATATGATTATGTTAGTTCTTTATGTTTTTTTATTATTAAAAAAAAAGTAACGACCCGGCTCGATTGGGCTCGAGCTGGCTCGAACTTTTAACGAGCCGAGCTCGAGCTCGATTTTTCAGCTTGATAAGAAAAACGAGCCGAGCCAAGTTGGCTCATTTAAGACCGAGCTCGAGCCCATCCTAGCTCAGCTTGGCTCGGCTCGATAACAGCCCTACATGGCACTTAAATTGTGACAAAGGGAGTATATATTAATTTCTTCGGTATATTTGTTCCATTTTAAATTCTGAATTTTATATACTATTATTGACTTGAGTTTCGAATAATAACCTTTTAAAAAAGATATTTAAAAATTAAGCTATTTACAAAAAGACGTTTATTTAAAAATATTTAACCGGTTTAATGTAAAACAATTTAAAAACCTGAAAATTGTGCAAAACCATTGTAGAAACTTACATAATGGACCGTTCTAATTAATTTACAGCATAACTCTTACCTTAAAAAACATATAACATATAAATGTAGCCTACAAATTTATAATATCTTGATTCTTAAATCCAGCAGAATAAGTCAAATGCCTTAAGTCACTTGTAGCTGTAGTGCCCTACACAAAATGGTCCATGTTGATATATATTTTGTCTTATAGCTACTTAAATCCAGAATATATTGTCTTTCATATATATTGTGGGACTAGCCCTCTTAAAATGAACGCATCGTAATTGAATTACTCAGATAACTAAGCTTTATTTGTTTTGCTGTAAAAAAAAGTTGTTACTAATCTTAAATGGTAGTACGTACTAAAATTAGTTACAACTGACGATCATTTCATAAGCAACTTTTCATAGATCGATCCTTGCGGGCTAAATATGCCGCTTGAACCTCGTAAGCGGTTCCCGTTCCCGACCAAGAAGAGGATGCCCCTTGGAACCACATGGTCAAAAAGCATCGCCCCCTTAAACCCTCTATTGAATTAATCTTTATTTTGGTTTCTTTTTAATATTGTTAAGTAACAATTAAGTTCAACATCATATCATTCATCAATGCACCCAAGCACATATGAAATATAAAGATTAATGATGATTGATGACATCTTGAATATCTTCCTTTGAGATAAAACAAAAGTTAGTAAACTCATATGTTAATGAACAATTTAATATATCCTTGTTTTTAATAACGCATGCATCAAAAGTCATAGTTTCACCCTTTCTAAAAAAACTAATTAACATGGTGATGTTTGTGATCTCCAATGTACATGGACCTACATGTAACACGAAGGTAATATTTAATAATCGCATATACTATTATGTCATTGATATTGTTAACAAAATATGATACTATAATCAAAGAAAATTAGATGACAAAAGTAACAATGGACCGGTCTTAGAGATTTGTTTCTTCGTAGGTTCACAAAAATGAAACCAAAACACCCGTCAAAGAACATAGTGAGCTGTTTGTCGTTTGTTCTCTAGTTAAATTAACAAACTTGATACAAAAAGAGAAGCAAAGATTTGGTTTGTAAACAAAAAGCTAGGAAGAACCGGCTTTAGATGTCGGACCGGTTTCCCACTCATAGTCACTCACTAGCTAGCTATATATTTTTTTGTCCTACTTGCACTCAATTATTTAGTGTTTCTTAGCCCTTTCAGAATAATTGAAGTTTAAGGAAATAAGTTTCGTTAAAACGATAACTTTATCAACGTTATTACTACTTTATTATAATTAAAACGATAAGTTTCGTTGAACTGGAATTTGCTTGGGGTTTGTCGTTTTTGGTTATAGGAAGCTATCGAAACAAACGGATCTTAATTTGGTTGAGTTTTGAGGCTGTTCTGGTTGATTTTGGACTGAAACTGTGTCGTTCGTAACCCAGCGAAACTGCATGTTCATCCAGCGAATCTACTGGATCATCCAGCGAACCTAGACCAAATTTGTGATTCAGAAGTTTCAAACAGTGGTCAGCGAATCTACAAAGATTTTGAACGAAAGTTCACCTGATTGGCTCACTGTGCAAGCGAACTTGCTGCCAATCTCATTTGGGCACAAGTCTGTGTTCTGCCCAAGCGAACCTGTCGGGCGAATCTATTGCTGCGGCCGAGCGAATCTATTGCTGCCGAGCAAATCTGTTGCTGCTGCTGAGCGAACCTATTCGAGCGAACCTAGCGTACAAGGCCGAATCTTTATAAGTTTTATTTTTGGGCCAAAATTGAATGAAATGTAATAGGTGAGGAACTAACTAAAGATATTCAGGCGGAGATTACTGCTACTATTTTGCCTGATACAGATGTCACCGAAGCAGAAATTGATGAATCAAAGGCTGGAGCTTTCATTGAGCAACTATGAAGCCAAAGAAGACGGAGCTTAAATAGAAGACTTCCCCAGGTGAGGTCCAAACTAGGGGGAGTATTGATAGTCATGTATAGGTTGGACTCACCGGCATGTCGGTATTACTATGTTTATGTTATGTATTTTGTTGTTTTTGTTCTAGCGACCTACGGGCGAATCTATAGATTCGCCCGGGCGTCTAGATTAGTGTTGCCACAGAGATAAGTTTAGTCATCGGGCGAACCTGATTGTGCCCGGCGAAGCTATCTGGTTCGCCAGATAGATTCGCTGACAGCGAATCTATCAGCGAACCTAAAGCTGTTATATATTGTAACCTTATCTCTTGGCAAAAGGGACTTTTTGGAAAATCTTATCCAAAGTCCCTGAACAGCAAGTGTGTAATCAGGAGGTGCTAGGAGCTTATGTTATCTATCTTTGTAGCGTATTTACCTCCGGTTGTGTGATTTAATCTTGTTATTGGGTTTGTTTGGTTATTATATACTTTGTTGTTCAAGTCTTGTGTGTTTTGTTGTTAAACAAGTCAATATAACACTGAAATCACGATCATTATGGACCAACAGAGGTTTTGTATTAGGGGTAGCTTGACGAATCAGTTCTAATGCCATCGAAATAAGCTCAATCGAAGTTTGTTTGATATTTTTTATACACTTTCTATAGTTTTCATCATTAATTTGTAGAATATTCCCCTAATATATATATTAGGTGGGTATTTAATGATATAATTAGTCAAAATTGAGAGCTATTTAATCGTTTATAAATTGATAGATGTGGACTTTGAGGGTCAAAGTTCAAGTGTTTGAAGAAATGGTCGACATGAAGAGAGAGAGAATGGTTTGGGACCATACACTGCATGGTGACGGGGCATGGCCTGTTTGAGGGTTAACCTTTTTCTTCATCATTTCTTGTCGGAGATGGACTTTCATAACCCCACACACACAAACTATATACAAGTAGCTAGCCGTTATTTTTATATCGATCTCAATACTTCATATTTACTCACATGTATACAACAATCCATATACGTACGTACATTATCACTTTTAAATTTTTATTAATTGTCTTATTAGTCCAATAAAACTACGGATTAATTTACGGCGAGGTTTTACCAGTGAAAAAGGTAAAACGTAGATGTAGGTATTGTGCATGTCCTTAACATGTATAGTTAAAGGGGGTTAGAGTACGTACACTATGGCTGGCAATTTTATACACGGACATGAATAAACGACATGGACTTACACGACTTTAATAGGTATTGTGTATGTCTTTAACATGTATCGTGTACTAAAAACATAGATATGGCGATCTATATGTTAATTTTTGTGTGTAAACAGATATATCCATGTTTACATGTAAGTATCTATTAATACTTGATAAAATTAAATAAAAATTAGAAATATATTATTACCCTAATATTTAGACCCCGTCTAAAGCATTCATTGACTTCTAATAAAAAACCCTAATCGGTTCATCGCTGCAATACGACATCAATAATCGAAGGCTCCAACTACTGTCAATCACTTCGATTCATTCTCTACTCGGTCAGAGCAGGTGTAAAAGATATGTATTTGTTTATGTTTCACCTTGTAGCTAGCAAGAATCACGATTCTTCATATATAATAATGTATTTGTTAATCGTTTTTATCGTGTATACATGTTATAAACAAGTTCATGTTCTTGTATGGAAAATAAGACACGATAAGTCATCGTGTCATGTACAAATGAGTTCATGTTTGTGTCTTAATATGCATATTTATACACGATATGTCAAACCTAATGTACACCACCTAGACTTATAAAATACCGGCCAGTCGGTCGCAAAATGGTAATTAAATTCCCTCACCAAAAATGCTTTTGTGGAATTTGATTATTTTTCGGTCGTAAAAACAACATGTACGTAGGGACCTAAATTACAATCATAAATACCTAATTTTCTTGTATTAATTAATTAATTAGTTTGAATATATAAACACTATATATATTTATTGATATACGTAGCTAGGTGTACGTGTGCGTGGGTGTTGCATGGTTACTTCCACATTTGGTTATTTTATTTAATTAGGTTTCGCCATGCATACTAAGCACGATAGTGACAAAGGGTGAGCACAACTGTGTTTTGCATTAAACAACGTTATGGCACAGCTTCTTCACCATTTCCCTGCATGCACTAGTATATATAAATTAAGGAAATAAAGATTCCGAATATTACAGCTAGCTAGCTTTATTTTTTATACAAACTTAATTGGAAATTATATAATATGAAATGCAACTTTTTGACTTGGCAAGAGATTTAATGTTTTAATATTGATTAGCTAGGTGCTTGTATATATTGGATGTAAACATTTTGCATCCTTAAGTTAGTTTAACTGTTAATTGATCGTATATTTAAATGTAAAATAACTATTTATATAAAAAAATTATGAGATTTAAAAAATACTTACTTTTGAGTGAAATGTATTAAAAAAAATAAAAAAAGTACCTAGAGACGATAAAACAGAATCATAACAGCTCACTATTAAACAACCATCGGTGCCGATGACGTATCCACTCCTTTAAATATGTTTTAGATCTTATAAGTTATTAATTTGTTTATATTTTAAGTATTTAATTTATTTTACCCTTAAAAATTGCGGTCAACTAACAGTTAATCTAACCAATGGATGCAAATGACCCACATTAGAAAGCCTAGTGTTGTAAAATGTCTAAATATTCAAGCGGAGTTACAAAATACTATTGGTTGAAAACCACATGAGTGCATTTTGCATTTCACTCTAATTTCTAACTAAAAAAAGTGTTTCATTTTATTTTTGGTAATAAATTTATTAATAATACAATGAAAATTAGTTTAAGTTTTCTGTATCTTAAAGGGTACGTACATGTGGCCATATACTATTAATCAACTAGGTAATTCCATATTTATTAGATTATTTGTATCGACTTATATTTATTAAGAGCCAATAACATGTTAAAAACACAACTATAAAAGACTACAATTATACACAACTAGGTTTAATACCCGTGTGTTACACACGGGTTAAATAGTAATATTTATAAAGAAATTATAATCATTATATTTAACAATTTGTAAATATATAACATTTAAGGAGTTGGCTCCATCAACTTGCATGGTGAAAAATTTAGCTAAATTTTACCTCCCAAACTTCCTATTATAGAAAAAAAAAATCCCTCCAAAAATTGCCCCTTAAAAGTTTGATTTATTAGATAGATATATGATAAAATAGACACCGCTATATACATGACCATACGTATATTATAAGTAGTAAATAAGAGTTGTTTTGTTAAAAAAAAATTATTATGTATATATTATGTATCAAATCTAATAAAACATGTATCTTTTTAAACAGTATATAGTAACAATAATTGAAACTTAACGGTATGTTTATTTATACCTAGCTAGGTATGAAACATGTATTTTTTATATAGTCCATAAAAAGAAAGCGAACACGGTATAAAATATTTTAGTGTTTCTAATTAATACTTAAAATAATAATACCGCAAAAGTCTTTCAGATTTTTATTCATGAAGCGTGCGGATAATTTCTTTAACATTTAAAAATAAATCTTGTCTGGTCGAAAATAAAATCCCCACCTTTACAATGACGTGGCATTCTTTTTTATTTTTATTTTTTTTATGTTTGCATCTTTTATCCTTCACTCTTATTTTCCTTCCCTATTTAACACACCTCCTATTCTCACACCCTTCACTCAACAAAACCTTTCTCCTCTTTTTTCTTCATCTCCGATCAATCTTCTTAATTCGATCAAATTGCTCCGGTTATCTTCTCGGATAAAATGTTGTCAACGATGGCTACATGCAACTCTCACGGTCAAGATTCATCGTACTTTCTTGGATGGGAAGAGTACGAGAAGAATCCGTATCATGAACTCGACAATCCGAACGGCATAATCCAAATGGGTCTTGCTGAGAATCAACTCTCGTTCGATCTTCTCGAATCTTGGATTGAAAACAACCCAAATTCGTCGGGTTTTACAGCTGAAAGTAGCTGTAGTTTCAAAGAAATTGCATTGTTTCAAGATTATCATGGTCTTCCTGCTTTCAAAAACGTAAGTTACATTCAATATTTTCGATCAGTTTGCTAACCGGTTAATTTGTTATATTGACAGTTGCTAATATATTGTTTGTGTATGGTTTTGCAGGCTTTAGTTGATTTCATGTCGGAGATTAGAGAAAACAAAGTTGTTTTTAATCCGAAAAATCTTGTTCTTACTGCTGGTGCAACTTCTGCTAATGAAACTCTAATGTTTTGCTTGGCGGATCCAGGCGACGCGTTTCTCCTTCCCACGCCTTATTATCCAGGGTGAGTTTTGTGTTCATGCTCGACGTGCTACTTAACTATCAGGATGTCTTTTTAAGCAAAGCATATATATGATATATCAATAACTTCCCTATTTTTCAAACGTTTTGAACGCACATGCATCCTGATAGTTAAATGACGTACCTGATAATAAAAGAGTTTGAGTTAAATGATACATTATAAGTACGTGAATCAAAATTTTAACTAAGTGATTATGGCTTGTTGTTTTAGGTTCGATAGAGATCTCAAGTGGCGAACCGGAGCCGAGATAGTACCGATACACTGCTCAAGTTCAAACGGTTTCCGAATCACTAAATCAGCCCTTGAAGATGCATATCAAGAAGCACAAAAGAAGAACCTTAAAGTGAAAGGTGTATTAGTCACAAACCCTTCAAACCCATTGGGTACATCACTGAGCTTGAATGAGCTCAATCTCCTCGTGAACTTCATCACCTCGAAAAACCTTCATCTAATCAGTGACGAGATCTATTCGGGCACCGTTTTTAGCTCTCCGGGGTTCATAAGCATCATGGAGGTTCTAAAGAACATAGATCTTGTCAACACGGATGTCGGGAAACACGTGCATGTTGTGTATAGTCTTTCTAAAGATCTTGGCTTGCCAGGGTTTAGAATCGGAGCGATTTACTCGAACGATGATGCTGTGGTGTCAGCTGCCACGAAGATGTCGAGTTTCGGGTTGATTTCGTCTCAAACCCAATATTTATTGTCTCAAATTCTATCGGATAAAAAGTTTACAAAACATTATCTAACCGAGAATCGAAGAAGGCTGAAACAACGTCATGAAATGCTCGAAAAGGCGTTGCTGAAAACCGGCGTTCGATGTTTGAAAGGCAACGCCGGTTTGTTTAGTTGGGTTGATATGAGGTGTTTGTTGAGTGAACAAACTTTTGAAGGGGAAATGGAATTATGGAAGAAGATTGTGTATGAAGTAGGGTTGAATATATCACCCGGTTCATCCTGTCACTGTGATGAACCGGGTTGGTTTAGAGTTTGTTTTGCGAATATGAGCAAAGAAACCTTAACTTTGGCCATGCAACGCCTGAGTTCATTTGTAGACTCTACCGTTAAGAAAACCAACCGGAGACATAACAAGCTGGCGGTTGGTGGAAATTCAAGAAAATCAAAGTCTCTACCCAAGTGGGTTTTTTCGCTGTCGTTCACTACCCGCAACCGGAAGGTCGGGGAGGAACGCAGCTTAGTCGAGACTGACGATTAGTTGATGGCAAGATAATAAATGTGTGTGTTAATTTATTTTGTTTTGATTATTTGATTTTTGCCTTTTGGGGTTTATTTGATCATGTATGTAGAGAACTTCACTCAATGTTTTGGCATATGAAATCAGGATATGTGTCGATCTTCTTTTATTTTTACCAACCATCGTGTACGTGGGGTTTTTATAATTAAATTATATCGTTAATGACCGATAAATAAAGATAACATAAAGTTGTGTTCATTCTTGGTAGCTTCCTTCACAATTAATCTTTTATAGTTTTGCGTCAACAACATGAATATATGTTAATTAAGATAATTAGTACACTAACAAGCCTTGTTAAACTTTAGGGAGACGGTTTTGGTTACATAATTAAAGTCACATTAGACAATAATAAGCCCTATAATGTTTAAAGACATGGCTATGAGGACTAGCTAGTTCTCTAACTCGTCTTAGTACCTAGGCGTTGTAACATGTTAGTGATTTGGTTTTCATTAAATAAAGCGATGTACATTAGATCTTAACAAATAGTTAAAGTTATGGTTCATAAATTCTGCAAATGATCGATGTACACATAATCGATAGACTTGTCCAATAGAAATGAGAAGTATATATAGAAATCAATCATTAGCGTAATTTATTTATAAAACATGTGAACTATACACTACTACAAATCTAAGCTTTTGTCACCGACATTTTCCACCGAAAAAAGTGGTTGCAATTTTTGCAACTACTTTGCGACCGAACCACACTCGACGCAAAATTAACAACCACTTTTAATACGGTTGTAAATACGTTGCAAAGTTTGCAACCGTTTAACTTTCGTGGCAAACCGGTTATAAAGTTTGTAACCATTTAACTTTGGTGACAAACCAATTGCAAATAAAAGAGAAAAAATTGAATTAATAATAACATAATAGAAAAAAAAATTAAAAGTGAAAAAAAAAATCAGTCTAAAAATTCGTATATTAAACAACTTCTGTATATTTCTACATTTCTAGGTCTAGAATGTTCAATAAACCCTAAAATATTTTCTCAAACATCTAAATCCATGGAAGCTCCATAGACAAATTTTCTCTCAAGTATCATCCTTCCTTTGCAACTTCATTGAAGGAACATCGAAATCGCTCTTCATTGATCGAAATGGCTTCATTGATCGAAATTGCATCTCAGTCGGTTTGATACTGAAAGTGAGAAGAAGACTGTGTGTAAGTTTTCAGATCTCGAATCGTTATGCGTGTCTTTTCAGATCTCTTTGTTTATACACATATTCTAGATTCAATTTTCGTAAATGTAAGGCGCGTTAAGATCGATTCAGTTTTCAGATCGATTCAGTTTTCACACATACTCGAGATTCATTTTCCATCGTTCTCAAGCACTACAGACCTACAACTTCAATTCAAATTGTTTATTAGAATGATATATTGTTTGTTCGTAATGTTGATGATGATTTTTTTGTATTTAATTATACTGCTTGTGTAAGTATCTCCATCCAATGATTTGCTTCTATAATCCTTCTAAATCGTAACATTAAGTTATTTAGAATTGAATTGATCTATATGTCTATAGGATGAGTTCTTCTAATATCTTTTGCTCTGCTTCCATTGATTTACTTGTGTAGATTTGGCCTTCTAATATCTCAGTGATTTCAGTTAATTGAATATGTTAATACTTTACTCACTCCACAAAACTCGTAAGCCAATTGCCAGAGTATTAGTAACTAATGGTTTTATGTATGTACATGCATGTATTTGTTTATGATTATGTAACACTTATGTGTTAATGTATATGCATTGATATCTATGTATAAGTCTTTAATTAGCTAACAGTGGCTTTCATTTTTGGAAATGATCTAATTTGTAAGTAACAATTATGTATTGATATGCATGTTTATATATAAAAGTAGCTAATATTGAGTTTGAATTTTAGGATAGACAAAATTCTAAAAGTGGTGGCAGGGGTCAAGGTAGTGCTATAGGTAACAATCAAGGTAAATGCCAATGGTTGTTTATGTCAATAATTTATTTATGGAATCATGTTTCTAAATATTGATTATTTTATTTTTACTATAGATTTCATGACACACCATTCTGCAAGCGCAATGACAGGGGTCGAGGTATTCTTCTCGGTAACAATCAAGGTAAATGCCAATGGTTGTTTATGTAATCATTTTTTCTGAACATTGATAACTATCAAGGTGAATGTCAATGTAGTGTTTATGTTTTTTCTGGACATTGATGATTATGTTTTTATTGCAGATTTCATGACTCAAAGTTCTACAAGCAGTGGCATGGGTCGAGGTCGTGGTCTAGGTAACAATCAAGGTAAATGTCAATGTAGTGTCTATGTATTCACTTTTTAACATTGATGATTCTGTTTTTAATGTTGATTTCATGGCATAAAGTTCTGTAAGTTGTGGTAGGGGTCGAGGTAGTGTTCTATGTAACAATCAAGGTAAATGCATTATTTATGTAATCAATTCAGAACATTGATGATGTTTTTATGGTAGATTTCATGGATCAAGATTCAACAAGTGGTGGTAGGGGTCGAGGTAGTGTTCCGCGTAACTATCAAGGTGAATGTCAACAGCTTAGTAGTCGATGGATTGGGGGAGGGCTTCAGTTCAGAAGAGAATATTCAAGTACATGTGGAGTGGGTTGATGTTAGATCATGTCAAACTCATGTAAGCTCTTTAACTTTCAAAACTGTACGTTTTGCTATTTAAAAGTTATAACTTTAGATTGAAATTCTTGTTTTAGATTCAAATCAAGCATATGTTAAACTACTAAAGAAATATATTATGTGTATTTAAGGAAAAATATGAGGCATATTTCATGGAGAAGTATGAAGAAGGTCTTATAAACCCTCGTTTTGATGAAGGCTTGTGGTCACGAGCATCTGGGGGCAAGAATAAAGGAAAACTATATGGATTTAACAACGTCGATGACCCATCGGCCTTAATCAATGGTATACCTTCCACATCATGTAGCAGTACTTCACACGGAAGTGGGATACAAGACACTGAGGTATGTTTATTATTTATATCAAAATTCAATATAAGATTATATGAAGCACCAAACAATATCATGGTGAACATAGAATTGTAAGTGGAGGTTCTTGTTTAGGTAATTGCAGTTTGACATGTTTTTCTGTGACATTATATAGGTACTGTGACATTATATAGGTATAGTGGAGTATTTGAAATAATAGGAGTTTCAAAATCTAAAGTTAAAAAAAAAGTGGAATCATTCTATTATTATACAGTAATGAAAGATTAAAGGTTTAGATTTTTGAAACCTGTTAACTTGTAGATGTCAACACAGTAAGTGGAACATGTTATCTGCAGTAATTTTTTATGAAGAAGTAAACATACCCTGATTTCATTGTTCATCTGCAGTAATTTTGGAACATGTTTTCTGCAGTTATTTCTGCAACCTGTTTTTCTAGCATTTAAGAGTTGTCTTAGAATTAGGAACTGCCATGTGCTAATTTGCTAAACCTATGATGATCAAGAACTTTTTTATGTGTACTTTAAAAGTAGCCTGCACTATAATGTTTTATTGAGGTACGCTTGTGCTTGTATATCTAGTTGCGTATTGAAGTACCTGTTTATTGATTATAGATACAAAGGTTGAAGGGAATAATTGAGGGTTTAGTGGCCGAAAAAGAAATAGAAAAAGCTGAGAAACAAAGTGAAAAAGCCGAGAAAGAAAGAGAAAAAACCGAGAAAGAGTCTATGCATGAAAGATTGACAACTATTGAAGCAATGTTAAAACTTGTGCTTCAAAATCTTCCTTCATCGAGTTAAAATCGACTTTATTGTGTAATAAATTTTGATACTATGCAAGTGACTTGATTTTGTAATGGCATTGGATATATATCGTGCCACTTGATTTTGTAATAATGAGTTTAGAAGTTTGAATTGCTTTATTAATAACAAAAATTTGTTACCAGGTTGATTTTGTACTAATGAGTTTAGAAATTTTGAATTGCTTTATTAATAACAAAAATTTGTTACCAGGTCTGATAAAAATAATTAGAAGATCTACATAAAAATATAATATAAAGGTAGTGACAAAGTTGTCACAAGCTAGTTGCAAATTTGGCATTTGGCTGTGGCATCTCAGAAGCAACACAGTAGCAAAATATGGTCATAATGTGGTTGCAAAATAAGGGGCTGTTGCAAAATTGAGACAATTGTCCAATTGCTACGGAATCATTTGCGACGGTAGCTTTGGTGAAAAAACGGTGGCAATATTAGCCACTACTAAATCGGTCGCTGAATTCGGTGGCAAATTAAGGGGCGGTCGCATAACCGTGACAATTGCCCAATTGCTTCGGAGGTATTTCCGACGGTGGTTTTGGTGAAAAATCGGTGGCAAATGACCTTTTGTCACCGTTTTGCATCCGTATTTGCTGTGGCAAAAACCCAATTTTGTAGTAGTGATAGGGATGCGAAGCAAAATATATTGTACATATATACATCTATGTTACTGAAAATAATATCCTGCCTTTTTTTGTTTAGATTGCAAATTGATCGATGATCAATCGGCCGGTTACCACATATGGTAAGATTTTATGTCTATACACATGACATAGCTACAACTAATTACTGGTGGATATATATGCTTGTCGCAAACATATATCATATATGTCTATACACAAACATATAACATATAGAATATATGTTACACCGACAAGCATCTTATATATATAAGCCTATAAATTCCATCTGAAATCTTTTCATAATTAACATCAACAACAAATTGCATATGGCCTAGGGCTCCAAAAGTTTTCACTCACACCACAATAACATGTTAGTTCACTAGCGTCTATTGCACGTTGGTAATCAACATCAGAGTGACTCGTCACGGATATGTTTGTGACATCAGAGGATGTTGCCTAGTAGTGTTATATCGTACGTCGGTGATGCAAATTATTCTAGCAGTGTAAACTTTTTATATTTAATCGTCTCTCCATTTGCGTTGATATACATTCAAACTTTATTAGTACGTGTCTATGGATTGGCCTAATTAAGGGACAGAGTGGTTAACTTATGCAATATATATTGCATACTATGTTTTAGTGTAGTAATATTCCTAGAAAATCTAAGAAATTAATATTGTTTAAACAAGGCTAATCCGTTAACCTCGTGATCCAATTTGGCCTGATCGAGAAGTTTGAATCCATGCTTGCTATAACGTCCTTTTTTCGGTACATTGCTAGAATATAGCAATTTTACAACACAAGACGCAAATCAAGCAACATATGTTTTAAAAGAACGTGTTTTAAACACGCATAAGACACTGTGAAATATATTTCTTCTTCTCCTAGTCATAAGTCATGTTGTTACTATTATTGTTTGTACATGTAGTCATGTTTGTGTTACTTTTTTGCTGCACACACACACACACACACACACATATATATATATATTTAGTTTTATATTAAAATTTATTATTTCAAATTGTATTGTCTTGGTGTATATGTGTCCGGCCTACGTACATGTTTAACAAATTAAGTGACTCAAAATTCTTTGTTATCTATGACTACTTTTAACTTTAAATTATATATTATTACAGAGTTAGGATAAATATTATATATATAAAATGAAATGGTATGTAAAGTCAATTATGTTAGGTTACTTTTGACTTTTGGTTTATAACAAAGTTATTTTTTGGAGTGTCGTACATGTATGCGGCTAACAGCCAACGGGGATATATCATACCAACACCTACTCTTAGTTATTTGATTACATGATTTTAGCCTTAATCATAATATATAAAGATTTGTTTGGTATGGTGGAGAAAGTTGGAGATTGAGTTTGTTTGGAAATTAATCAAGGCTAGATGAGATTTTGAATTTTGATTTGATTATCTAGTGGTGTTATGTGGTGGTGTAAAACAAACAAATTAATTAGAAAAATACTAAAATGGACATTTAAAAAAAATGTCATTCTTGTCATTTAACACAAATCTTAAAAAAACATTGACGGAAGTAATAAAAATGATCAAAATGACAGTTTTTTAATTAGAAAACGCAACCCCTAAATGGTAAAAAAACATAACGAGTAAAGTGGTGTAATTGGTATAAAAACATGAACAAAATAGCAATTTATTCTTTCTTTTGTAACAATTCATCCATACATTTTAGAACTTTTTTAACTTTTGAGAATATAAAGAAATACATAATTCGAATCCATTGGTCGATCTCCATATATATAAACATCAACTAATTCTTCTCATTTTTGTAAAGTGTTAGACTTAGAAGTACAAGTACATAAATTGATTAACAACTCTATATCACAACGTAAACCTAATGACATATATTCGAGGAGAGTTAACGCACATCTGAGTGCATTTTTCGATATAAAACGTTGCATTAACTGTTGTTTTAGAAATAGTTAATATAAAAAAATATTAGTTTAAAATTATCTCAACTAACACCTATTAGACGGAAAAAATCTCAACGCAGTTTATTTTTTCCTGTGGTCTGTCATTAACTTTGTTGCAGTGGTCCGTCGTTAACTTTACTTAACAACCCTTAACTTTTTCTTGATTTATTTGGTAGTCTAACCCGATGTTTTATAGATTTTGATCGAAAGATGGATACCAGTCAATTGATGTAAAACTTATCCCGAAACGGTGTTCCAAACGACGAAACGATCTTCTAGTGGGTGTTTAAACCCTAACGATGCTTCAATCAGATGTTAAAATTAAATCATTTGGAGCACCATTTCGAGGTAAGGTTTACATCAATTCACTCGTGTATACCTCTAATTCAAAATACTTAAAACATCGGTTTAAAATTCAATAAAAAAATGAAAAAAGTTAACGGCCGTTAAATATACTTATCGACAGATCACCATGAGGCCAACAAAATTGAATTTAGGATCACTAGAGAATAAACTGAGTTGAAGGATTATTCTAAGCCAATAAATATTGCTTGAGATTATTTTAGACCAATTTGTCTATTAATAAAAAGAAATAAAAAAATAAAATCATATTAAAAAACTAAAGTCAACCTTATACACTACAAACTAGCTAATTAAAAAAACACAAACAAAAAGTCAACAAATTTCGAATACATGTTGCTTCACAAAGAAGGCAATGACTCATACTCTTTCTCACCAGCTTAATTTGCCGACAATGAAACAATTTCGAACAAACATAAATATACACATTCTGGTCAACTTTCGTTTTGTCAAACTCATGAATTACACGCTTTAAATCCTTTCAAATACAAACAAGAAATTGGTACAATAAGTAATCAAGTGCACGTTGAATGTAGTTACGGGTCAATTTCAATGTTGCGCCATACGTATGTATAGTATATTAATGCAAAATGGATTAATTTTAGGTGAACAAGTGCGGCTCAAGTTTTTGTTTATCGACAAATAGTATATTAATTGTACTTATATACATGTTACATGTGTGTTTATGTGTATGTATAATATTGTACGTGTGCATGAGTGAAAGAGATCGAGTAGGCACTTAGATGTAATAAATGTTACAAAAAAGTGAAAATGCAATTTGATATTAGTTTCTAAAATATGTATTTGATAGATCACATACCTATTTAAACCAAAACTTGAATCAATCACAAGATACTGAAACATGAGATCATCTTTCTTTTCCTATAAGAGGAAAACTCATCGATCTTAGGTAAGAAACCCCTAATAACGTCACCAGAAAAACCTTTTTTTTTTCTTTGGGACTTTAATCCACAACCATTTGGTTAAGGTTCATACAATTTTCCTAGTAGACCAAGCTAGTGGTTCTACGTCACGTAGTTTTTGTTATGGTTTTTACATGTTAGGAGTTTTATGTCTATACTAATTATAATAAATACCCGGCCAGTAAGACATGTAAATCTAAGGGCTGTTTGTCAACTTCTGAATAGATAAGTGCTGAACCAATAAGATGTCTGAACCATTAAATGTTGAATCAGTACGTAAGAGGTCTGAACCATTAAGAACTAACATATTACGTTAAGATAATAGCTTTAAACCATTCAGACTCTGTATAATGCTTAACCATTCAGATGAAAATGTCTGAACCATTCAGACATTTGCTGGCGAAACCAACAGTTTGAACCATTAAATGCTGAACTATTCATACATATGAACCATTAAGAGCTTAAAACAAACAGCCCCTGAGTATTTTTTAAGGGCATCGATCTAAGTATGAGCTTAATTAATTGAATACAACATATGTGGATCTAAGTGCACATATCTCTAGTCTAGGAACGAATTCGAGCAAGATTGATAGTGTTGGTTTGTGATGAATTTTACAATAAGTGGCCCGATTTGTCTTTAATTTCTTGGCCTTGGAAAATACTCCGATTGACCACTGTCCACTGACGCTTATCAGATCATATGTTGACCTGAGATTTGATGAGGTGGTTAAACAAGCTCTAGGCATCCTTATTATTGCAACTACATGACGTATGCTCGTTTGGTTACGAAGTTAAAGATGTTAAATTGCAATAAAAAATTGGAACGCTGTTAGAAGAAAAGTTGCGAACACAAAATGCATGCATGCACAAACTATATATTAAGTTCAATACCCTTATTACCATTGTTGATCTCATCGTGATGAGGAAGGAAATAAGAGATTTTAAATAATGTATCACTACTAGAAAAGTCAGTCATTTGCTACGCCACGATTCGTCGTAAATGCGTAGCAAACATGCATTTGCGACGCAATTACGACAGAAAAACTTAGTAGGAAAAACCCTCGTCGCAAATCATTTGCAACGCAACTGCAACACATTTTGCGACACAATTGCGACATAATAATTTGTTTTGGTATTTCCTACATATTTGCGACACAACCTTGTTTGTTTGAATTTCAATTATATAACTATTTTGTGACGCATTTGCGACACCTGGTGTTGGTATTTACTACACATTTGCGACACATCCATATGTGTATAATCGTTAATTGAGTGTGTTTTGCGATGCATCTGTGACACCTAGCTTTTACATTCTGCAACACATTTGCGACACATTCTTGTTTTAAAATAAAAAAAAATGATTATATGCAAATAAACTGCAGAAAAAAATATGAAAATTATTTTAAAAAGAACAAAACCAAATTATACCCATTACAGCCAAAGTTATTATCATATATAATCAACCAAAACATCAAAACATTACCAAAATCTTAAAATCATGCTATACAACCAAAAAGTTATAAAGCCAATATCAAACATTCAAAACCAATTCTTCTTTAACTTCATCTTGGATACTTCTGGCATGCTTTTTAATTTTTGTCAGCTCCAGGTTGATGTAGTCATGTAGCTTAGCTCGATAAATCCCTCTTGTAGTTACTTTTTGGCAGAAAATGCAAGTCACCGAACATATAAACATCATCCAGGATCTTTCTTAGATTGTGAGGATCCTACATGAGCTTTTGACATTTGTTCTGGGAATATAAGCATCAAACAACATTATATAACATCATAGAACATATAAACCAACCCAACAACAACAGATTTAACAAAATGATACACGGGCGGTTGTTATTTCAAGTTCTAGTACTGGTTATGAATAAACTAACTTTAACATGTATAAATTATAAAAGCTTTAACAGACTGCATAACAGATGGATTAGATACATATGAATGAACCAACTTTATGAATAAAAGAATCAATAGATTGCATAATCTCTAAAATCAGTTTTGCATGTAGAGACGAACAAGATTTTCATGATTGCATAACTTCTATATTAGACTAAATATATGCAAACTTCTGCAAAGCCTATGGTGGAAAAAACTACAAATCTACGAGGATAATTTCAAGAAACTAAGTGTAACTTCCTGAAAATAAATAATAAAACTAGGATGTATCTCTCTCGCAGTACACGAGACTTTGGTAGTTGATAATAGTTTGCTCATACCATATACATATTGTGTGATGGCAATATATGGGGTGGTCCCAAATTTAGATTTGAAAAGTCTACAAAAAAAAGGCACTATATATTGTTGTGACAAAAGTACCATTAAAAAAGACACACACAAAGAGGAGGTAAATGATCATGTTAAAACTTACATGTATGTGCATAGAATGATGTATGATCCAGACCTTATTTGCAACAGCTTAGAAAGCAGCCCAAATAAATTTAGTATGAAACTACGATCTGCTTCACCTTCACTGTTGTTGGTTCAAAGAAGCCACCACCATGAAACTAAACGTAGCAACAAAACATATAAAACAGTATGAAAATACAAATAACAAAAAGAGACCAAAGAAGCCAGAGTTAAAGAAGCAGATGGATAAAAAACAGGGGTTCATCCTTAGTGAGGTCTGACCCATACAACTTCTTCAATTCTGGCAAGTAAACCACCTAAAATTAACCAAAATGTTGGGTCAAATGTGCATTTTAACAAACTTTACAGTTTGAGTTGGTTAGATTAAAGCAAACTGTCAAAATGGTTCGTGATAGTTTGTGAATCCCTCAAAAGTCAGCTGCTCGTTTCTATGATCCCAACTCCAACGAATCTGTGAAAAAATATAAACAATACATTAAAAATATACAAATAATCAACTGATATATAAATACACAAAACATACGAGCCATCACATCTTCCAGAACTTCTATAAATGTAATCCAATTTGGAAGTATATTCATCATGGTTGCTGCATAGTATCAGTAACGGATGCCGACTGAATGTAAGTAATCATTGATGGAGAAATGGTAAATACCTGCTCGATAATTTTGTATGCAGTCCTACTTCTTTCTCTGGAACAATGAATTTCATGTGTATGTTCTTCTGAACTCTAGAGCAAAAACAATTGTATTTATTTCAATAGTCAGAAAGACTAAGTTGTGACTGATGTTGTAAAATCAATGAAACGTGCCCATGGGCTGCACCTCATGTATGCATAATTGCATACAAAAAAAGAAGTCAAAATCATCTTCACAGACTAATTTTTCTTGTTTCTAGTGACAGAAATATCAAAACTCAATATTTTCATCTTGAAAATGCTCCAAGTCACATGTTTGATGTTTCACATAGTTATCACCATAACTCCAATACATAGAAGTACACAACTTTCTAAATCATATGAGGTTGAAAGACATATAACATAAAATTTATATAAACATATATTTTTAACAGTCTTAGGTCTGATCAAATACAAACTACAGTTATCGACCTCACGTAGTCTTTATCAACAAGAATATTGCCTTAGGAGCAACAAGTTGATCTAAAATCAAAAAAATGACATTTGCAATCTACAAAGTGGAATTTTTTTTCCAGAACAAATGTGTTGAATATGCAGAATAATGTATTCCAAAGATACAATCCTAAAAAAATTTAAAAAGAAAAACTTTCCACAAACTCTCATATCCTTCAATATTTCTACTCTGTACTTAATTTAAAAAATCATAAAATCTTCTAAAAATTGAACTTCAAATCTCAGCAAATAGACCAAAAACCACGAATTTTACACTATCGACATCAATCAGCTATGCCAACATATCATTTTTCTTCATTACAGCTCGTGTACTTCACATCAATAAACAATAAAAAAAACTTTATAATACAGCATAGGTAGATGAAAATCACGAAATTCAACCTAGAACACGAAACAAGATATACTGATAGCACAATTTTTCGAATTAATTTGACATTGACAAATTAGGGATTTTTTAATTATTGACATCAATCCTATCTTTGATTCATCTCCTAACTACACCATCACTCAAACTAATAAGCCTCAAGAAAAAAAACCCTAGCAGATGAAATTTTGAGCAAACAAAAACTATTAAACACTAATAGATTGAAATAGCGTAAAAAAAACCCTAACATACAAAATTCAGAATGGAGGAATCATATCTGAAACAATAGAGAGATCTGTGAGCGAACTCAGGCGACGACGACGATGGCCGATGATACTGTGGAGCGAGGTGGCGATGGAGACGGTGATGGCGGGGTGTGGTGGCGATGGGATCCTCACCTAAACAACTGAAGGTGATGCTGCTGTTTGCGTTAATCGGTTCCGATAATTATGTTGAAGAAATCAAATCGAATGTATCTATGACCTGAAAAGAGGAGCCGGAGACGGTGTGTCGGTGGTTCTTCCGCTGTGACGCTAATCGAAGATTTGAAGTATCTGCCGTAGGGGAAGTAGGGTTTTATCAATTGTGTTATAAATGATAATGTGATAAAGGCGTTTGGGATTTATAACTAAAATATATTAATTAATTTTTAAAAACTAAGTTACTACACATTTGCGACGCCCAAAGGTAATTTTTTATTTAATTAAATTATGTGTCGTAAGTGCGTCGCAAATTGTACTTTTTTTATTTAAATTAATTTTAATATAATCATAAATTATGAATCGTGAAAAGAGTGACGCTTTTGCGACGGAAAATACTATGGATTTTGTTTTGTGTAGCAAATTCGACGCAAAGTTTTAAAAAAAGTTAGTTTTATGTTTTTGTCGCAATATTGTCGGAAATGTGTCGCAATTTGCGACAAAACTAGTTGCGTCGCAAAATTCCGTAGCAAAATAGGCACTTTTCTTGTAGTGTATTATGTATTAGTTAATTAATGGAGTTTGAGAAAAACAAGATGAATTAATGACTTAAAAAAAACCAAGAGTTCGTTGGGCTAGCTATTGATGGTCCTGATGGGTTTTCTTTGGATATCAACATTTTTGGATGTCGTTGGGGGTGGTGGTCCAACGGTAAGACGCGAGTCTTAGGGGCCATAAGGTCAAGGGTTCTATCCCTGGCCAGGAAGGGTTTTTTTCATTTATCCGGGTGGGTTTCCTCCTCTTGGGGGAGTGCAACGAGGGCCTTAGTGGGGTAGCTCGTAATGGGATGGTTGCCTTTGAGTGGTCTAACCAGAGGGTGTTCTGGTGTTGCTGTTAAAAAAAAAATTCAGCATTTTTAGACACTCTTAATTAAAGATGATATATATATATACTAGGTTTAATACCCGTGTGTTACACACGGGTTAAATAGTAATATTTATAAAGAAATTATAACCATTATATTTAACAATTTGTAAATATATAACATTTAAGGAGTTGGCTCCATCAACTTGCATGGTGAAAAATTTAGCTAAATTTTACCTCCCAAACTTCCTATTATAAAAAAAAAATCCCTCCAAAAATTGCCCCCTAAAAGTTTGATTTATTAGATATATATATATATATATATATATATATATATATATATATATATATATTGATATTTTTGAAGTTATGAATTGGTTGTATAATGATGTGGGATATGCGTCTCCTCTTTAGTTTGTTGTTCCTATCCCCAAATCTAATGACCCAAACTTTTGAAGTTATGAATTGGTTTATATAATCTATCTAATAAATCAAGGTTTTAGGGGGTTATTTTTTAAGAGGGAAATGTTTGTTTTATAATAGAAAGTTTGAGAGGTAAAAATTATATGGAATTTTTTACCATGCATAAGTTGATGAAGGCAAAACATTAAATGTTAAATATTTACAAATACTTTAAATAATGTTATAATTTCTTTATAAATATTATTATTTAACCCGTGTGTAACACACGGGTATTAAACCTAGTGATGATAATATAAGTGGGATATTAGGGTGGTCCTCTTTCGTCTTTCTTGTTCTTAATTGCCATGGAAGCTTTTTCCATTGCATGATGTCCAAAGCCAAAGCTACTTGGAATGCTAGGCACCTCTCTGTTAGGGTCTGTTTGGTAAAATCTAAATCATTAAGGGGCTGTTTGTTTACCTCTTAATGGTTCAGTTCAGTGCCTAACCATTCAGCATTCAACATTCAGAGCGTTTGTTTAAGAAAAAAGAGTCTCTGAATGGTTCAGTTAAGTGCTGAATGGTTAAGAGACTGAGAGATGCTAAATGAAACTGAATGGAGCATATGCTAATTTTATACTCATCTGAAGTTGTACCCAAACATCCCTCTCATTGATGGAACCTCCTAATGGTTCAGACCTCTTAACCATTCAGCACTTAATAATTTAGATTTTGCCAAACAGCCCTAAGTGCTGAATGGTTAAGAGGTCTGAACTATTAAGAGGCTCTATCATTGAGAGAGATATTAAGGTAGAACTTAAGGTGATGATAAGTTTGGTATATGCTCCATTCAGTTCCATTCAGCATCTTTCAATCTCTTAAGCATTCAGTACTTAACTGAACTATTCAGAGGCTTTTTTTTTATGAAAAAACGCTCTGAATGTTAAATCTAAATGATTAAGCACTAAACTGAACCATTAAGAGGTGAAACAAACAGCCCCTTAGTGAAAGAGTGATCCACATTCATTTAGTTATGGATAGTCTAGCTTCTGGTATATTATATCTCTCTCTTTTTAAGGCACTTGATAAAATGATTGAATCTCGATCTTGAACGTATTAGAAGAAACTTCTTGTGGGGAAGGGCAGTGGCGTACCCAGAAATTTTTTTCAAGGGGGTCGAAAGTTAGAGTATTGATTTCCGATTCGACTCGGTTCGGTTTGAACCGGGTCGGGTCAAAGTAAAAAACGACTAAAAACTAAATTTGAGGTGTTAAAATTGAATTTTTTTTTCATTCTCCCTCCACTTGTATCTAAAATTGAAAATTTTTAATTTCCTTCCACTTAACTAACTTCTTTAATGTCAAACACTAACTTTTATCTATAAATACTAACCAAAATCTCTCTAACCATCTTTATCACTCTAAAGTTTTTTTCAAATTCTCTCTAATCACATTTGTCACTCTAAACTATTTCTTAAACTCTCTCAATCTATTTAAGAACTACATATTTTTGCAACAAATTTTCAATTCCAACTTGTGAGTTTTTTTTTTCTTTCTTTCAACTTTTTCTTTTTTCTTTCATTTTTTAACATTATTTTTCTTTATAAATACTTGAAACATCATTTAGGAATTTACCATTTTGAGGTTCGAGTTAGGATTGTTTTTCTTAAAACTTATAAAATGAATTTTTTATATTGTTTTTAACCTCATATGGCTCTATTCTACATCTTTCTTAAGCTATTAATTATGAGTAATATATAAATAAAAAGTAAATGAAACCAAACTATGTTTCCAAACAAAACTATGTTAGAGGACTAGCTTGTGTTATGGTATAAAAATAGTGATGTTGAGAACATTGGTTTACTGGTAAATTTTCCTCAATTCCTCACTTCTCACTTGATTACTTAGCTAAAGTACTATTTAATTTATGTATTTCTTTTCTTATATTTATGTTGACGGTTTTGTGCAATGGTGAAACACTTAATGTTATAATATCTCAATGCTTGAATATACATGACTATATAAATAAATATATATATTCTTTTAATCATAATTTAACCCAATATATGGTTAAATATTATGTGTCTCATATGGGTTGTGGACTGGACATCAAACTGAGTTTTTAAGATTAAACAGGGGGTCGAGACTTAAATTTTACGGGGGTCGATCGAAAATTTAACATATAAAAACAAAAAAAAATTCGCGGGCCGGGGGAGCGGGCGCCCCCCACCCCACTATAGTGGGTACGCCCATGGGGAAGGGTGTATAAAAAGAGCATAAAATGGGTCAAATACGATTTGGTCTAGGGACGCTTAAGAACTTAAATATAAGCTTTCTAACTAAATGGCGGTGGAGGTTTGCATGTATACGAAAGTCATTCTCTTTGGAATAAGGTGTTATCCAACGATTGCTATTAGAATAAGTTCAGTCGAAATACATTATTTAAGTCTTCTAATAAACTTTAAAAAACTATCAACCCGGCCTCTTTAATATAACTCCACCTTGCTACAATGTTGGTATAAACTATTAATTCAACACAATATCAAATAAACGATTTGATATTTGAATGACTCATTTGTTGTCCATAAAGATTGATTTAATAAAATCCTTAACTGTCAATATCACTAATTATAATTTGTGGCTAGAATGTATTCAGGTAAACTAGATGTTAGGCATGCAACGATCTAGTCATGTATAATATATATATATTACGTAATTGTTACTTGATTAGATCGAGATTTAATTTCTTTTCAAAAGATCGATATATTGACTTGAAATGTAGTTAGGAGATGAAGACAATGAGAAAGAACGTGTCGTATAGATAACAAAACTCCCATGCAAACCCCACGTGTTGAAGTAAATGTAGGCAAACCAAAACACTTGCCCAAACTAAATCTTTTCAAACCTTGTCTACTAAATTTAATTTTTTTTATAGATATTTTAATGATCGATATATATACAACGGCTGGTTAGGAAGTAGACAAGTTTAAAATACAAATTGTTTTTTTCATGTGAAATAAATTACAAATTGTAATCTATAAAAATTACGTTAAAATATCACACAGTGATAAACTGCTTCTACCTGCGTGATATTTTAACTTTTGTGTTAGAATTCCATTATTACATGATAATTAAAACAATTTTAAATTACAATTGCATAATTTATCTCTCACGTTTCCCACGCAAATCTCAATTTGTATCATAACCGGCCTGGAAAAGTAAATAAGATTTTATTTATATACCTACTAAATGGGAAGGTCGGTGCTTTGCACCGGCCTCTCACGTCCCGTCGCATCGCGTTTCAATTTTTTCGTACTTTAACGTATTAACGGTTTTAATCCCCGACTTTTAACGCATTGACGGTTTTAGTCCCCGACTTTTACTAATTGTCGTTTGTGATCCTGATGAGTTTTTGACTTTGATCTCTTACTCCACTTTGACACATAGTATGACTTTTACTAATTGTCATTTTAGCCGCTGATAAGTTTTCGACTTTGTTTTCTTACTCTACTTTGACATATAGTACGATTTTCATCGTTTTTTAACATGTGACACATTACGTTTTTTCGTCGTGACGTACGGGCCATGAGACTTTTTTTCAACACGTATGACGAAGTCAAATACGCAAGACCCGACTACGTGACCCGGCCGCTGCAACACGCGACCTGATGTTAAATCTAGTTAGTTAAGAAAATGTATTTGAAATGTAAATTACACATGTGTAAATATATATAGTCTTTAACTATCACCATATATGTTTGCTTTTATAAATGATCCTTCAATTGATTTAACGGTGCTAAAATGACATGTTAATTAGTTTTCGGGGAACTATATATATATGGTCAGTTTAATTATTGTAGTCAATAAACACCACCCTAGCTAGCTCACTTATATGATGGTTTCACTACTCTCTATCTTCTTTAATTTGTTGCAAATAAATCAATTGAACAAGCTAGTATCAAGATATTAACCCATGCACAAACAATGAATCTCGAATATTACACAATATATATATACATTCATCACATCTGCTTCATACATCGAAACACACACACACACACACATATATACCCTGCTATGAACCGGTGTGTTCATAAGAACGACGTTTATATACATCAATGACACCTACTTTAAAATAAATGTTTATCGATTGAATCATTTTAACATAATTATTTATCAATATTTATTTCCTTTAATATCATAGATTTTTCCTTAGTGATAGAATGTTAGTATAGGGTTTCAATCCCTTACCATATCATCATATATATTACTTACTCAGAACGCTTCAACATCCGAATAAGGGTTTTTTCGCACTTAATTCCAACATAAATCCCCTAACATAGTTATGAGTTCTTGCCGAACATTGTAAGCTTGACAATCTTTCATTGATCATGCATCTCGTTGGTTTTTCATTATCAGTATAGAAATGGTACGTAAGTGTAAGAATGATATGATATAATTAATCAGATTTTCGATCTTTTCAACTTAATTAATTATCATGTTTGTGTGTATCCCGTTTATTAGTTAGGATATAGCCTTGATGGGATTAAGGGGCAAACATGTAAGTTTGGATGCATGATTTTGTGAAGACACGATTGGACAAAATGAATATGATGCTTTTGTCTTATATTCATTCACCCCATGCATATCAAATACTAATTGCTTCCTTTTTTTTCTATCTCGATCAACCCGCCTATTAATTATTGCACTTGGTTGAAAAATGTATAGAGACAACATACTATATGGTTTTTGATGTTATTAATATTATATATCAAAGCTAGGTTTTTAGTAACAGTATATATACAAGGAAAAGCAAATTATAAATAAAGTAGCAAACTAAATTAACTCTAGCTAATAAAACAAAAGTTTAAATACGTAAAAGCCCTAGCCAACTTATTATGTTGACATCTCCCCCTAAACTCAGAATGCAATAGTAATTAATAAGCTTCAAGAGTTTGTCACATAAAAAACGAAACCGAGACGCCGACGGAGCTCTTTAAGTAAGAGTTTGCCACGGAAAAAACGAAACCTAGAACCTGGTCGGGACTAAGTGAAAACGTCAGCAATTTGTAAGCTACGTTGATCGAACATATGGAAACGACACAATAAATCACTATATATATATATGCTTCGTCTGCTCAGCAAAAACATAATTATTCGCAATTAGCATGCCACTTTTGTTACCACAAATGTAAAGGGTAGGATGAGAAATGCTAACCCCCATATCTACAAGAATAAAACAAACGTAACAAAACAATCTTACATGTCGTTGATGCCTTAGCATGATACTTTCCCTTAGCGGGAGATATAGAATCAACATCTTGCTTCTTATCCTACTAACCATAAAGGTGATCGGTATCGGCTGATACTATTCTTTTTATGACACGTAGAATACATTTATATAGCTAAAAATCGAATGATCTTTTTTTTATTACCAATCCTATTGTTATCTAAAAAATATATGCCATTATTCTCCATTTAGTTTTAAAATATACAAAAGTCTAAAAAACAGTTACACTATTAAAAAAATTAAACAATTAAATAGAATTGTATTCCTTATAAAATGTATGTATTTATCCTTCTAACTTTATACAACATAAAAACGTAAACAAGAAATCAAACTGTTAAATGAGTAAAAAGAGTTTGTAATTGTGGGTAGAGGTGCATACAAATCGGTTAACCGGTTATTTAATACTTTAACCCGTTATTTTCAGTTATTGAGAGAATCGGTTATTCGCTTTAACCAGTTCGGCTAATAACAGGGTTTTTTTTCAAAACTTTCGGTTATTTTACTTTAACCGGTTCGGTTAATTAACCGGTTTTTCTGATATTTTATTATTTTTTCAGGTTTTTTCCCGGTTAACCTGTGGATCGGTTAAAATTCGGTTTTAAAAAAACCGGTTAATAACCAGTTATTCATAAAAAATTCCTAATCTGTTACGAACCTGCGGTTAAAAGAATACTCTAACCAGTTATTTCTCAATTGATTAATAACCGGTTTCAGTTACGGTTAATAACCGGTTTCAGTTATTGAACCGGTGGTTATTTTGTGCACCTCTAATTGTGGGTCGCTCATCTAGTCATCTTTAGCTATTAATCCTGGTAAGTTTCAAAGCCCGGCCCAACTTGTGATCGGTGATAAAAACTTTCATTTTTTATTTTTTACACCTGTGTCACCAGGTCTAATGTTCAAAATCATGTCTTGGTTAGATTATGATGATAGTTTAAAAAATCTACGGATTATTGTTAAATAAAAAACCAATTTTTTTTTCTCAAGAAACAGTTTGGGCTTAATACTTATACTATATATCCAATGATTTTTTTTGTAGGCACCCAAAGAATTATTTTAAATGCACCCAAGGCCCATAATAACTCAACTCTAATTATATCCTAATATAACATAATATCCGGTTTTTCTCATATCCAACATCTGAATATGATGGTTACTCTAGCTTATATGTTTAAGTCTCCAAGCAATATTTAACTTATTGTATTGTCTTTTACTCTGACACCTACCCGCACGCAGGTGGGGTGCAGAAAACGGGTCGAGGTTGGAAACTTTACGACGCCCGCGCGACCTGCGGACACGAATGCAGCTTCAAAAACCCGAGATGTTTGCATGTATCATCAGAAAGTGTGAGATTTTGTGGGCTTGTTGATTTTTTAGAGGGGGGCCAATCCATTATACATAAAAATTTAAATTACAAAATCAAATAACCAGTATTTCTCGTGAAAAAACAGCAGGGGCCGAGGCACCCCCAGGCTCTACTAAGCTGCACCCCTAAAGTCACAAGACCAAAAAAAGGTACAATCTTAGCAACCACCGTTATTACAAGTTTGAGTGTTTTAACACTATTGTTAGATATGCAAATCCAAGAGTTTGTTGTTTGCTTTAATGAGATTAACATGTATTACTTTAAACATAGACGACTTTTAACCCTAACGATTCATTTTATAAGTTTGATCTACAAAGTTATTGAGACTGTGAGAGTTCTATCCATATAATTTTGATAGTTGGGAGAAAGTTGTACCTCCACAATAACTTGACTTGTGTATTGATAGCGTGCGGAAATATGAAAGATTAATAGTTGTTACTATTATCTTTAAAACGCGTATAATATTTATATATAAAAAAACAAAAAAAAAATCACGTTCGATCAAAATATAAGGGGACAAAAATGTAATAAGTTTTATTATAATATATTTTATATATATTAAATAAAAAAATCTTTATTTTAAGATAAACTCTCAAATAATGCCACATAAGCTAAAAGCTTTGAAAAGATTTTGAAAAGATGTCACATAACCTTTTTTGTTTTGCTATATTATATAAGGATATATATATATATATATATATATACACACACACTAGTTTAGTGCCCGCGCTATGCTCGGGAACACAACATTTAAGTGATGCTTTTAAGGATGTTGATGAATGTTCCATTTAGTTTTGAGATAAAACCGTGGTAAACCGGAACACATGCATAATATATTTTTAAAATTTAGATATTTAGTATAACAATATTATACTCAAATTCAAGAGAATAAAGTGCTCAGTTTTATGGTGTAATTAATTTTTTTTTTAAAAATCGTATAAAAATGTTAGTTATAAAAACTTAGGTCTTTAATTGTATGTTATTATTAAGTTTATTAATAAGTTTCATTTTTAAACTATATCAAATATAAACGGACTCATGTACACCCCTTGTAATAAAGGGTTAAAAATATAAATACTCTTAAATTTTTCAAAATTCTCCAAAATATTAGGGGAGAAAAATGTATTTAGTTTTATTTTAATATATTTTATATATATTTTAAATAAAAAAAATTATTATTTTGAGATAAACTCTCAAATAATGTCACAAAAGCTAAAAGCTTTGAAAAGATGTCACATAAGCTTTTTTGTTTTGCTATATTATATAAGAATATATATATATATATACTAGTTTAGTGCCTGCGCTATGCTCGGGAACACAACATTTAAGTGATGCTTTTAAGAATGTTGATGAATGTTCCATTTAGTTTTGAGATAAAACCGTGGTAAACCGGAACACATGGTATATTTTTAAAATTTAGATATTGAGTATAACAATATTATACTCAAATTAAAGAGAATAAAGTGCTCGGTTTTATGGTGTAGTTTATTTTTTTTTAAATCGTATAAAAATGTTAGTTATAAAAACTGAGGTCTTTAATTGTATGTTATTATTAAGTTTATTCATAAGTTTCATTTTTAAACCCTATCAAATATAAACCGACTCATGTACACCCCTTGTAGTAAAGGGTTAAAAATATAAATACTCTTAAATTTTTCAAAATTCTCCAAAATATTAGGGGACCTAAAATGTAATTAGTTTTATTATAATATATTTTATATAAATATTTTAAATACAAAAATATTATTGTGAGATAAACTTTCAAATCTCAAATAATGCCACATAAGCTAAAAGCTTTGAAAAAATGCCGCATAAATTTTTTTTGTTTTGCTATATTATATAAGGATATAGATAAAAATTGTGATTGACTCTCACACGTCCGTGATCCGTATATGAGACAACTTTACAAAAGACGCGTACTATTTGTATATAAAAAAGCTGAATGGTTGTGCTCGACCTAAAGCTCGGCCTATAAATAGAAGTCTTTGAGTCTTCACAAAGAGAGCTCTCATCAGACAATCACTTTAATTTCCAGAGAGTTTCACACCTGTTTTGAGCCTTGTGCTCTGCAAAACTAAGTGTAGCAAGGAATTCGCATCGCAATCCAAACCTTTAGAAGTTAGTCCACTTTCACAACGTGTTCATGATCTTCATACCACTACCTAGGTCTGAGTTGTTTGTTTGTATGAACATTGTTAGCTAAAATTATTGTGTTTCTCGTTTGGGTGAACATGAATCTTGACATAGATTAATGTTTATCTAGTAATATGTGTGTTTGTACTTATATTAAAGTCTTTAATTATGGTAAGGTCACACATTGCATTGACATCTTGATGGCAAACCGCTCTTCGTTTCATTATGGATATATGGGCGCTTCATGGACGAAACCCACTGAGAATATGAGTGAGGCAACCTTATGCTAAAAATAGTAATGTCTATACTCTATTTTTACTATTCTAACTAATGATATATTTAATTGATCACTTTTATAAAATAGTAGGTTTTCTAGTAAAGATGTCTTAATTAAATCTATAGCATCGCTTGGTCAAGTTTCATGTATAAGATGCATGGCGACTACTACCCTAGCTACCTTGGTCGAAGCATCGCCATAGGGTCATCATGGATTTTGATACAACGAGACTCAAAATAGAGATGATATAAGAGATTGTATCCTTGCTTGATGTCATATATATATATATATATTCCTAATTTGCAAGTAGTTTTCTGGGATTCACTACGACTACTTTGATGCTTGTTATGAGGATGGTAGGACCATTTTAAATCCAAATGATAACAATAATTAATTATTTTATATGTTTACATGTAGTTGCCGAATCATAAGTACTCGATCATATGATCCACTACAGCTATCCAGTTGCTTGTAAGGAGGAGGGCAAGATTAGCCTTAACCTATAAGACTGGCCAATTCAGTTTTATACAAAATATACAACATAAATATTTTCAACATTTGCACATTAATATGTTTAATTAAGATATTCCAAGAGGATTTCGAAGCCTAAAACAACACTGCGTTACGATCCGATATCTCCTACTATTACTAACCAGTATTATTTACTTTTCTTGGGCTTTATTTTTATGCATTTTTATTTTATAGCAAACACCCACTCACATGTCATCCGACTAAATGTTGACGAAAATCTATTATTGATGCATCTTGTGTTTGTTGATCGATATTTGGTTCTTACTTGTACAATACTACACTATGATAAGTACAGTTGTTTTATTGTGTGTTTCTGTAGTCGAAAGTAAAAATCTCTTTACTTATAAATTTAAAACCTAAGAACGTGTTTAAAACTAAACTAAAAATAACGATGATGACACACATCACCTTTCGCACACGGCGTTTGTATCATGTCCGAAACCTCCAGTGGAAGGTGCTCTAATAGGTGCATGGCATCTCACCATACCACTAATGATTGTCAAATTCACAAACTTAACGGTTCAGCAACTAACACCAAAGTATTCAAAAAACAACCTGTATAAGTATGAATTAGTCTTCATAAGCATGTACTAATTATAGTAAACAAACAACACATAAAAAGTTAAGGTTACAAGGTATATATACTATACTAACCCTCTTAACACAAACACTCAAACCAAATCAATGCTGAGACCATTGTACACTCTTGATATCAGTTCCTTCCATCGCCATTTCATAAAGCGGACTCATTTCCCTCAACTTCTCGACCCGATTAACCATAAGCTCAATCGTTTTATCAATCTCCTCTTCAGTTGTAAACCTCCCTATCCCAAACCTAATCGAAGTATGCGCCATATCTTCATCGACACCCAACGCCCTCAATACATAAGAAGGCTCTAAACTAGCACTAGTACAAGCACTCCCAGTTGATATAGCAACATCTTTCAATCCCATTACTAAACTTTCACACGCAGCTCGTTCATCGCAATCGCACACGCAGCTCCCATCCCGACCACCAGCGGTGTTGCTACTGTCCCACTTCTAATCCCTCGTTCCTGTCCACCACCGTTCATCTGTGGTTCAACTCTAATTCGAGGTCTACGTCGCATATACAAAGCTCCAACGCCTTTCGGCCCGTAAATCTTTTGCCCACTTAATGACATCAAACTAACATTCCACTTGTTAACATCAACTTTAATCTTCCCTAACGCCCACTAGTACAAAAAGTGGCGTAAGATGCTGGTAAAATAGCTATAAGGCACTAGTTTTGGACCGCGCCTTATGGCATTGCAGCTTAAAGCATTACACCAAAAGGCGCGGAGGCCATCGGAGGCCATAAGCTGCTGGTCCTAACAGCGACTTATAGCAGTGTACGCTTCTTTGTGTGTTTTTATAAGCTGCCGGTATTTAACAACACCTTTTTTTATTTATATAAAAATAACTTTTTTATGTATTTTTATTATTATCTGTTAACTTTCCAAATTGCCTGTTATGAAAAAACAAGGAATTTTATATATTAATTCTAAATTTCCAACAATCAAAAACCTGTTATGTTTAAAACTTTCATATATTAATAACCAAAAATGTCTTACATATAACACATCAAAACCTTTCATACATCAAAATTCTCTTGACAAAAAGCTAGTTTACCCTAACATCAAAAATTCTCATAACATAATTAAGTCTAATAACACATACAACCATTCAGCCAAAAATATCATTCGCTCAACCGAGCGTCTTATCAATCAACATCGGCATCAACTCTACCACTAAAGCATCAAGTTCTTCTTTTGGAAAGATCCCTTGTTGTTTCCATAACTAAAATAATCATATAAGATTATGTTGTAAGTATATATAATCTAGCATTATGTTGAATATATAAAAAAACTTACAAGAGAAGGAAAATCATGTTGAATACTCTTGACAAACTCCTTTATATGTTTGACAACCATTAAACCACATTCCCAATCTTCGTTTTGTTGCAAACACTACATTATGTCCACAATTAGTTAAGAGACGTTACTTTAACAAGAATTGATCAAGTATTGAAAACATACCTCTACCATACTCCATTGCCAAGCTTTAGAAAGACTTGTTTTCAACTTTCCAAATACGCCTTGAAGTATCTTAATAAGACGGTATTGTTTCAAGCATTTTGCCTCGCTCCTTTTGGAATCAACAACATAGCCCCAATGATTTTTCATATCCAATATGATAAGCACCCAATGATTGCTACAAAATTAAAAATATATATTTATTTGATTATTTCTAAGTGTATTTTATATATATATGTATATATATATATATATGTATTTATGTATGGGGAGTATAAATTACGCTTGTAAGTAAGGTGCAACAATAAAACGTTTATCTTTATGATGTTGAGATACACAAAGTACGTGTGTTTGAACATCATCCTTTTGAAATATACACTTTTGTCCATCGATTTTACCCAGGTCTAAAAATGCGCATTGAGAATAGCGCTCCTCATAGAAATGCCTAAAATTTAAAAAATACATACAAATGACAAAGTTAGTAAATTTATTTGTATCTAAAAATGTTATGCTACATAAAAATAATAGAAGTCACTTACATCGCAAACCAATGAAGTAGTTTATGATCAAGACAACCATGAGAGAATATTTGCGCCATTTCGACTAGTGGAATGGCCTCCTTTTTGGGCTCGGGGTACATTCCAAGAGGTGCAACAACTTCAACCGCATGAGCCTCCTCAACGGCCTCTAATAAATTCTCAAACAATTTTATAAATTGTTCAACATTAGTTTGTTTGACATTTCTTATCGCCGAATCTAACTCCGGATCAACAAAATCAGGCACGGGGGCACATTGACAAATAGGTGTTGGTTCTGCTTCAAGAGCGGGTTGGGTTGAGACAACTGGAACTTGTTGCATCATAGAGCGTAACTAAAAACGTTTAAATGTTAGTACATACACTTACACACACACACACACACACATATATATATATATATATATATATATATATTGTTATATAAAAAGTCTATTTGAAAACTAACCAAGTTGGTATAAGTCCCTACACCATTTTCATCAGACATGTATCATTATAAAGCTAAAAATGGTTATATGTAATGTCAATATTTATAAATATATATATAGATTGTTATATGAAAAAAGTCTTCAGAACTAACCAAGTCACCAATATTGCCTCCAAAAGTTCCTTGCAATTCAGCATTGACATCATGCATATCCATTTCTTCCGATCCAGCATTGACATCATTCATATCTGGCATATATTGTTATAAAACAAAGTGTAACATAAATGTCTATTTGCCATTGATTCAAGGATTCTACGTCTAAAACCTTTGAGTGAATGTTGTTAAAAAAACAAACAAAGCATTGTGATAGTATGTCGGACATTATCAGGTAACAAGCCTCGAATTGCGATAGGAATCATGTGTGTCATCAAAACATGACAATCATGAGACTTCAGTCCAAGCAATTTACTATCCTTCAATGACACCAACCTTTTAATGTATGCAGAATAAGTTGATGGAACCTTAATACTGTGTAAACATTCACAAAACGACCTTCTTTCTTATTTTGTTGTATTATAGCAAGCAGGTGGTAGGTAAGTACGGTCGTTACGTAGTTCCGGATGAAGTTCTGGACGTATGTTCAATAATACCATGTCTTGTCTCACATTAATCCCATCTTTAGTTTTACCTGGAATGTTTAATAATAAGCCTATCAAGCTGTCACACACATTTTTTTCTATATGCATAACATCTAGACAATGTCTGACCTTTAAATCTTTCCGGTAAGGTAAATCCCAAAAGATTGACTTTTTTTTTTCACAACACTCCTTTCTCAACACGTGATCTTTTTCCGTGGCCAGTGTTCAAGTTTTTTACTCGTGAAAATGCATCAAAAGATTTCCTCATTTTTCGGGTCTCAAACTTTCCGTCAAACTCAACATCTTTCGTCCTAAAAATGTGACCGTCCGGAAGGAATCTTCGATGTCCCATGTATACACATTTTTTTGCACTTTTTTAAATAGATTGAGGTTGTTTCATCTTCACAAACAGGACAAGCTTTGAAACCTTTAGTACTGTATCCGGACAAGTTACCATATGCTGGAAAATCATTTATAGTGCAGAAAATCATGGCCCGCAATTGAAAATGTTCTTTCTTATAAGCATCGTATACTTCCACACCATCGTTCCAAAGAGTTTTCAAGTCTTCAATCAAAGGAGACAAATACACATCAATATCATTACCAGGTTGTTTTGGACCCTGAATCAACAACGACATCATAATATACTTTCGTTTCATACATAACCATGGCGGAAGATTGTAGATGCATAAAAGAACTGGCCAAGTGCTATGACGACTACTCATGTTACCGAAAGGATTGATCCCGTCTGAACTAAGCCCAAAACGAATGTTTCTCTTCTCCTTCTCAAAACCAGGATACAATCTGTCAATGGTTCTCCACTGAGGCGAGTCCGCAACATGTCTTAGTTTTCCGTCAATTACACGTTCATCTGAATACCAACGTAACAACTTTGCTACTTTTTCATTTGAAAATAACCTTTTAAGTCTCGGTATAATAGGAAGATACCACAACATTTTAGCCGGTGGTCCATTTTTCATCACATCATCATCATAATCACCAGAATCTTTTACTTGTTTATATCTCGATGCACCACACCCATCACATTTATGTTTATGTTCATGCTCATTTCTATACAAGATACAATTATTTGGACATGCATGTATTCTTTGAACCTCCAATCCCATCGGACACATCAACTTTTTTGCGTGGTATGTTGAAATCGGCAACTCATTGTCTTCTGGAAATATATCCTTCAAAAGCTTTAATAGACTTGTGAAGCTTTTATCGCTCCATCCGTTTTCAGACTTTAATTTAAACAACTTCAACACGACATCAAGTTTGTTATGTTTAGAACTGGTATATAAGGGTTTTTCTGCTTCTTGAAATAATTGTTGTAATTTTTCTTGTTCGGTGTCGCCCATATTAGTCTCCATGTCATGTAACATTTCAATATTGTAATTTTCAATGAGTTCATTTGAATGGTCATCATCATTATCAAGGTCTAATGAGTTGTTGTTGTATGTATTATCATTAATATGTAAAGTGGTCGACAACGTACTAAACTCAAGTATTGATTCTCCATGTTCATACCAACAATAGTATCCATGCATAAACCCATGTCGCAACAAATGAAACTCTATTTCATCCGTACCATTAAAATACTTAAAGGTTTTACAAACAGAACAAGGACAACAAATTGACCGTCTTCCTGTTTTCATACGATTTTCTTCGGCAGCCTTTTTAAAACTTCGAACACCCTTTGCATAAATTTCAGATGAACACAAAGTTTTGTACATCCAGGTCTCACGATCCATCTGAAAATAAAGATAAACAAAAAATGATATATATGTACGTATGTAAATTGTTGCTATAAGGCGGTGGATCCTAACCCACTTTTTGAATATTTTATCTCATATGTATACATTTTAACGTGTTGACTATTTAAGAAAAAATCGGCAGCATTTCCCCTTAACTTCCCAAGAATGCGTATAAAACGCAAACCCGAAGGAGTATAGGAGAAAAACTATCGATTTTTTCTTAAATAGTCAAACACGTTAAAATGTATACACGTCCTAATGAGATAAAATATTCAAACACGTCCAAAGGGGACAATCCAAAATTTATCTCTATTAGATAAATTTTGAACGGGTATAAACTCTAAAAGGTTATATCCTTAAATATATAAACAACTAGGTTTAACACCCGTGTGTTACACACGGGTTAAATAATAATATTTATAAAATCATAATCATTTTGTTTAAAAATTTGTAATCTACATATTCTAATAATTGAATAACTCATCCACTTGTCAACTATCTAAGTACTCCACATAGGATTTTGCTTAAGTGTCATCCTCTAATTCAATTTGATGGATGATTTCAATGCGGGTCATGGTATGCTTCATATTCGGAATAACCCGATATGTACAAATACAAAATTCACAAATTATCATCAATTATCACCTAATATGATATGTTCAAATAAAAATTTACCGATTATCATCATCTATATCCTAACCCGATATGTTCAAGTTAAAACTTTACCACTTATCATGAATTATCTCCTAACCCAATATGTTCAAATTAAAAATTTACCACTTATCATGAATTATCTTCTAACCCGACATATTAAAAAAAATTAACCAATTATTATAGATAATTTTCTTTATTTTAACATATAATTTTTGATAGAAAAATATTTGTAAATATCCAAACCGATTTAATAGAAATATGTAAAAATAAATTTAATACCTAAATTTAAATAAAACATATAAAACCAAAATCTCGTGTAATACACGAGTAATAATCTAGTATTTAATATTTAAAGATATTTTGTTTCATCAACTCATGCATGATATTTCATATATTCCCTCTAAAATTTCCTTTTATAAAAAATTCCCCCTAAAAATTACCCACCTAAAACCTTGAATTATTATATAGATAATCATTCATAAATATAAATACACACAAATCTATTCAAACACACACACACACACACACACATATATATATATATATATATATATATATATATATATATATATATATATATACATAACCTGCAATCATTCTTATTATACAAATTATTAGACCCATTAAATTTCTAATATACAAGAATACATAATGACCATTTTAAAAGTTATCTATCTTCTTGATGTATCAAATTTAACTTATAGATCAATAGTACAATTATATATTAATAATTTTGAAACTTGATGAATAGTTATTTTTTATGTTTTAGACTTTTGACACTTATGTTTTATTTATGTTCACTTTAGTCCTTATAAGTTATTATTTATAAAGTTGAAAAAAACATTTGTTGTTGGTTGGTGTAATTTTTTTTATAGTTTTGTATATTAGAGTTGTTTTATGATGATGATTTGCTGTTGTAGTTCGTGTGGTTATTGTTGTCGTTGTTATTGTGTTCCCCGTGTTCGATGTTTTTGCGCACTCCATTTTGTTTTAGTGGTTTACATGTTTTTTTTCGTATATGTGTTTTGTTTAAGAGGTGTTCTCCTTCATTTTTGCGCATTTTTATTTGTAACTAATAAAAACCGGCTCTTTTTATATATACCGCCAAATATTTATACAAACACCTATTGCACAATACAAACCGGCTCCTTTTGTATATACCACTGAATATTTGTACAAACACCTCTTGCGCAACGCGTAAGAGATCGTCTCCACCTAGTTATCTATAAAAAATTAATAAGGCTGATCGATTATACTAACCTTTAATTGAGATCTTGAGAAACAGTTGTCTTTGAAGCTCAAAAGGGAAGAAATAAGATGCTGAGGATTGAAATGAGGAAGAAGAAGTGAAGGAGAAGAAGACCGTTGTGATTTGTTTATATACGTTGAAAAGCCGCGGGTATGAACCGCGCCTTATGATACCTTTAAGGCGCTAGTGTCGGAACAGCAGCTTCTGGCAGTTTTAAGACACTGTTGCAACAGTTGCTGCTAAATTTAAACTCTTTTAGGCTATAAGGCGCTGTTTTATAACCCACCAGCACCTTATAAAAAGTCCACCCGTCACATTTGCTCTTGTTTGTACTAGTGGCCTGTGCAGCATCTGTATGAAAAGGAATATTAAACTCCTTACATATTTCACCAATCTTCTCCATAGGTTGAATAACTCCAATCTCGTTATTAACTGCCTTAACCGAAACAAGCCCCGTGTCGTGTCGAACAGCGGAACGGAGCTCGTTTACGTTGATCAAACCATCAGTTTTCACAGGAAGATACGTCACGTCGAATCCTTGTTGCTGTAAACACCGACACGAATCAAGAACACATTTATGCTCCGTTTGTGTAGTGATCATATGTTTCTTCTTATAAAACTGCATCACGCCTTTAACAGAGATGTTGTTACACTCTGTAGCACCGGAGGTGAACATGATCTCTTTCGGTGATGCATTGATGAGATTCGCGACTTGTGAACGTGCGTTTTCGACCGCTTCGTCGGCTTCCCAGCCATTTTTTCCGGTGGGTTTTGTTGTGGTGAAATCGTGAAGAGGTTAGGTTTAACGACTCATAATTTGGTCATATATATAAACCAAAAAGTATTATGTTTATATGTATTGGTTTATGTTAATATGTAGAAAAAATATACTATGAAATTTGTATTATAAGGAAACTTATCATCTTCTATGTGTTTTTCATTAGTTTGTAGGCTTTAATACAAAGGGTTATTGGATTTAATCACCTCCAACTATTGGTTATTGGCCGCTGTCACCCTCAAGTATCACTTTGGCCAATATCACTCCCAACTAAACATTTTGGTGTCCGTATCACCAAAATTCAACCAATTCAAGTCACTTTTGGTTAACTTTTGATTATTTTTTGTTAGCTTTTTGTGTTACGGACACCGTATCACCAAAAGTTAACCAATTCAAGTCACTTTTGGTTAATTTTTGGTTAATTTTTTTTTAACTTTTGGTGATACACACACCAAAGTGTTTAGTTTGGAGTTATATTGGCCAAAGTGATACTTGGGGGTGACAGCGGCCAATAACCAATAGTTGGAGGTGATTAAATCCAATAACCCTAATACAAACGAGTTAACCTGCAAAGAAGCCAACAACTCAGCTAACAAACAGGACACAAGCCGAGAATTTAAACAACCTTACTTACAAAGTTGACATAAGGGGGAATATGTAGAGCTATTAACATAAATATATAGTCTCACTAATAAGATTTGTCTTGCAAGTGTTTCTTACGAGCTCTATATACCCACAAGTTAGTTAAACATGCTCAACCAAAGTGTTTGTAATTTGAAGATTTGTAGTTTAATGACATCAAAGCATGTAGTATATGATGGATATCATTGTAAATTTAGTAGTTTTAACGAGAATGTGAAATGGCGTATCGAGAAAGAAGTTACATGTGCACATAGGTTAGGACCATGTTTTCATGCCTGGTAGAAATTCAAACCCGTGAGAGCACTCACATCAAAGTTTCTTGTGATCTTTATCTTCAAAATATAGGGTCAACATAAAAAAAAGGTCACTACGTCGATCGTGATTTTAGTTGAATTATAACATAAATAAAGACAACAGGGAACGAGTAACCAGCAAACTTCACGAAACCAGATCATACATAGAGGCATATAGGCAAGAGTAGGGGTGTACACGGTTCGGTTTCAAACCGTGAAACCGCCCAAACCGGTTATCGGTTTGGTTTCGCGGTCGGTTTATTTTTATACAAAAAACCGTTCGTAAAAAACCGGACCGGACCGTTATGAACGGTTTGGTTTACGGTTTATACCAAAAACCGTTTGTAAAAAACCGGACCGGACCGCACGCGTACTGTGTGTGCATACATATATATATTAGATCTCATATATAAGTTCTTTTAAGTAAACTATTATTATATGTATTAGTTTGTTGTTGCTAAAATAGGTCATAACTAACATATCGATCATATATATATACAAATAATATCATTATATCTATCATTATATATACTCCCTCCGTCCTATTAGAAGTGTCCATATTGTCTTTTTTAGTTGTCCCATTTAAAGTGTCTACTTTTAAAATTTATTGGTAAACTTCCAAATTTGCCCTTAATAACATAAAATAAACAATATGATGGACCCACAATAATATTTATTGTCAAGGGTATTATTGTCAAATGACAAGCAAAAATACCCATCATTTAATGTGCCTAAAACTTTGTGTTTTTCAAACTAGGACACTTCTAATGGGACGGAGGGAGTATTATATATAAGTATCTATCATTATATTGTTACATCACAAGTAATGTTGCGATATTCAGATATATAATCAATTTTCAATACTGGTACTTCTAAAAATTTATAAGATTTGGACAGCATTTTGAGATATTTTTTAGAGCTCTTAAACTTGAACTATAAAGCTCAAACCGCGAAACCAAACCGGACCAAACCGTTCGTATGGTTCGGTTTAGGTTTGGTTTTTTACTTTAAACGGTTCGGTTTTGGTTTTTAATGGTAAAAAACCGCAAGTAACGGTTTGGTTACGGTTTTATCCAAAAACCGCAAAAACCGGACCGTGTACACCCCTAGGCAAGAGGGTGGATACGGTTCATTCAAAGAGTGGGAGAAGCAAAGTAAAGAATTAAAAGGAACCGTTCCCGTCAAAGTGAAAAATTCAAGTATAAATTTCATTGAGAAAGCAATCTCAATATTAACACAAAGAAACCAAATGTCACATAAACATGATTATTATTCTGAACGCCCAACCAATGTCGGCTGATGAGTCAGTGGTGTTCCTTAACTTCAAAAAGGCCATCTGGTCCTGCAAAAGTAACAGTAAAGATTTTACTAACATAAACGAAAGTATATGCATCACAACATTGCAAAACACTGGAATGATCAATAGACAGCGTTTCAGCTAGAGGTGGGCCATTCGATCTGTTACTCATGAGTGAATGACTTGGATTGTTTTTTCTGTATCAAACGAATCACTAAACACACAGCTAAAACAACAGGTCCAATGGGTCAACCATGTTCGCACTTGGTACTATTCCTTTATTTAGATACGTCTAGTGATAATTTCTAATCACAATTAACAAATTAACTACTTTATATGAATTGAAACTATTTTAAATAAAAACATTAACAGATCAACTCAATCGATCCATCCCAGTCGACTTGACACATAGAGGCATACTAGACAACCAAAGTTCGCTGCAGATATATAAATGCATAACAGTTCATTTCATTAAAGCAAAGCAACATATTGCACCAAATTACATCATAAAGTAACCACCATACCATAACACCATATTAATTTCCTACTCGTCCTATAAAATAGACTACATGGAAAGAAAAAAAAAACAATACATTATTAGATGCTAGCCTACATGTTTCAATTCATATCAGATCACTATCATCCTTTATTCATTAAACAAACAAAAAATACACTGCATATCAATGAATCGACTACAAACCAAATCAAATGTAAGTGGTAAGGTGTCTCGCATGTATCCTAAAGAAAGAGACTTTAAATACTGCAAGGTGCGATCAAATAGGAACCGCTCTAATCAAATATATATATATATATATATATATATATATATCTCCTTTCATATTTTGATTTTTAGTAACTATAACATTGGCTCAGAACAAAAGGATATGATCCTGATTCATACATACACTCTTGACTACAGGTGAACACCAAGATACGTGTATAAGACTTAATTATAAAAAATAAAAAAACAAAACATAAATGAAGCTTTAGTAACCAAAACAATTTCATCCCAACATTCAAAACACAAACTGGTCAATAAAGGTTCAACTATCTTCACCAAACATCACTAAAGCACAAGCTACCAAGACGTGATAACATAATATCATTGAAACAAATTGACGACGCCATATATCTGTAGTTAGTTTAGAAAGAAAAAGCTTACCCCAAGGAAACTCCTTGTTCCGAATGTGCAAGTATGGATACGCCTACAAGCACGTAGACATAACATAAGATCTTAATAATCACAAAACCAAATTAAATTAATCACCAATTGAATAAAACTAGTGTCACATACTCCCATGGCAAATGTAAACTAATTTCAGGTTATATAATAACAGCATAAACTCTAACAATCAAATCCACTTGCCAAATGAATACACATTACACTAACAAAAGTAGTAAGAAAAAAAACTTGAAGCTTACAGGAGGTTCTTCAAAATGAGGATGACCCTTAGACAGGTTAACAAATGCAAGGATCGAGCAAGCAGCGATACCTACATAAGTAATTTTCTCCCATTTTGATGCTTCACCTGTGTACACATCAAATCCATCAGCTAATTCGTTTATCAGATGATACAAATTTAAGCCCTAAATTGAGAAAAGTGAAACCCTAGATCGGAAAAGAGGAAGAGATCGTACGAGCTTCTTCTTCGGCCGATGCTCCGGCGGAAAATGATCTTGTGGAAGATGGATTGACGCGCGTGCTACCACGCACCGCCGTTCGAAGAGTAGATCTCACAATCGCCGACGCCATTTCTCTCTCTCTGAATGTTTCTCCGATTGGGGATGAATGAAGAATTTTGTTCATAAAAATGGAGCAAGAGAGGCACGTGCAAGAAGCGTGAGAACTAGTGTTTTCGAAATTAGACCCTCAAGTATGGTTATGTTACGGCTTTTGTCTCAAAGTTTCAATAGTTACAAGTTTTGTATTTGTTAGCCTTTGATAAAATATTCTAGATTCATCTATATTGTAAGGTGTTGCTTGATATTTATTCTAATCAATGTTTTCAGAACCGGATCGGATAGTGAATCGGTCGTCTTACTGGTTCACTGGTCGGACCGGTCGGACCGGTCGGACCGGTTGGATCGGTTTTAAAGGAATATTTAATATATAATATATAATTTTCAAAGTATCCCCATACAAAAAAACAACTGCAGTCATCCTAATCCAAATTCACAAAAAACTATCACTAGACACTAGTCATTCTAATCCAAATTCACAAAACTACCATCAGTCATCCTAATCCATATTCTACCACCATTTAACCTAATCCAAATCCACAAAAACTAGCAGGGGTTTAAACAAAAGGATCCAAATTTAAAGACAACCAACTATATCAAAAGCAAACAACTTATAGATCATCCAAATCATCAATATTAGCAGCAGCAGCATCATCATCATCATCATCAAATAAAATCAAATCTTCATCCATAGCTTCGCCTACAATTTATAGAAACAGAAAAATGTTAGTAAATACTACACTCACTTAATAATTGTATCTACATAAATACTAACCTTCGAGTTCTTGTGCTTGTGAATTAGACGTACCACCGATGTTATTTGGTGGTTCTTCTTCTAGCATGTTTTCCAATTCTTCATAATTAAGTTCACCTTCCTCCTCTTCATCAACCACCCAAAACTCCGTTTTATCAATACTTTCGTAATCAACAGGGTCGCATGACCTTATATTCTCATTTTTCCTAAGGAATTCAAATGTTATTTATAAGTAATATGCAAACAAAACTATAAATAACAACTGACATTTATATAATACCTATTTTGTAGAAGCAAATTGTAATGGACAAAAACAAGATCACAAAGCCTTTGATGCTCCAATCGGTTTCTCTTTTTCGTGTGGATTCTTTCAAAAACACTCCAATTACGTTCGCATCCGGAAGAAGAAGCTGTTTGACTTAAAATTCTAATTGCAAAAGTCTGCAACTCCGGCACATCTCCACCAAACATTTTCCACCACTCATCTAAGAAAAAAAAATAGTCAGCATAATAATGTAATTCCATAAAAGATCATGAGCAATGATCAATTGAAGTATAAGATTGTAGCATATTTGAACATGTATATTTTTTAAACTTACCGGGATGATTTTTCTTCGCAAAACCTAAAGCAAGTGGTCTACTACTAAAATCACCCTCTCGATCACGAAACTGGTATAGCTGTGATGTAAGTTTCAAAGGATCTAAATTCGTCTTTTCCTCAAACATATCAAGCACCCCTTTAAACGCCAGCCGCTTTTCTTCAACGTTATTTGTATCATACTGAAAAGCTGGATTCAACCAATAAGCAGCAGCATGTAGATTCCTTCGCAACATCTTATCCCAACGAGCATCAATAATATTGGTATACTGCTTATAGTGACGTTCTTTATTACGAAACAATTCTTTGATGCCTTTCATTGCCCTGCTCATACCCTCAAACACATAACCAAGTGATGGTTTTTCATCCGAGTCACAAATACGCAAAAGCCTCAAAATAGGAGTCATCACCTTCACAATTATGAAACAATTATTCCAAAAATTTTCATTTAAGACAATCTGCTTCACTTCCTTTGCTTTTGGCATTTTCAAGACTTTCTTATAATCAGTAGAGGTGACCATTGCTTCCAAATGAGATTTATGGTCATATAAGCTGCTAAGTGCAATGAATGATGTACCAAAACGCGTGGCACCCGGACGAATGATTTCTGTCCAACCGTCTCTTTTTCTCAACCAATTTAAAGGCCACTTATGGTTGTAAATAAAAACAGTCACCTTAGATGCAAGTTGAATCAAGTCAGCCACAGAAGTTATCTCCGAAATATCCTTCAAAATCAAATTGATACAATGAGCCGCACATGGAGACCAACAAAGCAAAGGATATTTTTCACATAGCAACTTTCCTGCAGCTTTATAATTGGCAGCGTTATCAGTAACAAAGTGAACAATATTCATATAACCAACTATTTCAATAATCTCCGCAAACAAATTGCATAAATTTTCAGCATTAGCCTCAACATCCGACGCATCAACAGATTTTATAAATGAAATCCCTTTAGGACAATAAACCAAGAAATTAATTAGTGGTCTTTGCCTAACATCACGCCATCCATCACTCATTATCGTACAGCCTGTTTCTGCCCACAACAATCTTTGAGCTTCCACTATGAGTGTCACTGCTTTCTTAGCATCTCTTAACAAACTCACCCGCAATGCATGATAAGAGGGCCCTATATACCCATGCCCCATAGAAGATACTTTGCTCATTGCAATTGGGAAAAGAGGTGAATTTACAGCATTCATTGGTATACATGCATGATAAATCCACATAGCTACAGCCAAATCAGTATCAAGTAATCTCTCTTTACTTTGCCATGTTGATTTTATTGATGGTTGAGAAGCATCATTTATACCTCGCTCAAAATAGGATTGTAAATTTTCAGATGTTGAAGAAGCTTTTCTTTTTGGCCGAGTTGTATGTGGTTTAACCGATTGTGTTTGTTCATCTTTTCCCTTTTGTATACTTTCTTCATAAGCAATTCTCATTTGAATCTTCACATCTGGAGGAACCTTTAAACAAGGTGAAATATTTCCTTTTACACCACCAAGGTGTTGCTTCATCCTATTAATGCCGCCTCCACGAACGTTTTTACCACAAAAACCACAAATCACAACTTTTTTCCCTAATACACTTTCACCTTCCGTAGCATATTTCCAAGCTGGGTCCGTTTTCAAACGAAGATTTGAATGAACACTAGACTGAGATTCAGGTTGTGAGCATGGTGACTCCATAGAATCCATGTTCTACAAGATATAACAAACATGAATCATTCAAATTCCAAAATCAAACCAGAAAAGAACGAAACAAAATGTAACAAAACAGAAAGTAGCATTTAAGTATTTAACAGTTTCACACAACATCAATAAACTATCAACATTTCTTCTAAATTTCTAACTCTAACTAGTAGCAGCCAAAATCAAAAGCTACAAGCCTTACAAGATGAAACTTACCCAAATCAAACACCAGATCAGTTGATATTGTTCTTGTGATCGCGATCGAGTAGGGGGAGTTGAGGACTTGATTTATGGAGTTTTCAGAGTTGCCGTTCTTTGGACTTGAGAGGATTAGGGTTTTTTTATTTACCCTCTTTGACTTTATAACAAAACTGAGTAAAAAAGTTAAGCAGGCCGACTTAAAAAGAGAAACAAAATCAAACAAAATCCCCTGTTCTTTTTTCCCGATCTAACCGGCAAGATCGCCGAGTCACCGGTTCAACCGGGAAACCGGTTCCAACCGGGCGAACCATGAAACTAAAAGCGAACTGCTATGGTTCGGACCGGCTGCACCAACGATCCCCGGTTCGACCGGTTCGACCGGCCGAACCGAACCGGTTCTCACAACATTGATTCTAATTGCTTGAGGGCAGCTCAGTGGTTCCATTCGTAGATATCCTCATACTAACGGAATGTTGGATTGTTCATAAAAGGAGTCGTTACAACTTCACTTTGCTCACATTCATCATGTGAATACGAAAAGAGTTGTCGTAAGTAAAGTATTACTTTAATAATAAATAATCCAAATTTTCAAGAAGCGAGTCAAACCTAAGTATCTAACTTCTTGTGAATTAATCTAACCTCTATTTGTTTTGTATAAACATTTCATTAATTAACATCTTCATTATCTAGAAACTTTACTTTTACGCATAAAAACTTATTTTAAAGATCGAACTAGACGGTGATTTGAGACTTATTATCCGGAGTCTTTGTGTTCTTAGACGATATCCAACATCTTACCAACGTTATATTACACTGCGATGGATGCGCTTGCCCACATGGTCATGTATGTAGTAATTTTAGAAGTAATAAATCGTTTAAAGTTTGCAAATTTTTAAAGTACTTTTTGAAAAGAAAAATATATACTATCACTGCACAACACTGACCGAAAGCATTTTGAGATTAAATTACGTTTGATTTTGCATGTAATCAGGTGAGTAATGAAGGTCGGTGTTCTGATTGTGCGTATTCACTAATGATCGTCTCCCTCGTTGAAATGAAACACTAAGAAAATAATCAACAAACATTGACGTAGGAAAAGCTCTTATCATTGATTCAAGTTCGATGAGTACGAAATTAACCACCACGATCCGATTAATCTGATAGTTCTGACTACCAAATCTGAGCTCATGGAAATATCAACTCTCTAATAACCCCACAAACACGTATCTATACTCGTTGAGTCGTTGTTCATAGCAATAATCACTGTGAAAACCAACACCACCTTCTCAAATGAAACCAACCATCACCCCCTCCCATTAAATTACCTCCACCACCATTGAATCTAATAAATTACCTCCTCACATGAAACAAACACACAAATACTTGACATGAACCAACACAATCTTAACTTGTATCAGATAAGGCCTTATAATGTAACATGTACTAAAAATGTATACATAAATCTACATGCAGGGGCGCAACTTAGTGGAGACCCGAGAGGGTCACGGCCCTCTCATTTTTTTTCCGTTAGAAGTAGCGATTTGTCGGTTTTTAGTTGATTTTATTATATAAATTGGGTACATGCCGTCCCATTTTTAAAATCAGGCCTCCTTACTAAAACCCAATTATTAAAACCCAAACTGTCACACCCTCAATTTTTCACAAACAGGGTATCCGTTAGGCATGTGACAAAACCAGGATCCAAGTCATTAGTTACACCAAACGATACTATATGAATTTAAAACATACGTATCTCATTGAATGAGAAAAAGTTAATACAAGTAATTGTTTAAACGTTTGCGGAAGCATAACGACAAGTGATTGTCAAAACCCTTTTTCAGTAAAGTAAATGCATTAAAAGTATTTAATACAAATATGTTCAATAATAAATTTAAAATCTTGAAAACATGTAGACCCAATGATGCATGCATGCCCTACATGCGCTCGTGCTCCTTAAATACCTGAGAAAACATACTAAAAAGTGTCAACACAAAGGTTAAAGAGTTCAATGAGTTTATTTATCACAATCATAAACGCAGCTCGAAAGCCGATAGAATCTTGCCCGAAGGCCTACCCGAAGGTATAAAACACACTCCGCCATAAAGGCGCCGTAAATGCAGCCCACCCGAAGGTGCTGTAAAACGCAGCCGCCACAAAGGCGCCGTAAATGCAGCCTCCACAAAGGCGCCGTAAATGCAGCCGCCACAAAGGCGCCGTAAATGCAGCCCACCCGAAGGTGCTGTAAAACGCAGCCGCCACAAAGGCGCCGTAAATGCAGCCCACCCGAAGGTGCTGTAAAACGCAGCCGCCACAAAGGCGCCGTAAATGCAGCCGCCACAAAGGCGCCGTAAATGCAGCCCACCCGAAGGTGCTGTAAAACGCAGCCGCCACAAAGGCGTCGTAAATGCAGGCGCCACAAAGGCGCCGTAAATGCAGCCGCCACAAAGGCGCCGTAAATGCAGCCCACCCGAAGGTGCTGTAAAACGCAGCCGCCACAAAGGCGCCGTAAATATAGTTGCCCGAAGGCGTTGTAAAAACATTTGTATGTTTTCTCCCCGAAAAAAAAAAGAATTAAAAGCGGGCAAAGAACTCACCTTTGAAGCGTATAGCAAAACAACCAGCACAATGCAACAAAAGAACTTAAACCGTCTTACGACCGGAGATCAGAAATGGAGGTGATCTGAGACAGGAAGAGGATCAACGGTGATGCCGGTGGCTCTCGGTTGCTGCTTCTTTGTTTCGGGCGTCACGCGGTCAACAATGGAGGATGGCGAGATGGTTTAGATGGGATTTAGTGTTGTGGGTTATGTTTCGTGTCGATTTCAGCCGGTTGGAAAACCAGAACAATCGCCGGTGATGTGTTTTCAATTTAAGAAGTGGGTGGTCGACTAGGGTTGGGTAATTTTATTTGATTTTTACACAAATGGTCCTCATACTTTGGAACTAATTTAATTGGCAACCAAAATTAGCCATGTTATCTTTTGTTAGTTACAAAACGGACCCCAAACTTGTATAAAACTTAACAGAATAGCTGAAGTATATTTAACGGCATTAACCCGATTTTACAGGTTGTCACACAAACCTATTACCAATTACTAAAATCCAATTACTAAAACCCAATTCCCTTTTAATAAAATTAAACCCAAAGCCAAACCCATTAACAATCAACATCGTCGAGTTGCGCTATAGCTCTTCATCCAGATACTTGTCATTTCTCGCATTATTGTTAGTTAAAAAAACTATCTTGTTTTATTTGTGTGAATGAACTTCTTTACAATGAATGAAAAAATTTATGATATTTAAGTTTTTATTGTTTAACCCGACCCGACCCGAATCGTCGACCCGAATATATGTATCGAAACATAGCATTAGGAAAAAAAAATTATGGGTAATATAACTTTAGGCCCATCTGTTAGTAAATTCCTTGCTTCGCCACTGTCTACATGTTAATATTCGTGTATAAAACAGGTACACGTTACTATCTATTAGTACACTAGGTTTAATACCCGTGTGTTACACACGGGTTAAATAATAATATTTGTAAATAAATTATAACATTATTTGAAGTATTTATAAATATTTAACATTTAATGTTTTGCCTCGATCAACTTATGCATGATAAAAAATTCCATACAATTTTTACCTCATAAACTTCCAATTATAGAACAAACATTTCCCCATAAAAAATGACCCCTTAAAACCTTAATTTATTAGATAGACTAGGTTTAACACCCGTGTATTACACACGGGTTGAATAAAAATATTTTTAAAACATTATAACTATTATATTTAAAAATTTAAAAATAATTTTATAAACTATTATTAATCACAAAATTTTGTCTTTATTAACCCTGTTGTTCAATTTTCCCTCTCAACCTTCCTTTTATAAAATAAATTATGTTTTCCCCCTAAAATTGCCCTCTAAAAACTCTAATTTATTAGATAGATGTTATGATTTATTTAAAATTTAAAATATAATATCCTTATATACCATAAAAACTAGGCTAATATTTTGAGTTTTTTTTATCTACAGTTTCCAACTAAAACATTAATTTCCTTTAATTCTAATTGTAAAAACAAACCCTAAAGTCCTAAATGAATCATTCTTTTCAGTTTCTCACACGTTGTTCAATCTCATCACCTCAGTTAGATTTTTTTATTAGAATTTTATGGATTTATGTCTTAAATTTGTTAAGGATTATAAATTTATAAGTTAGTTAAGATTTTTGTAAACTATTGAAGACTTTTATTTCATTAAACAAGTTATTGAATATGTATTTTCAAACATGTCTTATTGTATATATTTGTTATAAACAGGTACATGTACATATGTGAAAAAATATATAGATGCACAATATCGTGTATAAATCATGCATATTTCACAATATCGAAAATGATCACATTCTTGTTACCCATTTAGGATCATAAACGGCTATATATATTCTATACCTATATGAAAACTCTGGAGCCCAAAAGATCGAGTGTATGTATGACCTATACTTATCAAAACTCATCAATACTCAACATATTTTGTAATCCTAATTTACATGCCACATGACTACTTGAGAACTATTATTAGCAATAAATGTCCAACACCCACTTAAACTTGACTTTGACAATCATCTACACAACTCTAAGCTTTGTGTTCCAAGTCAAACAAATAATCCCCACCACCATTTTCAATCTCCACCGTCCAATCTCCTTGATCTTCACTCAAACAACCAAGCGACTCCACCACATCTCCCATACTCCACCCCCCACGCAATAACCTCCGTGACAATTCCCTCACAACAACCTCCATTCCACCGCCATTGTCGCCTCGAACGGGTCTGACATGAACCGTTCTAACATGATCTATTTCTGACCTAGAAAAAATCCTAGACCTGACACTCTCATCAGAAGATACAGATGATGTTCCAACCGGTCTGGTATGAATAGTTTTCACATGATCTATTTCTGACCCCAATCTAGAAAATATCCTGAATTCGTCACTGTCACATGATGATGACCATGACTGCGGCGATAACGATAATGGTGGTGATGGTGATGATTCCACCATCATCATTTCATCTAAATCCTCATCCTTCCACCCACCACCTCTCAATTTCATCCTCACATCCTCCAAACACCGTCCCAACTCGCCACCCCACCACCTCACACGACGGAGCTCCACCAGCTCCGTCCAAAACTCTATCCTCCTCGCCTCCGTAGCCGCCCAAGCCGGGGCATTCAAAAAATGCCCCAATCTCATCCCACTAACAACCCCATTACCACCAAACTCAATCTGTTGAAACAACCCAACAATATCATAACTACACAACTTAACATCCAAACCATCCACATAAAAAACCGGGTTACCCGACAAACACGGGTCCGTCGGAATATAACAATTCCTGTAAACCGGAACAAGAACAGGCGATCTTTCCAACATCAGTTTAGCCAATTCAACCGCGTCATCGTTTTCCTTCGGTCGATCACCCCACCCATTGTACCAAAAGTTTTGACCTGAGACTTGTTTACATAAACCAAATATTGGGAGGTTGATGAGAATATGGAGTTGTTGTGGGGAAGATGAACGCCAATTGGGGAAGCCTTGGCCAATGGGTAGACCTTCGATGAGAATCGAACGGAGGTCGGGTGGGAACGAGAAGTTGAAGGTGGATTCAATGGCGGAGAGTTCGGTTTGGGTGAGGCCTTGAGTTACTGGAACGTTGCAATGGTGATGGAGATGAGTGATGAGGTGTTTCGAGTAGGCGGCGAATGAGAAACAAGCTCTAGTTTTGCGTTGTGTTGTGATGGTTGCTGCCATGGGTTTGATCGAAGATGAGTTTGAGCATTTGATGGGGAATGAAGAAGAAGAAAAAGTCGTTGGTGGAGTGAGATTGATCGATATTGTACGTACGTGAAGGTGGTGTTTTGAAGTCGCATGAAATTAGGGGATTTGTAACAATCAAGTCAATATATATTTATAAAATCTTTGAATAATTCAAAATACAAATGTGTACGTGATAATTTTAGTTTTTTTAATGACGTCTTGCCGTATGGTAAGGCAATGAATCATTGGTATCTTATATAGTCGTCTTTATACTGGTTACAAGACTTGAACCTAGACTATTTTAAAAAATCCGTGTTATTTTAGTTAATATACTGGTTTAGTTTGGTTCGATCAAGTATATTTAAATGAATACATTTTAAATTTATATTATTCACTTGTTTAATGTCCGTGTGTTACACGGATAAGAACATAAAAACATATAAATTTAAATAATTGTAAAAATTGGTAAATTTATAGAAAAATAATCATGTTTCATTTTTATTCTAGTCAGGTCATTTAAATTTTGTTTTGTTTCTTGCATAATTTAACTTTAAAAAGTTGTTTCAATCCTAAAAAATTAACTTTTATAATAGGTAAACATTAACTTTTCAAGAGACAACTTCAAGAATAATTGTTTCTACCTGTCATGAGAACTGATGAAACCTATTAACATTCTATGTAAAATAAATATTCACAAAACTTATAAAAATTGAAAACCAAAAGTTGTAAAAATTATCAAAAATTTGTAAAAAATCTTAAAGAGCGACAATCTTTTTTAGAAAATGCAAAAAATTTAAAAAATTGCAAAATAAAAAAGCAAAAAAGTTGTGAAATATTTAAACAAATATGATGGCAGAAAAAACAGGTCGCAAATTCACAAAACAGGTCTTAAAAATTTAATGGCAGAAAAAACTGGTAAAACAACTATGAAATGTAGTTGATTGCAGAAAAAAAACTAAAAACGTGTCCCAAATTCACATAAAAATCAGTGTTTATGTATTATACAAGTTAATACCTAGAAGTAGAACACATTATGAACTTAAGTTATCTAATTGAAATAAAAGAAAGATTGAGTGACCTAATAAGAATAAAATATAAAATTCGTTATGTTTGTATAACATTTTCTATTTAAAAAAAACAAGCATTTGAAAATAAGTTAGATGCTATTAGGTTAAATAAATGTTTGTTACAGCTCAAAAATAAATTACATACAACATTAATCATTATCTTCTATAGACAAAAGACATGTTTATATTTGGCGAGGATATATCTTGTCAACACTTTGGATTAACAATGTAAACGCATTGATCAATAACATTACATTTTGCAATGAATTCAAAGGTTAATATGATTTTTATATTTACAAAACGTAGCATATTTTTGGAAAAAAAATTCATTTGATTACCTTGTTAAATTTAAATTAATTAAAAATTAATTTACTTATGACATGTAAGATTAATAGGCGTTCTCCAAACTCTCTTTTATTATAAGCTATATATATAGATTTAAAAAACGTTCCATCTTTTTTTATTAGGAGTGTAAATAAGTCAAGCCGGCTCGCAATCTACTCGAGATCGACTCGGTAAAAAGCTCGTTTGAGTCGAGCCTTAACGAGCTCGAGCTCGATTTCGAGCCTAAAATAATGTTCGTTTTGTTATCGAGCTCGAGCTTTGCATTCAAAACTCGTCGAGCCTTAACGAGCTTTTTGTTTATATGTTTATATTTAGCTTTATAAATATTATTTAAATATATATTCATAAATATAACTAAAAATTATAATAAAAAAGATTAAATAATATGTATTTGTTATATATAAGATGTATGATTATAATTATATATAAATTTAAATATAAAAAATTATATATTAAATAGTTAAATACTAAACGAGCCGAGCCCGAGCCGAGCCCGAGCCGAGCTCGAGCTTGAAAACTTTCTGACGAGCCGAGCTCGAGCTTTGGAATTAAAGCTCGAAACGAGTCGAGCTCGAGCTTTGTTAAAACTAAAACGAGTCGAGCTGAGCCTTAACGAGCTCGGGCTCGGCTCGGCTCGTTTACACCCCTAAGCGTATACTATGATTTTGGTTATGAATACTTAAAACATGTAGTGTCCTTTATTGCCGATGACAAAAATTTCACTTTTACAATAGCAGGGACGAAACCTGATATTTTTAAGTCTTCTTTACCGACGAAAATTGTTCTATTTATAAAGTAGTAGGCTATCATTGGCACAGTTATATGCATATTTGCTTAGCCTTTCATCATATGGTTAATTACATAATTTTACATATATACATACTTTGAATTTGTTTATTTAGGTATGTACGTGGGTTTCTTATGATCCCAAATGGATACTTATTAGAGACAATGTACCTGTTAGTTCTTTAATCTCAATTTAACTTGTTTAGATTACATTTAATCTTATCCTCAATACATCAAACACATTCTAAAAGATGTATTTGGTTTATTAGAATAATTAGTTTTCCGCCCGTATGTTACACGAGTAGGGACAAAAAAAAGATAAAAGTAACCAAGTTTCATTTTTTTTAATTAGGTCACTCAAACTTTATTTTGTTTCAATTATATAACTTAACTTTAAAAATGTGTTTCAATTTTAGGTAATTAACTTATATAATAGGTAAACATCAACTTTCCGAGAGACAACTTCAAGAACAGTTGTTTCTAATTTTAGTGACGGGTCCAAGAACTTTTTTCAGTGTGTTAACTATTTTTAGGTTCTCCAATTTTAATGAAACCGAACATAAAAGAATTTTGGTCATCTCAACAGTTCGGATTGTGTTACTGGGTTAGGTTCATCACATAATAAAAATGTGATACAATAAGTCAATATTACACTTTGGAAATTTGATTCACTTTGAAATTTTATAAGTCATAATAAAAATGTGATACAATAAGTCAAAATTTTATATGGATTCACTTTGAAATTTTCAATATAATTTATGTTAGATTTTTTAGACACGCATAAAAAACGGGTCCCAAAAAATTTATGGCAGAAAAAACATGTCAAAAAAACTATGAAATATAGTTGATAGTAGAAAAAAACAAAACGTGTCTTAAATTCACCTAAAAATTAATGTTTACCTATTATAAAGTTAGTTACCTAGGAGTAGAACACATTTTAAACTTAAGTTATCTAATTAAAACAAAACAAAGTTTAACTGATCTAATTGGAATAAAATATAGACTTTATTATGTTCTATGACATTTTCCTTTAGAAAAAAAACATTTGAAAATAAGTTACATATTATTACGTTAAATAAAGGTTTGTTAAAGCTCACAAACGAACCACATACAATATGAAAATTCATCTTCTGTGAACAATAGCCGTGCTTTCACCAAGACTTTGGCTTAGCAATGTAGACGCATTGGTAGAAAAAATTCCATTTTGCAATGTTGAATATTTTTGGAACGTGTTTACCTATTATAAAGTTAATTACATAGGAGTATAACACATTTTAAATTGAGTTATTTAATTAAAACAAAACAAAGTTTAACTAATCTAATTGGAATAAAATATAAACTTTATTATATTCTATGATATTTTCCCTTAGAAAAAAGAAACATTTGAAAATAAGTTGCATATTATTACGTTAGATAAAGGTTTGTTAAATCTAAAAAATGAACTACATATAACACTAAAAATCATCTTCCGTGAACAATAGACGTGCTTATATTTGACAAAAAACATTGTCAAACTTTGGCTTAGCAATATAGACGCATTGTTAAAAAAACATTACATTTTGCAATGTTAAAATATTTTTGAAACAACCGAATGCAATTTGTTAGATTTAAATAACATTTTAAAAAAACAATAATTAAAAAATCAAATGAATTCAAAAGGTACTATAAATTTTATATTTTCAAACCGTAACATATTTTTGGAAAAAAATTCGTTTCATTACCTTGTTAAGTTTAAATTAACTAAAAATGATTTATTTATGGAATAGAAATCTTCATCTAATAAAAATTTAATCAAAAATTTGAGCGGGAAACTATTCTCTAAATGCGTCTATTGAATGACAAGTGCCCTTTAAAACCCTATTTTATTAGAAGGTAATATTTTTGTTTTCACTCCACTGTGGGACAAAGTGATGAAACAAAATTTTTAGAATATCATTCAGATGTCTTATCAAACATAACCTCTTAACCATTCAGCATTTCAGACATCTTAGGGGCTCTTTGGTAAAATTTGAATCGTTAGGTGCTGAATGGTATAGAGGTCTGAACCATTAAGAGGCTCTATCAATAAGAGAGATATTGGGGTAGAACTTTAGATGAGGGTAAGTTTTATACATACTACATTCAGTTCCATTCATCATCTTTCTGTCTCTTAATTATTCAGCACTTAACTGAACCATTCACATGCTCTTTTTATGAAAAATAACGCCTTGAATGTTGAATGCTAAACGATTAAGCGCTGAACTAAACCATTAAGAGGTGAAACAAACATCCCCTTAATCATTAATCACTTAACCATTTAACTACTATTGGTAGTGTTCATCCTTAAAAATAAAAGTGCTTGTTTATATGGTGTCATATATTTTTAAAATAATGACGTTTATAAAAGTTATGACCGTTTAAAAAAAATGATGGAACTAAATATTAGTCTATTATTTAAAATTTTAACTTTTTAACATCATGTTATAGTGTTTTTATAACCATTCGATCTAAGATCTAATGGTAAATAAACACTCTTATACTTTCTAGATTAATTAGGTTATTTAAAATACTTAACTCTAACCATCATATTATATAAAACTCTTTTTGGGGCATATATAGTCAAACTTTGTAAATACCATATATTGCTAAAACTTGATTTAGGTTTGATATTTAAGATGATTAATTCCTAATAATTTCCAAGTATTAGTTGTGACGTTCCTTCAATAAATACATTATTTCTCAAAAAGTTTGGGCTTTTTTATCAAAATAGATAAGATCTCCCAAAACCCATCAACTTAAATTTTTAGTCCCCACATAAACTTGTAATTTGTAAAAAAAATGTTTGCTAATGGAATTGTGATGTTTCTAAGCCTTAATTCATTAGTGACTTCTTAACTTAGCCATCCGTACATTATTAGTTTATTACGTTCTTTAGATTAATATTAGATCAAAGAAATAATCAACCATAAAATTCACATTTTGACATAGTTAACTAACTAGATAGGAGTCCAGGCCGCGCGTTGTAGCGGCTGGGTCATGTGGTCGTGTTCTGCGTATGTGATTTCGTCACATTTGTTGATAAAAAAAGTTTCATGTCCCGTAACTCACGACACACAGCCGTAATATGTCATATATCGAAAGGCAACGGAATAATAAAAGTTAAAAGTCAAAACGATAACTCGGTCAAATCCGAAATGTTGAAGATGAACTATATGTCAAAGTAGAATAAGAGTCTAAAGTCGAAAAGTCATCAGAGACTAAAATGACAATTAGTAAAAGTCGGACACTAAAAATGTAACTATATAAAAATAAAAAAAAATAACTTGACACGTGACAACACGTGATTGAAACAAATGTCGTCACGTAAAAGACCGTTTCATAGCCGACCTTTACAATTAGAAGTTATACAAATAGGTTCAATTTTCTAAAAGTAACTACCTTGAAAAAAAAATGAAAACATGTATGCATGAATATTAAATCACGGAGGAAAAAGAGTTCATAAAACATTTTAAATGTATCCATGAAACATGCCCCGAAATTGTGTGGTTTAGTTTGGTAGCATACCCAATTTTCTTTCATGCCGGCATCCCATTTTCTTAACCAATCAGTCCAACTTTTATTCTCTAAATATTCATTGTCCACCAAATGTCTAAAATCTAAACATATGTACTAACCTAAACTGAAAATCGTTAGGATTTGGGGCCTTTAATCAAACAAATTTTAATGATTAAGACTGTTTCAATGGAAGATTTCATAAATATATATATATATATTAACATCTAACGTACAATATCAAATTATTAACCACCTTTCCCGCCACTAAGATGATATGTACATTGTGAAACAAATATTTCTTTTTTAAAGATAACATAGAAAATAAAGTCAAGTTACTTAATTGAAACAAAACCTAAAGATAAGTGCCTTAATTGAAACAAAACAAAGTTTAAGTAACTTAATTAAAAAAAATTTAAAGATAAATTACCTAATTAAGACAAAATTTGAATAACTTAATTGAAACAAAATCGAAAGTTTGTTATATTTGTATGACATTTTTCTTTATTTTTACTTTAAATTTAGCCACTCATTTTAACGCATTTGTTTAATTCAATAGACTGATAGAGTGAACCCATTTCCGATTATAAAGGCCTTAAGTCGTTGTGTCTAGAGAGGTTTTAATACATTTTGACACAAAAACAGGCCCAACAGTTGCATCGATTGTTTAACGAGCCCATCGATTGTTTTAAACCCTTTAACGAGCCCATCGATTGTTTTAAACCCTTTAGGCTTTAACTCAAAAGCAGGCCCAACAGTGGTAAACGCAAATTCGGTTACGAATTTAGTTTTAAAATATTCAATATCAAATACGTATTAGATTGGAAGTCGATCTGTTAGTAAAGTGCTTCCTGTTGTCAATGTTTTCGGAACCGGTAAGAAGACCGGTTTACTGGTTGGACTATTCGGATTGGATGATGTCATAAATATTTTAAATCTAATTACATATAATGAAAAACTTCAACAAATCCAACAACTTTGTTTTCCGGTTCAACCACCCGATTTTTGAATTCGACACAAATTTCTGGTCCGACCAGCCGTTTAGTCTCAAAACGGTTCAAATCTCCAAAGTTCCCGGTCTAACCGGCCGCTACGTTTTCGAAACATTACATGTCCATGATATTCTAATGAAAAAAATGACGTAGGTAAACGTTACACGTAACACAAACAAGTTGATATTTTTGTAGTTTATTTTTATTTTGAAAGTTTTCGGATTTTTTTGCCTCCATTGTAAATACGTGTAGGTGAAATTTTATCGTTAATTCTAATTTTTTGAAATGTCTATACACACCTTTTACATACTTGCCACGCTCTCTTCTAAAAAATATTTTAAAACTTGTCACAATCCCCCCCTCCCCAAACTTTTATTATCCTTATTTATTTGAAAATGTGTTGTTAAATGAAATTAATAACATGGATACATAAAAAAAATGTTTGATGTGTGTATTCAATGGTTCGGTTAACAATTTGTTCAGTTCGGTTTTTGGGTGTGACATCTTTTTGTTCGTTTAATCTTTTTTTGGCCTAATTTAACCAACAATCGCTTTTGTATATTCAGTCGTGAAATCTAATTTTTGGCCTAACCAAATAGAATTTAACCGCTTTATTTGGTCCAGTTATCCGATTAAACCGATTATTATACGGTTTATTCAGATAACTGAATAGGGTTGCAAACGAGCCGAGCCCGAGCCCGAGCTCAATCTCGTTTCAGCTTTACTAGGCTGAAGCTCGAGCTCGACTCGTTTCAAGCTTTAATTTCAAAGCTCGAGCTCGTCACAAACTTTTTAAGCTCGAGCTCGGCTTGACTGGTTTTTTAATATTTTATTTTTAAATATTTATATTTATTTTTATATTAAATTTAAATTATTTTTATTTATTTTACATAAACTTTTAATTATATGGATTTTATATATAACAAAATACATATTATATATTTTCAATCTTACTTTATATATTTTTTAACTGTTAATAATAATATATATAAGAATTAAAAAAAAACATATAAATGAAAAACTCAATAAGGCTCGCGAGCTGGCTTAAGCTCGATATGTAAAGCTCGAGCTCGGACTCAATAACCTAATGAGCTTCTTTTTAAGCTCGGGATCGAGCTTGAAAAAACTCGGCTCGTTCGAGCTTTTATCGATCCGATCTCGAGTAGCTCGCGAGTAGCTTGGCTCGTTTGCACCCCTACAAATAAACCATATCTTTTTTTTTTGTAACCAAAAAACCGAATTCACAATTTGGATACGGTTAGTAACCGAACCCCGAAAACCAAATTTGCAATTCGGTTTGTTTTTTAGGTTAGGGATATGATTTATTTGTTTATTTTCAGCTTCCAGTTTGTTTGAACGCCCCTAGTCGATACCCACCAACTAAGTATAATAGTTTAATACAAGGGACATTATAAGAAATGAAATTTTAGTTTTAGAAGAAAATATATTTTTGTAAAAAAATGTTAAAAATTGTATTTTATAAAAACCTTACAGAGGGGATGTAACAATTAAAAAAACTAGAAAATGGGGTGTAACAATTAAAATTCTCGTTAAAGTGTGTCACGTGAGGATAAATCTGTCTTTTCCAAACCCATTTACAACTTATATGTTGATTAAAACCCCAACTTATATCAGATATAAGTTGTAAAAGGGTTGACAAAAGACATGTTTGCTCTCAAATGATCCGCACGTGACACATTTTAACGAGATTTTTTAACAGAGATTAGAATAAAAGACTAATGGTGTAAAATTTTATAAATATAAAAGACATTACCTGAAAAGTTTAACATAAAATGGCAATTGATGAAAAATGATTTAAACGTAAAGTCTGAAAAATTTAACTTCTTTGAATTTATGAGTCGGGGTCCATACGTGAACAATGTCTATATTCAATTTTATACTTTATTCATTTATTATTGTTAAATTCCCCTGGACTAAACCGGAATTGTTGAAACCCTATTTTTTGTTTTAGGTAAGACTTGAATATAAACATAGGGGCTATTTGATAAGTGTTGAATGGTTAAGAGTTCTGATTGGTTAAAAGGTCTGAATGATAAGTGATAATGGTTAAGAGGACCTGGTTGGTTGGACCTCTTAATGGTTCAATTTCGTTGATACAATGCGACGCTCGCGCGCGTGACCCGCAGACAAGAATGCAGCGCCGAAAACCCGGGTCCTTGCGCTAATCTTTTTTCAGTCGCTTCCGTGTCTTTATTTTTTCGTCGGTTTTTGGTCGCCTTCTTCTTCTTCAGATGCTCGTTCAGACTCATCACTATCTAATTCGGTTAGACGCTCATTCAGACCTTCCCTTCCGTTCAGACGTCCAACAAAACAGTCTGAAGTCCAATCGAGTTAGACCTTAGCCTGTTATTCATTTCATCCACACCAAACAAACACCCCCTACTCATTTAATGAAGTCTTAGATAAATATCTCATCTTAATTAGTTGTGGGATAAAGATCATTGTACGTTGTAATTCATTTGAATATAATATCATATATTAGTTCACAATTTCCTTTTGAATTAAGTTCCCTTCTAAGAGGTGAAATCATTTTACGTATACATGCATATATATACATATATATTAATATTAATATAGAGGAGAGTTATCCTACATAGTGTTGGAAATCTAAGAAGGCTAAGAAGGATTTATGACCTTTAGATCTCTTTTTTAATGGTTGAGATCAATTTGTAGGAAAAGAAATTGGTGGAAGGGTACATTAGTCATAGCCACTTTTGTTGACTTTCTCTCTCCACATGCAAGGCACATGCCAATTCCCCCACTTTTTTTAAAACTTTCATAACTTTTGGATACGATATTATTTTTTAAAAAAAATTACACCAAAAAAACAAGCGTTTTGTTATCTTTAAAACGCGTATAATATTGATATATAAAAATAAAAAAAAAATTCGGCACTTGTCTAGTCCTTGTGTAATATCATGTGATTGTGTTTTATTATAACTAGTGAAATATCACTTTTATCGGTTCATTCTTAAGTCATTATATAATATCATCTTATTATAAATATGTGTTGTGTCATATTATGTGTTTAGAAATTATCACCGTGTCACAACTTGTTAATATGTGTTTGAGAAATGTTCAAAGACAACGTCATTTTTTGTTACAAAGTGTGAGAATGACACAATGGTAAACAAAGACACAATGACACTTTTAAAAAAATTATAACTCACAATATAAATCAAATTTGAAAAAAGTGGTTCGGAGACCTTGTTCCCCATGTATTCCTCTTTCAGAAAATAAGTAAACGAAAAATTAAAAAAAATTAAAAAAATTACCGTTTTTTTTATTTTTTAAATTAGACACAATGAAAAAAGACACAATGAGAAAATAGTAGTTTTTTTAAGTTTTGTTTATTTATTTTTTAAGGAGGATGATGTGAGAGCAAAATCTTTGAAATACTTTTTGTGTTATTGTGTAATTATTATTAGATCATTGTGTAATACTTGTCAAATAAGATTACACAATGACCCGATGAATGACACAACAACCTTACGGATGACACAATCACACAATGACCTGATGAAAGACACAATGACCTGACGGAAGACACAATGACCTGACGTTAGACACAATGAGCTGAAAAATTGTGAAAAAAAAGTTCGTTTTTTATATATCAATATTATACGCGTTTTAAAGAGAAAAAAATTCTCGTTTTTATGGTGTAATTTGTTTAAAAAAATAATTTCGTATGTAAAAGTTATAAACGTTTTAAAAAAGTGGGGGAATTGACATGTGACTTGCATGTGGAGAGAGAATATTTAAAAAAGTGGGCATGACTAAAATACCCCCTCTCCTAATTTTCTTAGATGCCACATGTCAATCTCTTATTGCTTCCTAGCCTTCTTAGATTTATAACAATATGTAGGTGAACCTCACTCTATTAATATATATATATATATATATATATATATATATATATAGAATAAAGATAACTTTAATTGAATCAATTAAAAAAGGCTCTCCCTATTCACACATCCCATTTTACTATCTGCACATCCCCTTTAGGAACCGTATTGGTCAATATGGTTCCTATTGTGAGCAAGGGAATCATATTGCCCAATATGGTTCCCATTGTGAGCAGAGGAATCATATTGCCCAATATGGTTCCCATTGTGAGCAGAGGAATCATATTGCCCAATATGGTTCCCATTGTGAGCAGAGGAATCATATAACCCAATACATTTCCAATTAAGATATATATGTTTAATCTATTTTTTTTAGTTTTTATAAAGTACTTTTCATAAATTAAGTTGTTTTTTTAACAAAATGATCTTGGTTTTTTTAACAAAATGATCTTGGTTTTTTTAACAAAATGATCTTGATTTTTTTTAATAAAAATTAAGTTGGTTTTTCTATTACAAAATGATCTTGGTTTGTTTTAATAAGAATTAAGTTTGCTTTTTTATTATAAATGACCTTGGTTTTGTGTTTATAAAAATTGTAATGAAATCCAAACAAATTAAACATATACATACATTATAACTAATTAAACCAAAAATATCCAAAATATATAAACACTAAAAATACTAGAAGTTTAAACAAATAATCAATCCTCATACTCCTGACCAAACAATTCGTTCTCCTCACCTGTAAACTCCGGAGGAGGCCTAGTAAAGCATGTGTCGAGAGCTTTTAAAGTTTTTTTTATTAAAAAGACTCATTAGTTAACATTAAATTGTGTGTACGTAGATCAAAAACAAAATAACATATCTACATGGAAAAGTTGGACATAGGAAAGAGCGGTCTGGTCTGGTCTAGTCGGGCTGAGTAAATGACGCTCCAGAATGCTATAAGAATTCAAAAAAAAAATGAGCATTACATAACATTAAAGTGCTTGTATATTAATGAAAAAATAAGCTAACGTACCTGGTCTATATAAGCTAACAACGACATGGACGTGCCGGGATATTGCGAAGAGAATGATATGGACGGGTCGGGCTGCTATGTATGGACCGAGCCCTGCCCTGTATAAACTCATGGTGTTGTGTATGGACCGAGCCCTAGTCTAGATCATCACATGACTGGTCTAGATCATCCACCCCTTGTGGAGAAGATAAAATACTTGTTTATAAAGGTATTTAAGTCAATAAAATACTTGTTTTTTATTAGCCCAAGACAGGTAGATCAAAATTGTACCATGTAGAGATGGATGGCGCACAGACAACCAGTGAATAATCAATAAAGACAGAAAAGATCGGCATTCCTTACGTGCAAAAGAGATGGTGCTAAAGAGACGGTGCAAGTAACGAACTAGCGGGTCACGAATCTCATAGGATCGGACGCCCTTCGCCCTAGGGTATGGACCGTCATCGATGGTGGGCCACCAGACAATCAATTGATCATCGGGCATACGATCGATAGTCGTGGTAAACAAATCCTGAACCAACTCCTCCTCTTTGTAAATACCAGTTGCGATAGCAAATTGACGAAACGACATCTGAAACTCCTTGCCAAACAGACAGAAATGTATCTCCTCAGCAAGTTCTGATCATCAAAATCTGAGTATGGCCAACCGGTCGAGGGGGTATAACAGAATGTGGATAGAAACTTCACCATCAACGACCGATAATATGACCCAGCTCCAACCCGAAACAAACGATCCCACACGATATCCTCTCTGATTACCTGTCTCACATGATCTGTCACCCCCACATGTCTCTAACGCTCCCTAATGTATCCCCCTCATGCACTCCACCTTCATCTCTCTAATTTGACAGAACCGTCTCCATTCATACGATTGGGCAGGGTATGTGATATACGAATACTCTGAACAATCGCCACCAGCATATTGATCGTAATCCCCACGGATAGCTTTCAGGTTCATCTACATACTCTTGGTTCAGATTCGCCAACTGAAACCCGTCACTACAACGAACAATGGATGCAACGTCTTCCTCCCCTCGTCACCGATTTCGATTTTACTTTCCGAAACGTATGATTCGTTCAGGTTTGACTGGTTTGAATAATCGCCAATAAATAATTGATGTCAAAAAACGACATCGAGATACGAATATTTTAGCAAACCCGTTTGTGATTTTTTGTTTGAAAAAAACCCGGCACTTCAATGTTGGGTTTATAGGTGACAACTGGATGAATAAGAATCGTATTGGGCAGTAGGAAACGTATGGGATTAATGTTTCACCAACCAAATCACTTCATCGGACTAATGAAAATCACATCGGACAATATGATCCCAATTGGTGTCAATGAGAATCATATAGCCCTATATGATTCCCCTGCTGCTTTGGTTCAACTAATTGGTAGTTGGCCAAATTTATTACTTGTAGAGTAAAGGAGATCGTATTGGGCAATATGATCCCAATTGGTGTCAATGGGAACCATATTGTCCAATATGGTTCCCTTGCTGTTTTGGTTGGAGTTATTGGTAGCTGATCACATTTATTGTGGGTAAAGGAAAGGGAATCATATTGGGCTATATGATCCCAATTCATGTCAATAGGAACCATATAGCTCAATATGATTCCTCTGTTTGGGATGTACACTTTTTTTAGGGGATGTATAAATAGTATCACCCTTAAAAAAGGATAAATAAAGTTTAACATAAAAACAAGCTAGCAAAGAGGCAAACCGACAAAGAAAGATGAAAAGCAAATAACTTTGTGGTTTTGTGGAGAGAAGCCAAGAAGATGCATGTGAATTGATGTTCTTCAATCACAACATGCATGCACGTTCAATATGTTTATCATTCATGATTTGTATTGAAAAGTGGCTTTATGTTAAAGTGATCACTTTAATTACTACATAAAGGCTGCATGCTGCTTCTCGATCACTTGAATGTGTTGGGTTGATAAATCCAAGAATAAGACAACAATATATGGTATAGTAGTCACATATACCCCTTTTCACATTTAGATTTGATTCTTCAGAATAATTAAGTGAACTTGTGTTTTTTTATAACTGTTTTGCCACTCTTTTTTTAAAACAAATAAAAAATGTTTCATCCATTTGACTAACATCCTTTTGGTCATATGGAGCTAGCTAGATTAAATTTAGACCATTTTTTATTCCTTGTAAGGGTGATTTTTTAATATTACTTTAATTTTCTTATGAGTGTTGAGTATTTTATTACTTTTAACAATGTTAAAGTTAAATATTACATTTAGAAGATTTTGGTACAACTAACAGTCTAATACAACAAAAAGTAATAATATAAAGTAACGATGTAATTAAATCATATCAATTTAGCATCCTTAAACTCTTGTGAGGCAATCCATCTTGAGTTGGAGGCCTTGTGTGTTCAATGATATTGCTAGGTATAATTATAATGTTGTTCAGTTAAGTATGATAAATTTTTTTTACTAAAAGTAACGATGAATTGAAGTGCGTTACATGCATTTAATTTGTTATCAGATGTAAATCCTGATAGTTAATTAATAACTTACGCACACTTAAAAAGAATTTAGATTTTCTAATTCTAATACCGTGTGTAGTGAGACGTTTTTACACACTCAAAAAGTCTCATAGCGCCCGAAAGCGCCCCGAACCATTACATAGGGGCGCTTTAGACCATATTTTTTTTTATCCCAGGCGTTGTGTACAAAACGCCCCATAATTCATAAAATCAAGATTTGTCCATGTTTTCATTGGTGAATCCTTCTATAATCAATATTGATTATACAATGATTGATAGAAGCTCTATGAGGCTCTTTTCACTACATGTTTTTAGGCAAAAAGCCCCTTAATGAGTTGGGTTACACATGACATACGAAGCCTCTTAAAGAGCTTTGTTCACTACACATAGTCTAAAGGCTACAAGTTGATAATTTTGAAACCAAAGTTTTCGTATTTGTGTTTTACCTAAATATATAAGGGGAAAAGGATGTCACCGAGTCACTGATCCAAAAATAGTGTGAATGAACTACTTTAGCCTTATGTTAGGGGAGTTAAGGATTCATACACCAAACAACTATAACTTGCCGTTTATTCTGGAAACTTTAGTTTAGTATTGTAAACCTGCTTAAATTCAAACATCTTTTATTTTGTTTTTTGCATTTATATATATTAATAAAATATATACATACATATATATAAATATATATTAATAAAAAAAGTTATTTTAATTCTCACCCTACGATAATTTAGTGTTCTAACATAAATTTCACTCTTAAGTCTTATTTCTCGAAATATTAATTGTATCTTAATTAAAAAAGTTTACACTTACTAAACTTCTAGAAATATTGACTTTGGTGGACTATTATAAATGGTTATTTTCTATAGCAGTGTGTTATGGGTTGGAAATCCTTATTCCTGATTATTTTTCTCTATTTTACAAATAAACTAGTCTTTTGTTTATCATGTACGTACTATGCATCCACAAGATTAGAATATATATCACATTGTTAATAAACATTAATATTATTTATATATTTAATCAGTATAATTTTTGGTAAAATGTTAGTAAACTACAGTTTACAATAAGTAAACTGCTGTTTATAGTGTAACATAGTAAACGGCAGTTTATAATGGGTGTATTAAACCAAGATCCTTTCTGTTACACCCTTTTGTAGAAAGTTCAAAAACTTCTCCATTCAAAAGAAACATCCGATAACCATTTAGAGGGAAAAATCATAAACAATGGATAATTCTTTTTTATAACAGTGCAAATTACATATTTTGACTTTTATAATAGTGCAAATTACGAATCATTGCCTTTGGTTTAATTTTACACTAAATAGACTTTGGTTAAAATAAAATACTGATTTTTGGTCTTTAACTTAACGACAATATTAAATTTTTTTTATGTGCAATGCAAACTTCTCGAGTTTGAAAATCCACATGTTGGGCATTAGCAACTGTCAATACAAAATGTGAACCATTCAATTTCTACATAGTCCACGTTATGTGAGACATTTCTTGCTTCTTGGTCACACCTTATAGTACTACATAAACAGTACCACCGGTCATCATCGCCGGCCACTATCCATCCTAGTAGGACAAAGACTACCAATTGACGAACAAATCGAAGAATCCAAAGATTCTCACAAAATGAAGGCCACATGGATCAATAGATCGTCCACCATCGTCAGAATAAAACGGTGTTTCAACAGTTTAAATATAGCAAAAGGGACGGTAAAGCAATCTAAGCAAGTTGCCAAAAAAACATGGGAAGCTAGTGGGAAACCAAAATGCCCCTAATAGTCAAGTTATTTACAAAAATGTTATTTTACTATTAGTCAAGTTTGTAAATTAATATATACTCCGTAGTAAAGTAATTTTCAAATTGTTTTTAATATTCTGATTTGTAACTTGCAGGATTCATGAGTTCACAAGTATATATAGTTAACTTTTGGGTTATTGGATTTAAACACCCCCAACTATTGGTCATTGGCCGTTGTCACCTCCAAGTATCACTTTGGCCAATAACACTCCCAACTAAATACTTTGGTGTCCGTATCACCAAAAGTTAACCAAATCACTAACGCCGTTAAGTTTTGCTGACGTGGCACGGTGACGTGTCCTATCTCTGCTTACGTGGCACGGTGATGGCGGCCAATGATCAATAGTTAAGGGTGTTTAAATCCAATAAGGCAATAACCCATTATTTATCTATATTTAACTAAGAATTGACCTGTGTCACGTGATGCGACGACCGGGTTTTAGTTGGTGCATATGTCGTGTCATATTTGTGACTTCGTTACATGCGTTACGTTATTGATTATCTCATGCACGTTCTGATGTAGTATAATGCCTCGTACCTTGCAATGTAACATGTCAAAGTAATTAAATGCTTCCATCACCAGCAAGAACAAAAAGCGAGAAAGGGGGTCGCCCTGTCTCGATCCTCTTTTCAAGTGAACTTCCGAGTAAGCGACCTATTTAATAAAATTGATGACTGGGCAGAATTAAGACAACATTTAATCCATAAACACCATAAAAGCGGAAATTTATTTATACCATTATATTGTACAAAAAAATCCTAGTTAACAGTGTCAAATTGGATTAAGTGGTCATGATGTGCATTGAACATCTACACGAGGGCTGGATATTTTTGTTTTTTTTCTTCTTTTTCAACTTTTTTTCTTTGTATATTCTTTTGTTTTAGTTAGTTTTTTAATTACTTTGACGGCATTACGTTGCAAGGTACAAAACATAATATTACACCATAACGTGCAAGAGATAATCAATAACATAATGCATGTAACGAAGTCACAAATATTACACGACATATGCACCAACTAAAACCCGGTCGTCGCAGCATGTGACACGGTCAATTCCTAGTTAAATATAGATAAATAATGGGTTATTGCCTTATTGGATTTAAACACCCTTAACTATTGATCATTGGCCGCCATCACCGTGCCACGTAAGCAGAGATAGGACACGTCACCGTGCCACGTCAGCAAAACTTAACGGCGTTAGTGATTTGGTTAACTTTTGGTGATACGGACACCAAAGTATTTAGTTGGGAGTGTTATTGGCCAAAGTGATACTTGGAGGTGACAACGGCCAATGACCAATAGTTGGGGGTGTTTAAATCCAATAACCCTTAACTTTTATATAAGGAAAAAAAGTAGATTTAGAAGTAAAGATGTGTTAAGGACTGTGGTATCTAAGTTAATTTGCAGATTTATATATGTTGACTTTTTTCTTAAGTTTGAATTTGTGTAGTTTGTTGAAAGGTTGTAATCTTTTTTATATAATATAGGAAAATGAATTTTGCTTATGTGTCAATCATTTAAGATTGATTTGTTTACTTGGCATTATTTGAGAGTTTATCTCATAATAATAGTTTTATAATTAAAATATGTGTAAATAAGCTATAATAATATATTATAATAAAACGAATTACATTTTGAATTCCTAATATTTAAGAGATCCTATAAAAACTTAAGAATAGTTACATTTTCAACCCTTTTTTACTAGGGTGTGCATGGTTCGATTTATATTTAATAAGGTATATAAATGAAACTTAAGAATAAATTAGTAATCTCCTCTTCTAATAAATTGCTAAACCTTGCCTCCACACAATGCCACTTGTCACCATCATATTCATCCTCATATTTTCATGTCATCATTCAATTTTTAAATGTTGCTATTATCATCATTTATTACTATTTTCAAGTTACATTATTGTTCAACTATGCTTTCTTATTTACATAATTTATAAGAATTATAGGTTAATCATTTTTTCAATACTATAAAACAATATTTACATTTTATCGTTTCATCCCGTGGGTACCCACGGGTATTAAGCTAGTATGTTATAAATAAATACCTTAATATCTTTTACCCATCCATAAATTTTTATACGATATTATTCTTTTTAAAAAATTTACATCATAAAACCGAGCATTTAATTCTCTTTGATTTGAGTATACTATTGCTATATTAAAAAAAGATTTTAAATAATTCTTATGTTCCGGTTTTATAACGGTTTTGTCTAAAAATTGATTGGAACTTTCCATGCCCCATGAATATCATTAAAATTAATCATCTGGATATTAGGTTCCCGAGCATAACACGGGTAATAATACTAATTACATTTTTGGTCCCCTAATATTTTGGAGAATTCTGAAAAATTTAAGAGTATTTATATTTTTAACCCTCTACTACAAGGGGTGTACATGAGTCGGTTTATATTTGATAGGTTTTAAAAATGAAACTTATGGATAAAGTTAATAATAACATACAATTAAAGACCTCCGTGTTTTATAAATATACATAATATTTTTATACGATTTTTTTAAAAATATAAACTACACCATAAAACTGAGCATTTTATGGTGTAGTAAATTTAAGTATAATATTGTTATACTAAAAGTCTACTTTTTAAAAGTATATCCTGTGTTTCGGTTTACCACGGTTTTGTCGCAAAACTGATTGTAACATTCATGAATATCCTTAAAAGCATCGCTTGAATTTTGTGTTCCCGAGCGTAGCGCGGGCACTAAACTAGTTATATACATAATACGATTGAAGACCAAATGATTTAGATTTTCATTGCTAAGCGCGCGACAATAATTTCCCGGATAGTGTTAATTAGATGGAAAAATGATCTTGTTAACACATGTACGTGTTAGAATTAAGCCAATGCACCAAATCAAAATGATACATTATCATAATACTTTACAAATGATGAAAAGAAGTTGTGTATCGATCACTACTTCTAAGTCAATCTAAACTTGTAAGAGTTGACATCAAGCATTTCACAAGATATTTCGCGGTTATGACCATCTCATCACTCATCTGGAAATAAACAAGGAAATATTGTTGAGTATCTAGCTTTAAGTGAGAATAATTTTAAGAAGTCATTAAGTTGATCTATTGCTTGCATGAGTCCATTGTTAACATACCTGAGCAATGATGGTAATTAGATGAGCAGTGCCGAAAGGAAGAACGCTGCAACAATCGATGGTTATATGAAGTCGTTCCATCTCTTCTAGGGTTTTCAATACTATCAACGCACTTTTCGTGCAATAGATTCTCACAAGCATTTTGCGGTCTGAGATTCTTACTTTGATCTCAGGATTGAAATTGTTGCTATTAGTTGAATAGTTTGTGTCATCTAAAGAACATGCAACATCTTCATGGCCACCACAAAACTTGGATATCGCTATGGAAACACGTCCTAGTTCTTGAGTTGTATCTTTTCCCTTGCATTGTGTTTCTTCTAGTTCTTTCACCCGGGTTTGAAGTTGTATTATGTACTTTGTTGCATCTTCTAACACAGTGGCCTTATCCATCTACAATAATAAATAATTAGAAAAATGTACAATTTACCTTATCCAAAGGTATCCATGTCTAGAGAAAACTACAATTTACATCATCTTGTCTATTGGTGAGATACCTTTTTAAGTCCAGGAAGGAGAGTAGACAAAGATATGAAGCGTTCGGCCAACTTCTCTCTTCTTTTCCGCTCTGCTAAGACGTGCTCTTGAGCCTGTCTATGGTTTCTTCTTGTGTCTCGAGACCGTGTGGTACAATCTATGGATTCAAGTAATTCATTTAGAGTCGCCTCCTCTTCAGACATCACTGCATCATGATAATTTAATCTTGATCTTCCACAGTTATGATTAATTTGTTGTGGCGATGTAGGGTTTCCGAAAGATATAGTGAAAGTACTATTGGGCGATGACGACTGGTTTGGAGCCAAAAGGCTAATATTAGTTGTCCTAGGATCTTGTTGTTGTTTGTGTACATCACTACTAGTTGTAGCTACATGATGAATAGAGTGGTTTGGTGTCACCATATTTGGACCACCTTTAAAGCTTTCGGAAGAAAATGAATCCACCAATTGACTATAATGACATGTTTGTTGATGTTTCATGATGTTACCAGGAACTTCCATTTCCTATATATGTCATGATTATGTTGAAAGTAAGTATATCACATAGTAACACAAAAATAAAAGATATCATAGATGTTATAAAACATATTGAAACAATCATATCTGCTTTATGCTCATATATGTTCATGATCTATCAATCAATCATATCTACTTTGTCATCTTATTCAGCAATTAAAACCTTTGTTTAATTTGAGCAAATGTAGTTTAGCAATCCTAGCTAGCTAACATTTACTTGCTTGTTTTGAGAATCTTTTTGTGTGTTTCAAGAGTAAATACTAGCTGCATATCATATGATATTATTCACTATGAACATGCAAGAAAATAATATGAATCTACAAGTGATCGATCAAATTCCGAAAGAGATTTTACAATCATTTCAAATCAAGATTTAGCAATTCGATCTCACCAGCTGCGGTAGCCATGTCATATGGGATGAGTTATCCATTACTGGTGTCGTCTTTGGCTTGTCTAATTAATCTATGACAAACGGAACAATTTAGTAAAACCTCACACATAACAAAATTATCAATAGGATTTGAGAGTGTGGGAATTAATGTCGCAAATTAATATCATACTATACGAAGAGTAAGAATTATTAGTACGTCAATTAGGGGTGTTCATTATTCGAATACCATTCGAATTATTCGAAATTCGATTCGAATCAAATTCGATTAAGGCCATTCGAAATCGACTTTCGGTCATTCGAATTCGATTCGCATTCGATTCGAATAACTTTGTCGAATGTGGATCGAATACGAATATGATTTTCAGTATTCGCATTTGATTCGCCCAATTCGAATAAGAAATATATTTATTTTTTAATATATATTCTTAATATATCTAATTAGTTATCTATATATGAATATGATTTAATGAGCTTGAAGTAAGTTAAAAATACTCAAACCCAACCCATTACCCAATCTTAATTGTTGTTTCTGCATATGAACATGATTTGGTGTTGTGGCAGCTGCTTAATTGTTGTTTCTACATGTTTTAAACTTGTTTATAGTCTTTTCTTGTGTTGATTATGCAGTTTTAGACCTTTTTTTTAACATGTTTTAGACTTGTTGATGTGCTAGTATTTTGCATATTTTTTGGGTGAAGCACCTTGTTTGGATGATGTTTTAGACTTATGTTATGTTGGTGCAACATTTGTATTGTTATTTGATGTTTTTTATTTATATTTTTTAAAGCGAATACATTCGAATCTATTCGAATTCGATTCGAATTCGAATAACTTAATCGAATCGAATACATAGATTTTTATTCGAATGTGGATCGAATACGAATACAGTTTTTAAAAGTCCCAATTCGACCAATTCGATTCGCCTAATTCGCCCAATTCGCATTCGATTCGAATGAACACCCCTAACGTCAATCGGTAGATTGAACTCATATATAGGGAACAAAATTTATGCTTTCAAGGAAGAACAAAAGCAAAACTCTTCATTATACTAAAAGCTAATGAGTTTTAATAGCACACAATCATATCTAAATTATAAACGACAACATAAATTCTTGTTTTTTAGAACTAAAGTATGAAACATTTAATTAAATAAATTGACATAGAATGATCTTAGTAAACATATATAACATATGATTAATTTAGTTAAATAATATTTTAAATAAGCACTAATTAAAAAACCTAGAAGTTCGGATTAAACTAGTGTGAATAATAATTAGCTTTGCAAAACTAATCAATATATATAGTGATTCAAAAGTTGATTACATGCAGTTAAAATACTTTCAAGAAATTAAGCTTTTTGCCTTAATATCTGGCTTAAGATATATATAATTTACAGATCATGATACACTGTAGATAAAATAACTAACTCAATCCATTATAAAGAAATATATTTGTAAATTTTAGTGATATAAACATAATTTTATCAACCAATTCACTAAGATTCAATATGTTTAAATTGGTCCAAACTGGATATGAAAAATTGAAAGTTAACCCAAATAATTATGTTCCATTAAACCTGAATTATTATTCATAAAAAAATCTTTCGACTAGCTCTTTAAAATTTCCAACTTTTAGATCCAATAAGTCAACACTACTCTGAGGGAAATGGTTTGTTTTCTAGAACAATATGTTTTAATGAAGGAGTAAATACATAGATTTTACAAATCTAAACATTTTGGAACTCCAAAATCATGAATTTTAACAAAATATATAAAACCAAAATTAAACAAGAATTTTACATCAAGCAATTTAAAACATTACTTAATTAGCGATCTGAATTAGTTAAGAATGAATTTAATTAGCTGGATCTAATACATATATATATACCAGTCTGATTTTATTTCTTTTAAGGAAATTAGGGTTTTTGTTGAAACCCTAATTTGGAGAAGGGATTAGAATAATTAAGAACACCTTGCAATTTGCTAGCAAGTCTTAATTAGGGATTTCAAAAGTGTATTATGTTTATTACTTTAGCAAGCATAGATTTGAAAAAAAATTGTTTAGGGAAAAAGAAGATTGGATAATATTAATTTGCGTACCTTTAGCTAATCTCTTCTTCTCTCAAATTTGCTTCTGATCATGTATATATGAAGCTCTTATTGGGATTTTTGTGTCATGCATTTATAAGTACCACCAAACTTCAAGAAAGGTTGTGAGCCAGAGTAGGTTTTCTAGTGTCTACATATTATATATAGTTTATTTACAACTAGGATTATTATATTTATATATTGATCAGAAAGAATATATTAGAGGCTTTGTATCATGTTTATGTTTCTCTAAGTTTTTATTTATTATAGTTAAAGTGTTTATTGTTTACTAACGAGTGACACATATAATACTTAAAGTGGATGTCTATACACGTTTAAATTTAAATTTAACTTTGATTTACCCCTAACTTCTAGTTTTGTATTTATTTCTTTATTACCATTGATTGGTTTCTAACGTCTAGATTTTTATTTTTATTTATATAAATCGGCTCATACTGAAATCGTCATGGGTGTGATACAAGCTACAAACAGGATAAATCCGACGTGTTATCCTTGTTCACACGCCTAATTGACAGTTTTTTAAATATTATTATAACCGCGAAGATATTATCCTTTATATTAAAAGATGATAAGTTTTGTATAGTCAAGATTTCAAACTTTTGACATGACCAGCCAACCATCTATAATATCCACATTGAACCATCACTGGATTTTACCATACTCCAAACACAAGCATATAATCACCAGAAGCAACCACGATATACCATCAATAACAAAACAATTGTAATAACATTCATCAACCAACAACCTAAAACAAAGTCAATTGCAACTAAAAAGGGTTTGTTTTTGTTTTTGTTTTTAGTGATTCTCAAAACCCTCAACTATAATTATTATCAAAAGCCCAGAAATATAGAACAAATAACACCAACTCAATGAAATCAAAGCTATGCTAGGAGTTTATAAGAGAGAGACTGTGCCATGGCTTTACGGGTGGTTTCACCGTTTTGCCACGCCATGGAAAAATCTTATCATACAACCACACTCATCATAACAAAGCAACGCTCTCTCAGATGATAAAATAGTCATCGTCATAGAGCCAGCCATAAACCAAATATATCATAACATGTCATAATATACATCTCAAGTGAGTTAACACACACAATCATCAAGCTAGGTAATCAACCAAAAGCCCATACTGCAACCAATGACTAGCGCGACCACAAAGTTATGGTTTAAAATAGACCGTCTTTAAATATAGAGGGTTTAAAATGATCAAGATACCAAAAAAAAACCTATGATGGTAGCCATCACCAAATCCAGAATATGACCTTCATAACCAAACACTAGTTATCATCAAAGTATAGATCTAACATCTTTAACAAAACGAACACCAGATCCCAGATCTAACCTGCATAACCGACTTTTAAGTTTTACTTTTTAAGTCACTAGTTAGTTTTGTTCTTCTAATCATTTTAGTTAATCTAGTTTAAAACTCAACACTTTTCCCAAATTCCCCGTGAAGATGACCTTACTTACCCTAACTCAATTAAGGTAGCTAAGACCGAAGATTTAACTTGTTTTTGATCGAAGTTGGCTTTACATGTATTTTCTATTTCAATAACTATAGAAAATTAAACTATTATCATTTATCATAAACATAACTATAATAAAACAATATATACACATTTCATACTTTTAGAGAACTCTATATATTTTTGAGGTGCTAGCTTACATCTCATTTTTTTAGGGCTGTAAACTTCTACTTCAATAGTAAAAGATCTTGTTGGCACAAGTTATCATTTGGTTTATAAGCTATCATTATGCACCACAGCCTGAGGCCGATGCCGCCTCATAATGCAAAAGCTCTCCTTGGGATATAAACCTGGTAGTGTATGTAATAACGAAAAGGCATACCCGAATCATCATGTACGTACATTATAACATTTGTGCTATATTAATAAACCCAATATATTCACTTATAAGTCATTTAAAATTCAGAGCTAGAAATCATTAGCAAATTAAACAATAAAGCATCTTCCTGGACATTTAACCACTCCACATCACATACATCGTTCTCTTTTCAAACTATCATTTGTTGATGCTATCAGTTTGTTGTTCTTTTAAGCTATTCTTAATTTTCAACCTATTAACATGGTCAATATTAACTACCTCTCAGTCAAAGATAATAATGACAATTAGTAAATTCTAGTCAGTTACTTATATAGGTGTTTGGTTTGTGTTATTTTCTCAAACTTAATTACTTGATTTTAACAAGCAAAAGTTCATTTCATAGGCCGAGACGCCGGGTTAGGGGGAAAATAGAAGTGACATGATCAGTGTAGATCAAACACATGATTAATGGATGAATTAGGAGCTTAAAATAACAATATCAATCGTAATTAATGCGCACAATGAAGTCACAAACGTGACATTTACTCTACTAACACACAACACATGCAAGTATAAATGTTTTTTGTGTCATTATTTTGCAATTAATCTTGCATAAATTTAGATTAGATTATTCATGAAAGCAATACATTATTTATTAATAAAACTTTTCCTCTCTTCCGAATACAAATCATATATATACAGCCAAACACCAAAACTGGTTTAACAAAATAATGATAGAAGAATGGCGACTAAAAACTTTATAAAAGCGAAATAAAGGATATATAAAGATCATTAAAAGCACATCAAATCTTGTTTGTCTTGAGAGAAACAAGAAGCCAAGAACATGTGATGAATGTTTATATATTCTTCATTGTAAACATATTTTATTTGCTCTCTATTTATCCAACTTTATATATAATAACGATCGAAGATGCGGAGATCAATAATTAGAGTTAGAGCATTGGTTGCCACACCTCTTTTTCACCTTAATTAGATTTAACCTTAAAAGTAGCTTTCAAATGTTCCTTTTCTTTTATATAAACCTACTTTTTGGCATTGAACTTCTAAAAAGATTAACGTTGATTTCAGGGTTAGGTAAGAATAATATGAAATTTATAAACCTAGCTACTTGTGATAGCAAGATAAAATCTTTCTTAAAAAGTGTGTGAATTTATTAAAATCCATATTGAACAAATTTGGTGTTATTGTGTTTTGCTTTGGACATGTTGTATATACATTGATTATATACTATTTAATCACTAATCATGGAAACTGTAGTTTATAAAATAATTATTATAAAATTATGAAATATTTATTCATTTTGTTCATTATTTTTTTACAGATACATGTTCATAAAATGATACACAATATCTTGCATGATCATTAATGTATTCAAACTGTACGGTAATCAATAATAGATTTATTGTTGGTCTGACAAACCTACCCCATTTCTATACGCTTGTGGTGATTGTGATACGGTTTTATTCATATGTTTAAGTTCATTATGATTTTATCTATGGTTTGAGTTAGTGCAGTCACTTAGGTTTGATTGTGCTAATAGTTATTTGCTATTTACACACTTGCAAATTCATAAAGTTGAATCAAGTTTAATCATGTTTTATCATTTATATGCATGTATGTAAAAACTATGTTTACTCACTAGCTAATTCGTTACTTGATCCATTTACTTTTCACATGATTGCATAAATGCAATTTAGTAACATTCAAGATGTTTCATATCTATGATATCCTTGGACTTAGATTAATAAAGATCTATTTATTATGTTGTTATGACTTGTATTATTTGAATCATTCTACACATTTATTTGGAATAATGAAATTGAAACTTAATTTTATTTAAACTATACTTTAGTATCATATGCTATGAACAATCGATTCAGTTACGTCTGCCATGATGATTTTGCAATCGATTGGGTGTGACCGGTCAATCCTTCTTTCTACGTAGTTGCATCATATATACCTTGTGTACGTAGTTCACAACATATAGAATATCTCCCATCCCATTCACGCATACACCACTTTCATCCATTAATTCTTACCTAACTAGACTTTATAGATCACAATCATAGCTATAGCTCATGATTTTTTTTAAACGACAAACTACATCTAATATTACATTACACAACTTCAAATTAAATTACACCAAATATCACATTGGTAACAGTGTTATGATGTTAAAAGTTAATCAAATGTTATAGTTAGCATAATTTATGATGTACCATGGTCAAAGATGGTCAAAGGAATGTTAAATTTTAAGAGGAATTTATAATTTTATATATATCTCTTTATAATATCATTTATTACATATTTACCCACTCGTAGATACAATTACATATTACTTCTTCTTAAACTACATATATTACATAATTACCCATTTCTTTAAAATAACTTTTTGAATTACTATTTTACCCTTAATAATCTTGATAAATATTGTATTTTTATATATTAATTTTTTAATAATTACCCATTTACATATCTATTTTTATATTTTTAATAGTTACTGTTTTTTTGGTTTGTGTAAAAGAAGGGTAAATGAGTAATTTAATATGTTATAAAGGATATGTATAATTAAACTTTAGGCTTAATAAATATGTAATTGATTAGTTTAGGAAAGGAAAATATGTAAAAATCTCAAATTTTAAAGGTTATAACTTATCAAAGTTCACGTGCTACTAGCATAGTACGTTTATCACTGAAATCTTGCATGCAATTGTGAATGTTTTGCTTTATGCCATGCGGTCACTAGATCTTGTCTAGTGCAAGCTAGGGGTGAGCATGAAATCAAAAAAACCAATCCGAAATCGAAAGAACAGAAAAACCAAACCCAAAAAACCGAACTTAAATAGAAATCGTGGGTTTTGGATTTAATTTATAAAAAACCAAACTTTTGGGTTGGGTTTGGGTTTTGTTAAGACCATGACCTATGTTATGTATGCTAAATTTCATATATGTAAGACCATGACCTATGTTATGTAAAAGCTTATATTGTAATACATTATTATATGATCATATTACATTTTATCTATGATTTATTATTGGTTTTTTGTCGAAGCAAGATGATATTCAAAATTTTGTTTATGATTATTGTTTTTCTGAGTAAAATTTCTTTTAAAATGTGGTTGATTTTTAATATTTAAACTTATGAAAATAAAAATTTAAACTTTAGTATTATAACATGTTTTCTTAAATCATTAAGAGTTGTGCTTATAACTTGTATTTAATACTAAAAAACAATAAATTTAAAGCGAAGTTGAAAAAACCGAACCCAAACCCAAACCCAGTCTGCAAACCCAAAACCCAAAACCGAAAAACCCAAAACCCATGGATTTTTAAAAACACAAAAAACCGAATTTTTGGGTTTGGGTTCGGATTGAGTCAAAAACCGACCCAAACCGACCCTTGCACACCCATAGTGCAAGCAATATTGTTTTAGGGAGCATATCACTAGATTGCTTTATCTTGTGCAAGCAAGTGAGCAAGTCACTGGAACCATGCTTTCTAGCTATCATGGGTATCACTAGAGTCTTGTTTAAGCACAAACATTAACACTAGTGTTTAAGAGAATGGTCATGTTGAATTTCACTATAAGACAAATGTTTGTTTTCAAGTTTTAATAGAGTTTAATCTATATTTATTGCAATGAATGAATGAAATTTTTAGTTATGAGTTGTACACTTTACGGTTATGAGTTGGAATTTCTGAAAGTTAGAGTCTTAGAGACAAAAAGTAAAATTGTGTTAACACCCCCCCCCCCCCCCCCACACAAACATCCTTTTAATTATTAATGCTTAATGTTATAAGTTATCCGTCGACTTTAATATAAAGATAAACTGCCCTCATTTGATGAAACTTCTCATCAACATAATCAACTCTATTCTCCTTCTATTTAACTAATTTATGATTCATAAATTAGTTTACATTAATTAATTCCTATCTTATATTAACAAATGAATTATAAAAACTTATTTTAATTATCAATTATTTAATTTAATATTTTATTTAACCCATGTAATACAAGAGTGTCTAACCCAGTAACTTATACATTACATTTGACGTTGAAAGTTATGAACTTTACCTGACGACCCTACTTTAAAGTATGTAGATACCTTTTATTCAATTTATTGTATTTTGATCAACTTGGGACCATACTATATGAAATATTCTACATTAATTGCTTTATGAGAAATTCCAACTTTTTTATTACAGTAAACTTTAAGACTTTATGGTCATTCTAAAATAGACTTATTCATAATGAGCCATATAAACAAGCCAAGTAGGCAAAGCTCCTTAAGAAGGCTGGTGTGGCTAGAGCCAGGCCACCCCAGAAGAAGCGAAAAACATTACAAGCCAGGACAAGATCGAGCTGATCACTAATATAAAATATATAGACGTGCAAGTAAGCTACATCACACGGTCTACCGACTAGACCACAAGCGTCATTAAGGTTAGGAAAACACACACCCGCCACTAGCAAAGGAAAATAGATGATAGCCTGTTCAACTTATATGGGGCTGCTGTTTGTTTTTGAGCTACGACATGATCGAAGATCTTTGTTGTTTTCGTGCCACTCATTGATTGGTCAGTTTTTAACGAAGTTAGTTTTCCAAGTGTTTAAAGCCAATGTTTGTTTTGGTAGAAAAAAGTTTAGCATACAACTCTTAATTCTATCTCGGTTTCATATAGAAGAGAAAAATACAATTTTGTAGGAAATTAAAGTGCTTATATTTGACCTTAAATAAATAAAGCAAACATCAAACCTAGATACTTTTGAAAAAATATTTACCACATACAGAGAAAAATATTATTAATTTTCAAACCATTCTAAAGCTTAACTAGAACAAATTAAATACGAAAAGTAGGTTAAGTCGTTGTACTACACTACTAACTCTCGAGATCAACTTCATTTCATCTAAACTCTGAAAGAGATAATTGCAATTGCAAGCATCTTACAAGATCCTTGGCTGTCATCTCAAACTCTTCACTCATCTACACAAATTAACAATGACAACATAAACCGAAACTTTAGCCAATAATAATTAATGACACTAGAAATAAATTAACTAAAAACATGTTCATGGTCATAACTCAAAGTATATATAATTCTAATAACCATGTTTCCTAGCTAGTAATTAAGAATTAACTCACATACCTGAGCGATAACAGTTATCAGGGCAGCAGTGCTAGATATTGGAAGAACACTATTAGACATGACAGTCAAATGTAGTCTCTCCATCTCAGTGAGAGCTTTTAGCGCGAGTGACGCGTCTCTCTTGCAGTAAATTCTTACTAGCACATTGCTTCCTAGAGTTCTTACTTTAATCCCTGGATTATAGGCTGTGCTACAAGGTAATGAGTTTGTCTCATCAAAAGAAGACGCGTCTAGTTCGTGACCACCATGAAACTTGGATTTTCTTAGTGAACTAGTTGACGCGTCTATTTCATGACCATCATGAAACTTGGATTTCCTTGGTGTACTAATAGTTGATTCTTGGATGATATTTTTCTCACAAATTGATATTTGTTCGAGTTCCTTCACTCGGTTTTGAAGGTGTTTGATGTATTTACTTGCATCTTCGAGCACCGTTGCCTTGTCCATCTACAACAACAAATTGTTATAGAAAGATTTGATCAGCTACTGGTAACAACTCATTCACATTAGTACACAAGTGATAAAATCAACCTAGAATTAATATTATACAATACATTCAAAGGCTAGTGGTAAATAACAAGGCTTGTTTCCTAAGTTACCTCAACTCCAAACAACAAGGAAACAAATCTGTAACAATGACCCTACCAAACAAAATCAAATCAAACACAATCTTCTACAGATTTCTTTTTATTTTCCTCCTACAGTTTTATCTTTAATCCATTAAACTTTTTCAACAAAACAACCTTTTACATGTTTAATCAAGATTAAATTTTCAACAAAAACAAATCTCAGTACGCTACGTTTGTTATTTCGCTTTCGCAAATCCTTCTGTATGTTTCTGCCTCTAGCAACTTCTTAGTGCACCATTTCTAGTAATTATAATGAAATTTGCCTCTACTAGCTATAGAGCTACCCAACATTTCATGCTTAATATGAGTGTTGCTAATTTGAGCCTTAATAAGTCGTACCATATGGCTGTTTGTTTCACCTTTTAATGGTTCAGTTCATTGTTTAGTCATTCAGATTCAGCATTCAGAGCGTTTGCTTCATAAAAAAGAGAGCGCGCCTTTGAATGGTTCAGTTAAGTGCTGAATGATTAAGAGACAGAAATTAAGATGTTGAATAGAACTGGATGAAGTATATACCAACTTTAATCTCATCTGCATTTCTACCTCAACATCCCTCTCATTGATAGAGCCTCTTAATGGTTCAAACCTCTTAACCATTCAACACTTAATGATTCAGATTTTGCTAAACAGCCCCTAAAGTTTACAAGATTATAAACTGAAACAACCAAGTGTAATGGCCGGTATGTTAATATGTACCTTTTTAATTAACAAGAGTTATTAGTAAAGTTCATCATCAAAGAACTGGTCAGCATTAATGTTCTATCTATATATGAGCAGTTCTCACTAATGGGTGTGTCATGATCAGTTTCGATTTATAAATCGTAACAAGAAAGCGTGATAGTGTGTTAAGATGTACCTTTTTAATTTCTGGTAGAAGAGATGACAAAGTAATGAACCGCTGAGTGAGCTTCTCTCTTCTCTTCCTTTCAGCCAAGATATGCTCTTGGGCTTGTCTATGGTTTCTTTTTGTGCTTGAAACTCGTTTAGGGAGCTCTATGGATCCAAGAAGTTCATTGAGATTCAACTCCTCTTTACGTCTAATCTCATCATCATATTCCAATTTGTATCCTCCATAGAGTTGGTTTTGGTTTTGGTTTATAGATGTTGGTGTATTGAAGTCTCCAAAAGATATAGTGAAAGTGTTGGATGAGGATCCACTAATAGGAGCAAAAGAGCTGGTTGTAGCCGGGTTGTAACCTTCTTGTTTGTCCAAATCTCCTCGAATGGCGCTTGCATTGATGGCTTGATCTCCCATGACAACATTCTGGTAACCTTTGAAACCTTGGGAAGAAAATGAATCCACTAACGTACTAAAAGGGCGTGTTTCTTGAAGCTGGTACATAAACTCACGACGATCTTCTGTATCCTGTCATTGACAATTAAGTTAATGTTAATCAACAAAAAGTTTAAAAAAGAAAGTTATCTATTAAAAAAAAGGTTAGCTACTCAATCTTACCGGCTCTTGGAACCATGACCCATACGGGACGTCCATTGCTACTGTGTCTTTTCTTATGAAACGAATTGTTTGATGTACGTAACAAAGTTCCCAGAAAAACGACTAGATCAGAATAGTCCAAACACCTAGAACAATCACAAAACCATGACTATTTAATAACTTATATCCACAGCATATATATATACAATGGTCCTCATGATTAATATGATATATATATATATATATGCACTTAAACAAACAAACATAGTTCCTATATATAATTGGCTAATTGTAGGTTTTAGACATACAAATATTGAAGTTTCAATTAAAAATTCTATTACAAACACTAAAAACTGCTTCGTATATAATTTGATATTTCATTTACAACATGAACTTTTTAATTTATTAAATGTGTAAAATGTTACAATTCTAGAAAACAAAGTTCTTTAACATTTTACCCAAAGAATCAACACAAGGATGAGGACACACAATAATTTGTTGATAAAGGTTTTCTGGCTATACTTTTTCAACAAATGTGTGAAAAGTTAATAATCATTTTACAGCAAATTAAACCAGTAGCATATTGTACTTACTTTGCAGTGTTTTAGATACGAGAGAGTTTAGTAATTAATAAACATCAAATATAATAATAAAAATAATATTAATCAACCATAAGAAGATTAAATGCATAGACTAATTAATTAACTTGATCAACCAAAAGATTCAAATTTCTGGACAGAAAATTGCAGATCTTGAATGATCATTTTATCAAAAATATATTATAATTAGTTTTCACCCATAAAGAAATTAAAGTTAAGAAAATATATTAACTTACCTTGGTAGCTAAAATTAAGGCCTTTAGATCCACTTCAAAGTCGTATGAGATGATGAAGATGTAGTATTTAATTTCATCTACTTATACATGACAAAGAAGAGTTCAAGAAGGAACAGTACCTGTCCTATCAACTTTATAATATAAATAAATAAATATATATTTATTTTATTATTATTATCTAGATTAATTGGAATAACAAACACACATTTGTTTATCCGTTCTTTTATAACGGCAAAGAAGAAATTGGATATTGAAACAGACTTGCAAACCAAGTACAAGATGCTACATGCACCTGTTGGAAACTGGATCAAAAACACCATTCAGAGTTCGGTAATTTTTGTGGAACACAGCATACCACGTTAAATTTATTAAGGGTTGTGCTAATGTATACTAACCACCGGAACCATGACACACCAGACGATATTAGACTTTATTAAAGGCATTCGGTAATTTTCATGCATAGGGTGGCTTGAATGAGAATTAACTGAGAATTAACTAATAAGAATTTGATTCTTATTAGGATCTATCTAATATTAATTAGTATTGGAGTTTGAGTAAACTTAGTTTAAGTTTATTATTATGTTTGTTGTTTCTTAGTTCTAATAGGAGTAGGTGGGTATTGTTATAAATACCTTAGTGTTGATCGGATTATGTATCGAGAGAGAAAGTTTGTAAGTTAAACTTATTAAATAAAAATGTTTCTTTATTTAGTAATTCTCTTGTTCAACAATTACTCTCTTGATGAACTTGCTGATGTTATTAACTATTTAAATTTTAAAGTGATATTATTATTTAATAATGAAAATATTTATAAAGAGTTAAATGCCTCTAACTTAATGGACGAACTAACTGCATCCGAATATACGAAAATGACAACCTTTTAAGATGTTAGGAAGCTGGTAATAAAAGAACTTTTTGGATGGAAATGGCAAAAGTGATCAAAACTAAAGGACGAAAATGACAATTTACTATAAATTTGTGATAACTAATTATGTTGGTAACTGGTGTGTAGTGTTCGTATATATTTTTACTTAAATATTTTAGAATAATTCAAATTGTAAAACTTATAAAACGTGATAACCTACTTTCTGCAAATACTACACACGTCAGCAAGTGTATGCGTCAGAGTGTAATACAGTATAGGCATGATATCGGGTATGGTCCATGTTATGGACCTTACTATTGCAAGGTATGTGACTTGTCCCACATTGATTGAATGAGCAATTGATGTGGGATTTATAACCTAAATGGTCCCATCTCCCATCAGATTAGTCTTTTGGGATGAGTTCTACCGTTTGGGTTGTAACAGTGGTATCAGAGCCAAACTCGGAGTGGTGGTCTGGATGGAGCCAGCCGTGACCAACGTGGCAATGACCAACGAAGACGTTGGACCTTAAGGGGGGTCGAATGCTATGAACCTTACTATTGCAAGGTATGAGACTTGTCCCACATTGGTTGAATGAGCAATTGATAGGAGATTTATAACCCAAATGGTCCCCTCTCCCATCAGATTAGTCTTTTGGGACGAGTTCTACCGTTTGGGTTGTAACAGTCCAATGATATAGAGTCTCCTGATAGTTAATTTTAATCGTTGTTTAGTTCAATCTAAAAATAGGTTTGATTTTAATGTGTAAATTGGCTTCCTGATTAAGAAAAACATAATCAGTGAACATAAATGAAGCAAATAGTAGTTGGATCAGTTCACAAAAGCTATATACATTGAATTTGTCTCCTTGAAAATGGTTATCTTTAGTTGTGAGGACTGGCTTCATAATTGGACACTTTATTGGATCTTGGTATAAAAACATGATAATTGTGGGTATAAAAGTAAAGTTGAACATGGTTAGGGATGTTAACTCAGTCAATGATATTGGAAAGTATCGCAAGATAACAATACAATCATAAAAGTTAGAATTAAAGTAATATATGTTATGCTTTTACAAACTCACAAAATACTCTTCCTTAAGATTTAACATATCTCCCTGATGGAACAAAACAAGTGTGTGTAGGTAACCCAATCCTTATACACGAGACTTTATCACTCAATCACAAGATATAAGGTAGGAATTAACCCCAATGATAACTTTCTTACTCCTAACTACTAACATGTGTGTCAATAAATGTCTACATAGACAATGTGAATATTAGGATTGTTGCCACACAGAGTTAAATTAAAAAAGTAAGTTTTTGAGCTTAGGTATAGGTTCACTAGCTTCAATGTAAAAATTAAAAGTTATGTGCATTTACACACACCAAAAGAAAACGAAACATAACTAATCAAATAAAACACATTTCTAAGTTATCTCACTCTAGTAAGTCAAAGAACCTACTTAAGCCTGTCAAAACAAAACAATAAAAATCCAACTTACATTAATGTAACAAGACATGATTACAAGATTTGAATGTTGTAGAATTGGTTAAGCTATGTGGAATGATCTAACAACAACGTTAAAAATATAGATGGAGACTCTAGTGGTGCTCTACCTAGCTACAAATGAGCCAATACAGAGTGTGCCCCGTGAGGCGAATGGGTGTGTCTTGTCCGCAACTTCTGTTATAGGTACGAGTCGATTGAGCGTGCTTCATTTTAATGTCTAATCCATTACTATGCTTAGGTAATATCTGAATTGTTTTTGAGCATGGGAGAGTGCCTAGCAAGGCAATGGGCGAGTTTGATGAGGCATGGTGCATGTCTCAGCTTCTAGTTTCTAAATCTTTAAATGTATATATAGTTGTGTTCTTGTTTGACAGTATTGCATTGTTTTTACTTTGCTTAGGTAATATCTGAATTGTTTTCTTTTCCTTCTTTTTTTACTTTTAACTATAGAATGCCTATAAATACAAAAGAAGAGATTAAGGACTATAATAAAATAAAGTGTCAAAATAGCTAGGAAATTATAATGTTTTGATAAAAAAAATATATATTAACCCTTGCACATGTCAATTATTCTCACACTTGTCTTTAAACAAGACTCGGTTATTAGTTGATACATACTCGATTGGAATGGATAGATGATCATTTCTAAGAGTTCGTCAATGTGTAATTTCCTCTTATTGTTTACAAGTGGCTCTAGAGAACACATGTTGATTCTAGCATATAAACTTTATTTTGTTTTTTTTTCTAGAAGATATTTCAAGCATAACAAACCTAAAAATGTGTAAATTTATATCCATATACCTCACAAATTATCACTCAACGCTCATTTGACAATTAAGCTCAAGGTTTATACGTGAATATTTTGTGTATCACGCATGCCAATTTGAAGCAAACAAATCCATAGGTTTGAAAAGATACCAAACCTTTATTAATTATGTGCCTAGTTACTTATAAGTATCATCAGGACTTAAAAAAAGTTGGCTCGTGTTAAGGTATGGATGTTTGGTTTAAAAGTGGTTATGGTGGCAAAACACTGGTGTTTGAGTTTTTTATAAATATCTTGTGACTAAAATGGGTACAAACTTTATGTGGGTGACAAAGACAATTAAGGATATATAGATATTGCAATTTCTTGCTTAGTGTGTGATTACTAAACTTCTTTTTCTTTTTCTCTTTCTCTTTGCCCATTTTCAATTTTTTGGATCCACAAGGATCGAATGATCAACCGATCGTCTCTAGATAACAAAATTAACTTCATAAAACGTGACACTAAGATATTTTGGTGAAAACCAAGTGTTTTGGCTAAAAAAAGGGGTGGAAATAAAAAGGGCATTTGGTTGGTTGCATTTAAAGTCACCAAAGTGGGCTAACCATGGGGACATTTGTTTGTGTAAAGGGAAAAAAAGGAAAATAAGGGTTTCAGGTAAAAAAAGGGGGTTTATTTACACAGTAATTAGTTTTTGATCTTGTAATATATGACCTAGTCAAGTTTTAGCTTACGGATAACAAATGACTATTTCAATTCATTCGTTCAAATAAATGAGCAAACTTAATGTGTGCTCTATAAGACTTAAAAATCACTTAGGAAATGGATGGAATATAGGCTAATTAAATTTGAAGTTGTCTATAAAGTTGGATTCTTTATCGGACAGGATGAGTATGCTAATGTTAGGGGTATATATTCACGGTCCAGTTGTGAAAGTTTTTAGGACGTCAAACCATAAGATTAATAACGTTTTCTAATGAGTTGAGTGTATTCACTCGCGTCATCTAGGAGTTTAACTCGCTTTCTTGTAAGCCAATAAGTGTATAACCGATCCACCATCCTCGTTAAAGGACAATAATTCAGTCTCTAAATAAAACTAAGTAGAACCATCAATTTGTTGGTCATTTACATGTATTAAAAATAGGAACTTCCTTATGAGCACTTCTTCAATGACGACCCAACACTTCTATATGTGATTGCACTCTAACTTACCTTTAATTCTTAAATACTTTCAGTCTGTTTCATCTTCATCATCTCCAACTAGCTTGTTATCGAGTGTCTAGCCTTTACAACCTTCTCAGCTCCCAAATTTCAAGCCTGATGTGCCACACATCCGTGGCCGGTTTTAAGATCTCTACCAAATATTTCGACTTTTGGTCTCATAATATTAGACTAGATTTATATTTGTATGATGTTTATAACATTGTATAGATTAAGGGGTAAACCATATCTTTTGTTATGGACCCAACATATATCATACAACTGTTGTCTTCAATCTGTTAGGGAGGAGGCCGGGAGTGGTAGACGAGGGAGGTGAAGAGGAAGACAGCTCGCGAGGAAGCTACTCCTTGCAAAACAAGGGAGGACAACGAGATTGTAGGCGAGTTGAACATCTCGTGGACGAGGAGGAAGATGTACCATTGAATGTGTTGAATTTTTATTCCTTGTTTAGAACCTTGGGAGAACCACTCCCACTTCAAAGAGGTTCAAAGAGGTGAAAATTGAAAGTTTTGTTTCATATTCTGTTTGGTTTGAAAAGTTCCTTGTGGAAACCTTGGAAGACCACTTCTTCCTCCCTTAATTTTTTGTGATGTACTAATAGAACCTTTTTCAAGTTCATCCCCATCATTTAGCATTTTAGTGTCATACCTATTAGATATGAGACGGCCGATCATCGAAAAGTACAACGTTACCAACGAAGTGTGTAACTATATGTCCTAGTATAGGGAAAAAAACACATATACACTAATTTATATGTGTCACGTTGGACCTAAAGAAATGTATAAAAATGATAGATTTATCGACTGATAAGTTCAACTAATCAGGTAATAATAAGAATCCTTTAAGGCTTAATTATCAAAGATTAATTTTACTCAAGCTCAGTTTTTTCAATAACCTTCGACTGGTCAGTTATACTGAAAACAATTCAAACCCACCCCTTTAACCAATTAAACATGTGATAAAAGTTGTTACTTAATTTGATGTTATTGTTTTGATTATAATTGACTTAATGTTAGTCGGCTGCTAATGTAGTCCGTAGAGTTAATATAATTTAAAATCACAATTTCCAGATTGATGAATATAATTTAAAATCGTTTTTAGGTGCGATCAAAAGTCAAGTCTTCTAGAGCAATTGAAGAACATTGTCTGCCACATCTAATTTGTCGTGAGTTAATTGTTGACGTAACTATAGTAAAAGTGCATCTGTTATTAAATAATTTTTTAATCTAACAACAAATGTGACACATTTTTTTTCAATATCTCAAATCATGGTAGGGAACTAAGGATACTGCTTTCTAAAAGTTCTTGCAGCAGCTGTTTAAACTTTTGTCAAGTACACCATTTAAGGAAGTTTCTAAAGGGTAATTATTTCTCAAAATTATATTGTAACATTTGATGTAATAATTAACCCTAGAAATTTAAGATACCATAATAACGAGAGTAAATTACTTTTTGAGTATATGTGGTTCGAATATGTTAACTATGTGAGTCTAAATTTTAAATTTTTAACATATTAAACCTCGTGGTTTGTATTTTATAATTATTTTAGTCTAAATTACTAACATGGTTAGTTTTTTAGTTAAGTTTATAATAAAAAAGACTAAAATTACTCTAAACTCAAATAATTGTTTTTTAAACCTTAGAGAACAAAGTATAAAATATATAAATGTAATAGGGTTTGTTATTTAAACAACTGGTTTTCAATTTATAAAATATATCGTTAAGTTTTTCAAATGTTTATATTGAAAAAACATATTTTCTTTTCAAAACTTTTAATCGTTTGGTCTTTCAAATAGTTAGACTTTTTGCCTTTTAAAAACGTTTGGCTTCATAAATGTCTTTTATAAATCATTCGTCTAATTAATTTAAACTATTCTTTTAACTATTTTAACTTAATTAGTTTTTAAACCGTTTGTTTTACTTAATTATTTTTTTAAAATTGTTCATTATATTTAAAAAAGACGCTTAAGTAACACAAACGTTCAAGTCTCACAAAAACTGAACGTCTTTTTAAATCATTCAGATTTTTTAACATCTTCATTCAATATTTTTGACGTCTTTAAAAACAGTATAGTTTAAAAAAAATTTAAAAAAATTGAAAAGTAAGTGTATATACATATATCTATGGACTATGGGTTCCTAAGGTTATGAAAAATAACCAATTAAGTCTAGGAGCATTTAGGTCATTTTATTATAAACACACTGAAAAACTAACTTTGTTAGTCATTTTAACTCAAATGGTTATAAAATACAAACCACATGGTTCAATATGTTAAAGATTTGAAATTTAGACTTAAATGGTTAAAAGCTTCAAACCACGGATACTCATATAGTAATTTACTCTAATAATTGGTAGGCTACACGTACGTATATACATTAATACCACAATGAGAAATTATCAAATAAAAAGTAGTACATCGCAGGTTCGAAGTTTCCGGCAACCAATAATGGTGGCACCGGCGATGGATTTTGTGTCTGGGAAGAACAACTCAACAATTTCATCTAATCCACCTGTTGAACCATCACCATACCAGATTGCATTTGATTTCTTCATTGTAGGGTTTAAATCTTGTCTTTTGTTGCATGAAACATGATGGTGGTGTTGAGTGATGGAAGAGGAAGAAGGGAGGAAGATGAGTTGTGGTTTAACATATATATAGTTTTTATAAATTTAATAAATGAGAGTATTTTAGTCATTTAATATTAAATTAACAGAAAACGTTGACGAAGGACGAGAATGACAATTTTTTATAAAACCAAACAACAAAATGACAAAAAAAAAATAATAAAAGGACCAAAGTGGTCGACAGTAAAAACTCAGTGATGTTTTTGTCAATTTACTCTAAAAAATATGTATACCTTCAATGTTGTAAATAGCGGTTCGAACCGGCCGGTTATACTGGTTGAACAACTTACCAATGGTGTTCCCAGTACGACATAGCATTGTTTAACTAGTGCACTTGTTTACATATTAAACCACCGGAAAATCTTGTTCAACCGGTTTATATCAGTGAATCAGTTTGTGTTTAGCTAGTTTAGACTTTAATTTTAAGGTTTACTTAACCTATTAATCCATATTCTGACCCGGTCATGCGTTCAGGTTTAATTAACTTTAAAGCTCCTCCATTTAACTAAAAATTCTAGTTTATATTATAGGAAAAATAATTAGTTATGTTCTTGCTGATGAATAATGTTGATAGTCAATTTCGTCTATTAAACAATCATGAACTTAATGCAATTATAACTCTAACTAGTTGTATACCAGTCACTTGCATTGCGCGAGACATGTTTGCAACTTGCCTTTGGTTGCTAGCTTGTAAGGTGGTTGTAGATTTTCTGCTATCTGAGATTTGATTTTTACATATCGCGCGTGATGCAGCACGATTATTACATTGTAACATGCATGTGTTGGGTTAGGGATATTAACGTGTGGTATCCACACTCACGTGCCATGTAAAAAAAATACTGAATTTTATTCCAATAATACCAATACCCACATATCAACAACATTATTTTTGTTCATACTCGGTTCAATTCGGTTCCCTGTAGTACAACAATAGTTGTACTTGCTATATATTGTTATTCCAGTTACATCAATAGTAACTTCTATTGGATGGAAACGTATCAGTTGATTAGTAGAACATAATATAACGCTAATGATTGTCTTTCACTAATAAGTAATAACTAACAACTCGGTTATTGTTGACGGACCAATTCAGTTGCTATTAATAACCAGTTACCATTGTAATTAATTAATCTGTTGCGCTTAATTAATCCTATTAATTTGTCATGATTCGTTGTTGTGTGAAATTACAAGAGGCTTCATGGTGCGTTTACAATATATTTATAATAACTAGTTCAAGTAAGCGAAAATGAAACTATATCATCAAATTTAACTATCAGATATAAGTTTCAGTTAAAAAAACATATATACATTTAAATTTCCATAGATAATATTAGAAACTAACAACATGAATTTGTGTAACATCTTCCCTTATATTTACAACTAGATATGAAGACCGGGTTGGGCGCGACAATAGTCGTATTTTGTTTGTGACCTTGTACACTCTACAACAATAGCATTAGGATTTTAACATGTACGTGTCATGCATGTGTTGCGTCTCGCGCGTTGAACATGACAAAAAAGAAGTTTTATGAAATATCAGAGAAGATAATGTGTGAAGTTATTAAGGTGCGGTTTGTTTTTTCAGACAAAAACTGTCTGCAGTATTATTTCATTTGATTTTATGTCTGCAACTAAAGATGTGGTCTGAAGATTTGAAACTGAAAATATGTTGGTCCATGAAAACAGTAAATCATGCTATATATGATTTAGATCTAATCACAATCAGTTGATACCACTAGATCTAGCATCAATTGGTTGAGATTTGTGACCAAAACTCACACAAACCATTATGACCCATTAACAAATGATTAATTAAGAAGATTAGTAGAAGAAGATGAATTAAGCAATTGCAGCAAAGATATAACAGATCCAATTCCTTGCAAACACACAATAAGGTTCGAACTCAGTATCAAAGAGAGAATGTATTCAATAAAGTTCCAAAGAGTTGTTTACAAAATACCCTAACATAACTATTTATACAGGACATAGTGTCGCAAATAGTGTCGCAGACACGACACTGATAATGTCGCAAGCAGTGTCGTGTCATCAGACACGACACTGCCTGATTGCTAATTAAGGACAGACTGCATGCGACATTGTAGTGTCGCATGTAGTGTCGCAAAGACCTGCATAAAACAAACAAAATAAAGCTAAAACTAACTATTACAGCGGAAACAAAATACGACTAAACTATTACAAGAGAAACGCAAATACAAGTAACAACAAGGTGAAGTACCACCCTACATGTGGTCAACAATACTCCCCTTAGGGAGGTACTTCACCTGTTGGGTCTCCTTCTTCAGCTCCAGCTTTTGCAGCTCCGAACATTTGTGTCAACTCACGAACATCTTCATTAAGCTCTGCTTGTTTTTGAATCCTTTCTGTAAGCTCCTTCACTTCTGCTCTGATTCCCCGAGCCCTATTTGCGACTCTCTCGAACAAAGATGCTTCCTTTCTGGTATCAGCTCCGGCTCCAACTCTAAACGAATTCTCGCATAGAATCTTCAAATCGTCGTCTGAGAAACCGAACACCTCCATCGGATCAAATATTCTCCATTCGGATCCATCTTTTACTCTAATCACCGCCTCCCCTGTTTGATTGTCGTAAAACCATTATTCAAACTCCATAAGTCTCGACGGGCTTGGATCTGGAACTCTTACTCTCAGCATAGTCTTGATCGGCTTCATTTTCAACACAATCTTTCCTTTCCCAGTAGCCCAATCCAAATCCTTCTTTGAACGTTTGCGCTCCAATTTGTTATACCCGAAACTCACAAAATTATCCCTCAATCCCGCCTAGATTTCTTCTTCCAAAAGCTTTGCACGATCATTTTGATCTGCATTAATTAATGGTAAAACCGCCAAACGTCTCAAGTCCCATTTTGGAAGGGTTTTGAAATGTTTGCGGTTACTAATATAACTGATCCCTCCTCCCCTTCTTTTAATCATGAATTTTTGTAGCTCCATATTGTATTTCCAGCTGAAAATCTTGTTGTCTGTGTCTTTGGGGGCAGGGGCATCCATGTTTTGAAATAGAGGTGTGACGTATTCAGGTTCATCAACCTTCTTGAACCAATCTGATTTGTCTAATTCGAATACGTCACCCTCGGCTCCACTCCTCTGAGCCACATATATCATCTCCTTCTCATCTATTTCATAATATTCTGGTTCTGAATCGTAATCCACCAGTTGCACCTCCTCCTCTTCATCAACAATCTTCATATCAGTCTCTTTTACTGCTTCAGCCACAACCTCATCTCCTGCTAAGTCAGCATCAATATCGAAACAGAAATCATCAGTAACTTCTGCTTCTTTGGCAACACCGCTGAAACCAGCAAACTCTTTTCGGCTCTTAGCAACTTGTACCATCTCCTTTAATGTTGAGTATTTTCCAACGTTAACCATATCGTTAATCTCATCCTCCGTCTCTACGTTCCCAATCTTTACCTCCTTCTTTACCTCATTCAGTTCGGTTAACAGCTTCTTGATAAGGACTTGTTGATCCAAAACGATCCTCCTCAAATCATCCATTTCTGACTCTCTATGCCTCTCTCTCTCTTCAGCATTCATCAACTTTGTTTTTATCATGCTTAGCTCATTTGCGAGCGACGTATTCACTCCTCGAATCACGTCCTCGTCAATCCCAGCAAAACCTTTCTTCTCCGTCTTGAATGTTTTTGGTACCGTCTCCGACACCTCTGGTTCCTTTCCTTTTCTCCTACTGACATCAGTATCAGCAACATCAACAACCTTTCTCTTTTTCTTACTTTTTGATTTAGCAATTTCTGCTTCAATCTCGTCGATCTGTTCTTCAAATGGAACCGTCCTTTTACCAATAAACTTCTTTCTCTTCTTTATATCATCCTTGATTTTGTCTCTGAGTTCATCAAATCTCTTCTCCTCTGAAATCTTGAGTTTTTCAATATAATCCCATCGCTCATCAGTATACATGTTTCGGAAAAGATAAGTTATCTTTCCTGAAACATCATGTCGGGGAGTGGAGCAATCGGCAAAGATTCTAACATTCATCTTTGTCAATATCAGAGGATCACCTAACTTCTTTAGACCCGGTTTCAGCTCATCGATAAAGATTTGAATAAATCTTGGATAAAGCAACCATCTATCCTTCCTTTCAGCAGAGATATTTTCAATCATATACTCAAAGATCATCTGAGGAATATTTGCTTTGTCCCCTCTGCAAAGATTCAGCATTGCACGAGCCCATTCGAAGTTTAAACCGTCAGTTCCACCCTTCCGATGGTCTAAGCATACAATAATCACATGTGCAATAAATCTCCATTCCCTTGATAAAAACGTCTTCTTGATTTCCCTCCGTTCCAAATACTCAGTACCTTCATACCCCATTTCCAGGAAACCTTCGTGTACGTCTTCCAGACTTAATAGCATTGGTGAACCAACGTCACGTTCCATTCTCAACATTCGAGCAATGGAATTTACAGTGAGCATAATATCCTCCCCCGAAACCCTTGCTCTTATCTCCGCAGGTTTGGCGTTGAGGTTGTATGTGGCAGATTCCCAGAAATCTCGGATGTGCTGTTGATCAATGATTACTTCCTTCGACACAGCATATGCAATAGGGGACGCCTTCAACCAGGAAATAGCATCGCGAAAACCGACTGACTTCGGGTCCCTATCATTGAGGTAAGCGACCACGTTTGACCGTTTGTCAAACTTCATTGGCTGCGGAGGCTCGGGATCCATTTCTATACCTGAAACATAGGACGGAAATTGATAAGTGACCAAATGAAAATTTATAAAGGAGAATGATAATAATGAAAAAAAAATAAATAAATAAAAAATAGTGTCGCAGATGTGCGACACAGTAGTGTCGCACCAGTGTCGCAGAAGCAGCGACAGTGTAGTGTCGCAGCAGCTGGTCATTAACAACGACACTGCAATGTCGCTGCACAACAAGCCTCCGACACTACCACAAAACACGGCCAGCATAACCTTGGTAGTGTCGCAGACTAGTGTTTGAACTTTCGTTCAATGTCGCAATAAGAATATTTAGTGTCGCAAGAAGAACAGTGGACACCCAACAGTCACAATCCCCAAAATCATATCAGATCAAAACCAAAAGCCAATACAAGACAGACGAAGGTTCGAGACATTAAGGAGAGTAATACTTACCGTTTGAAATCAACAAAAACGCCCAAAAATGATGGATTTGAAGTGAGTGTGTGTTTTAGGGTTTATGGTCTCCGTTAAAGTCGTGAGAAAGAAGATTTTGAAAATATGACCGTTTGATCCAAATCAGACAAATATGAAACACGACGTAGTGTCGCATGATCGACACTATAGTGTCGTATGTATCATAGTGTCGCATACCCGACACTATAGTGTCGCAAGCAAAAATAATAATAAAATTTAAAATTTAAATTTTCAAAAAAAATGAAATCAAAACCATTTATTTTACAAATATTTTAAAAATAGTGTCAGGCCAAACAAATGAAATAGATCTAAAACTAACATTCTTTTGAAACACGAGTCCGTAAAGATGAATCAAATCAGAAACACCGAATGAATCACGAGGAAATCAGAAAAATGGATATCAAGCAATCATCTGGAGATACAGAGATTTCATAAGATTGACAGTATGTTTGTCCATTTAAACCCATGCCTTATTCCTTTCGACGAACAACCTGTGATGGTCTTATCATGTTTTAGGTTCGATTTGAAGAAACTCATGCAACTCGGTCCCCACAGACATCTTGGTAAAGAAACTTGTCCTATCGTCAGGGTTTATTGAGCAATATGATTGACTTTGCTTGAATTTCAAGAATCAAATTTTGAATATTGATCAATTTATGAGCCTCTTTTGACATTCTGCATTTTTGCATTTTTTTTGGGAGTGGAGCTTGTCAAAAATGATTCTTTTGAACACATTGCGACTTATTATTTGAGAAACTCAACTGATTAGAGCTCCAGGTCTATACCGACGTATAACAGAGGAGATAATCATTTGAGCATGCTCGGCGAATCTTCAGGTCAATACTTCCGTATAGCAGAGAAGATCCACCAACTCCAGGACAATACTTCCGTATAGCAGAGGAGTTAAGCACTTTGACTCAATACGTTCTGAGGAATTAACAAGTAACTCACTCAGAGGCTTTTCTGAAGAGCAACACTAGCAGCTTTTTATTTTGTTTTGCTAACTAGAAACTCAATTCAGGGCTAGGGTGTGGGTGATTTTGGATGTTTTGGGAAAATCAAAGCAAAGATTTGACACTCTCAACCCATTTCTGACAAGGACTTGTAACTTTGTGCAGGCCAAACATGTCAAGGAGATAATCCTTATTGCCGAGCTCTTATTGATTTTAGTTGGATCACAGAATTGTTGTCTAATAGTATTCAAGCGGAGCCTACTGACATATCAGTACAAATCTCCTTTCTCCTTCTGACGCTGTCATCCATATCTGAATCCTGCAAGAAACAAACAATATTACATGAAATGAGGCATTGTCATTAAATTTATTTTATTTCTCCCCCAAAACTTTCAGTTTTTTTTACAACTGAAAATTTTTAACATTAGAACATGCGAGATCAAGCACAAAAGAAAAGCCGACAATATTTAGAAAATAAAAGGATTTTTCTTTCATATTTCCCCCAATTTTTTTTTTTAATGAAAACAAAGAAAAGAAAAAGAATAAAATTAGAAAGAGAGAAGACCAAGCATGTTGATTAATTCATAAAAGCGGGGTTTATCAAACGTTTTAGTGAATAAATCAGCCTTTTGATTTTTGGTATCGATTGAAATGATATTGATAAACCCTTTTTCTTGTGCATCACGGATGGCATGAATGCGTGTTTCAATGTGCTTTGTTCGGGTATGATGAACCGGATTCTTGGTAATGCCAATGGCTGCCTCATTATCGTAGAAAATCAGGGTATGCAAGAAATTGAAGCCATAATCCATCATTTGATGCAACTGGATGCAGCCGTGTATTCAGCCTCGCCTGTGGATAGAGAAACGGTGGTCTGTTTCTTGCTCTGCCACGAAACAAGACACTCCCCTAGATACTGACATCCACCAGAAACCGATTTTCGATCAAGTTTGCATCCCCCATAGTCACTATCAGTAAATGCATGGCTGCCCCGATTTTATGTCTGCAACTAAAGATGTGGTCTGAAGATTTGAAACTGAAAATATAATACGGTTTGTTCTATAAACTGGATACCGTCTGCATAAACTGAAAATATATAGGTGGACAACAGTGGTGGTGGCCGGCGGTGGCTGGCGATGGTGGTGGTGATGGTGGGAAATGTTTTTATGAGGATGTTTCAAGAAGGGTGTCTATAGTTTACTTTTTAAGATGAAAAAACTGATTTCAGATCTGTTTAAAAAACAAACAGTCTTTAAGAGTAACTTCGGTTGCAAACATAAGCTCTCTTGAAGATTTTTGAAGAAAACCCTCTAAATATAAAAGATAGGGTGTTAAAATGATAATTTACAAAAGTAGGAGTCAATAAGCAGGGGTTTAAAAAGTTAAGGGTTAATAGTAAAAACTTTAGGGATAAAAAAATGATATGATGATGATATCACCTTCTAACTTAGTAGTACATAAATGAATATTATCTTACTTATTTATTTATTTATTGATAAAACAAATAAAATGATCGAATGGTAGTACTTGAATATTTATATATTTTGATCACATAATTTAATTGGCTTATATATATCTTAAACCCTATGTTTGATTGAAGCACCTTCACATTATTTGTTTTCTTTACATGTTAAACCCCTCTTAGCCTATTATATATTATACTAGATTAAGCCCCGTGTGTTATACAGATGTAAATATAAAAAACAGAATTCTAAAACTTTACAAAAAATAGCATTTGAAAATAAGTTACACATTACATGAAAGATATATAAAAATAGAAACACAAATTGTTTAAACTCTAATTTGAGCCTTAAACAAATATGTTTTTAAACTAAAAATACAGTATTAATACCAAATTAAATATCGACACTTTTAAAATCGGTGTCTTATAAATCCTATCAATAAATTTTAAAAAAATGATAAGAAAAATAAGCATACAAATATTCTATATGAAAATAGAAACACAAATTGTTTAAACTCTATTGTGATGCGTTATTTGTTAACTTGTTTAGTTTCCGTTTTCACATTGATTTTAGAGATGTAAATAAGATAAAATGAAATTTTGAAATAAAATATTATAGGTGATTTAATGTTTTTGATATCTTTCCATACATAGCTAAGAATAGAAGATTCTTAATTTTGAGTGAGAAAACGTTTCATCAGCCTCTCCAATGAATGACATGTGTCCTCTAAAACCCTCTTTTATTAGAAGGTATAGATATTAAAAATTGGAATAGTAACGTTGTTATAGAGACGAGTGTCTATTAACAAGTCGTTTCTAATGATCATTGCTGGTTGCAATTAACTTAATAGTGGCTGCCCGCCAATGTCTTTGTTTTGTTCACACTTTTTGGTTGGCCGGTCTAACTATCTTTCTCTCTCCTACGTCGTCCGTTCGTATTGCTTCGGCCGTAAACGGTGGGTAATTGGTTAAAGGCAGTGGATGGTGTCCGTTTCTACTGCTTTAGCCATTAACGGTGGGTGATTGGTTAACGGCGGTGGATGGTGGTAACAACCCTGATGGATACATCACCGAAACCCTTACCGTCGGTGCTAGGTGTCCATGGTCGTTGATCTATTTAAACCTAACTTGCATACGTATACGTATAAATCTAGCTATATGCAAAGTTAAAAATTCAATGAGGCACAAATATAAGAAGATAAGTAGAGAACTATGTTCACTATTCAAGTATCAACCACAATGACAAAGTTACAACTACAAAGAAACGTAAAAAAGCACCAAACTTCTGGAAGAAAACTATGCATTGATACTTTTGCCTTTCATAATTCAACAATGATTTGGTCACCGTTATAATGCCGCCAACGTACTAGAAGAAAATTAACCCTGAAGAGATGCTTTAGCTTTTTGTGAATTAAAATGTTTGCTTCCCCATAAAGGGATATGATTTTGAATGAGTCAAGTCACCCGGATCAACTAAGTCATTGTCGTTTTTAATTCAATAAATCTTGGATCGATATTATTCTTATACATAATGCCTCCAAACTATAAAAAAACAAAATTCATTATTTATGTTGTCAGTTTTTCGTTTGAGTGTTCTTTTTTACTAACTTTTATGTATGTATAGGAGTAAGCTAAAAAAAATTAATTAGATGGTATTGAGTTGATGGTACGTCCATTGATAACACATTTCACTAATTTTTAGATTCTAAGCCTTGTTAGTGAGGTGTTGTGTAATTTATTTGCTTATTATATATATAAACGCTGATGTTTAAAAGAAAAGTTAGAAAAATTAAATATCATTAACAAAAGTTGGTGATAGAGCGGACCGACCACGTACCCGTTGGGAACCCTCATTCTAGGTGCATGGTGGTGATACTATTGGTTTGTGTTTCAACCCGTCTCTTGGGTTTTCCAACGATGGTTTGCGATGTTGGTAGTGATAGAGCGGTTAATTTGCATGGAATGATAGTGCATGTTTAATTATATATTTTGAGCCCTAACTTAGCACTAATTGGTTCATAATTACACTTTGAATGTTTCAAGAGATCATGGGCAATTACGATGAATTTTAATCGAATAAGCGACTAAGAATCCACTAGCAAAATTAGTGTGTAATCTTGAGATTAAAAAGTGGTTAAGCGGAGTGGCGAAGCTAGGATTTGGAGCCAAGAGGGGCTAAATTTTGAAACGTTTTGTTTTGGGGGTCAAATCTTAAAACGCTTTGTTTCGGGGAGGCCAAACCCAATATATATATATATATATACTAGATTATTACCCGTGTGTTACACGGATGGATCATAAAAGTACGTAACTCTAAATTAAAATGATTATTTTAAACGGAAAAGCATTCTTGGTTCAGCGGTTGAAGTGTTGTTTGTCTGTGATTGAGGCCGGGGGTTCGAGTCCCCTTGCCCTGTAATTTGAAGAAATTTTTATTTTAAGTTCTTTTATCCTTTTCTTAACATTAAATTTTAATTATAAATAAACAAATAAATAATATTAATTATATTAAATACATTTTAATATATATAAAACTTCTAAATTCTATATTCAAATAACAATATATTTTTATAAGTATTTGAGTTATACAAATATTTAAAGTAAAATACAAAAAATACTTATACAATATAAATATTTATCCAAATACGAAAATACGACTACGTTTCGTATCAAAAATCACAACTCGTAATTCAAAACCCCAATTTCCTAAATTATAATTTAAAACCCTAATTCTCAAGTTTAATCTAAAACCCTAAATACCAAATCCCAAATCCGAAACCCTCAACCTCGGATTTGTGATTCTTGTTTTCATTTGTTTGTTTCTAAGTTAGGGTTTTTCTCAATAAATTAGGTGGTACTATATATATAGGGTAGGGTTCAAGAGAGAACTCATTTTAAGTTGAGAACTAGAGAACTACCAAAAAGACAAGGGATGGAATTTTAAATAGGAGGGGTAAAATTGTAACTTTAAATATAAAAATCTTAAAATATTTCTATCTTTTGCATACGTTAATATTATTTAAAAAAAATTGCACCATTAGATCAAGAATTTCTTTATCTTTCATTTGAGTATAAATAACGTTATAAAAAATATTTTTTTTCTCGTTTTTTTAATTTCCATACTGCATATATGTAATATTGTGAATTTGTACTTAATTATATTTTTCTTTAAACTTTACTAACTTTTCCATACCTTATTGATATTAAAAAAATTTAAAAATCACATTTTCGTTTTTTCGATACTACATATATGTAGTATAATTTAACTACCTAGCTTTGATAAAATAAGTTAAATTATTTTTTATTAGAAAACTAACTCATTGATCTTTATTCTATTTAATGGACGAACCGGTCTTCTCCACTTAGATCATAATTTTCTCTTTCCCATTTACTCAATAATCGTCATTTATTTTAATAAAAAATTACTTGTCCTTTAAAATTCGATTGTACACCAATTTGGCTTTCCAATCCAACAAACAGATTAACATAACATGACTCTTATAATTGGTATTGTGATATGCTCATGCTGCACATATTCATACCACATCACATAACGTGGACCAAGTATTTGCTAGCAATGTGAATACGATCATATGAGAAAAATCTAAATTTAGAATTAACGCATGACGGTGTTGTTTTTTGTTATGGTATCATCGAAATCAATATCAGGGAACTTTTGTTATTTTATCAAAGTACGTAGTTTTGATGGTTTGTCATGTAATTTAGATGCATAACAACACCATATTCACTTTTCCCAATTTAAAAACATATAATATCGTATACTACATATATGAAGTATTGAAATTAAAAAAATGAGAAATTTTTATTTTTTTATAACGTTATTTATACTACATATATGAAGTATTGAAATTAAAAAAAACGAGAAATTTTTATTTTTTTATAACGTTATTTATACTCAAATGAAAGATACTGAAATTCTTGATCCAATGGTACGAAAAAAAATTTAAAAACTTAAAGTATGCAAAAAATAGAAATGTTTAAAGAATTATATTTTTATAGTTCCAAATTTGCCCCTCCACTTTAAAATTTCATTTGAGAACTTATTTTTAGGAAAGAACTGAGTGAGAACTTATTTGGTTCTCATTTAAAGGTAACACTATATATATATATAGGGATCCATTCAAATGAGTACACTTTTAACTTGAGAACAACTTAGGAACCGCTTTAACTGTTGTATTGATTATAATATAAGTTGACCAAAATGCTTATAATTAACCTAATTTTAACATCTATTTAAAAAATATATGATTTGTGAAGTCGTTTGTTAAGATGCATATATGCACCCACATTACTTGTACACAAACACACATTGTGGGTGCATATATGCATTCTAACTCTAACAAACGACATCACGAATCATATTTTTTTTAAATAGATGTTAAAATTAGTTGAATTATAAGAATTTTGGTCAATTTATATTACAAAAAATTCAACAGTTTGACTCCCTTTATGATTCGTTAAAGTTGTACTTTTTGTACTCAAGTTAATAGGTGTTCTCATTTGAGTGTTCCTCTCTCTCTCTCTCTCTATATATATATATATATATATATATATATATAAAATCAACTAACGACTAACAAACCAACACTTGGACGGAAAAAAGTAGGGTGTGACACTCCTCGCTCCCTAAGATGCTTCGCCCCTAGTTAAGCCATTTTCTAGATAAATTATAATTTTTTTGGCAAATTGAACTAATTAAAATGATTCCAACTAATATTTATTAGCCGAGAATAATCTTAACTCAGTTTATTCCATTCAGTAATTCCAAATTCAACTTTGTGGTCTCTAGTGGTACGAAAAACGCTTAAATGAAGACAGTTAATTTTTTTCGAATTTCAACCGATGTTTTAGAGATTTTGATAAGGAGGGGGATACGAGTCAATTGATGTAAAACTTACCTCAAGCCGGTATTACAAACGACGAAACGACCCTCAATTGGTAAACCCTAACGGTTCTTCAATCGGATGATAAAATTAAATTATTTGGAGCACCAATTCTAGATAAGGTTTACACAACTTTTTTTAGTTTTGTACGGCTGGAGATTGGTGTTACGCACGAAAGGAGGCAAGAGCCTCTTTGGTTGCAAGCAAAAGATCACAAGTGTTTTTGGTAGTTGTCAACGGTGGTGAAAGAAATGATAATCAGGAGTGGATAGTTCTCTTGTGGCTTCTTTCAGACGTATAGTTAGTATATATTATCTTTATATTCAGTTTTAAACTTATATTTGCAATTATTTTTTACGATTACAATTCGTTCGGTTGATGACAAAACTTATTTGCTTGTTGGGTGACATAAAATATTCACACTTGTAAATAGGGTAACTAAACTGTAAAAGATTTATGACAAAGATTTGTTTTTAACTACCGATCTAAATTAATACCCTTTCTAACATTATGTCTCTATGTGGTGTTCAAATAACTTATTTAACTTAATTATTTAAACCTAGAACCCGAAACTTGAAGGAAGTTACTCTTATCTTAACTATTTTCTAAACCATTTAGTTTAGTATATTTAGTTTTCTAAAATCAAACAATCAATTAATTAGTTTAAATAAGATTCAAACCAATTCTTTCCTCTTACTCTAGTGGAGTGACATCATATTTACCCTAACTAGCTAATGTATTCAGGATCTTAAAAATACAATCTACAAAAGATGCTTAAGTTAAAAGTTGAGAAATTACTTCAAGTGTATTTAGTGAAAAATAATGTCACTAGAAAAACAATCGACCGAAAAGATGCTTAAGTTAAAAATTAATTTCTAATGGACATGTTTTCTAGTATTTGACCATCGACACCAAATGACTTGTGGCCTATCGGTACCAATGTTTTATCAAATATGTCCTTCCCCTAGTGGTTGAGGGTGTGGATTTATTTTTGGATTAGAGGGCACATTAATTGAATTAACAGTTATAAAACAACAGACAATTTAGTTGCACACCTGAGCTATAATGTTTATTAGCCATGATTGGACTAATACTCGCATTCTGCATAGGTTCACTGTTGTTAGTAGTCAAAAACTAAAAATGATGGAATTGGTTTTCAAGGTGGCACTTTGGTGCTTATCGGTTTGGATTGTGGGTTATTCAGCTTCTTTTAATTATTCAATTTATTGGGATCATATTTTTTGTTGAAAGCATAATCCGAACCAAATTAACCTAATTCGTGAAAACCTAATAAACCGAATCTAATCCGGATTGTCAGAAAGTTCACAGGAGCCTCTTTTTTAGCCGAAATTCCTGCTCGCTTAAGGATATCACATAGGACATCCCTAACCAAGTCATGTCTGTATTTAAAGCCTCTTTTTTAGCCGAAATTCCTGTCTAGTGTTTGGTTGGGCGGGGGGGAAACACGCTTGTGTGGACCTTACGGGAGTGTCTCCCTTGGTTGCGCTCAGGGACAATGGATTTGTTGTACGACAGGCAGCGTCAAAGGCGGAATCATGCAAGATCGCCAAACACGAGAAATCATGCCTGGAGAATCAACATGTTTTTATCCCATTAGCATTTGACACATTTGGCTTCCTAGCCACTGAGGCAGTGAACTTCTTGACCAGGGTCCAGCGAGTCATTCATAGCAATGTTTCGACACCTAAGGGCCAAGGTTTTGTCTTTAGTAGGCTAGGTTTTGCTATTCAAAAGGGGGTGGCGGGGGGTGGCGGCACAACTTGTTGCCCGTTTACCTGCCACTTTGTTGTAAATTCTTTGATGTTTAAAAGGAGGAAGTGATTTAAAAAAAAAAAAAAAAAAAAAAAAAAAAAAAAAAACTTATCTCATTGTATTATTTAAAAAGAAAAAAAAAAAATCCGGATTGAACCTAATAAACCGAACTAGAAAAAAAACTTTTTCTCTTTTGTTTTGGGTATCCATAATAATCTGTTCAAAAATGTAGTAAGAAATCCATAACAATCTGAATACAAAGATTAAGCATCTGCTAGACATTATGTTTGTTGTATACTAGAAACAAAAACTTTTTTCTCAGATCAAGTTACAACTGTGGTTTGGGCAATTGTGAGTTGGGCTAACTTTAAATTATATTGGGTGTTGGGCTAAACTAAAACATAAAATATACGGCTTATTGGGTTTTTGGGTTATTCTGTATTTCTGTTTGATCTGATTTAGATTTGACAAACCCAAAAAAAAAAAATTCCTTAACTATGTAACTCGATCAGTTTGGTTTTAAAAGGTTTCGGTTAAATTTGGTTTTTGGTTTATATGATTTGAAACCAATTATAAACATCCTATTGGAATGAGCCAATTGGAAGAATTTATTTTTCTGCATCATTTGTAATTCTTATCTTTCGTTATACTGTATCTCTTTTATCTCCTTGTTAGATTTCCGTTATTATTAAAATTTAACATTGTTAAAGAAATAAAAGTAAAAAAATAACCCGAGTTCAAGACCACATGCCTTCTACTTTAACATGCTTTTTCGGGTTTCTTTCATTAGTTAGTTACATACATAAATTCTAAAATTCGAAGTACATGCATTGATTGCTGTGGTTAAATTCCAACCTCAAAGTTTTCGACTTATTTTACTTTTATATGTTTACGACTTTAATTCTGTAAGTTTAACTTGGTTATTATTTTAACATCTAAATTGGATAATTCTCTGTCTTTTAATACGTGACATATTACGACTGTACACCGGAACGTACGAGACATGAAACTTTTCTTATCAACGCGTGAGCCGCAGTCATATACGCAAGACCTGACCGTGTGAGCTAGCTGTCACATCATGTTGCCTAGTTTTAAATCTAGTTATTTATGAATTAGTTACGTCTGTCATGTTGTTGTATTATTGCATGTACGTTCACAAAACGTGGAAACTTGAACAGTTGAACATATATAATTTCTTGACTTCGTTCGACTCGCGTCATGATCTCAAAACTTCTAGGATAATCATGATTCATTTGTCAAAAAAAGGCTTAGGCTTCCGCTTAGTTCAAATACTAGCTAGTAGATCGATATGCAAGTAACAAAAGGAAACGTTTAGCTTAAGTGTGAGTATGAATATTAGCAACCGGCCCCTTCGATCTTTAATTTTAAACTCGCATTCGATGATCTACTCCCATTCGACGATTGGTTTGTCTCTTAATCTAAAGATAGTTTTTGTGATAGCAACTTTCAATGTGGTGTAATGGTAAGAGACTTAGATTCTCTAAAAGAGACCCAAGTTTTATTCTCACTATCACCATTTTAGAAGGGGAAAATGATGACAATGAATGGAGACTTGTGGCAACAACAGTTCGATCTCTGAGCCAAACGAGTTTCACCGCTAGCTTGTCGTCGTGCCTACGGGCGGACAGGTTAGTGTTTTTCCCACGAATTAGAGTTGGGTTTTCCCCGAAATAAGTGGGTTTCAGCTGCCCAATTTTAAACCGTATTTGTAATAATTAATAAGAAACAGATGTACGTATAATATCATTTCTTGAAAGAGTCGTGAGTGTTTTATAATTTCCTCATGCATGCAGAATATACGTGTGATCTCTTTGGTATAGGCTATTCCGACGACATTTGGTCGATGTACTATATCGTTGGGATAACTTGGTCGTTATAGGTAAATGGGTCGTCAGGACAGAGTCGCAGGATAGTTTCACCTATGCTGACGACGTGTCATTGGTATAGGTTAATGGTTATATATTCAAAGTTTACAACTTTACATGCAAACTCAAATGTCCAATAACAAAGTTCTTTATATTCCATGTTCAATAAAAATTTATTCCAAATGAAAACAAAACCAATATTTATAGTAGATGTAAATAGGGGTGTTCATTATTCGAATCTATTCGAATTATTCGAAATTCGATTCGAATCGAATTCGATTAAGGCCATTCGAATTTGACTTTCGTTCATTCGAATTCGATTCGAATAATTTTTGCGAATGTGGATCGAATACGAATATGATTTTCAGTATTCACATTCGATTCACCCGACTCGAATAAGAACTATATATTTTTTAATATATATTTTAATATATCTAATTAATTATCTATATATCAATATGACTTAATGGGCTTCAAGTAACTTAAAAATATCCAAACTCAACTCATTATCCAATCTTAATTGTTGTTTCTGCATATGGATATGATTTGGTACGATGACAACTACTTAATTGTTGCGTTTTATAGGTTTGAACTTGTTTAAAGTTTTTTTTTTGTTTAATTATGCAGTTTAGACCTTTTTTAATGTACATTAGAGTTATTGATGTGTTAATATTTTACATATTGTTTGGGTGATGTTTTGCACATTATTTGGGTGATGTATTGGACTTATGTTATGTTTGTGCTACATCTGTATTGTTGTTTGATGTGCTTATTTATTTATATTTTTTAAGCGAATACATTCGAATCTATTCGAATTCGAATAACTTAATCGAATCGAATATATAGATTTTTAGTCGAATGAGGATTGAATACGAATACAATTTTTAAAAGTCACAATTCGACCAACTCGATTCGCTCAATTGGCCCAATTCGTATTCGATTCAAATGAACACCTCTAGATGTAAACGTAAAGATAATAATAACTAATAAATAAATAATAACTAATAAATAAACGATAAATATCATAATAAAATAAAATAAATCTGAAACTTAAAATATAAGATAACCTTACATTAATACTGCATTTGTATGATACTTCATTACTATAAAATTTAATAGAGGATAGTGAATACAGTGTTTTTATGTACCTAAGTTACACGTGAAGCCATAAAACTACGTACTGTTGATAATATAATTTAATTGATGATTCAGTCATCTTCTCTTCGATCGTAATTCTTCTCTTACCCATTGACTCAATAATCGTCGTTCATTGACTCAATAAAAGACTATCCACCCTCGAGAAACCTATCGTAAAACCTATCGTACCTCAATTTGGTTTCTCAATTGGAGCTAACAAATTAATATAACATGGCTTGTATAAATGGTATTGTGATATGCTCATGCTAAACATCATACTACATCATATAATGTGGACCAAGTAATTGCTAGTAGTGTGAGTACGATCAAATGAGAAATCCAAATGAATAGAATTGAGGCATGAGAGTGCTGTTTTTTTGTGATGGCATCATCAAAATCTAACGTTGGGAATTTTTTTTTCAATTAAAATAGAAAAACGATTTAATTTATTTTTTTCAAAACTACATCACATAACAGTACTGTATTCACTTTCCCATTTACACACTAATACAATATTGACAATAAAAAACCAGAAGATTTTATTTTTTATAACGTCATTTATACTAAAGTGAAAGATAATGAATTTTTTTTATCTAATGGTGCAGTTTTAAAAAAAAAATACTAACGTATACTAAAGATAGAAATATTTAAAGATTTATATATTTAAATTTCTAATTTTATCATTTCTCTTTAAAATTCCATACATTCTTTTTCTTTCAGTTCTCAAGTTGTAACTTAATATGTACTTCTCATTTCATTCATATCCTAAACATGTATAACCAAGCAAAGCCCATTTTAAATTAATTTCTGACTTGTTTGAATCTCATTTCCATTTCTTGAATGTTAAAACACCCATGCATAAATGCTTTCAATTATCAGCAACGATCGATGGAGCCACTCCTCCTTTCACTTGTTGTAGTCTTTTAGGAGTGTTTCGAATTGAGATTAAATTTGACTTATTATATTGCTTTTTAGAGAAAACTAATAATTCAAAACTCATCAAAAAGCCATGATATTGTTTGTGGCTTTTGAAAATGATTTATTGAGTTTTCTAAAAATTTAATAAGTCAATAATCTATTTTCAAACTCAATCCCAAATGTCATCTAATAGAATTAGTTGATATTTTCCTCTTAGAGTTCTAATTTCTTTTTTGTCATTTCTATATAAAATTTTTTTGGGGCCTAGTTTTTTATATATAAAGACATTACAATTTTCGTCTATCTTCACTAACTCGGTTAGTTAATGTGCTAAGTGTGATTTATGTTAGGGTGAATTAAGGGTGTTCATTGTTATTTGAAGCTATTCTAGAAAGTTATTATTTCTAAGTGTAACAAGTAGTTTGAGTCACTAAATCTTCTATTCAAATACTACTAAAATTTGATGACATAATTGTAAATAGTAAAATTGTTTTAAGCTCGCGATCTTCTTATCCGATAGTCATGTAGTGTCTCGTGAATGGGTCAAAATTCAATAGGTGTACGGTTAATTGGCCCAAATAAAAAAAAGTTAATTGCCAAAATAGTCTCCGAGGTTTGCGTGGTTTTGTCAAAATATACAACTTTTACATTATTTGCCTAAATGGTCCCTACTCCCCTAAACTTGTTGCTAAATTAGTCATCGGCCCTAACAGTACCGTTAAAAAAACTCTGTTAGTTGACTGGTAATTGACTAAAATACCCCTAAGGACAAAAAATGTAACTTACTTTTTTAACTACCACCTCCACCATCGTCTTCAACCACCACTAATCCACCTTCACTCTTCCGCCACCACACCTCCACCAGTCACCACCACATTGTTCGTCAACCTTCTCTGCTGTTAGGCAACACCGCATCATAGTTGGATGTGACCGACGAATGATGACTCAACGCCAGCTCCAACATCTCAACACAACTCGTAGGAAAATCATGAACCTTCGTCATTTAAGTGTGTTACCGTTTCCGATTTGAAGAAAAAGGTTATAGCTGGCCTGCGTAAAAATGGCGATAAAGAAGGTCAATGGAGGTAATAATTCCAACGACATTTCTGGCGATAAAGAAAAAGGACACCCCCCTTTTTGGACTCATCGTCCTCGATGAGGTTTGCCCCACCATCCAATTCTTGGATGTGGGATTTGCCTAAGGTGTCCCTCTGAACACCCCCGGGTGTGACACCCCGACCAGGGACTCACCATCTTTGATGAGGTTTGCCCCACCATCCCGAACAGCACAGAAGTTGCTCTGATACCACTTGTAACATCCGGCCCCTCATACAACCAATATTGTTCGCTTTGCTACATTAAAGCTCACGGATTTGCTTTTGGTTGCCCGAGTGAAACCTTATTCTTGTCATCCGAGCACGCTTAACTGTGGAGTGCTCCACTCATCCACTAACATTAAGCCCCAAAATGCGTTGTTGGTATTTGAGGTCGGACATTCCTTATAAATCTCAAATCTCTCCTGCCCACGGCCGATGTGAGATTTTCCTAGGGTGTTACATTTATTAAGGTAATTTGGTGAAGGTTGGGATAGAATTGGGGAAACAGAAGATATGATTCTCGCCGAGATGATTTGGTGGTGATCGGAACTAATGCAATCGGTGGAAGTGGTAAAACTACTTTAGCATACCGGAAGAGAGTAAGTTATATTTTTTGTCCCTAGGGGTATTTTAGTCAATTACCAGTTAACTAACAGAATTTTTTTAATAGTGTTAGAGCCGATGACTAATTTAGCAACAAGTTTAAGAGAGTATGGTCAATTTAGGCAAAAAAAAAATCTAAAAAATGTAAATTTTGACAAAACCTTGCAAATCTCACGTATATTTTTAGCAATTAACTCTATAAACAAGACATAAAACACTTGCTATATATATTACTCCCCATATAATAGTCATTAAGGTCATGAAAATGAGCCTAATAAATAATAATAACAGTTTTATGCATAACCGAAAGCAAAATAATCGTTCATATCATTTCTACAAACCTATATCAAAGAATACAGATGCAAGCCTATATAAATAATATTAAAAACTATATTATTACTTTGACCGATTGGTCTGGGTTTTGATCCTTCATATCTGCTCTTTGAACCACTAGAAGAATAATTTTCTTCAATATACCTCACAAGAACTTAATAAATGTGGCCAACAGCAAAAAATGAAGGCTAAAAACCCATGTAAACATCACAAACTACTAAGATTAAAACCTGTTGAATATTATGAGGTGTATATGCAATATTATATGCTACAAATGTGATGAACTTGTATGATGAATTAACAAACATTCTGCTCTTCAAGCTACTAGTTGCAAGTTCTTCACAAGATCCGCGGATGACATAATAAACTCATTATTCTTCTGCATAAACCATTCAAAAAAACAACTCATCATCATTAACTCTTCTGCAAAACCATGCAAAATACCAATAACGATGATACTCGTACACTACTGCCGGCTTAAGGCAAACAATGATGCTAATTACCTGAGCAACAATGGTGACAAGAGTGGTTTCAGCAAAGGGCATGGTGCTGCAACTAATAACAGATAAACCAAGCTTGTGCATCTCACTAAGAACTTTCACTAATGATATGCAATGTTTCCCGCTGTAGATTTCTACAAGTAGACGGCATCCGGATGCCCTCACTTGGATCTCTGGATTGCGAGGGCTACTACACTCTTCGAAGTTTGCTTCACTAGAAGACGAGCCATCATCGTCGCTGCAACTAAGCCTTGATCTCTTACCAGATGATCCCTCGAGTTCCTTCACACGATTTTGAAGTTCTTGGATGTAATTAGCTGCGTCTTCTAACACGCTTGCCTTATCCATCTACCATCAAAGTATTCGCTAGATTATTTCTAACGTTTTGAACAAACAGATGAAAACAAGATTTGAACCTAACACGTCTATCTGTTACACATGAATTGTGTAATAAATCTAGACTTTATGCTAGGAAATTCGTATATATCTGTGTCTGTTTAAATCTTGCAGGTGCATGTTATAATAGTCGATTTTTGTTAAAAAAAGTACCTTTTTTGGGCTTGGAAGGAGCGAAGACAAAGAAATAAACCGCTGAGCTAATTTTTCTCTTCTCTTCCTCTCAGCCAACACATGATCTTGAACTTGAATCGGGTTTCTCACAGCGGCTGTATCTTTCTTCATACCATGTGCTGAGAAGTCGTGTGAGTCGTTGAACGAAACCAACTCATCTTTAGGCTCTATATCTCCAAAAGATATAGTGAAAGTGCTAGGAGGATCAGGAGGTAGCTTTTGAGGGCAACTCATGTTAATACTATCACACTTCTTGTAGTTGTATTGTTGTTTTATATGAACTGATTCTTCTAAGAACTTATGAGTTTGAAACGATTGATCGATAAAAGACGGGGCTTCTGTGTAGCTATGATCAGATGAAAATGAATCAACACTAAAATCTTCCATTTGATAATAATAAGGTTTATTCATCTGATATTGATTCATCAATCCTTGACCTTGCATATCCTAGAAGATAAATTCAACAAAAAATAAACAAAATATTAATTGTTGAATAATAATTGAGGATAAAATTTGTAGGTTTTGGTTACCAGTTCTGGTAGCCAAGATGAAGGCACATCCATTGCTACTTTGTTACCTGTTTTTGTTGAATATATCTTTTTTGGAGTATGCATTAGAGAATAAATACTTATATTAATTTCTCCGAGACACGTGATCGAAAAGTTATTTCGTCTGAAGTTAATTCTTTATAGTAATATATATTTGCCTTTTTAATTTGGGTATTTTTTTTAAATTAATCTCACATTTGATGGTGCAAGCATGGGAAATAAGTAATGGCATTATTTATTTATTTAGGTTGTTACTTAAAAAATTCATGACTAATGTTGGAGGTTGATCCTACCCTAATAAACCCGGAATGAGCCAACTGTGGGATTGATACGGAGTCGATCTGCGAACCGGCCACTTGTTGTTTTCGTGGTCGTTTGCTAAAGACATTTGGTCCAAGATTTTGGGGTTGACGCACCTTCCTTCCTCTTCTAACCTGATCACCTTGGTTCAGGACCGGCCTCCTTGATTTTATTTTGTCACAGAAGGGCTCTTTCGATTATTGGAAAAAGATTGATTATTCGGTCCGTTTCTTTCGCTAGATTCTTGTTTTGTTTGGAAACACATCCAGAGTTTTAGAGTAGTCTATCATGCATCTTTGAGTGCCAAATTAACATAGGGCTAAGCTCAGGGGTTTAGAGTTGATTAGATGGTGTAATTTTAATATTAGCAACAATATCTTGTAATCTCATTCTTTGTATTCTTTCTCTTGTTTTTTTATTTATGAAAGTGGCCGCTAAAGAATTAGTTTAGTTAAAAAGTATAAGATACTGTGATTAATTTAATATTAATTGTTTTGGTGAGTTACGAGTATCAGCAAAACGAATAAAAGCTCGGTTATATGGGATAACCTAGTTGTAAAAGGCAACCACATACGCTCAGCGAACACAGACAACGATGTGTAGCCCAAACCTATATATTTTGGGGAAAACTTTACTCTAATTCGGGAAAAACCCACTAACTCACCTGCATGTATGCATGACAACAAACTAGCGGTAAAACTCGTTAGGCTTAGAGATCGAACTTATGTTACCACAAGTTTTCTTTTATGATCCCTCCTAAAGTGATATTAGTGAGAACTAAACTTAAGTATCTTTTGAAAAATTCAAGTTTCTTACCATTAGTATCATATTAAAAGTTAAAAGATAACCCTTGATGTATACTAAAAAGAAAACTAAAAGGTTATATAAGGTCTATGGGTTGTAGTAATAAACTAATACAATAAACAATACTTTATAGGTATACAAGTAATAGTGTATGCCCATAAGCAAGTTAAGAATCTCTTGTTAGAAAATCTTATTTGGATCCATGGAAATTCATAGTGAAAAATAACATGAGGAGCTTATACAAATTGGGTTAAACACGAACTCTTGGATGAAAAATTTCACAGATTTTGACACTATGAATTCAAGAAAAATTATTGAAGATTCCGCTCTCCCCATTAACACTAGTTTGTGAGTTTATTTGGACGTCATGGATCGCTTCCAAAGTTAATTTGTTCGGATGGCAAGCTTCGATGAATCGAATGGCATCGAAATCAGCTCAAGCTAAACGTAATATTTTTCCGGATTCGACATGTCAACTTTGTGGGTATGAAGATGAAGATGCGTACCATATTTTGATTAATTGTCAATTTGCCAAAAGGATCTGGCCGGAATGCGATTGCAGTTTGGTATCATCTCCCTATTCTTTTAGCAATCACAGTTTCGGATGTCCTTAAACTCCTGGATTATGGCCCTTCACATCCGGAAAACGCAAGTTACTTTGAGCCGTTTTCTTAACAATATTTTGGTGCTTATGGAAGATCGCCAGTAGCTAGCTTGATATATTAATGCTTCTAGTTGGAGAAAAATGTTAATCATGCATGCCTAACTAGCTTATCACAAATAAATCTATGTGTGTTTTTTTAAAAGAGATGGTAATTAAACTCATATCATCCTTAATGTGACATCTATCATGGCTCTATACTTTAGTTCTACACTAGATCTATATATAACGTGTTGATTTTTAACTTTTTACGACACAAGATTTCTTCGAACATACACATCTATAAAACGTAGCTGTAGACCATGGTGAAATAGGACTAGTTGCACGATCCACATCGATCTGTGAATCATAATATACGTCATTCTCCCTGCTTTGTAAAATCACCCACATGTGATAAGGATACAAGATCCCTAGACAGCTAGTGTGCTATTAAGATCCTGATATACAACACTTGCAATGGAACATCCCTTTGAGAAGAACGCCAACCTCTGTTGTTGAAAAAAATCAATGGAACATGTGCAATATGTTACTCAACACCATGATTATTTCACATGGCTCAGATGATTGGAGATGGGAACATAATAACGATTACTCATTCACTTCAAGCTCCCTACGCAAGCTCATTGAGAAAAACATGTTCTCACATCACCCCGGCAATTTTGTCGACAACAAATGGCTCTCCATCAAAGTCAATTTTCTTCATTGGAGGATCCTCCTTAACCGTCTCCCCACTCGTCAAGCTCTAATCACTAGGGGCATGCATATCCCTAACATCAATTGCTCATTCTGCAACCATTTTGAAGAGAACATTGCGCATCTTTTTGTTTTTTGCTCCTTATCAGAAATGGTTTGGACCCAAGTAGGACTGTGGACTCAAATTCCGATCACCCCTCTAAACTCTTTGGAAATGATTATGACTACATCCTCGTTCGGTCTAAAGGATGGCTCTATTCATCAAAAATTGATTGACTCGATCTTGAAAGCTACTTTATGGTGTATTTGGAAGGCTAGAAATGAATGCATCTTTAGAAACGCTACACCGTCCGTACTTGGAATTATAGAAGACATCAAGATCTTAAGCTTCTTTTGAGTCAAATATAGGTAAAAAATAGGTGGGTTAGACTGGAACAAATGATCAACATTCAATGTTATAAATGGTTTGTAATTTTTCTCTCATATACTTCTAGCCTCGATCTGGTGTGTTTGTTCTTAATAAAATCCTCGCCGTTCAAAAAAAAAAAACACTTGCAACAAATAAAATATTTGTCAATTAAGTAAGTAATAATAATAATTACTAAATACTTTAAGTCTTCACGTACTTTACGATAATTATCTACATATGAATTAGCAATTAGTAGTAACTCCCATTTGCAACCAAATTCTTTTTCTAATTTGATATAATAGTATTTATTTACATTAACCAATTCTTTTATAATTTGACTGTTTTATGGAAGATCCATACACTTCAATTCTATTTAATTAATTATCTTTTCTGCTTTCAACCGACTTTATAACGTGCTCTTTAAATATATGTTGTTCTTTAAAACAGCGGTTGACATAACGGAAAAACCGTTACAATCAAATGGTACGTGTAGTTCTGTAATGACGGTGTTCGAAAAACCGTTACAATCAAAAGGTGTAGTACTGTAATGACTGTGTTCGAAGCCTAGTACAAGAAAGCATCAAATTAAGCCAAAGGCTTAAAAAGCAATAGCAAAATTCAAATTTATGTTGTGATCGATACATATATTAGAAGTCGTGGTAATCATACACATAGACTTGCAAAGACATTAGAATTAGGTTACAATATAACTCAACTCAAAGTCTTTTAAATATAGAAAATGTAAGAGGTCATGTCGAACGAACTTCGATTAACCTCATTATAGCTGTGTTGACAAATTCTAGGATCTTTGCTTTTAATTAGAGTTTAGTTTTACTTTTAGCCTTACGTACAGTTGAAGTATTCAATCTGATAGTATTGAAACCGTCTTATCAAATCATCTTATCCAACACCACTAAATAAGGTTAACTGAAGTTCATTTAACCTTACTTTCTTACATTTTACATAATAAAATGACTTTTTCTATAATTACCTCACCCAATATAGTATATTGTGATCGTATGATCAAGTGAAGAACATGTACGTTGCAGTATTCATTTTTTTTGGAATTGTATGCGCCTAAAAGCAAAGTTGTAATAGTTAATTTGTCTTGATGGAGGACAATCATTAATTTCTTTTATATACAATACTATTTATCAATATAAAAAATAAAAATCTTACAGTATAAAAACAGAATTCCTTAATATGTAATCCTTATGTTTTACAGAATATATATATATATATATATATATCTACCTATTCTAATAATTAAGTAACACATCCACATGTCACCATTTTAACTACTCCACATAGGATTTTGCTTAGGTGTCATGTTCTAAATTAATTTGATGGAGAATTTTTAGACGGGTCATGGTATATATGCTCCATATTTGAAATAACCCGATATGTTTAAATTAAAAATTCACAAATTGTCATCAATTATCTCCTAATCCGATATGTTTAAATACAAAATTTACCAATTATCATGATCTATATCTTAACCCGATATGTACAAGGTATCATAAATTATCTCCTAACCTGATATGTTCAAATAAAAAACTTATCAATTATTATGATTTATCCTAACCCAATATGTTCAAATTAAAGTTTTACCAATTATCATTAATTATCTCATAACTCGATATGTTCAAAAATAAAAAAATTAACAATTATCATGAATTATCTCATAACCCGATATGTTTCAATAAAAATTTACCAACTATTATAAATCATATCCTTTATTGTAACATATGATTTTTTATATGAATATATTTGTAAATATCCAAATCGATTTAATAAGAGATATATTAAAAATAAATTTGACATGTAAATTGAGTTAAAACCTATAAAACTAAAATCCGTGTAGTACACGGGTACTAATCTAGTATATATATATATATATATATATATATATATAGGGGAGGGATTTTCTAAAAAGGCAAAAAACTTTAAAAAGCCTAAGAAGTAATCTGAGACGTCGGATTATGGTGTTTTACGGCCCAGATGGACGCGGTGACATTTTTGTAATTATTTTGATGTTTTGGTCACGCGCGAGATGGATTTGAGGGTAGATTTGTCATTGTGCGTATTTAACACCACAATTCAAACGCCATGGTGTTTCTTAGATCCGTGCGTTTTTAACACAAAATTCAAACGCCATGGTGTTTCTTAGATCTGTGTATTCTGAATCATGGTGTTTTTACATAGTTGACGTTTTTTGTGTTTTATTTCTCACACATTCTAACTTTTCCCATAGTGTTTCTTAGATCTGTGTCTTCTGAATGGTGTTTTTTATGTTTGAACTGATCACAGTAAAAACAATTGACTTTTTTGGTGTTTTATTTCTCACACATTCTAACTTTTCTCATGGTGTTTCTTAGCACTATCAAATAGATCTATGTCTTCTGAATCATGGTGTTTTTAACATTCGAACTGATCACTAAAAACACCATGATTCAGAATGTTAAAAACACAATGATTCAGAAGAACTGAACATTGATCGGACGTTCGTAATTAGTAAACGAAAACGTCAAAAACAAACAAAAACATCATCGCTTTCAGTATTCGTCATAGATGAATGATTATGGATTCAAAATTAAAACGAAAAACGTCAAAAACACGCCATACCTGAACAGATGTTCGTAATTAATAAACGTCAAAAAAACACCATAACTGAACATCGCGAGTGATACCAGGATTTCGAAGTCAGCATCGCGCGTATAAATGACGAAGCTGCCCCTCCGTGTTTTTTTATCTCATGGCCACGTGCTTGTTGTTGATTGCTTCCTACATTTCTTAGAGTTTTGAGCCTTTTTAAAAAATCTCCAATCTATATATATATACTAGGTTAGTGCCCGCGCTACGCTCGGGGCATAACACTCATATGATGATGTTAAGGATATTCATGAACATGAACGGTTCCAATCAGTTTTAAGATAAAACTGTGGTAAAACTGAAACACAAAATTTATTTAAAATCTTGTTGTTTGGTATAACAATATTATAATCAAATTAAAGAGAATTAGACGTTCGGTTTTATGGTGTAGTTTTTGTTAAAACAATGTTATAAAAAGTTGTGTATATTTAAAAAATAATTATGTATTTAATTGTAAGTTATTAATAATTTTATCTCTAAGTTTTATTTTTATACCCTAATAAATATAACCTTGCCCAAACACACCCTTAGTAGGAGAGGGTTGAAAATGTAAATAGTCTTAATTTTTTAAATACTTTACTAAATATTAGGGGATCAAATGAAAATTAATATTATTATAATAAATTATTATAGATAGATATATAATTTTTAAATATAAAAATATTATTAATTTTAAGAGAATCTCTCAAATAATGTCAACTAAGCAAATGGATCTCAAATGATGCCAAGTAAGCAAATATGATTTTGCTATATTATATAGAAGATATATATATATATATATATATATATATGTGTGAGGATCATTAATTACAAAATACCTTTTTATTGCGAGAACAAAAAGAATAATTTATGACTCTTAATCAAGTTATTGACTATTCTAATATCATTAATTTACATATATGTAAATCAGTTGTTTCTTAATTAACAGGTATATGAATCAATGGTTTCTTAATTTACATGTATATAAATCAGTGGTTTCGTAGTTCTGTAATTAAGGTTGTTCTGTAAGGATCCTAACCCATCTTTATATAATATAGCAAAACCAAAAAAGCTTATGTGGCACCATTTTAAAGCTTCTGGCTTATGTGGCATCATTTGAGAGTTTATCTCATAACAATAATTTTTTTATTTAAAATATGTATATAAAATATATTATAATAAAACTAATTACATTTTTGGTCCCCTAATATTTTGGAGAATTCTGAAAAATTTAAAGTATTTATACTTTTAACCCTCTACTACAAGGGGTGTACATGAGTCGGTTTATAATTGATAGGGTGTGAAAATGAAACCTATGGATAAAATTAATAATAATATACAATTAAAGACCTCAGTGTTTTATAAATATACATAACTTTTTTATATGGATTTTAAAAAAAAATAAACTACACCATAAAACTGAGCATTTTACTCTTTTTAAATTTAGTATAATATTGCTATACTAAAAATTTAATTTTTAAAAATATATTTCGTGTTCCGGTTTACCACGGTTTTGTTTCAAAACTTATTGGAACGTTCATGAATATCCTTAAAAACATCACTTGAATGTTGTGTTCCCGAGCGTAGCGCGGGCACTAAACTAGTAAATATATATATACACACATATATTATAGCTGCTTACACATTGTACGATTTAATTAAACACACAATTATTTGGTTGTGGATGTGGAGGGCATCGGAATTTTTAATATATGGCATAAAGGAAAATAAAAGGACCATAAATGTACATGTCCCCGCTAAATAATTTGATTTTTTGAAATAAATAAATAAAATTATATCTCAAGAGAGTAAGTCGATACCAATTTGTAGTATTGAAATTACCGAATTAACCCAGTTATAGGTAGGAAACTATAAACGAAAACATGACTTTTAAATGTAGTCATAGAAAACAGGCTATGTGGTCCAATTAAAAGGATATAGTTGTGTGGGTAAGTTAAATTAAAGTCATTCTAACACACAACCATCCAAATTTTTACAAATTTTATAATGTCGATCCTGATCTTGGTTCTCGCTCTTTTTCTACAAGTGTCTTAGTTTACTCAGATTTAAGGTTTATATTGTTTTATCCGTCAATTCCGTCTAAGAGTCATGCACAAGACATGATAACACGTCTTAGGAGATGCACTGGTCTTGGGAACACGAACACGACAATGTTCGTTTTAGGAGAATACAACAATCGATATTCTCTTCTTATGTTGCATGTATTTTGTCTTTATGGGCCTGGTACGGTTAACATTCTTTTAGTTCTACTATCATCTTTAAGTCATACATATATAATATAATACAACACTTTGTAATATATAACACTAACACCAACATCCTAACACATTTAAGGACCACGTCTTACAATCCATATCTCTAAACCCTAAAATAGTGGGGCTCCAAGGGCAAAGCCTCTGGTAGAGATCGTGCTAAAGGAAAATATAGGAAACTATAATGGAGGTGAATTTAATTTAGTTTTCTTGTTTTATGACTTTTTTTCAAAACATGTTTGGTAACGATAGACATTTGTGACTTAAAAGAATGTTTTCCTTATTTTGAGTTTTATAAATATCACTCTCATTTAAAGGTTTTAGATAGTTAGTGGACCTAGTTTTTGAAAGACATACATTTAATGTTGAATTCTATTTAATAAATTAAGGTTTTAGGGGGTAATTTTTGGGGGAAAAATTATTTGTTTTATAATAGAAAGTTTAAGATGGAAATTAAAGAAAATTTTTCACCACCATGCATGAGTTGATGGAACTAAATCTTTAAATACTAAATATTCACAAATCATTAAGCATAATGGTTATAATTTCTTTATAAATACTGTTATTTAACTTGTGTGTAACACACAGATATTAAAGCTAGTTAATAATAAAGATTATAGTGCTTTTAATGTAAACTAGATTACTACCCGTGTACTACACGGATTTTAGTATTATAGGTTTTAACTCAATTTACATATTAAATTTATTTTTAACATATCTTTTATTAAATCGATTTGGATATTTACAAATATATTCATATAAAAAATCATATGTTACAATAAAGGATATGATTTATAATAGTTGATAAATTTTTATTGTAACATATCGGGTTAGGAGATAACTCATGATAATTGTTAATTTTTTTATTTGAACATATCGAGTTATGAAATAATTAATGATAATTGGTAAAACTTTAATTTGAACATATCAGGTTAGAATAAATCATAATAATTGATAAGTTTTTTATTTGAACATATTAGGTTAGGAGATAATTCATGATACTTTGTACATATCGGGTTAAGATATAAATCGTGATAATTGATAAATTTTGTATTTGAACATATCGGGTTAGTAGATAATTGATGATAATTTGTAAATTTTTAATTTAAACATATCGGGTTATTTCGAATATTGAGCATACCATGACCCGTCTAAAAATTCTCCATCAAATTAATTAAGAACATAACATCTAAGAAAAATCCTATGTGGAGTAGTTAAAATAGTAACATATGGATGTGTTACTCAATTATTAAAATAGGTAGATAGGTTAAGTAAAATAACTAACTAATATATAATTATTCTTTTATATATATGCGATGGAACCTTCGATCTAGAAGTAATTTGAAATTATAAAATTATATTTTCTTGTCTTCTTTTGTAGAATGGTCTACGAAGAACCTACACCACATTCTATATTATTTTGAAATAAAATATATTTCGTACGTACCCTAAAAGTTTACAGCTTCGTTAATCAACCATAAGTTTCATGATTAAAGTTACATTGAACCCCACCGGTAACTGCTCATGATACAGGTGGTCACGTAACTAACCAATAATTGCAAAATGAGATTTTTATTATTTATCTTTCTAACATTTTTAATTATATATATATCTCTAATTCTCCAACCTTTAGTTTTTATTACATACTAGATTAGTACCCGTGTACTATACGGATTTTAGTTTATAGGTCTGATCAATTTAGATATCAAATTTATTTTTAACATATCTCTTATTAAATCGATTTGGATATTTACAAATATATTCATATTAAAAATCATATGTTAAAATAAAGGATATGATTTATAATAATTGGTAAATTTTTATTTGAACATATCGGATAAGGAAATAATTCATGATAATTGTTAATTTTTTTATTCGAACATATCGAGTTAGGAGATAATTAATGATAATTGGTAAAATTGTAATTTGAACATATCGGGTTAGGATAGATCATATAATTGATAAATTTTTATTTTGAACATATCGGGTTAAGATATAGATCATGATAATTGGTAAATTTTGTATTTGAGCATATCGGGTTATTTCGAATATGGAGCATACCATGACCCGTCTAAAAAATCTCCATCAAATTAATTTAGAACATGACACCTAAGCAAAATCCTATGTGGAATTGTTATAATGGTGACATGTGGATGAGTTACTCAATTATTAGAATAGGTAGATTTCTCCTTCAATTAATCGTTAACACAACTACCTTTTTTATCAATCCTATAAACAAAAATATATGTGAATGAGGTTTAAACAAAAATCGTTATTGTTATATCAAATAACAAATATATCCATGATGAACTTTAATAAACAAATGAATTTTAACATCGTTCAAAAATAAAATAATATAAAAGATTTGTAAAAATAATGGCCTAATGGATTTGATTTAGATTTGAAATTAAAGGAAATATATATTAATTTTTAAGAAAATATATGTAAATTATTATTTAAATAGTTCATTAAGGGTAAAATAGTATTTCAATTAATTAATTTTAATGAAATGGGTAACTATGCTTAAGGATAGGGATGAGCGTTTGGTACCCAAATACCGAACCGGTACCGTACCCGTACGGTACCTATAGATTCGGTACTGGTATCGATACCTATTTTTCTATAAATTCGATATCGGTACCGATTCGCTACCAATATCTTAAATTTATCTAAAAGTGCGTGTTCCGTACCTATACCGTACTGATAGATTCGGTATTGGTACCCACTTTTCCATGTTTTCGATACCGGTATTTTTGGTATCGGTACCGGTAAGGTACCGATCTCATCCCTACTTAAGGAATGAGAAATATGTAATTGATTTTTAAAGTTGGGTAATTAATATGTAATAAAAGAACTTAAGAGGAGATATATGTAAATGCCCACTGTAAAATAAGCACACACTTTATCATGTGCAAATTATAATGTACTAGGTTTAACACCCGTGTGTTACACACGGGTTAAATACTAATATTTATAAAATCATAATCATTTTGTTTAAAAAATTATAAATATTTAATATTTAAAGATATTTTCTTTAATCAACTCATGCATGGTATTTCATATCTTCCCTCTAAAACTTCCTTTTATAAAAAATTCCCCCCAAAAGTTGCCCCCCCTAAAACCTTGAATTATTATATAGATTAATTTAAAGTTTTAAAATCCGGCACACTTGTGATTTAGTGGTAAAATGACTTGATCGAGTTCTCTATAGAAAACTTAAATTCAAATGCTCGTGTTACCTTTTGGTGATTAAGGCAATTATGAAGCTTGTACCGAGTACCACCAGACTTCGTGTCCGGATATATATATATATATATATATATATATATATATATATATATATATATATAAGGGTTTTACGCAACATCCTTAAAAGATACCACTAGGTTTTTCCTTGGAATAATTGGTTTATGATTTTGATCTAGATTGCACCTTTGAAAATATCTGTCATAAACCGTACGTTGCACCAACCATTGTTCTAAATAAATTTAAACTTTAGGATATGATTGTGTCTCTTTTAATATACAAAATCTTTCATCAAATCATATTTAATTTTATGAAGATTTATGCATATTACAATATATATATATATATATATATATATATATATATTTACTAATAGGGAAGGTCGGTGCTTTGCACCGGCTTCTCTCGTCTCGCCATGTCGCGTTTCAATTTTTTCTTACTTTAACGTATTAACGGTTTTACTCCCCGACTTTTAATGCATTGACAGTTTTAGTCCCGACTTTTACTGATTGTCATTTGAGCTCCTGATGAGTTTTTGACTTTGATATCTTACTTCACTTTGACACATAGTATAACTTTTACTAATTGTCATTTTAGCCCTGATAAGTTTTCAACTTTGCTCTTTTACTCTACTTTGACATATAGTATGACTTTAATATTGTTATCGTGTTGACTTTTAACTTTTGATATTTAATCATTTTTTAACATGTGACACATTACTTTTTTTCGTCGTGACGTACGGAGCATGAGACTTTTCTTTCAACACATATGACGAAGTCAAATTCGCAAGACTCGACTACATGACCCGACCATTACAACACACGACCTTATCTTAAATCTAGTTTGATTTGGGTAAGGACACTATTCTTTTTCTTACACACATACAATAGAGTGAGAATAGAGTGAAGAAAAGTGTCACGAGCGTATTCTAATCATGAATATTTATCAAATTATTATATAACAAAATGTTTCTTTTTACAATATTATCATCATTTTCTTATATATCAATACTAACTTGTTAATCGGATTTGCTCACTCGCGAGTTACGTAAGTGTTTTGTTTTGCGGCTTAATTTCAAAGAATCAGGGCTTAATACTAAGCTTTAACTCATCGCATTTAGGTTCGTAGAGAATGATTTGGGTCTAGATGAGTACACTCTTTATCTAAATTTTTTATGTTCCTGTTAACATTAACACATTCTGTGTTTATTGATCACAACACGTCTTCACAAAAATTTATGTCCAATGCCATATTGATCCGTTGGCCTATTAGCTTTTCAGCTTTTGTTCATTTAATCATACTAAGCATGATATCACGAAAAAACAAACCTTAGATGTCCGAATAAAATTGGCTGTCAACAGTTCTAACAATCACCTTTTGGTTTCTACCGGTTCCAACTATTAAATTGACTGTCAACGGTCCTAACTTTTATCACTTTGACAACCAATGGGCCGTCGTTAAATTTTTTTAACGCCGTTAATTTTTTTTCGAATTCACGACCGATGTTTTACGCATTTTGATCGGAAGGAGAATACGAGTCGATTGATGTAAAAGTTATCTTGAAACAACGCTCCTAACGATAAAATTTTTACATCTGATCGGAGCCCATTTCGAGGTAGCTTTTAAATAAATAGACTCATATTCTCCTTCCGATCACAAGACCTAAAATTCGGTCTTGAATTCGTAAAAAACTTAACGACGTTAAAAAAATTTACCGACGGACCGTTGGTTCACAAAGTAATAAAATTTGGGAACGTTAACAACCAATTCAATAATTGGGACCGATAAAAACCAAAGGATGATAGTTAAAACCGATAGAAACCAATATAATTTTTTTTACGTTTTTCAATTTTTGTATTATTATATACATTTATGATGGTACAAAACAATTATGTTCACTCATTCATAGTGTATGTTCTCTACATTTATGATGGTACAAAACACTTATGTTCATGCTACTTTTAATCGATAAACCCTTGTGCAACATCAATTGAATATCACATTTTTAATATAAAAAATAGGTCACTAATCTAGTTGCATAAATTAATATATTGAATTTTTGTCAATAAGCCAGTTAACCCATCTAAACCTAACCTGACAAACCCAATCCTTTATAGGGTCGGGTTTTGTATGAGTTTTTCTTTTAAAATACTCGACTAATCATACCCTAGTAACCTGAAATTCGATCAGGTTAACCTGATTAACACGCTATTAATAAGCATCTGTCCCTAACAACATAAAAAATTAATCATGGTAATAAAATATATAGAATACAGAAAAGTAATAACAAACTTCAAAGTCTGACTCTTTTTTTAGCAAAAATACTATTGAAATTGAACTAAAGTAGTTATGTGAACCCACAATAATTATTTGATCATATGTCCTATCACTAAAAGGATTAGAATGTGCTAAAGAAATAATAACTACCTTAAAATGATAACATATTATTTTGAAACCATTTTACTTTCATACTAGGAATGAAAATGACGGTTAGGAACTTGTGCTACTCCACTACTCAATCTTCAAATAACATGTCATCAAAAATCTGAAAGTGAAAATCGCAGGCATTTAACAAGGTCCTTGGCTGTGATGACAAACTCTTCACTCATCTACACAAAATAAAATAAAAAAACAAAATTGCTCAAACTTTTAGCCAATAATTAAGGTAAATAACATTAGAAAGCAATGTACGGAAAACATTTTCATTATTTAATATATCTACTGATGAACATGTTTTCTTGTAATTATTGACTATATTTGGACTTACCTCAGCTATGATGGTTATGAGAACAGCAGTATCCGATATTGGAAGAACACTATTACACATGACGGTGAAATGAAGTCTCTCCATTTCAGTGAGGGCTTTCAATGCAAGCAACGAGTTACGCTCGCAGTAAATTCTTACTAAAACATGGCTTCCTAGTTTTCTTACTTTAATCCCAGGATTATAAGTGTCGTTACAAGGAAACGTGTTTGTCTCGTCAAAAGAACACACCTCTAGTTCATGACCACCATGAAACTGTGAATTCTTCATTTCAGTAGTTGATTCTTGGTTGGTATTTTTGCCGCTAATTATCGATTCTTCTTCGAGTTCCTTCACTCGGCTTTGAAGGTGTTTAATGTATTTACTTGCATCTTCCAGCACTGTCGCCTTGTCCATCTATAATAACATATCATTAAAAAGCTAGCTCCAACTGGAGATGACCAGTTTAAATATTATAAACATGATAGCATGAGATGCATGTAGAGATAATTTTTTGTTTCCTATTTTGATGTTAATTTAGAGGTAATATCTTATTCATATTCATCATTCATATACATGGACGGATGCAATATGAAACCAACAGGTTCACGGGAACCCATCGCGTCTCAAATTTTTAAAAGAAATTATATAGAAAATTTCGGAGTGAACCCATATAAAATTTTAAAGTAAACTCATATATATAAACAGGAGTGGATTCAAGTAATGAAGATTTCTTATTTGATTTGGAATTGAATGAAGTTAATTTACAAAAGGTTATAGGTTCAATTCTCTATACAAACATTTTATTATAATTTATTTTTTAATGGATTTTTAAAAGGCTATATTTGACACAACCTGCTTAACCATATTATTGGTTTCTATTTTTATTTGCACTTTAATACAAAATTTATAACTACAAAAATACAACAGTGTATAAAAGAATTTGGGGTCGTTTGGTTCGCGGAACCAAACTTTCCCTTTTATTGATCCCTCAAACATAATTTTAATTGAAAAATCTTATATTTTTTATATCAATTCCAATTCTCAAGAATCTGCAAACCAAACGGCCCCTTATGTGTTTGTGTCAAGAATTATGGGTCGAATGCAAGTTAAAAACTTTAACAAGAAAGTGATATGATGTGTTAATAAGTACCTTTTTAATTTCAGGCAGAAGAGCAGACAACGAAATGAAACGCTGAGTCAACTTCTCCCTTCTCTTTCTTTCAGCCAAGATATGTTCTTTGGCTTGTCTATGGTTTCTTCTTGTGTTGGAAACTCTTTTCGGGAGCTCAATGGATCCAAGAAGTTCATTCAGGTTCATCTCCTCTTTACATTTTATCGCGTCCTCGTATTCCAATTTGTATCCACCATAGAGTTGATTTTGGTTTACAGTCGTTGGTGAGGTGAAGTCTCCAAAAGATACAGTGAAAGTGCTGGATGTAGATCCACCAACAGGAGCAAAGGAGCTTGTTGTAGTAGCCTTATAGCTGCCTTGTTTGTCCATATTGCCATTATTCGTGGCTGCATTAATAGATTGGTCTCTTGCGACTAGATTCTGGTAACCTTTGAAGATTGGTGAAGAAGATGAATCCACAAACTCACTATACGGATGCGTTTGTTGATGTTGGTTAATGAACTCCCGAAGATCTTCCATATCCTAACGTTGTCAAATTTAAGAAATTCATCATTAGACAATTTAAAACAAGATAACAGTAAAACGACATTCTAGTGCTTAACTGGTGTCCTCATAACTAAAAGATTGGAGGTTCAAATAAAATCTTGTATTGACAATTAAGCATTGTTGTTTCTAAACAAAGAGGTAAAAATAGTATATAATCTTACCAGCTCAGGCAACCATGCACCATATGGGATATCCATTGCAAGTTGTGTTGCTTTGCTTGATCTACTAAAAATGCATAAAGGAAGTGATTAGTGGCCTAAAACATAATCAATTAATATAATCTTTTAATTAATTTTTTTTGGAAGAAAGTAATTATTTGATGTCAGAAAATGATTAGATCATTATAATCCTCCAAACATCTAAAACAAGGCCTCAAAACCACATGGTAAAATTTATCACAAAACATTATTTGTTCTCTTTAATAAGCCAAAACAAAACCTTATCCAGGTTTTAGACCTAAAAGCATGGAAGTTCAAATTATTGTCATAAACTTTTTTAAATTCCAGTTCCATGCCTATAACTAGTTTCAATTCTTAAATCTACCACAAACTATACACGTTTCGAAGAATCAAGTTTCCGGCTTGGATCTATGTAAGAGATGGGCAGCATTTTAGACTCATGAAAGCAAAATCAAAAAGTAGAAAGATGGATGAACTATTACAGTACAATGTATACAGTCTACTCATTATAATCTCGACAAACACCTCTAGAATAATCGAATCAGTGCGCATATAGTTAGCAAAATAATCATTTTCCAACTCACAATCTTCTTTAAGTACTTAGGGGATAATAACCAAAGAGTGAAAAGATGCACATTTCAAAAAGTGATTTGTTCTCTGCACAGTTTTAGATTTGGACATGAATGATAGCAAAACTATGTTAGCAACAATATAAGCCGTCGATCTATATCATACTGAAATAAAAAGAATTGAATTTCAATTTTGCTCAAACAAAACCAGACTTAAATTAAACAATACAATATTTAGCCTATTGTTATACAAAGATTCATAAAACATGACTCAATCAGAAATGAACTTGTGATAATTAAGATTTATTTTATGCATTATTTAAAGATGATGCCATAAGTTCTTAATATTTTGAGTACACACCTATTTCCAAAGGAAAAAGAAAGAATTTGATATAGTTTTTAAGCAAATTAGTTTCATCCCACAAGTCCAGAATGATGAGTATCAATATATTAAAATATTTCAAGCAAAATTAAAACTACAAAAGTGCTTAGATAATATAATTACGTACCTTAATTTGCAAAACTCTTTAGATCCGTTTTGTAGCTTCCCCAATTTCTTATGTCCTATGAGATGATGATATTGTAATCTTATCTACTTATAGATGACAAAGAAGACTTCACGTATCAACTTTATCTTTGAATAATTTTTTACTTTTTATTTATATGTCTTATTTAATTGTAATATCTTGCTCGCTTTTCTTTTATCTTTTTTTTACAAGGGAAAATAAAGAAGAAGTTCAATATCTTCTTAGAACATGCTACCGAACTAACTCCGTAACAAACACGGGCTATAAGAGAACGACGATTAGACGATAATCCGGAAACGTTATCTACGGACAAAAAGAGATTCGAAGGCGAAATATCTACACCTCAATGGCAACATATTTTTATAAGTCCATATATTGCATTAATTAATTGCTAGTTAATTAGTTTCTCTTGGATTAGTTATAAATCTTTGCATAAATTTATAATACTAGCTATAGATATAGGTTTTTATACGTTGTTGAGTTTCTGTTTGTTGTGTAATTGGTGGCCTCAAAATTTTTATGAGGCACCAATCAAAGGTCTATTATAATCAAAGGTTCATTGGCATACATTTCAATCTAGCTTTTCATATAAAGTTTTCTCTTGATAAGCTAGGTCTTGACAAACAAACCCTTATCTTGTTCTTTTGTTTTGATTTTTTTCTTATTTTTTATTTATGTTTTATTTTTCTCATTTCCTTCTTTCTTTTCTTTTTTCTTTGTGTTGTTTTTTTTTCGAATTTCTTTTTGCTAGGATTGATTATGATTGAAGCCTTCGCTTAGAATTCAGTGTAGTTAAAACAAATTACTGAAATAAATTAATACATATTTGAATAACTTTTATTGAAGATATGAGTGTTATTGGTATTACATTTTCATCTTGTCGTATGCTTACATGGATATTATTACTAAGACAACTTTCTTATATGTGTTTAGCATTAAAATAATTATCTAATCTAATAACTATATTACTAAACTAAAATTACAATTAATAAGTTTGAATTACAAATTATACCTAAGTGTTGATCCCCTTGGACATATGATCTTCCACGCTTTAACTCTTTATATCTGGGACAACTTTAATAGCTAGCTTGACTTCGGTAGAAAGCTTCTTCACTAACTATCTTCGGTATATAGTCTTCTATTTGCTCCTTCAGTATAATAGTTCGATCTTCTTGAAACGGTCCGATATATTGAAAGATTTCTTCTTCAATGTAGCTTCAGTTTTTGATTGTTTCCGGCACTTTTTTTGTTACTTTCTTTTATTTTCTTCACAACATGGCCATGCTTAAGTTTAACTTTTCTACTAATGTGAGTAAGTTTTTTTAACAGTCACAACTATATGTTATTGTTGTTATCGATTTCAACTACTAAAATATATCTTGGCAGTCCCAACCTTTATCGTTTTTGCCACCAACGAGTTGTTGTTAAAAAATGTTAACGATGTTAAGTATTTTTAGAATCTAGACCGACATTTTAGGGCTTTTGACATAAGAAGAATACGAGTCGATTGATATAAAAATTACATTGAATACGAGTCATCTTCTTGACCGACTCTCTGTCTTATCTGATCGTATCTAACTTCTTCTATGATTCTTCAATCAATGGTGGCGGTGGATGGAAAATGGTGGCAGTGGATGCGGATGGTGTTTCAAGGTGGTTAATGTCCGATATGTGTGATTTCCTTAGATAAAAAAAACTCAAATCGGCGTTGCATCGTCACAATGGGTACTTTGGTAGCCTAATGGGTCTTTGTTAGCTAGAAATAAATCTAACTTAATTATAAAAGAAAGAAAAAATGTAATGATTTTTAATTAGTTATTAAACTACTAAGTTCAATAGATCGAGTTATTTAGACCACATGCCTTTTTTTTCTTTACCGATTATGCTTCACCAAACAGTGTGACATGCTAAACTATATATGCATGCCCGTCTTTTGTTAACTTTTTTGCTGTTTCTTTTTATGTTTTAATGTTGAAAAACAATGCTATTTTTACATAGAAAGTAAATCAGCTTTTTACATGGATACATTTTTGTCCTTTGAACCGTATTCAGTACTAATTTCTAAATTCTTCTCGGTTTTGTTAACCCTTCTATAACGTTAAAGTGCTACTATTATTGGACTGCAAAATTATCAAAAAGTGACGCCCTTTTACCATTTTTATTAAACTACTAGTGAAACAACAACTTTAGAATATTTGCAAGAATTTCATTTTCGGTTTCATGGTTAATTTTCGATAGAATCTTAACCACGGAAATCACTTGAAAATTAAACGAAAAAATTTCTTTTGCAACAGAATACCGATGACAGTTATGGAGAGATAACTGTTGACTCCAGAACGGAAGGAATTTTATGATAACGTACAACTTAACAGTTATGTCGTTTATAGCCACTTCAACCGTTTTAATTAGTTGAATAATGTGCAATTTGAGTATCTAAGCTATACTTTAACTTGTACTATGAGTACTTTAGTTTTAATTTTAGCCAATTGAGTACCTAACATTTCATATTTTTGTAGTTTGAGTACGTAGGACGACTAACAGATATTAGTTAAGTACGTGTTAACTCATAAGGCTATACCGGTCATTCCTTATATAATATTAGGGCTCAATTAGTAATTTTAGTTTTTATTGTTTCATTAACAATAAACAAATAAAATGAAGTTTTCTAAACCCTAAAATATACGTTTCACATAATACGAAAATCAGATAAAAGTTGATTTTGTTCGAAGCTTCTATATGATGTTCGAGCATGTGAAACATAGATTTAGAGGTTTAAAAAGCGTTGCTCGATCTACTTGTTTATTGTTAGTAAGACTTTTAAAAATAAAATAACTAATTTAACCATAACATTAGATAGACTTTTAAAAATAAAATTACTAATTTAACACTAACATTAGATAGAAAATAACCAAAATAGCCCTAGCTATGAGTTAATACTTAACTAACATCTGTTAGTCTTAGGTACTCAAATTGCAAAAATCAGAAAGATTAGGTACTCAATTAACTAAAATTAAAACTTAAGTACTCATAATGAAAGTTAAAGTATAACTCATGTACTTAAATTACGCTTTATTCTAATTAATTAGATAACTTTTTCCTATCAGTGTGTTTCCTTGTTGCATGATACTCGTTTGTTTAGCATTATGTTAAAGTTAACACGCGTATCAATGTGTTCGGTTGTTGATGCTCATTTATTTAGTATCATGTTACATTTAATCGGCTAAACGTTCATCGTAGCATATAGTAAGTTTCACACGTACATGTTTGAACCGTTTTTTTACATAATAAATGCATATATATTTGTGCAAACTTGTAATATGTAATTAAGGTTGCAACAATTCTAATGTTGATTAGACATGTTATGGTGACATGGTGTGCATGCATGTGTATATATATCTCATGTTTGATTAATCCTTTTCCAACATATATATGTAATCAATATAAATAAGTGCATGGTTTATTATTTTCACCATTAAACGTACATGAAGAAAAAAGACAAAACTAATCACAAATACGAAGAAAAGGTAGGTGCCAATTAACTTCTGGAAGAAGACCATGCATATATGCATACATAGATACAACTTTTGCTTTTAATAATAGAAAATGATTATGTCTCCCCTTAATGCCAATATGCTAGAAGAAGCTAGGCCATGAATGAATGCTTTAGCTTTTTTATGATTGTGTTTGTCTCAACTATATATCAAGGACGCTCTATCTGATGATTTTGAAAGAGTCAAGTCCCCCTTAACAACAAGTCATTGTCTTTGGAAGGATACAAAATATTCCTCTTCACAATGCTTCCAAATCATAAAAAAACAAAATTCACGAACTAGATTATTGGTTTCTAGTTCAAGTGTTAGTTACTACAATTTTTATAATATTATACTATAGTACGTTGATTTAAAAATTAAATATCATTATTGGTCATCGATGATCCTCAACCTAAGCAGTTGCAAAGACTTCATCGAAATGTGTGGTGTTGGGTTCAAGTCTCACTTGGTTGAGCCATGTGTTTTCTCATCTAAGGCAGATTTGCTCATGTGGTCTCTAGTTTGTGTCTGATGGAGACTAATTGATGTACGAGCTTCTCTTTAGGAATCTGTCAGCCTAAAAACTAAGATTCCGTACTTGGGAAGGTACCCAACACTTCATTGATTAAAATAGTAATGTCTTAGGTTCAAGTTTCACATGTGACAAAATAAGGACTCAAGGTTGAGCCATCGGTTTTCTCACCTTATAAGACAGGTTTCTTCATGAGGGTCGTCTCTGATTCAGGAATGATGGGGACTAATTGATGTATAAGCTTCCATTGGAAGGCGTACCAGCTTAGAGGCTTAAAATTCGTACTTTAGCAATAGAGATTATCAAATGTCCTAGTGAGTGATCAAACTAACGTTAAAATTATGGAATTTTCATGCTAATGCATATACTTATAAAAGTAATTAAAAGTATGCTTTTGTTGGAAAATGTTAAGCTTATATGACCAAGTAGTGTCAATGGTACCATGGCAATCGTAAATTAACTTAATTAATTAATGCATGATTAACAAAAAAAAACTTTAAAAATGTTCATTTTCAACATTTTTATGACTCAAAATGTTACGTGTGACTTCTTGTTTACAAAACATTTTACTTTTGTACGTACCTCGAGTAATGTATAAAAATCAGACGATTTTTGTTTGTAAAAAAAAACTCAAGTACCTTAATGGATATGTGTCGTCTCATGTGTAGTTAGTTTATGAATGCGGTTAACTTTATCATAAAGGCATCAAGGACTTTTAATTAGTGGACAAAGAACATTTTGAGGCAAAATCGGGTCATAATAAATGTTTTAGGAATTTACTCATGATATATTAATTCTTCTTCTCCAGGTTCTTAAAACCTTATCAAACATATGCATTTCGTTATTCATTTTTCTAATTCCTGGTTCTTTTGAATCACAAATTAACTAACAATTTTGAAAATAAAAAGTTTTAGAATAAATTATAAATTATAAAACACTTTTATAACACATTTTGAAAAATATTTAATTCTACAAAATTAAAATTTGTTAATACTAACAACAAGAAAATAATTTTACATTCTTATTTTACGGCTGAAAAGGTAGAAGAAGGTTGATTAATTAACTTGGAGCAAAAGGTCGGTCGTAAATTTTTCAATCACAGCATTGATCCTAAACGGGGCTTTCGTAACATCGGTCCTAAAAGAATGGTCACATATCACTGATTTCGTAAGGGGGCAGACACATCGGTCGCTAAAGGGGTGGTCACAAACGTATGTCACAAATATGTGTGCTCGCAACATTGTCACAAGTAAATTCAGGCGAAAAATGTTTTGTTGATATATTTTGTTGCAAGATTAGCTGCAAATACGAAATTAATTTGTGGTAATAAATAGTAACAATATATCTTTAACAACCAATTCATTATTGCAATTACCGGTGGCAAGACGATCGATCACAAGCTCGTATTAATTTGCAATTACCGGTTTCATTATTGCAAATGATATTTTTTAAACAAAATGGCATGCAATGATGATTAATTATATAGACACCATTAATATATAGTACGTATATTGTTCTGCATGAGTTTGAATATTTAGCATATTAATTAATTATAGGTATATTGGTTTTCACTGGTCCTAACTATCACCTTTTGTCTTCTACCGGTCTCAACTTTTAAATTGGTTGTCAACGGTCCCAACTTTAATCACTTTGGTAACCACTGGTCCCGTAGTTAAATTTTTTTAACGCCGTTACGTTTTTTCCAAATTCAAGACCGATGTTTTACACATTTTGATCGGAAGGATAATACGTGTCGATTGATGTAAAAGTTTTATCGAAAAAGCTCTCTGAACGATAAAATTTTTACATCCGATTGAAGCACCATTAGGTTTAAACACCCAATGAAGCACAATTTCGTTGTTCGAAGCGCTGTTTTGAGGTAACTTTTACATCAATCGACTTATATTATCGTTCCGATCAAAAGGCTTATAACATCGGTAATGAATTTGGAAAAAACTTAACGGCGTTAAAAAAATTTAACGACGGGACCAGTGGTTACCAAGGTGATAAAAGTTGTGACCGTTGACAGCCAATTCAATAGTTGGGACCGGTAGAAGACAACAAGTGATAGTTGGGACCAATGAAAACCAATATACCTTAATTATATATAAACCTCGATCTCTAGCTAGTTCTGACTATGATTGTAACTTGACTATAAATGTATAGTAACTTCGGCTAGTTCTTATATAGGCCGGTCACAATTCAGTTTAGTTTTCCCAACGCTTAATTGTGGTCCATTGATCACACGAGCTTATTTTTGTATTTCATCGTTCTTTGGTACCCACACTATCTAGCTAGCTAGTCATGTTATTTCAAATGAAAACTAAATAACAGAAGCATCTTTAACATAATAAAGGTGCAAATAAAGGTGATCATATGATAATATACGTCTAGATCTCTAGCTAGGTAATTTGTAAAATGACAATGACATGCCACAAGTAATATATGGTCCTGTTACTTTCTAATAGGCCTACTTCCTGAATGATAATGACAAGGTGAAAAAATACAACTTCGTTAACACAAATTATGCCAAACTATATTCATATCATCTGCTCGGTATCTTAACCAGAAAAAATAGTTAACCATATATAACCTTCTCTAGAACTCCGTCAATTGAGAGGCGAAGCGTTAAAAATGAGCTTGTATCTAGCAATACGCATAGGGAAAATTCCGAAAATGTTACTCTAGCACCTACCCACACGCAAGGGTGCAAATTTGGTTCAAATTCTTTGTCTCATGCGACGTCTGCACAACCTGCGGACACGAATGCAACTCCGGAAACCCGTGTGAGGGTAGTTTTTGAGTCCTTTTTTTCGCTTTTTTCAACAGCAGCTTAACGACACGGCCAAGTATTTTTTAAAAAAAAAGTAGTCGCCATCGCCTCCGACATCGATGTAAGGCGGGCGTCCGACTATGGTCGCTGTCGGGAAAAAAATTATGTTGCCTACTGCTGCGGACACGTGGGAGGTTCTTATTTGCTAGAATATGTGATCGGCGACTATACTGAGTATAGTCGGCGACCACGACTGACGAAGTCAAATGGGATATTTCCGGAAGTCAAAGGTCAAAAGGGACATTTTCGGAATTTTTCCAAATTAAATATAGTCGCCGACTGCCTTTTATAGCCACTAAGAAATTTTTACCCGACAACGACTATTTCAAAGATACCGTCGACACCCGTCTGACATCATTGGCGGATGCTAAGTGAATGAATTTGATAAAGGTGAAATAAGAGTAGAGGGAAATCTTGGCGCCTGATGAAAACACCATTAGCGGCGGCATGCGACGCGCTTTTCATGTGTCACCGCTAGTGGTTTATGTCGCCACTAAAAATGTCGCCCTAATGCTCATATTTCTTGTAGTGGTTCTCTACTGATTATACAAAACTATATTACAAAATCTGTTTTTTATTACTAAGCAGATAATAAATTCTATAACATTAATACGTTATTCCGAGTGTAATTGTGCGTGTGACCACTTCAACATGGCGAACTCACAAATCGTTCCAGAACTAATTAAGCGTAAACATTCAATAAATCGAACATGTAAATATGGCATTGGCAAACATTTAGGTAGCTAGGCTGAAGGAATAAAAAAAACACCTGCTATAACATGCATGTAAATGCATAACATAAAACATATACATGCATTAGCTTATGTTTGTCTATGTGTCAGATGCATGGTTATACATCTAGAACAGGACGATAAGATATGTTTTATAAAGAATGATGGACCACACTGTGTTATGTGTCGGATGCATGGTTTAAGCAAAATCGTTAAAAAAAATTAAATTTGTTGTCAAGTGTAAAAATATATATATTGTTTAAGTATATAAATATTAATATATAATAAAGAAATGTTACGCTTACATGCATGCATGTGTGTGTGTATAAATGAAAAAAAAAACCCTCTAAACTAATAAGAAACTTATAGAAAACTACAAGTCATTGCTATAAATATGTAATAATATATAACATGGAGAACACACTATATGCTATTAAGTATATTAATAGTAAAAAAACACACATGATCAGTTTCATAACTTCTGGATCAGCCCGTTTGAATTGACATAGGGGCGGCTTAACTGTTTTTAAGGCCTTAGACGAAATAAAATTTTAAGACCTTATCTTCCTTCAACTAACACATGTAGTCAAATTTTCTTTTACATTTTCCAAACAATCATTGCATATTTTCAAATTCAACTTGATATGAAATCAAGTAATGAACTATTTAACTAACTAGATTAATACCCGTGTATTACACGGGATTTTGATTTTATATGTTTTAATTAAATTTATTTATAACATATCTTTATTAAATCGATTTAAATATTTACAAATATTTTTCTAACAAAAATTATATACTAATATAAAGGACATCATTTATAAAAATTGATAATTTTTCTATTTGAATATATCATGTTAGGTGATAATTTATGATAATTGGTAATCTATTTATTTGAGCATATCGGGTTATGAGATAATTAAAGATATTTGGTAAATATTTTATTTGAACATATCGATTAAAGGATAAATCATGATAATTAGTAGTTTTTTTATTTGAACATATCGACTTAATAGATAATTCATGAAAATTTGTATTTTTTATCTGAACATATCGGGTTATTTCGAATATGGAGCATACCATGACTTGCTGTAAAATCCTACATCAAATTAAATGAGAGCATAACACCTAAGCAAATTCGTATGTGGAATAGTTAAATTGTTGACATGTGGATGAGTTACTCAATTATTAGAATATGTAGATGTAGATAAACACCAAATTAAAGGGCATGTAGGTAATAATATCAAAGTGTTGGGTCCTTTCTAAATAACTAGGTTTAATATTTGTGTGTTACACATATATTAAATAATAATACTTATAAAGAAATTATAATTATTATGTTTAACCATTCGTAAATAGTTAATATGTAAGGTCTTGATTTCATCGACTCATACATGGTGAAAAATTTTACTCAATTTCTCTCTCAAACTTTCTATTATAAAAAAATTATTTTTTCCTTCAAAAAATAACCTCACTAAAACCTTAATTTATTAGATAAATTAGATTTCAAAACTCATTGTGAAAAAATATGTTTCTTTAAGAGTGAGTTTAACATGTTTAATTTGTGAATCGTCAAAAGAACTATTAAACATAAATAAAGTAAAAAACCATTTAAAGTTTGCTAAACTTAACTACTGAATTTCTTAAAACAAAAAATCAATTAAACAACTAAATGAAATGTCATTAATTCATAACTTTTAATATGTTTAATTAACAAAAATTAAGAAAAATCACAGAAGTAATGCCAACATGCCATATTGTGTTTAGTAATAATTTACGTAGGGCTCTTCGAATGGTTTGTAGGCCAACAAAAGAGGCTCATGTGTTTCTCAATTTATTACTCCCTTCAACAATAAACATAACCAAAACCTACTATTATGAAAATTTAAAGATTTTAAGGCCTATGATTGTAATGGGCCTTAGGCAAATGCCTAGAATGTATGCATATAAAGCCGCCTCAGAATTGTGACCATTAATTACAACACTTATTAATTACTTGATCAAGTGAAACTAGAAAATGCAAAAGGCAAACAACGTACGCTGCTAGAAATTAAATTGTAGTTTCGTAGGAGACTCAAGTTATATCGTCTCACAAGTGTCACTTTTAGTGGATATTGGCAATGAATTAAGCTCGTCCCAGGTTACCATTCAGTTTCGTGTCTGAGCCTAACGGTTTTACGTGGCATGGTTAAAGGTTCTTGTCCACTTTTAAAAGTTGGTTGACGAGTTTCGACTCCGATCAACTTGGCCCGTAAGGAGGGTTGTGGTGAGCCTCCGCTGCGTTTGCAGTAATAGGGGAGCCCCAATGCCGAAGAAAAACACTTGTTGGTGTTAGAGGCGAGGTTTCGATCTCGGTCCTTGCACCTCTGAGTGCTTCGGTCATATACCGTTGCACCAGCCGCCGTTCTAAAAAAAATTTAGTGTCATTGATTGGCGATTTAAGAATCATATTTGAATAGTTTGATAAACTATAGATCACTAGCGTTGGCGATTAAAATTTGCAACAGTATCTCGAAAGTCTAACAAAAAAAATTTAACGGGCTTTGATGGTTTTCGTAGGTGTTCCGTAGATAATTTTCTGACGGGTCTTTGTCACTAATGATCTATCAAGAAAAGTTTTTTTCTATTGCTGCAACGTATCATCAAAACTAAAACAAAATAAACCAGTCAAACTTGCAGCAACTTTAACTCTTTAAGAACTAGAAAAAGACTATGCCCAATAAAGGAAAATTGGATTTAAAAAATATTAACTTTCACTGTTTGTTGAAAAAAAACTCAACTGAGAAAATTGTTTTTAGAGATTCTAACTTTTAAACATATTACTAATTTTAAAGCGCCCCAGTTAAAAAAATACTTAACGCCGTTAAGATTTTTTCGAATTTGAAACTATTTTTTTAGGGCTTTTGATCGGAAGTATGATACGAATGGATTAATGTAAAATTTACCCCGAACCGATGCTCCAAAAGATTAAACGGTTTGACGATACGTTTAATTAATGTTACATCAATTGAAGCGTCGTTTCATTATTTGGAGCACCCGTTCGAGATAGCTTTTACATCAATTGATTCGTATCCTCCTCCCAATCAAAAGTCTTAAACATTAGTTTCAAATTCGAAAAAAACTTAACGGCGTTAATTATTTTTTAACTGAGGCTTTTTAAAAAAAATATGTTTGAAAGTTGGGATCTCTAACAATAATTTTCTCAGTTACGATTTTTTTCCGGCCAACTGGTGAAAGTTTGGATTTTTAAAATCCAATTTTCTAAAAAAAATAATGTGTTTGCATCAAGTGAAAGGCCAAGTTCGAATAGCTAAACAAACACAAAACCGAATAAAAGTACCAGCTGATAACAGGAAAAGATACACCTAGTAAAAACGAGTTAACATCCTTGACAAGTGGTTTAACAATTATACAAAAACCGAATAACATGAAAATATATACACCTAGTAAAAACAATTTCCTCTATAACCTAATTATGTTGTAATAGTTATGGGTTGTTTGGTAAAATCTGAATAATTAAGTGTTAAATTGTTAAGACGTCTGAACCATTAAGAGGCTATATCAATAAAAAGGAATATTAGGATAAAATTTCAGATGATGGTAAGTTGGGTATATGTTTCATTCAGTTCCATTCGGCATCTTCATGTCTCGATCTTAATCATTTACCACTTAACTGAACCATTCAGATGTTCTTTTTTATGAAACAAACCCTCTGATCTGAATACTGAATGATTAAACACTGAACTGAACCATTAAAATGTGAAACAAACAGTTCATTAGACATGTTACAAATGCAAATCTAAATAAAATAGCACAAACAATAATAAGATTATTTAGACGGCGGTCGTAAATACAACACCCAGGAATTTTAGGTTATTACGTCTAACACAAACTACGTTAATATGATCATTCATTGATGAATTACACTTACTTGAATTAATTAAGTGCATATGTTATTTCATTAAATTGAAACTCATAACATTCACGTAATGATAATTCGAAGGATTAACGAATCACACAAGAGTTTTGTCCACGAACTTTGGTAAATTGTTGAAATAATATTCCAAAGAAATCAATTTAATGTAGTTTATGTGAAATTATATGTTATGTGATTTCATGTTTAGATTGTTAATCTTAAATGTGGAATTTAGGTAGATTTTGTAGTTTATTTTTACAAAATATATAGCAGGCTTGTTTTGTTAATTGGGTTAAGATTAATCATATATCCTGATTGCGAAAATAACACAAACCGTCAGCTTTACTTTCGAAATGTTTATTAATTTGTACATTAACTAGCTATCAATATAAATAGAATTTATTTATGTGGATTTATGAGTATTCAAGCATTGTGTTGATATGTTTTAGCATTTTTTCTCAGGTTGTGAAGGTATGTAAGACGCTAGGATGCAAACATGAAGTCTCGTACTTTTGGGCAAACATTAAAATATTTTCAAACATTTTAATTACCTTGGTTTTAAGCTTTGTATGACGTTCTTCTACTTTGCTTCCGCATTATGTTTTTGCTTTTGCTATTTAACTTTTCAAACGTTGATTTACTCATGTTGAATGAGTAACAATAATATTGTTAAAATATATATTAATTTAATAAAATAAAAATCATTTCATTCATGTTTGAAATTTCAAAAGGCCTACAAAAATTGCTTCAAGTTCTTTGTTTTCGTTTTCATGTTGGTTGGGATTGTTATGGATTCAATAGATTGACCACTAGATTTAATGCTTGTGTGTACACATGGGTTAAATAATAATATTTATAATGAATTTATATATAACTATTATGTTTAAATATTTATAAATTTTTAATATTTAAGTATATGGTTCCATCAACTTATGCATGTTGATAAACTCCACTCAATTTCCTTCTCAAAATTTCTATTATAAATCAAATATTACCCCCCAAAAATTACCCCCTAAAACCTTAATATATTAGATAGATGTTTATACACAATCGTAAATTTTTTTACTACTAATTAATAATTCGTTCGATTATATCTAATTGCCACCTCCCAAAATATAAGTAACAAAATAAAAGAGATGAATTTGAAACGAGAGAGTAAGATTTAAAAAAAAAAATCTTTTACAATAATAGTTACACCATCCCTGTATCTCCTATATCTCAAAAGGACCCATATGGTTGTGTCTCTCGATCATTGGATGACACACTAGCTCTAAGATAATTCTCCCCGAACTCTACCGAATAAACCAACATGAAAAAAGTATGAAATTAAATATTCTAATCGATCGATCATTGCCACCTAGCTACATGATATATGCCTAGTTGAATGTAATCATCCTTTTGTGTATATAGGTTCACATGAGTTTGATCAAGACGCTAACTTCTGACTCTAGAAGTTGTAATAATAATTGGTTTCACCTAACAATGCATCTTCTAGCTCTTCATAGCATATAGACTAGATATCATAAGACAAAGCAATGCATCACTTTCACAATCAAGATTCTAGACTCGTTACGTGACCAATACCACCCTACCTTCCAACTTTTTCTAGAAAATAATGATTTGTTCAATAAAATTTCCAACCCACAAAATTTATGAGACTCGCCCCATGTTGCTAGAACCAACTAAAAGTACTATTTTTTTTTTTTGAGAAAATCGGATTTTAAAAATTCAAACTTCGAAGAATCGGCCTGTAGAAGTTCTAACTAAGAAGTTGTCGGTAAAAGTCTTAGCTTTCTAAACTTTTTTTAATAGAGGGCTCGCTCCCGTAAAAAAACACGTAACAATATTAAGTTTTTTCTCGAATTTCAAACTAATGATGTGTTAGGCTTTTGATCGGGAGGAGAATACAAATCGACTGATGTAGAAATTATCACGAACCAGTGCTCCAAATGACGAAAACGGTGCTTCAATCGATTTAAGTTCTACCATTTCGCAATATCATTTCATATTTTAGAGCACCATTTCGAGGAAAGTTTAACATCAATTGATTCGTATCTTTCTCCCAATCAAAATTCTTAAAACATCGGTTTGAAATTTGAAAAAATTATCTTCGTTACGTGATTTATTAACCGGAGCCTTCCATTAAAAAATTAGAAAGTAAAGTTAAGACATTACCAATAATTCACTCGCTTGGAACCTCTGTCAATATCAAGAAGTTCATATTTTGAATCAAATTTTCCTTTTTCTAAATTTTAGAACGGAAATATTGACAAATTTGTCAATATCGATCCTTTAAAGGGATTAAAGGTGACTTAACATGCTTATATGTGCATGGTAATTAAAGACATTTGCAAGTTGAAACATAAGTTTGAATGGAGGAGGCGGGTTTTCTATTATATACTATAACGTACATACATATTTTATTCAATCAAACTTACATGATTTTTGTTAAAAAGTTCTTTTTATTATTAAAACCTTTTTTTTAATACTTGGTTATTTGTGTTTTACAAAGATTCGAACTCTAGATCGACAAAAGACACAATAAACCCCGTACGTTTACTCTCACACGAACTTATGAAACACTATGGACCAGATCTTGAGCTCCAGATGGTTATTAGATACTGTATAATAAAGACAAAATTTCATTCATATCTCGAAACGAAGAAATACTCCAGTCACAATGTTCATCCTCAACTCAAAATAGTTAGTAAATTGTTCCAAAATGTACTTTGAATTAATAGGTGTGGTGTGATTATGGATGTTTAATGCTTGACTTGCGGATTCCAGGATGAAAATACCGACCATATTTGGGTAAATTGTTTTCTTGCTTATCAAGTTTGGGTGGCCGTTTGCTCTTGGTGTAAGCTTCCTCAACCAGTAGCATCAACTCTGACTATCGTGCATGCCGAAATTGATTCTTTGCAAATGACATTCAAGTGAAAAGAGCCTCATTTACATACTCTTCCTTACGACTTTATGATGCATTTAGAAAGCGAGAAACAATAAGATTTTCGATGATGCAAGGAAGTCATATCGTGATATATTGAGAGAGATCAAGAATCTTTAATTCAATTCGTTTAGTGTTCGTTTCTTTAGATGAAAACGAGAGGTAAAATGTCGAGTTTGATGTGGAAAAATTAATATAATTTAAATATATTTACTTAATATTTTGTTTATACAAACTCATTGCTAGTTTTTAATACGATGCAAGTTAAAGAAAATATAAAAGGAATTCTAGGAATCAAGATATTATGCCTTTTTTACTCTCACGTGGTTCTTTTGAGTCGACAACTTCATCGAAACCCCATTTTGCAATGAAAAAAATATATAGAGTAAATTATTTTTTATGACCGTCAGAATATTAAAAACTAGGTTTAATACCCGTGTATACACACAGGTTAAATAATAATATTTATAACCATTATTTTTAAGTATTTATTTAAGTATCTAGTTCCATCAACTTATGCATGGTGATTAACTCCACATAATTTCCCTCCCAAAATTTCTATTATAAATCAAATATTTCCCCCCAAAAATTACCCCCTAAAACCTTGAAATATTATATAGATTACACATCATTCGTAATTCAGTAATCAAAATAATCATCTTTTATGTCTACCTTATTTCGTTTTTTAATGAGTGTAAATTAAAAACCCTAATTAAATTTTATAGAAAGTTTAAAAATACATCTGCATGGTTAGATCTAATATTAAATAACGAC